>JAVJGG010000009.1:15759428-15823190 GCA_035590195.1 Aviceda cuculoides | reverse complement strand
ATAAAGCCGGTGGCGCCCCCCCCCCCCCCCCGCGTTCTGGGCGCGCTGTCCCGCCGTGACCCCTGGAGTGCTGCCTCCCCCGGCGGAGCCCGGGCAGCCTCCGGTGGGACGTGGGGGTTACAGACAGCTGTCCCGCGTGGGACGCGTCACCCGGTGTTTATGAGAGGCTGTTTGGGTGAAAAACGTGGCTTCTTGGAAAGGGAATGTAAATATATAATATAGAAATATATGTAAGACAGAAATAGCTGCATCGGTATTTTCTATTTAACTCGCTGCTTTCCAGCAAATCCTCGGTGCTTTCGAATACCTCCGTCTTTTGATCTCGATTTACTTTGTAAATCCCAGCGGTTTTAATGAGATTTGGGCACGTGCTTAGATAGTTTTGTTGAGTTTAACTGTGACGCCCGGGAAGGAGCCATGGGGCAGTGCATAGCAGGTAAAAGATGCTGGCAGTGCCAGGCTGAGGTCCATGCCGTGGCATCCCACTGTGTCACCGGTGTGGCACTGTCGGGTCCTGGGATGCTGAGCCCATGAGTACATCGGGTACCGCACGTAGGGGGTACTTTTGTTATAACGGCTCTAAATGCACCTGCTTTGGGACAGCTCAGAAATGTCCTAAGTCCTAAAAGGTCAACTTTCTTATGGATTTCATGCCTCTCGCCTCTGGTCCTCAGCAGCTTGGCTGAGCCTGGAAGGCCCTGTGCACTAAACCTGTTCTCATCTGAGGGGGCTCATCATCTGAAAAACTTGGACTCTGTGGAGTGTAACTGTAGAAACATGTTAAAAAGGGCATTCTTGTTTTTGTAATTTTTTAGTACATATACCTATATCTATACATTTATGTTTCTTGTGTGCAGGGGAGCTACAGCCCTGCTTAGAGAGCCTGAGCAAAGGCACTGGCACCCTGGGGTCCCAAGCTACTGGCTTAAAGTGCCTCTCTTGGGACCAGCAACACCCACTGCTGACAGCAGCAGCAGCAAGGGCTGAGCTGGGTGGGTGCCAAGTGCTGTCACTAATTTGGCCAAGGCTTTGCTAGAGTAGGAAGCCATCCCAGAAACAGGTGTTGGGCTCTGGTACAGGACTGCACAGTACCTTCTTTCCCACCGAGCTTAGTCCACAAAGTGCCAAGAACAATTGTTTTTGCTCTGAAATATAAATCTTTCCTCTCCTTTCATATTTTTTTTCCTCCCCCCAAAAAGACAAAAGCTTTCTGCTGTAGCTCACTGTCACCATTAGGAACCCATTAGATCAAATTGCTGCTTATCTGGCTGAACACAAAAGGAAAAACATAATGGGAGTTTTTCCCCTTGAGAATAAACCAATATCACCTGCTCATAGCAAGACTGGAAAAACCTGAGATGTGAATTCTTATCTAAGAGCTTTTTAGCGCTAGTTGCACAGCGAGCCCTGCACAGGCAAATCTTGCCCCTGTGCACACGTGGTACTGGGCGGACTTGGGAGGAGCTGGTGGGGAGCTCGGGGCTCCTGCAATATCAAAGTCCAACTTGTATTCAGCCTCCTGTGATTTATGGAGGCTGTAACATTGGGGCTGCTCCCCTCTCGATGCACACGCTCGTAGTGATGTTTCACCTAGTGCATCCCAGGGAGGAAACTTCTAAAACTTCATAGGACAGCTCATGGCAAATCTAAGAATTTCCTGGTTGCTCAGATCCTGCCAGCCACTGACAGATTTTCCTGGGCTCTGTGCAATGACATCAAATAGCAGAAGGTCGGGTTTGTCCTTGCGGCAAGGACCTTCCTGCAGCAGTTACACAAGGGAGCTGGTGTGGATGGGAACACCAGCTCCAGGAAAAACACGCCCCTTTCTGTGACCCCAAGTCCCCCTCCTTCACGTGGGATCTGGAGGAACACGTGGGGACTCCAGTCCATGCTGAGCTCCTGGGCTGGCCGAGGAAAGCCCTTCCAGGTGCTGGCTTGCTCTGCCACTAATAATAAGAGTCTCGTGATAAAGAGTTTGGGGTTTTTTTAATTTTTCTAATTACCCTCTGCCTTCTCCCCACCTCCACTTCCCAGCTCTGCAGTGGAAGAGGCTCTGGCTGTGAATCAGCCTCTGGTTTGCTGGAGTCAGCCTGTCCATGCCAGCAGCAGCCTCGGGGTCCAGCTCTACCCGTGTGGTCAGTGTTCCCCCAGGGGAACCCCATAAACGAGGCTGCTGATGGAGCAAAGGGATCAGCAGGAGCTGTAGTGCGGCTGTTGAGTGATCAAATGCTTTAATCCAGCCCTGCCAAACTGTCCCAGGCAAGTCCCTGCCAGCTCTGGTCCCTTCCTTGATGGGTACGGATAGAGGACAGTGCAGGGATGCTTCACTGGTCATTTTTGGGGTGATAAGCAGCCCCCCGCCCCCGAGCTGCCCAGCTGCTGGACCCAGTTCTCCTTTGCTTTGTGTTTCTGTGCCAGGTTTAGGATTTTGGTACATACAACACAGCGAGAGCAGCCTGTGAAACCCTTGTCTAATTTAGGTAAAATGAGCTGAAAATAACATTTCCCAAGTGGGTTGGAGGAAGGCACCTGATTTATACTTCCAACGCCTGCTGTGATGACTGCACGAGGTATTCTTAGCTCTGCTGAGGAAGGACAGCTTCTGCCGCTTGTCAGCAGCATCCCTCCTGCTGCAGAGTATTTATGGAAAGTTTAAGGGAGACTATTGCCATTTCCAAGTGGAGTTGCTGTTTTTCTTGTAGCCTGTGACTTTTGGGAGCTGCCAGTCCTGTGAAGCTGCGGCTCCCGCCCTGGCGAGCTCCTGGCGCATCCCGGGGCTCTGCTGCCGATCCTTTTGCCTATTCTTAGCTCCTGGGATTATTTGCAGTGATGGTGACTCAGAAAACTAATTATTGTGTTGAGGTTTCTGAAAGGGGGAAAAGAAAATAACTTGATGCATTATGGTTTCCTTACTCCTACTTTAACTTTTAATATTTAATACCCTCTGGCTGGTTTTAAAAGGTCGTTGGACTTTCTGGAAGGATTCTGATAAACTTGATTCATTAAGAAACTCATGTGTCCCCAGGTGAGTGTCACCTGTGGGCTGTCCCCTCGTGCTGGCCATGGCCATGCTGAGTAAGGGGGCTTGAGGAAGCCTGGGAAGGATGGCAGCTGTCCTGTGGTGGTGACCCCAGCTCTGGCAGGGGACAGGGGATGGATATGTGGTTTCTGGGGCAGCTCAGCCCCAAGGACGTGGTGCATAGGCAGTCCTCTTGTGCCCCAGTGCTGGCCATACCTCCTCTGTGGATGTGGGACATCTGGCAGATACAGGTGGGCTGGAAGAAGGCACCAGAGCTCTGACCAGCCCTGGCCACTGGAGGGGCAGAGAAGCCACCTCCTGGTCCACTGCTTCTGTGGCACCATCTCTGCCAGGTGACAAGGCACTACTTGGGCAGCAGTGACTTAAATCCCCTGGCAGGGACACATTTGGGTCTCTCCCACACCACAGTTCCTGTGAGGCTGCTGGCCCTGGTTCCCCTGGTGTAAATGGAGCAAACGTTTGCCACAGGGAAAGTGGAGGCTTTCTGAAAACCTGGAGAAACTTTGGAGCTTGATCTGCTGATGGCTGTGGGCTGTCCCAGCCAGAGAAGGGCTTGCTGGAAACCACAGGGACTGAGGTGGTGTGTGGCTGTCTTGCCATCTGGGTGCTGTGGGTAGCAGCCAGCCAAGGAGCCTTTCCGTCGCAAAGGGCCGAAAGACTCACTGCCAACCCTCCATGATGGTGACACTGAGGAGCTGATGTTCTTGGTGGCTTGCAGGGAGGGTCTGGAGTGGCTCAAGGACACATTGGCCAGGAGCTGCTCCCTTCTAGGGTGGATGGGGGATCATAGACTCACGGAACAGTTTGGGTTGGAAGGGACCTGCAAAGACCATCTAGTCCAACGCTTCTGCCATGGGCAGGGACATCTTCCACTAGACCAGGTTGCTCAAAGCCCTGTCCAACCTGACTTGGAACACTTCCAGGGATGGGACATCCACAGCTTCTCTGGGCAAGCTGGTCCACTGTCTCACCACCCTCACTGTAAAACATTTTTTATGTCCAGTCTAAGCCTATCCTCTTTCAGTTTAAAACTGTTGCCCCTTGTCTTGTCACTACAGGCCCTGGTAAAAAGTTTTTCTCTGTCTTTCTTTAAGCCCACTTTATACAGTGAAAGGCTGCTGTAAGGTCTCCCCAGACCCTTTTCTTCTCCAGGCTGAACAACCCCATCCCTCTCAGCGTCTCTCCATAGCAGAGGTGTTCCATCCCTGACCATTTCCATGGCCTCCTCTAGACCTGCTCAAGCAGGTCCGTGTCTTTCTCATGCTGGGGACCCCAGAGCTGGACCAGAGCGGAGCAGAGGAGCAGAATCCCCTCCCTTGACCTGCTGGCCATGCTGCTGGTGATGCCACCTACGATACACTTGGCTTTCTGGGCTGCGAGTGCACATTGCTGGCGCATGTCCAATTTGTCACCCACAAGTACCCCCAAGTCCTTCACAGGGCTGCTCTCAACCCATCCAGCCCCCAGCCTGTGCTGGTACTGGGGATTGCCCCGACCCAGGTGCAGGACCTTGCACATGTCCTTGTTGAACTTCATGAGGTTCAGACGGGCCCACTTCTCCAGCCTGCCAAGGTCCCTCTGGATGGCATCCTGTCCCCCTAGCAAATCAACTGCACCCTCAGCTTGGTGTCATCTGCAAACTTGCTGAGGGTGCATCTCAGAGATAAAGAGCCTGATCCTGCCTTTTTAACCAAATGTTGCCGAGGGATTTCAGAGCAGACAGGATAAAGTGGGGGTGAGGATTAAAGCTCATTTTGGTCCTTGCTTGCCAGGATCTAGCTCCTGCCTCCACCGTGCAGGTTTGATCCTGAAGGCTTTGCCAGCTGCACTGGCAGGAGCTCCCCCGCAGCTCCCCAAGTGCTGCCAGGGCTGGCCCTGGCAGGGCTCCTCTGACTCTCGGGAAGCCTTTGCTCTCTTCCTGTGAAGCCTGTCTGATCGTGCTGTCTGTCCCTCTGCCCAGCTCCTGCTCTGGCGAGGACAGGCAGCCAAGGCAGAGTCTGGCCAAGCAGCCCTGGGCAGCCCTTCTGGGAGGATCACAGCACAGCACCCTGGCTTTGCTGGCTCTGTCGGTGCTGCCGCCAACCCATGGGTGCTCTCACAGGTGTTACCAGCGAACCAACCTCCTGTTTAGGATTGCAGCGTCCCCAGGCAGTGGGAGCTTGTGGGGTGAGGCAGGCTTGCTTTATTCAAGGGGCAGATCCTGCAAGCTCTGCCCTACCTGTGTAGCCCACCCATGCACCATGGCACAGCATAGACCCCCTCGCACCAGTGGGTGGTTCAGGGCCACCCCACGCTCCCCAGCATGGAGAGAGGGATAGCTGGCAACTTATTTAAATTCTTTGAGGAACGTTCCTTTAAAATGATCCAGCTCAACTTTTGCTTTTGGGGGGAGATTTTAACTCTTTCCTGCTGCCCCCAGAGCTATTGCAGCTGCCTGTAAGCCCCCTTGCCCCAGCCCTTCTGGCAAGCTGTGGGTTTGCTCTGGAGCAGGATGGCCCCTGACAGCCCATTCTCATGGGGTTGGCAGTGTGCGATGGGAGCGTGGTTATCCCAGGCTCTTTAATTATAGAGGTAAGGAAAATGAAGTTGAATTTGGGAGAAGGGGCAATTGAAACTAGTAGTCTCTTCTATGTCTTGTGTCTTTAGGAAAGGAAAGTTATCTTTGGGTTAAGGTGGGCACCTGTGGAATCCAGACACTTCAGCTCCTGACTTTCCCGTTGATGCACCCTGTGATTTTTTGGGGACCAGTATCTAAGCAGGTGGGTGCCAGGAGAATGAGCGCTGCTCCCGGGGCAGGGGCCAGAGGTGGAGACCAGCTTTGCTACTGTTCAGTGAAAGCTGCTGCCAAGTTTTAACAAAATAAAAAGAAGAGGTTTTCTCCTCTCTGTTTTGACTGTGTAATTTATCATTTGGCTTTGAACTCACTCAAGGATGAACTCCAAGCCAAGCCCACAGAGCAGAGGGGAATGCGCTGGTGCTGTCTGGGCAAGGAGCTTCAGCAGGGCTGTGCGTGCCAAGCCAGCCCGCAGTCCAGCAGCAAGCTCATTCTAGGCTGGCTCTGCTGAGGCTGTGGGGAAAATCTCTGCCTGGCTCAGACCTTGGCCTGTGGTAGCTGCTTGGGTGGTTTTCTGGTTGACCTTCCCCTTGCAGCCGGGCTGGGGCCACCAGCCTCCTCCTGTCCCCTGTGTGCCACCTCTTGACCACAGCTCTCTGTTGTTGTGTGGCAGGCACATCTAGGAGGGGAGAAAAAGACTGAAATTTGCACGTAGGCCACTGGCCAAGGCAGGCCAAAAGCATTGCTAGTGTCCTCCCCAGCAAGGCAGGCTCAGGGCACAGCACAGGGGACCCTGCTCTCTCCAGCCCCCTTCAGCCCTGGTGTGTCACCCTCAGAAGCTTCACGGTGACACTGGGGTCAGCTTTGTCTCAGTACTTCTGCTGGCCTGGGAATGCTGAAGGCAGAGCTGCCCCAGCTCAAAAAGCTCATGAACATGCTCCTGGCCTTGCACAGGGCCAGGGCCACGGTGGTCTCAGGGGACTGGAGCCCCCCATGTCTGCCACAGGCTGCTGGGTCCTTCCCGACCCTCTCCTTCCTGCCTGGGGACCTGGGGAAGAGCAAACAGTGGGAAGCCCTGAGACATCACCAGCAGGTACCTGGCAGCAACAGGGTTTCTTCCACAATTAGATAGTTAATAAATCTATTAATTAAATAATATTAATGTAATATTGAAAGATATTTACTAAATAGGCAAGTGCTCCAGGCACATGCCAGATTTCAGATTGCAGGCAGTGAGAACTAGAGTGTAATGAAGCCATGGCTGTGTACTGCAGGCTTCAGGGCTGTCCTGGGTGCCCTTTGCCAGCCTGGCCTGGGAGAGGATGGATGCACACATGGGTCCTGTGGGAGGGAAATCCCCACTGTACTCAGCACGGAGCACACAAGGGAGCCCGATGGGCCAGTTTTCATTCATTGCTCAGCTGGATATCAGCCCCTCTTCATGTTGTTTCCCTAACTTATATTATTATGCTTTAATGCTCCAGGAAAGGGGGGTGTCTGGGTAATTTAATCATGAGCACACTGGAGGATAACAGAAAGGCCGTGGCTTTGCTAGGGTTGTAGGGGTGATAGGGGGGCTGGGAGGTGAGCGCTGCCTTAGCTGAGCCTGCAGCTCTCGCTACAGTTGGAGGCAATAACTCTGCCATGTCTCAGTGCCCCAAAACCCTCCGCTCAGTGCTTCCAGGGGAAGCCAGGAATACTTGTAGGACACGGAGCAGGGAATCCTCGCCAACCTCCAATTCATCATGGCGAGAGGGTCCATGAGTCTCAGCCAAGTCTGTTCTGGACACGCTTTCCCAGCCAGGGCCCACGTTGTTTAGCTGCAGCCTCTCCTGGGACGGATCCAGGTGCAGGGTGTGAGTGGAAGGGATGAACCACTGAGGTGGGGGGCTGCCATCCTGGAGGGAGTGGGAAGCGTGCAGTGCTGGGGGGGACTGGACCCCTGAGCACTGGGATCTGGAGCCAAGCATGGTTGTAGCCGCGTGGTCTGCCCTGCACCTCTGGGGCAACAGAAGTCACCTGGGGCTTGAGACCTGCTCAAGGGGACAGGTAGTGTCACACTGCTACCCCAGCTGTGCCAGGGAGGGAGAGCTGGGTGTTGCAAGGCTGCTTCATGCTCTGGCACTCCCTTCTGCATCCAGGGGTGGCAGAAATCCCCCCAGAGCCCGGGGGATCCCACCCATGGACCCAAAAGGTCCTCTTGATTTTTCATTTTCTGCCTTGTGGAGCAGATGTTGTATCTCTCGAGGCACCTAGGAAAAGGCAAAAGGCACAGCAATCCCATGATGGATAAACCCATGATGGATAAATACAAGCATGCCTGAGCCCCAGAACTGCAGCAAGCACCCAGGCCAGCCACCCTTCCCAGCAATGTTGGGAAGTGGCTGGAGAGGCCACTTGGTTATGGGGGATCTGAGCTAGAACTTGAGCTGTTGGAGAACTGGCATGTATATGGACCAAGGCTCAGACACATTGTGCCTCCCTGCACCCTTCCCATTCCATGTTGTGCAGAGCAGATGGGGCTTCACCAGGGTCCAGGAGCACTTGCAGGCTCTACACCATCTTGGTCCACAGAGCCATGAACTGGGGGTTTGCCCTCTAAATGCACCCATGGCAGTGTGCCAAACAAGGCAGCACAGAGCTGTCCATTCTCCCTGCATCTAGCTCTTGATGGCATTTTAATGCCCTTTAGTGTCTCTGGACCAAAAAACATTTTTTCTGCACAAATAATATTCTGCACCTGGTGGCTACCATCTGTCTGTGCATCTCCAAGAGCTTTGGAGTCATTAATAAAATTAGTGAGTCCTAACCTCTCCCTGAGCTGGGAGGAACGTCTTTTCCGAGGGGTAAAAGAAGGATGAGTATAGATGGAGCAGAGACTCACCCAGGGCTGGGATAATGCCATCCTCACCCTGCCCTGCTGTGAGGGGTCAGCACGCTCGCTGCCACTTGCTCCTGCACGCTGATGCCTGAGTGCTTGGGGCCGAGACACAACCCATAGCTAAGCGCTTTGTCCCGTGGCTCCTTGTAAGGTCCTTGTAAAGGAGCAGTGATGATACGTGACAGTGTCATCTTCTGGGGCTGGAGAGTGGCAATGAAATGGAGCTACATCAGAAGAGCATCCCTGCAGATACACACACACACAGAGTGACAATAACAGTAACGCCTTTCAAAATTAAAGCAACTTCAAGCAGGTATTGGCTCAGGCAGGGCTTGAGCAAAACACTGGCAAGGGCTTCTTGGGACCCAGCTCAAGGAGGGGAGGGTGGCCATGCTGGTGTGGCCATCGGTGGGTGGGTGGTGGGTTTTAGAGGTGGCTTGTGCCATCGGTCCTCAGGTAGGACAGCAGCACTGCACCCTTTGCCCTGCCCTAACAGCAAAGCTTAGTGCCACCAGTCATGCTCAGTGCCCGTTCAGTGCCATGGGAGGCAGGTCCCAGCCTGACTTTGGGACAGTGTTTGGCTCTGCCCCTGCCAGCTTTGGCAGATGGGATCCCCTGGGACACACCGCCTGTGAGGAAGGGGACACAATGTGGGGCTTGGTGCAGGCGGGGGGCTGCAGGGCACGGGCACCCAGCCCTCCACTGCTGCTTTCAGACTTGGTGTGTGTTGCCCTTGGAGATGCCAGCAGCTGGGACGTCCCATGGTGCAGATCAGTGCCAGAGCCACCTTTTCACCATCCCCTCCAGCCTGTCTGAGCCCCTGGGATGCAGGAGGGCCACACTGCCAACCAGTCCAAATGCATTATTCCTTTTTTTTCTCCCTTTTACAGGCTTTTGCACTGAAGCCAAGTGAAGAACCTCAGAACTGCACTACACACCATTTAATTCAGCTACAATTTCATTAGCAGCACAGCATCTCCACCACCACCAAGACCTCGAGTGCTGTTTTTTTCCCTTCCCTGCCCGTCGCTCCCATCTCTGTGCCTGGAAGCAAGTACTCAGCAGTAGCCCTAACTCACTGTCTATCCCACTGGACTGCTCCCCATCATGTTTCAGCGTCTCACTAGCCTCTTCTTCAGCGACAACGACATGCCAGAAGGCCTGGAGGAGCCCAAACCCTTTGTCGAGGAGGAGGAGGAGGAGGATGGCTGGCTCATAATTGATCTTGCAGGTGAGAAAAGCAGGGAGGACTGGTTTCCCACAGCCTCTGCTGCACCTTGTCTCTCTGGAGCTGGGCAGACCCCTTGAGATGATGGCAGATGAGCTTTCACTGCGTGTGAAGAGCTCTGCCCGTCATCCCTCCTCCCTTGGTCTCCCTGCCCTGCCCACTGCACCCAGCCCTGTGGTCACCTCAGCAGCCCCTGATCTGCTCCTGCCTTTTCCCCTTCCTCTCCCAATGGTGGATCCGGACTTTCCGCCTGCATGGGAGCAGCAGCAGCAGTGTCCCCAGCTGGGGCTGCTGCTGTCCAGGAGCCTTCATGTGCCTCTGCACCAGGATGGGACACTGGCACAGCACCAGCTGGGGGGGATCACCCAGTGTTTCAGTGCGATCCTGCTCTCCAGCAGCTCGGTGGGGTGGGGGATGCCAACCCACGCAGGCTATCTGCCTGCGAGCTGCAGCAGTGCTGTGGCCTTGGCTAAGCAGTGCCATCCATTGCACTTTGCCAGGAGGAGCTGGGCTCAGCCGCTCCCTGTGATGCTCCTGCCAAAAGCAAACTGGGAGCCTGTTCCCCTGGGGGAAACCCCAGTCCCTGGGTGCTGGTGGGGGGTCAGGGTTTTCCACACATGAGGGCAGGCAGCGGCGGTGCCTGCCCGTCCCAGCTGGGGTGTGCCACTGGCGATCTGGCCATGCTTAGGTCATTTGAGTCCACCAGGGGAGCAAATCTCAACTCCAAAGGGCTTATCTTCCCAAATCATTCCCAGTGCCCATGCTAACACCACTCATACAAGGAATGTTTGGTGCAAGGTTCCCATCCCTGAGGGGCTCCCTCTTCCCAGGGATGGCAACAACCATCCAGAACCCTGTTTGACACCAGCCAGGCAGGTCAAATTCCTTGTGTGCTGAGAGCTTCTCCAGCTCCATTCAGACCTTGGTGTTATTATTGTAGGGTTGATGACTCAACCAATTGCAATGATAATTTTGTGACCTTCTGCTTGCAAATTGGGCAGTGAACTTAGACAAACAAGCCTGCCTGTGCAGGAGCTCCTTGATGGCCATGGTCTGCTTTTGCAGCCTATGGTTAGTTGTGGTGTCCCAGCCCAGGGGACCACAAATGTATCCTGCAGGTTTAGGAGGAGGGTTTCGTCCTCCCTCTTGCAGGCATCTGTCCTGGGAGCAGATGCTCCCTGCTTGTCCTCTGTACAATGAGCAGAGCTCATTTTCATTATATGAGTCATTAGTTAGGGTTTTTCCCCCATGCGGTGAGCTGGAGAGGGAACGGGAGCATGGACGAGCCTGGGATGGGGGGACAGGGACATCGCCGTGCCTGGTGGGAGCACTATGTATGGAGAGCTGGTGGAGGTGGATGGGTGGCATGGGCATGGGCAGCTGTGGAGGATTTCCTGTCCTCTGGGCTCTCTGGTGACTGTCCTGGGAGGGTCACAGCAGTGACATGGGAGGGGGCTGGTTGCAAGGAGGTCCCTGGAGCAACAGGCATGCAGCTGCCACATGTCTGGGCCAGCTGGTATTGGCTGCAGCATGCCCAAAGCATGCCAGAGGAGCCCGGAGTTTCCCCAGGCAGAGGAACGCTGGGCTGTGCCCTGATCCCTGGGTGCGAGGGTGCAGCCAGCTCAGTGGAGATCCAGGGATGACTTTGATACAAATGGCTCCCGTTTGTTTTCCAACCAAGCGTCCAAGCTCTCGGTGCAGAGCTGGCTTTCAGCAGTGTATCTGCCTGGGACCTGCTAATCCCCACCAGCCCTGCCACTGCCTTTTCCTGTAGCATTCCCTGGCCAGTGAGGGACTGATTTATTTCAGCCCTATTTCTGAGGCTGGAGTTATCCAAAGTACTTTAAAAACCAAACCCTCTGGCTCCAGCCCTTGTCCTTCACCTTCAAGCCATGGCAGCTGGCAAGCATCTCGCAGCCTGGCTCCCTCCCAGTAGGAGGGCAGCCTAATGAGCCTCCAAATTCATTCCTTCTCAGCCAGGTCTTTGACCCACTCATTGGAAAATACACCCGATTAACCAGATCTCCCGGGAGCATTTCAGATGCCCCTCTTGCCCTATCGCCCAGCCTGGCTCTGCTCAGCACCCAGGGAGGGAACAAAGAGCATTTCCCAGTGCTTAGTGATACAGCTGCAAGTCTCCCAGGGATCTGGCGATCCAGAAACATTCCTTGGGACATTAAAGCTGACCTTGGCAAAGGATGGGGACAGGTTGCCATGGATGGCTGGGGCAGGGTCCAGCCATGCTGGGTCCCCTGCTCCTGGTGCCCGCAGCCCCCCTGTTGTGGGAGCACTGCTAGACTGGGAATGCTCCAGCCAGGCTCAATGGCTGTCTCCAGGCTGACAAATAATCTCCAGCCTGGCATGCCAACAACTATTAATAGCTTGATATCCACTGACCTGAAGAAAGACACTCTCGTGTTCACAAGGCTAATTGTGGCCTGCCCTAAGCCCCGGGGTTGGGGTATCATCTGCAGGAGGAGCCGGGGACATGCTGGGGGTGAATGCTGGCCCCATGCTTCATGCGCTGTATTCTCCACTGCAAGAACACATTCACCTCTGATTTCTCCTGCACCCTCCTGCCACAGGGTCCATGTGTCCATATAGATACTGCACTGCATCACCCACCGAGACCAGTTCCCTCGAATCCCCCGACGAGGCCAGGAATGGCTCTGGGTATCCTGATGAACCCAACATTAGGCACAGGCTCCCTTCCCATAACACAACCAGTAATTCTGAGCACAGGCAGCCCAGAAAAACACCAGCCCAAGTGCTTTTGTGAGGTGGAGGTGAGGAAGGCTGGGGTGTCAGAGGGGGGTGGGGGGCAGCTCCTGGATCAACCACCCAAAACTTGGCCTCTAATGGACTGAAGCTGAAGGCGCAGCGAAAACCTTTGCTGAAGAATTTATTCCCCTGATTTCTTCCAGAAAAAAGGTGTGAACTGTTTTTGTCCTCTGTGTGCGCTTGGTTTCATTGTTTGCAAAGTGCTGGGCAGTGTTTGCAAGCGCAGGCGGGCCAGCATTCCTCTGGAGTGGCATGGCACTGCTCAGATGCTGTAAGAACAGGCAAAAGCAGTGTTTCTTGCCAGCTGAATTTCTTCCTTCATTTTGAAAAGGAAAAAAAAAATTGCTGTGGTAAACCCTGCTGGTTTCCCCCAGGTTTTGGTTAAACTGCCTAACTGGAACCATGTCCACTGCTTGCTGGCTTAGCAAAGCTGGACCCTGCAGCACCAGCAGCCGCCCTGGTGCGAAGGGTGCTGATTGGGGCACGGTGCGGGAAACTGCTGGCGTCTCGCTCCCCACGAGGTCCCGTCGTCGCTGTGTCCGTCTCTTGTGGTGGTGATGGTGGTGGGGTGTCTCTTGCACTAACGATGCCCCTTTCTCTCCCCCCCTCCCCTCCCCACTGTACATGGTATGTGTGTGTCTCCCCGCTGTGCCCCGCATGGCTCTGCACCCCTGTCACCCCCAGGCAGCCGTGCCTGCCCCAGCACAGCCCGGCGAGTGGGTGCTGGTGGTACTGGGCGCTCGGTGCGATCCCGCCCGGCACCCCCCGGTCCGCCGCTGCCATCGGCTGCTTCCCCGGCTCTGGCCGGTCCCTGCTTGATGGACGAGAGTTGGTTTGTCACCCCTCCCCCCTGTTTTACTGCAGAGGGGCCCGGCCCCGGCGGCGTGGGGAGCAGCCCCATGGAGGACCTGCTCATCGAGCACCCCAGCATGTCCGTCTACATCACCAGCACCCTTGAGGTGGATGGGGAGGGCCCCGAGGACGATGCTGCTGGGTGAGTGTGGCTTGGGGGTGCTCGCCGAGGGCTGCTGGCCCCGAGACCCACTGGCGGACTGGGGTGGATGGTCAGTCCAGGCATCCCCATCCCTATGGATGGAGTGGGGCTGTGGGAGACCTCAGTGTCCCCACATCACACCTGGCAGGCTGACCCAGCCGGCACCGTGCAAGGGTAGCAGCCTCTGTGTCCCACAATACTCTGCTAAGGGAATGTCAATGCCATGTTGAGATGGCCGTGGGTGCAGGACTGTGAGCTTGTTGCTGGGCTGCGGTGGGAGAGGGCTGCATCTCCCTCCCCTGCCCCAAGCAGAGTCTCCTGGCACAGTTGCCCATGCTGATGCCACCCGTCTAGGGGGTTTGCCAGGCTGGGCTTAAACACAGGGTTTCACACAGGTATGGCACAAGCAAAGCAAACCCAACAGGACAAGGTGGCCTTTGGGCACAGTGGTTCCCCCAAGACACCCAGCTCCCCCAGGCAGGAGGGTGCTGCAGCCCCCCCCCAGTCCTCCTCCTGGCGCCATACTGGCCCAGCAGAGGGGTGTCCCACAGCCACAGGGGAGCCCTGGGTGCAGACATTTCTCCCTGTCCCAAAGTCCAGCTTAGAGGCGGAGGGAAGGTTTAACAGAAATGCCCCAAATGGCCCCACTGCCCTCTCCTCCCCCAGAAGCTGTGGGCTGGAGCCCCTCACCATCCTTCCCCAGGGCCACAGCCTCGCTGCAGCCCCTGGGGAGCTCTGTCCTCTCCCCACTGCCCTGCAGCACTGGGAAAGCCCTGATGGTGCACATGCTCAGCTCTGCTGCTGCCAGACGAGTCCCAGGTCCCACTGTGCCGTGGGGTCCCCGCTGTCCCCCAGCACTCCAGCGTCTCCCCCAGAAGCCCCTCACTGGGGCTGGGGAGGAGGATGAATTTGGGGTGAACATCCACCTGGGCTAGGGGACACTGTTCCTCCAGGACTTCTCTCTTTGCAAAGTCTCCCTGAGGGCCACAGCTTGATCTCAAGAGCTTCAGAGGAACCTCAGTGCTGGAGGGTGCAGAAGGGGGGCCAAAGGGAGCTAGAAACAGGCCAGGAGACCAAACGGGTCACAAGTGGGATGGAAATGGTGCTGGGCTTGGCTTCCCTCTGCTGGGCTCAAGGGACTTTGCCACTTTGGGGGACTGTGGGGACGGCCACGTTCCCGGTGGTGTCTGGATTTATCCTGGGTGTCCTAGAGCGCACCAGTGCCAGAGCCTCCCTACCTCTAGGCAGGCTGCTGGGGCAGGAGGGGGCCGGGTCCATCCTGGGGGCACGGCGTGACGGGGAGGGGGTTGGAGACCCCAGTCCCCTTCTTGCCGGCGTGGGCGAGGGCTGGGTGCCAGCAGCTGCTGATGGCCCCTTTCTCCGCAGGGAGGTGCCAGAGCCCCGGCTGGAGCGGCACGTGCCCCACCACAGCAGGTCCCTCTCTGTGAAGGCTGCCATCTTGGAGAAGGTTGGGCAGGTGCGGCGGGTGCAGCGGGCCAAGCAGCTGGTGGAGAAGCACCAGCTCAGCCAGAAGGCACTGCAGCGGCAGAACCGGGCCCACCAGCGCCCGCTGCGCCGGGCCAAGCAGCACGCCAGGACCTTCGTCCACCAGCCCTGCCAGCGCCACTGCAACTACTGACCTCGCCGGGACGCCCGCGCCGCCGCTCCCCCCTGCCGCCTCCCATGGCAGAGGGAGACTTCACCCCCCGCTCCAACACCACACGGGGAGCGCCGGCCCCGACGAACACCGGTGACGCCGGGCTGTGGTTTCACTCCACACAAGCCTCCCCCCACCCCCCGCCACCTGCATGCCCGGCCCCCCACTCCTCGTCTTCCTCCCTCTGCTGCTCCCCTGGCCCTTTGCCCCCAACACTGACCGGGCTGCGCTGCCCCCTCCACCCTCACAGCCATGCCAGCCTTCACATGGGAAATCAGTACTTCCAGTGAAACCACCCGTTTCCAAGATCCACGGTGAAGCCTGTTTGTCCTGATGAGCCTGTGACATCAGTGCCTTTCTTCATAACATCATGACTCCACGTATAGCCAGACTGGGATGTCACAAGCAGAGACACCAAGCGGAAGTGAAAAGAGCAACAAAGCAACAAGATTTGGGATTTTTACGAAAATCTCATCAATGACACTAAATAATGCTTCCTCCCCCCAAAACCAGCAACTACCCCCTCCCTCGTTGATTTCTTAATTACGTTTTTACCATGATAAGACAAAAACCCCAGTGCTGGTCCCAAAAGGGCTTGTCGTGGGGAAGAGCTGGTGGAAATCTTTGTGGCAGGGGCAGCCAGGCAGCTCGCGGTGCCTCATGGTGTTTTTTAAAGACAACCTTAAAAGCAATCTCAGGAAACAAAGCACCATCCCAGCGCCTTGCCAGAGCCCTTGGCTGTGGGGCCAGCAGTAGCATCACCATGGCCAGTGGTCCCACCGAGCTGCTGGCTGCCTTGTCCAAGTGAGCCCCCTACTCCTGGAGCCACTCATCTGCCCAAGCTGCACCTGTATACATACATACATATGTGCGTGTATAGTATTTCTCTATATACCTATATACTTGGAAGAGGCACCATTGAAGCAAAGGAGCGTTGACTGCCTGGTGTTGATCCCTGGGAGGGAAGTGGAGCAGGGACCTGCGCAGCTTCCCTGTGGTGGCAAAAGCATGTTGAAGCTGGTGGTGAAGGGATGCCGAAGAGGAGGCCAGAGGGAAGAGGCTGAAGTAGGGGCAAAGGTGGGCCTGGGTGTGGCTGCAAAGGGAGAGGATGGGGCAGGCCTGGGCAGGGGGGCCAGGCGAGAGGATTGCTGCAGGGGAGCCATAACAGGAACGCCTTCTTTGCTTACTAAAAATTGCATCCTTTCCTGTGAAGGGTTGAATTCCGTAGTGGGCAATGCCGATTTTTAGTGCAAATCCCTCCCCTTCCCATGTCGGACTCATTCTGCCTTTCGAAGGACACAGTCCAGACTTTTCACTGGCTCTAGCACCAGCTGAGGTGGCTCCAAACCCAGCAGAAATTTGCTGATTCCCCCCCAGCTCCTTCCCTTGAGGGACTGGTTTTGCACCCCACGCCACGGGGAAGGTCTGGCCATCATGTCCTGCTCATGGCCAGCTCACAGCCTGGATTCCCACCCTCTGAGACAACAAATACCCCTACCCCCCCCCAAAAATGTTGATTTCACAGGAGTTTCTTCCATTCACCATGTTACATCCCTTAATACCAGCTTGGGACCTAGATTGAGGGATCCGTGGTTAGCCCTGTCTCAAACAGGTGATATTTATTGATTTTTTAAATGAGATTAAAAACAAAATGAACCCTCTTACGAGCACCAGCCCCCAGCTCTGTGCCTGGGAGCCTGGACCACGGGCGAGCCAGCCGATGATGCTCACCTGCAGTGTTTATCTTTCACTCCGATGACACGGCATTCCCAAAAGCACAGAAAGAAGGAAAAAACAATTTCAGATATGCCTTTTAAGCCTTTCCCTTTCAATTCTTCCAGGCCAGTTTCTTGTTTCAACTCCTCCTGAGACCTGACACCCTCATCACATGAATGATGTGATGCCTCTTGCCCTTCTGGCTGCAGCAGTGAGTGCCCACCGGGGCAAGTGTGGCACTGGCTGCTGTGCCAGTGGAGATGCTGGGCTGTATTCTGCACGTGCCACACTGGTTTGGCCCGCTGCTTTTTCAGCCTTTCTGGTAAGAACAGTGGCACTGGAGCTGATTTTTCACAGCATGTTAGCATTAGGTTATTAGCAGAGGAAGAGCAGGCTGGGGAACCTGGTGTTACCTCCCAGCCCTTGGCATCACCCACTCCTCCTTGGGCCTCACTGCAATTGCCATCTCTCGCCACCGAACGTAAGGCCACACTGGAGATTGCCCTATTTCATCTCTGGTGTTTTCTTGGTGAAGAGGCTGATGACTGCTTGACTTGAGGGGAACATGTACATCCTTTGGCTTCCTGGGCTTCACATTCAATGCCTTTATTTTTTTACCCCTGAAGTGATGCCTGGTATGAACCAGGAGCATGGCATTTGTAGGGACACTGGCACAGGTGCTTGTGAAGACAAGCAGGGGCTGAGCCTGAGCTCTTGGTTGTCCAATGGATCTCTGATGAGGGGCTGCCTTCCCCGAGCTGCTCTTTCCCATGTCACTGGTGATGCTCTGTGGCCACCAAGCAACAGTGTTGGAGGAAGCATTTTCTCTCTAGCCCAAATATATATTAAGAAGTGGACAAGCCAAGCAATGTTTTGCCTCCCAGCCGGTTCTCCATTGCAAATTCTCCTCCTGCACATCCAAGGTTCCATCAGTCCCTCCAGAGCGCTCTCAAAATTAGAAGCTGCCTGTGACACCATCACCCTCTGTGCAGCTCCCAGGGGAAGATGGGCTGGGGACAGCAAGGCTGGCTGGGAACGGTGTCCCTGGGGCAGATCCTGCCACGTCTCACTTACCAGGCCCATGCCCACCAGTCTGCTTGCAAATGGTACCCCAGTAGGAGAAACTCCTCATTGAAATCCTCCTCTGTGTCCTACTCATCCATCGTGAGCCAGAAACCCTTGACCACGCTCCTGGGGGACTCAGCACAGTCACGGCTGCCAACAGCCAGCAGCCAGCACCCATTTCAAACGGCTGATGCTGTTATTCCGTCCAGGTTTTCAGAAGCGAATGCAAACTGTTTTCTTTTCCTTTCTTCTTTCCATGCCAGTCTGAGACATCTTTCATCACACTGTTCCCAGCCAGCACAGTACATGAAGCAGAACTATTATCACACTTTATATCAAGAGTATGTTTATAAAGGATTAATAAATTATTAATAATGTTTTCATGAAGAGGTTAATCCAGAGTCCTAGCATCCTGCAGGTCAACAGAATGCGCTTAGCTTACCACAGCATATATGGGCTCCTGCAATCCCTGCCCCCCTCCCCCGTTGTTGGCACACTTGCTCATATATTAACATCTAATAATCACCTATTAACCCCCTGCAAAGCAACCGTTGATCCACCAGTGTGACCAACCCTTCTTATGCTGCAGCAAAGGTGTGTTCAAACTGCAATTTGTAGAAGCCCTGCAACGCTCCTCTCCTGCCCAACAGTGAGCACAAGACCTGGCCTGATACCAAATCTCCTGCCCACTGTTGCCAGAGCAAGAAAACCCCTTTATGCTGAGGTTATGAATCTCCTCAAATCTTAAAACAAATGAAAGGTGCTTAAAAACTGAGAACTTTTTCTGTATGTGCATGTGTGCATGTGTAGATATTTCACAACATGGCATGGGTGTCTGGTAGGTTGTTTTGGGGTGTGGGTTTTAGGTTTTTAGGGGTTTGTTGAGGTTGGTTTTTTTTGCACCCACTATTTTCAATTTGTGACTAGCTGTGTGGTGCTCCTGATGGGAAGGTGAAGCAAACACGGTGCTGGCTGGCAGTGAGGCCCTTGGGCTGCTGTCCTGCTTGAACAGCTAGGGTGAGTCTGCTTTCTTTACTTGCGTAGGGGGAAGCTACAGCACAGACTCAGGGACAAACAAATATGCTGGGATCTTTAAAAATGTGTTTTTTCCAGGCTTCTCTGTTCAGTTGTGGGGTTTGTTTCTGTCCATGAGGCCTTTGGTTGCACAGTCCTGAAGAATGCTGCAGGGATGTGGACGGAGCCTTTGGCAGCATGTGTCGGTGAGAGGGTGCACAGGCTGCTGCACATTAGAAGAACTGCAGGGTTTGATGCTCTGATGTAGTGCCTGCATGAAAAAGGAGCCGTGGCCACTTGTGGTGAAACCATCCCTGAGCAGCAGTCCCTCTTTGTTTGCTCATGTCCCAAAAATTCACCTTACAGCTGCTAGAATGCAGCTGGTCCCTCTTTGGGCTTGTTTGTGAATAACGCGGTACGAATTTTAAGCAATGAGCCCCTGTGCTTTCTACATCAGCCGCAGCTGGCCTGGCTCCCACCACGTACCTGCAATCAGAAGGCAGCTGGGATGGGGGAAGCCATCAGAGCAATCATGGAGAAATGCTGATGCAGGTGACAGGCAGATTTGTGGGAGGAAATTTTTGTATTTTTTGCAATGAAAGCATGGGAAAAAAAGGAGAAATTCCCTAGTGGAGAGACCTGGGCAAATCTCTGTTCAGTAAATGCCAGCTTTGCCTGGGCAGCGTGGCACTACCGCAGTCATGGCTGCTGGGGCTCAGATGGGCGAGCTAGTTCTGGCCCCAGCAGCAGCTTCCCAGCGAGGAGCAGTCATGGATGGGCAGGCCTGGGGGCATCAGGACATTGTGGGCAGGCTGGAGCAGCACTGGCAGCACTGCCTGGAGCTTGTGGAGGCAGCAGAGCCCTATAGTGGAAAGATCCACCACTCAAAGTCCCTGTGGTGTAGGGGATCTTCTCCAAGCAAGGCATGAGAGATTTGCATCTCAGTTGCCTTCTTTTGGTATGGGGCAGGGCAGGCTGGCTCCATACCAGTGCAGTGGATAAAACCCCTGAAGTGAGTGGTGGAGCTCCCCCAGCCATCAGGGCAAGACTGGGAGAGGCAGCCCTCCGAGAGAAGTGCCACCTCTTAAGATGAAAACCAGATGGCACCAGGACATATCTAAACCCGCCTCCCAGGGCAGCTCCCTGCATGGCTCTGCTTGCGGCATCGTGCAAAGGCAGGCTAGTGGTCATGGCACAGCCACAGCACATGCAGGACACCTTGCTGGCAGCCACGTCAGCCGCAATAAAAGTCCTTTCACCGAATTTTGGCTCTTGCCTGCGTTGCATGGCTGGGGGGAGCTGCCCGGGGAAGTGGGCCAAAAGTCTTTGTCACCCGAAGCTCTGAAACTTGCACTCACAAATGCGCTTTCCAAAAAACTCTGCTGTAAAAGCTCAATCTGGAAGGAAAATGGTTCTTTCCATGGGAGTCAGTATTTCTTTTTCATCATGGATAATGTAAACTCATGGTTCATCCCAAAGATCACTGCTCTTCCTTTAGGCACCTTATCAATAGATAAATTTACATTTACATCTTACTGATACCTTTTCCTCTTCCATCCAGCCCCACTGGGGAGAAAAAAAACCCACTAGATGTTTTGTCATATCAGTCAGAACAACAACAACAAAACATTAAAAAATACTCCAGTGAGGTTCTAGACTTAAATCACACAGGTTTACTATAGCTTCTGTGGAGGATAAATATCAGTTCCAGTGCCCTGCATAAAGTGGAAATTAAATTTCAAGTGAATTTTTTGAAAAACAAGTTAGTCCCCAAAGATTAAACCATATAATAATTAGAAAACAGCCAGTAAAAAGCAATAGGACATCTCAAGTCAAGAATTATTCTCAGCATCTGCCTGTTGCTGCCTGTCAGAAGGCAGCACCGAGCCCCACTCCCCTGTGCTAGGGATGGGGTGGTGGCAGTCCCCAAGTCTTCCCTAAGTTTCCAGGTTTAAAACAAGAGGCTGTCTGTGTCCAGCTGGTGCCACGGTGACTCTCTAGCCACTGGGGATTGTCAACAGCCACCATTTCCACAGGTGGCACAGATGTGCCTCCAGTTTGCTGCACCTCCTTTGCTGCCTGCACTTAGAAATAGCTGCTGGTGGTGGGAGGGATGTGCCAGCACTCCAGCACCACCACCACCCCCCATCCTCAGAGCTTCCCCCCAGATCCTTTTCCACCATAGGACTGTGTCTGGTGACCTCCTCAGCCCAGCTGTTCACAGGGACCAGAGCCCAAGGACAGACACCCACCACAATCGCAGCCTCTCCATCCCAGGGGACTCTCTCCATCAGACCAGCCGGGGACTTTAAAGGGCCTTAATTGGGATTGATTGCTTCAGGGCTTGTCTTCTTCAAGGTGGAGCTTTCCATCTCTGCCCATTTCTCTTAGATCTGCTCAATACAATGTCAGTGTCATGAATAATTTCCTGGCATCCTCAAGGGCTTGGTCCTCGTCCCATTAACATGACCAGGGCTTGGTCCTCGTCCCATTAACATGACCAGAGCAGCTGTCACTGGTCACATGAACGTGGCTGCAGAAGCTGGATGAAGTGGTGGGAGAGGCTCTGCATGGTTGGCAAGTCCCTCTTTCTGTTATCAGTGTCCTCAAACCCGTTGGAGACGCTGCCTTCTCCACTTTACTCCAGGATGCCAGTGGTGGGAGCACTCATCAGCCATGGGCTCTGCATAACCAGCCATAGCTTGGGCAGGAGGTCTTCCCATGGCCTCCCATTTCATGCCATTCATCGATGGATCATCAAATGGCTTTTCTTTTTGCTTCTTAAAAGAGATCCGTGTCATTAACTAAACCCACAACTCTTTCCTTAAAAGTATGAGGATGACAAAGATGAGCAGTTCCATTTAATAACAAAGACGGCTCTTAGGTGTAGTCCTTTTTTAAATTCTTTTTTACAGCGAGGTGACACACAGATGTGTCCCCCTTACACTCACTCTGAGCTTATAACTCCTGGGCTGGTTGAGGGGGATCGCTTTTCCAGCCCCATACCCAGAGCAATTGCAAAGCTCTGCTAGAGGGATGCTACTGCATGTTGTAGAGCATAAAAACCCTGCTGCAAAGCTTTGGCTCTGCTACAGCTAACCACAAAAATCCCTCTACCTTCCACTCTGATCGTATTTTATCACCTTTGGGGGGGAGGATTTTATTCCTTGCAAATGGAGGGGGAAACCAGCACAGTAAATTGTAAGTGTAGCTTAAAAATGGGGACCCCAAAGTTTCTCCACTCTTTCATGCTCACCTCGTGTATCCACATCAGGGAAGCTGGGAGCAGCTATGCCCAAGTCTCACTGAAATCTTATGCTCAGCTTTGTTTCGACACAATTCTGCTTCGGGAAATCTAGGGATGAGGGAACAGCACAAGGCATAGCAGCAAAATAGTAATATTTTCTCTTGTATCATAAATATAACTGTACAGAGCCACCGAGCACTGCAATATTTTATTTGTATGTATTCTGCTTGTAAAACTTATCCATGCGCATTATCCATCTCCATGCAGGACTGACTGTACATGTGCCTTTCACCCTTTTTCATAGTTTGTCATCTTTTTCTAACACAACTGCAGGACTTGAATTCTGCCAGAACAGTGAACTACAGTTAAAAGTCCTATGCAAGAGATGACTGGGGAGTCAGTTTCAATATTTCTGTATTTCTATGTTGTTTTAAAAGTAGATGCTGGGATTTTCAGAGAAGCCTAACAGAATTAATGCCCTAAAAAGCACGTAGCTTTTTTTTTTTTTTTTTAAGCTAAAAAACATTTCAGATCCTAAATGTCTTAGGCAGCTTTGAAAACCTCAGCCTAAACCCCAGTTCCTCAGTGGTTTGTGCATGGAGAGCGAGCAGTAGCAGCAGAATGAGCACCAGTGCTTTGCCAGGACAGAGGGTGTGTTCAATAGCCAGTGTTTACTTTCAAGAGAAAGGAGAAGAAAGTGCTGTTTGGTTGGAAAAGGTTGCCTTAAGCCTTCCCTAAAATGCATCGGAGAGTGTTATGGTCCCTGGCCACCAGCCCTGCGCCCACCACCGCCCCGGGGCAGAGCAGCCACAGAGCTGACCTGGCTGGGGTGTTGCAGAGGACCCACGCCATCAAGCAGATGCCCATGCAGCCGTTCTCTATCAGCTGTGCTCTGCTGAATGCCTTACAACAGTGGGACAACTTCCACACCGGGATATTGGTAAGAGGAAAAAAAAGCCCCATGTTTTTCCACATCACCTATGCTGTCAGACTGAAACCTCATCTGAAACTCGAAGCTAACAAAATACGTCCTTTTTGAGTGTTACATGTTAAATTGGTGTACGCAGGATTAGTAGAGAAAGGGTGCCTACTTCTAGTAGGACGTTGTTTAAACATTTGCTGTGTGTCAACAGACTGAAGGACACGACTGCCTGGAATATGTTATGTAGAGTGCCTGTGTGTTTGTAACCTGGTTCTGGTTGTTAGGTTGTAATGCTGTCTTTTGACTGAAAAAAATCTAATATAAAGAAAAACCACAAGAAATAAAAAAAAAAACCCCACAACTTTATGTGTATTCCTCTAAAGCCTGCGACTAAATCTGTTTGCAAAAAGTTTTGTTTATTAAAATAAGTTTTTAAAAGTTAATGCTGTAACTATCAAAGACAAGTCAATAGAAAAAAGTCCCCTTTGAAGACAAGGATGCACACACAGGGGAGGGGATGGTACAGGCTGACTCGTTTGAGGGGACTTTTTTCCCTCCCCATTACCAAACTCTCAAACTCAGTAAGTGGTTGAAAGGGCTAAAGCAGAGGCCGATTGCCCTGAGAAAGATGAGTGCCACATCAGCCGATCTCTACAGCATCAGATGTTTCTCCAAGCACGTACACAACAGCCTGACATGTTCTTACCGCCCATCTTCTAACTGAGAGGCAGAGAGATGCCTGTAAGATGATTAAGGGCTTGGAGCATCTGACAGGTGAGGAGAGGCTGACAGCTGGGGCTGCTCAGCCTGGGCGAGAAGGGTCAGGGGGATCCCATCCATGTGTGCAGATACCTGGTGGTGGGAGTACAGAAGATGGAGCCAGACTCTGCTCAGCCCAGGGGCAGGACGAGAGGCACAAACTGAAGCAAAAAAATAAGAGAAACTCCACTTAAACATAAGAAACCACATTTTTTTTACTGCAGGGGTGGCTGACCACAGGAGCAGGTTGCCCAGTGAGGTTGAGGAGTCTCCATCCCTGGAGATACCCCAAATGAGAGTGGACACAGTCATCAGCAACCTGCTTTGGGCAGGGGTGGGATGGGGCTTTCTGATGCTGCACCGGTGCCTCCAGGAGAGCAAAGCAAAGGGGTTCTCTGGGTGTTACACCCGCGATCCCCCAGCTGCCGGGGGAAGCACTTCAAGGAACTCTGAGGTTAGATATCAGGAATGAAAAAAATTGGTAAGAGCGAGCTTTGATAAACCTTCTCATGGGAAAACCGAATTCGGCAGTGGGAAAGCACAGAGCCATTTGGGCTGGGCTGGACCTCAGGAGGTCTTCAGTCCAACCTCCTGCTCACAGCAGGGTAAATACCAAATTCAGACCATGTTGTACAGGGCTTTGTCCAGCCAATTCCTGAAAATCTCCAAAGAGAGATCCCGCCACCTCTCTGAGCCCTGGTCCACTGCCCAGCTGTCCCCAGGGAGAATTTTTTGTTCTATCCAGCCAGAACCTCCTCTTTCCATTTATTCTAGTGGTGTTGCCTCCTCCCAGCACCCACCTCCATAAGAACCTGGGTCCATCTTCTCCGGTACCTGAAAGGGTGATGAAGCCCATCTCTCCCAACCTCTCCTCTTTGGCCAGGTGTTCCCAGCCCCTGGCCATCTTGGTGGCCCTCTATTGTGTCCCCTCTATGTTAGCAACATCATTCTTGGGGGGGGGGAGTGGTGGAAACCAGGTGATAATATTCCAGATGTGGTCTAAGTGCTAAGAAAAGGGGAACAATCACTTCCCTTACCCGCTGCCTACACTTCTGCTAGCACAGCCTGGTACAGCAGCCCTCCTCACCGCATTACGCCAGGTTTAGCTTGCTCTCCTTCAGGGCTCTGACCCCAGCCAGTCACTGCCAAGTGCATCAGTAGGTACCAGTACAAGTGTTCTTCACTCCCTCCAAGGCTCCTTCCCACGTGTGGCATCTTGCATTTGTCCTCTCCCAAGGTCCACATCCCTGTAAACAGTGACCATGTCCTCAAGCTTGTCTGCTGCTTCCTTCAATGTGGCGTTCTCCGCAAACCTGAGTGCATCCCTTCTCTTCCCCTGATTTATTGGTACACGGACCTTGCCTGTGAAGATGATCTTCCAGTTTTGTGGACTTCTCCAGCTCCTCATTCTCCAGAACTTCCCGGCTGACCTGACCAGCAATAGCAGTGGGAAGGGCACGCACAGAGCAGGGTGAACACCAGGTTACCTGCACAGCCACCCCTTGTGTTTCAGGCAGCCTTGATGGGTAGGACATCAAACTGCAACACGACAGGGTCTCTCCCACCCCAATGAAGACTTCGACAGGTGCGGGGCAAACTGGCACATGGAATAAAACCAATTCTGCAAACTGGCCAACTAAAGATGAGGGTTAAGAAACACAACGTGGAGGATGGAAGGAGTAAAAAGGGGCTATTTCAGAAACTGCTTCCTATTGGCTGAACTAATGTGCCCAAGTGCATACAGAAATTTGTACATGCATATATAAATAGGAGTAGATGCTTTTTGTGGAAACCAACTTCATACTACCCACCCCATAAAGTATGAGCAGTGTGAACACCTGGGGGAAAGCCAGGGCTTCAGAGAACAGGGGCTCTTGGGGGGTGGGAGGAGCTGGCATTCCCATACCAATATCTGACTTTTCCCATGCAAAAGACACAGAGCATCCAAACTCTTAACAGTGAGGACTGGAGACATTAGCCTTGCTCAGTGTCTATTACCTTGTGCACAAATAGGTAATTTCAGTCATTATAAAAGGTGACAATTTATATTTAATGACAACTCATATATAATCAGCCTTTTGATACACATATTTTTAAAATTCCATAAGAAAAGAAAAAAGGCATAAGTATCTATTTGTGCACAAAGCAACAAGCAATCTGAAAAGACTGGCTTCTCAGTTTCTCACTGTGAGAGCTTCCCAGAATAAAGAGGCTGACCTACTTTCCGCAGCAGTATGTACAAACCAGTCACCACTGATAGCAGTGTAGTTATCCAGATGAATATACTCCAGGCTACCGCATTTCAGAAAGTCTTCAAACTATTTAATATGGCATTCTTCTCTGCCATGTTTTCCTGCTGAGCAGCTTTATTTGTGGGGAGCGGTGTCTTCTGGGTCTCCTCACTATGTATGCATTGCACATATCCCAAGGGCAGGAGGAGGGCCTTTGCTTTTTTTTTTTTCTTGCTTTGCAGGAACAGCTGCATCAGTTAATTCATTTGTGGTTAAACAAATTCCTTTCTAAAGCTCCATATAAGGAGCTTGCAGGCCTAGAGCTCTAAATAATCCCTTCAATCTTCCTGTTTGGAATGATGCTGTTATTGCTGCTAATAATAATACAACCCAAATTACAGGACAATAACATTTATTTAGAGCATGAGGGATTCCACATTATACAAACCCTTAAATTTATTTTTTTGTTTCACTGGTCCATTTCTACAACAAATACATCAGATCTACTATATAATAAAATTATTTACATTTCCAAACAAGATCAGGTTTGTTTATAAACCCTCTTACTGCTATTCACATACAGTACTTAAACAACAGCACAATACATTATTTTAATACCTAAAAATGACAACCCTGTATTCTAATTTATGAAAAGTGGAAACAAATTTACAATTGTCTTCCCCTCCCCTTCCATTTCATACAAACACATTAACCTAATGTGCTAACCCTGGACTTCATACTTTGTAAATCCATGGGGTTTTAGAAGAACCCAGTTTTTATATCTATTTATCTGTTTTTTAGAAAAAAATCATTTATTGGGAACAGTATAATATTAAAATGACTTACTGTACAGAATTTTATTTAAAAAAAGAAAAATCACAGCTCAAAATTGCTATTGGTAAATTCACACTCATTTACAAGTTTCATGTTTCCATGCAGTAATTTACTTGGATTTTCTTCTTTTTGACTGCATTGCACTGGCACTCGTCTCTGAAATTAAGAGAAGAAAAAAAGCATGGATACGAAGTCGGTAAGCCATTCACCAGAGGTGCACAGATTGCCCTTTCATTTTTCCAAAATCACACCAGAGTGGAAACCTCTGAAGACCAGGATTTCCACAGAACCGGGACTGACTCTTCACAAGACGTAACACAAATGGAGCCTTTACCCTGAAGACAGCTGTCGGCAGCGATATAACACCAAGTTCCCCCTAGCTTCTGTTAGGACACTATTTCCGAGTGTTGTGAGTTTAACATTTATGAAGTCCTAATATAACGGCCTTAAAAATAAGAGTCATGTATTTTTAACTGTTCTTTAACTTTAGTTCCCCACATGCCACGACTTGCTCAGCTGTACCACAGAAGGAAGTCTCAGTGAAACAGCAGTACAGCGCTGGGCACAAACTGCGTCAATCAGACCCAAGCATCATGGAAGTGGTGTTATAAAAAAAAAAAACAAAACAAACCAAAAAACTTAGGACAGTATTTTGGAACCTGCCATGCAAGTTAAGAATCTAGTTGCTTTAGTCCTTGGAAAGTCAGGTCATTACAAAACAAGTCTCTTCAGTGTACATTATGATTCACAGAAAAACAGCTTATGCAGAAAGATACGAAATATTATATAGCACTGGAACAGAACAACCAGAAGCACTTGCAGAAGCTACAGTGAAAGCAGATGACATTTTCAGTGCACTTACCAAGGCACTAAGTTTCCATTCAAAACAAAAAAAGAAAAGGAGTAAGGACCAAGGGTATTTGCATCTTTAGATTTTTTAAAAATGTGATTTTAAATGTTGGCAATGTATATTTACAATATTTTCCAAAAGCTGTTACAGCTGTGTGTATTTTAAGAGTCAAAAGGGAAAAAATTTCCAAGACATCTAAAACTAGGAAAGCAATGGTACAACTCCATGCCTGTTAAATGTCGTATTAAAAAAAAATCCCAAACAACCAAACAACATTTCAAAATTTAACAAACTCGAAGCTACAGTAAATGCTGAAACAGCCCTTGCTGGAAAGGTACTCCAAAAAGTGAAAACACCAATACAGTATCAGTTTTCAGAAGTGAAACATCTTAACAGGCACAACTTCCAGTCACCGGAGCTCCCTCCAAGCAGCAATGCTACTTTTAAGTAGCTTGGCCAGCAGCAGCATTAGCTGTAGCCATCCCCGCTGCTGCTGAAGTCTCCATCTTTGGGAGAACGAATGGGGCAGCAATCAGTACCTGTCCTCAGTCCCTTGTGAGCATCACCAGAACCTCCCTTGCCTCCTTCTAACCCCAAACTGCACACCGAAACATGCTGTGTATTTATGGATGAGGGCTGACTTTCAGTGTGTCCTCTTCTCTTACAGTTATCCTTCTGCCTCCTTCCTGATGCTTAGCAAGGGAATTCCTACATAAACTGGTCAAAGTCTACTTCTCTCTCCCTGCTGTAAGTTGTTCCTAATTACCATTTTTATAATGACCTTAATCAGCCTCTACCTCAAAAGGTAACTTCTCCCAGCCCCACATTCTCTTTAACAAGCATTAGCGAGTTTCTCAGGACACAGATAATGTAACCATAGATGTCTAGAGGGAGGCCAGGAGCATCCGAACCAAATCTGCTTTCTTAAGCTATGATTCACTAATAAAGATGTGGAAAAGAGTAGGCACAAGTGGCAAACCTTGTTACACTACTTTAGCTACCTCACTAATCCTCCAGCCTGTCCTCTTCCACAAGTGAGTCTTGTTTTGGTCGTTTTCTCTACAACTTGGAAGTAGGCAGTTGCTTGCATGGAGACAAGGTAATCAAAGCCCAGGATACTACATGGTAAGCTGAACCTATGTTTTCAAGCAAAACCCTTAGATACTGCAGCAGTTTCAGATGCATGTTTTAAAAACAATGATTTTACTTACAGAGGTAAATGAATAATATGGTCAATACAAAACCCCTAACTGAGTTCTTGTATTTCTTAAATTTGATGTACTTTCATGTTCCCACATTTTCAGAATTTGACGTGCCACTGGTTGTCATCTTTAGGTTTGTTCATTACAGTATGTGGGGCAGGTCATACGTTTCAGATCCCCTCAAACTCAGGAAGATATCACCAAATCAATTTTACATTGGCTTCACATTTTTCAAACTTTTCTTCACAATCATGAAAGATAATTTATTTTTACAATACAGATTTAAATTCTTCTGCACAATCCTGCCACAAGAAGTAAATTTAATTAAATTCAGCAGCCACAAAAGTGCAGAACATACAGGTCCCTCTACATAATCTTTTAGAGTCATTGCACAATTACGTATAGGTGGAAGTCTTCTCTGAAACTCTTAAATGTAGATGTTCTTACCATCAAACTTTTAATATCTTCAGTATGGAAAATGGTTGCTGAATTCAACTTGACTTCCTTTTATAATAATTTTGTATTAATACCTCTTTGTACTGCATGTTATCTTTAAAATATTGGTCCAATGTTGCCTCTTGACGGTCTTTCTCTACCCTCTCGCACAACTTTCATCCATCAGAATTTTTCTGACCCTTAAACATAAGAAGCTGACACAGTTAGCTTCAGAAATGCAGAATGGCACCGTGGACCATGCATTCCGGTAATAACCACGTGTATCACACAAATGCTGCATACTTTGTTAAAGATTGTAACCTGCGTAGAAATAAGGCACGTCAGCAACTGCTAATGCCATGGGTTAATATCTGTAACTTTACGATTTCACATGTTCTTGGAAAGAACAGCTGAGGCTCTGTGCACTAGCACACAGCACTCCTTGATGCTCCAGGCTGCCATCCAGGCAGCGTTCTGAGCGTGCCTGAACCACAGCATTTGGCTTCACAAGAGCTGACCGTGCACTTGGGAAGACTTAAGCATTTGTCTTGTGTCTTTCAGGCTTCAGGGAAAAAAAAGTCACTTTTTTACTTGAGTACAGTCCTTCTAATGGCAACACATTTCTGCCAAGAGAATTCAACTTCAACTAAGCAAGCTTGCTGAACACTACATTGATGAGTATTGCAGGAAACAAGTTCCACAAATTTAACAATGGGAAATTCATACAAGATTTACTGCCAGTGCAGATGTCGGTAAATACTTCAACCTGTGTCTAAATCATTGAAACTAGAGTTAAAGCACACAACATTTACAAGCTGTAAACCATCGTTATGAGCCAGTTATTGAAAGGGTTATTATTTGGGAAGTACATTACTTCCTGCCCTCTCCAGTGAAATGATGGCTGTGCATTTTACCTTTTGCAGTGCTGGATGCAGATGCTGGTCTGGAGGACCTCTTGCGCTGTCCATTCTCTACAGTTTCCTGTGAAGCGGCAGAGTCCTCTGTTCTTGAATTTCTTCTATTTGGAGTTTTAGACTTTTCACAATTCTCTTTTGTCTCATTACTAATAAAGTGGGACAAAATATTTCTGATGAAGTGTAAGAAGAATTATGTTTTTCTATGCAACTCAGACAAGCTGGAGGATGGACCGACACAGGTACCAGTTCCGGACTATTAGCACTGAAGATATGAAATGCTAGAGATACCAGAAGTTTTATCAGATGAAGAATGACCTGAGTAAGCCAGAGTATAGTCCATTTCTATTAAAAATTATCAGAGGATACAGAATTGAGAAGTCCTCAAAGAGAATATTTTCAACATTAGAAGAGAAGTCCTCAAAGAGAATATTTTCAACATTAGAAGACCAAGAAATTAGATGCATTATAAATTGTCTGCTCTGTTTTCCACAGGTGCCACCATTACTGAAGTCTAGGAAAAGCAAACAAGTTACATTAGAGACTACTACGATATGGGAATACAGAACTGAAATTGCAGATGAACATAAGGAGGAATTACGAACTCTTCAGTGAGTATGCCAGCTTTCGTTTTTGCTGAAAAGACTCATTCCATTGATCCAAGTGATTTCTTCACATATTAAAAAGCTTAAGGTTTATTTAAAACTTTCTTCAAGCTTTAAAGCTTGAAGTTAATTTATTTTTTCTTTTTTATGACAGAAAACTTTTTCTGCTATAAAAAAATAATTTTAGGTAGTGTGGAAATCTGTGTTTCTTGTAGCACTCCATTTATTGTCTCAGTGACATTTTGTAATTAAACTCCTCTTTTATCACTCAACACTGTAAACGCATTCTGAGGTTTGGGTATTTTCTCCTTAATGGATTAATATCAGACAATTTCCAATGACTAAGTGGTTTATGAAGATTAAGCTAAACTTATCTGCTGTGAATTCAAAGGTAAGTAATTAGCCAAATAAATTATTCTGCTGATAATGGAAAAGGAGAAAGAAAACTCATTTCATGTGCTTTGGGTGATACCTGCAAGATTTCAAGAAAGGCTACCTGAATCAGAGAACTGACTGAAAACACACAGAGCAGACCTGTGCATTACAGAGGTTCCACTACAGTGTCACTGTTTCAGTGGAAGTCCTGCTTTGAGAAGAAAAACTACTACAAATACTTGTAGTTTTAAGTAACAGACATCTGAAACGAAACACAGTTTGTCAATGAAAGGAGAGACAAACACTCTCAAGCAAGGAAACACACAGTAGAGGAGAATATGGAAGTACATGGATTGTCTCAGATACAAAATAAATATTGAAATCTATTTCCCTGTAAGGCAGTATTATGGGCAATCTATAAACTGAATCCCCCAAACAGGTTACAAACTGGTCTTCTGCTAAATAATGTGGGCAGCTCAAACAACAGGCACCTGCTTCAGAGGATACCTCGACGTAAGCAAACAGGGATCATCAGCTGAAGTTCAGTTATTACAGAGAATTTTTACAGATTCTAGTGACTAATCCATTGCTTGGATTGTCTCATAGCAACCAACACATCACTTCCCTCCTTTTATAGGAGGAAATCAAGTTGGCCCAAGTAAAAATATTTCTAGTGCTTTGCAGGTTGCAAGGTTCCTCTTAAGGTTTGTACCATATGGCATTGAGCTCCAGGAGCTCAAAGCTGACCGGTGTGAGTATCAGCCATCACTAGATTCACAGTTTGCCTGAAAACTTTCCTTCTTTTCCAGTCTTGCTCAGAAAAGCATCAGTCCAGAAAAATCCACAGAGAAATGCACTTGTGGTAACTTGATGTGCTGACTGAGTTTGGAGAATGGTCACACAAGGACACTTCATTTGGAGAATCCGCTCATCTGCCAAGTGTCACACCTCCAGCTTTTTAGAAAAATTCTGCCCTAAAAAAAACTTGTCATGAAATTTCAGTTTGTCTTTGATAAAACTAGAAAGATCCCTATCCATGTGAAGGTAAACAAATACTGAATACAGAGTCATTCCTAATCTGAGAAAATGTATTGCATTACCTCCCTTACAAAAGAGGACACTGCCTTATCTCCTGTTGAACCAGATGAGTGAATTGCACCTCTTGCCCTGCCTTAGGGGATCACTCCACTGACAAAAGCAGCATCAAAAACCCAGCCAGTTGTGCCAGTACAGTGATCCAAAAACCTTACAAAGATCTGTCACTACGGCTTGCCTAGACTGAATTTAAGAGCCAGGTGGGTTTAGAATCTAACAGAAATAGATCTTGGAAACTATATTTTCTTCTGACAGAACAGAACCGTTTGAAATTTGATCTTTTAATTACTGAATGTCTTAATCTGGACAAGATGAAGTTTCAACCTGGCTTTCCTATCAGGTTTCGGCAAAGTGTCAACAAGAAAACACAGAGGAAATCTGAAGAAAACAGTCACAAAGGCAGAAGAAGAACAAACTTTAGAAAGACTTACTTTCAGATTCACATGACAGCTAAGCTGTAGGCTTTGGGGGTTTTAGCTTTGATTTTTTTTCAGAAAATATCAGAACAGTCAAGACCCTTCCAGGACATGCAACACTCAGGGCTGAAGGGCTAAGAGGAAACACTGCCCAAATCATGAAGACAGACTCAGGAAAAAGTTACCTTACATTCTGCATTTCAGCAATGTTTTGAAACATTCAACTATCCCAACTTCTTAGCAGGACAGAAAGGGTATGAACAAGAAAATGAAGAGCAGTAGCAAAAGTTGTGCAACTGAAGCAAAGAGAAAGGGACTTCCTCCCATGAAAGCTATATCTATTCTGAATCTACACAAACTATCTCCTTACCTTTGACCAGCAACTACTGGAGCATTTGTTTCAAGTTCTACAAGAGAAAAAGATAATTTTAAAGTCTGCTGTAGAAGTACATATCCGCTGACAAGGCATGACTATCTCACATTTTTTCTCATTATGTATTAGGTCTGAAGAATAAACTTCTCTCTCTCAAGGCAAAGCAAGCTAACATATCAAAGTATCACATCAGCCAAGTGCTCTTTCTGATTATGGCCTGCACCAGCTAAGACAGAGAAAAGTTAAAAGGAACCCTGAAGAAGAAAACTGTAGAGAAACTTCCTGACAAGGGCTACAGTCCTCTCCCTTTTTTAACTTCCATTTTAGACAGTTTATTACTTCTAAAACTTCTACGTTTTATTAGTTTTAAACCTTAAAACCCCTAATCTGGATCTATTTTGCATGTAAAATTTTGCCTTAACCCAACCAACTCAATATCTTCTAATGCAAAGGAAGACAATTTTCTGAAGCCCAATTATACTTCTACTGAATTGGAAGAAATCTTTCAGGAGATGATGTAAAGAGAAGTCTGACCTGCCTTCTTTCTCTCTCTCACATAGTGATTTTATACATAAAGATCAGGTTTCCTTTTGAGTCTTCACCACAATAAACAGCTCTCCTTTTCATCATATAAGTTACCTAATCTTTTTACTATCCATCTTTTAATTGTCCCCATATCCACCAGATCCTTTGTTGATAAGGAGTATCTGTACCTAAACACAGCACCTCTCATGAGAAACTGCCACTGGTTTAGGAACTACCATTACAATGTGATGTATTAACTCACTGTTTGTCACATTGCCTTTATGTACTCCATCTCACCCTTAAACACCCTGCAATCTTTGGGATAGTGGTGCACAAAACTGTGCCTTTGCCTTTAAGATCAATTTAGTACCCAAGGACAAGGAATAAAGGTGTAAAAAAAGTAAGAAAACAGATAGTATCTGTTCCCTTATGGTAAATAACCCTTACAATTTGTATTGCTGGAATATCAGACTCTTCAGTGTAAGTGTACATAGCACCATCTAGGAAAAACAGATGTCTTGGTAAAAACAAAAAAAAATAGACTAAGCAACATAAGGAAAGAGTTACTTTTCTTTCTACTCAAAATCTGAATGGGGAGAATATCCAATAATAAAAGTCAGTAATGACAGCGCTTCCCCCTCCTAGCAGGAACTCCCTAATGCAGGCACATCAGCACTGGGGCAATGAGTCAGATGTCCATCAACAGGGTGTGTGAACGTCTTTGTTTAAGTGGAAGTTCAAAGAAAGAAATTTAGTATGATTTGTACTTTCTGAAAGCTCTACTTCTAATCATATTAGAGATGGCAAATCAATGGAGAGTGGCACTTCCCATGCGCAAGTCCACATCTATCCATTTTCCCTACTCATCTTGGAAATTACTTTTTTAAAACACCACAGAATTGATGGTGAAACACCATGATAATAGATAGCAACAACAAAAAGTAATCTGCCAGGGCTCCATCCTTGACACACTGCTGAGGGTTCATTAAAAGCTCAAGAGAAATAAAAGGATTACAACTCTAAAACTTATGTTCCCAGCATGACTTTTGAAAATATTTTCAGAAGTGTCCCACATAAAAGAAAAACTCCTATTTGCTCTTAGCAAAACTTCAAAACTCAAACACAACATATCATTACAAATGCAGTCCCTCCACAGATTATGACTATCTAAAAACTGTCTTGGTGATTTTTTCATTTGTTTTACTTGATCCCATACTGAACCCCCGACAAGGCTTTGGAGACTTTTAAAGCACAATGTATCTAACAAAGAAAACCAATCCCAAAAGTACAAATAAAAAAATAAAAAAAACCCCAACCCCCAAACTACCAAGCATATCAGTGACCATTAAATATGCACTAAAATAAATGCGTTTTCAATTACAAAGAGTTTAGTTCACCTATATTCTGCTTTTCCGAAGTAAGATTTACCTGTTCTTTGAACAGTACTTTCTGATGGTGCAACTGAACTTTTTTTCTGTGTTAAATGCTGAGAGGATGCTAGAATAAAAGTGGAGGGAAAAAGTATTATTTTCAAAGGCAGTCACAAGAATCTTCTGTTGTGCAATCGGGCTGCTTTTACAAAATGGTCTATCTTCCAGCTTACCGCATTTTTTCATTTACGGATGCAATTTTTTTAACCTACCCTCTACTTTCCCCCACCACACATACCTCCCCCAATTTCAGAAAAAAGTTTGGCAAAACTACCCCAAGCAAGTTTTCTCAAACTATAACAAGCGATGAAATTCAGTACCATAAAACACATTTTTAAAGGTAACAGGTTTTCACCAAACTGAGAAATTAAAGTCCTAAAAATCAAAGAGTTAATCTCTCTCAGTTTAATGCTCATTTCAACAGAAGTTCTGAGGAAAAACAGCATCTTTGTTAATGACTCAATGCCCTCACTCTTTCAGTTAAATTGCAAGAGGGCAAAATACGCTCCAGAGGCTCCCTTGAAGTCCTTTGGCAATAAGATGATGTGACTTAACATTTCTTAGGTTGACAAGTTAAAAAATAAGGTGGAAAAACAATTCTTGTTGGGCTAATGCTTTCTAGTCTCCTCTTATATGTGATAATGAACTTGCAAAGAACATCAAGATAAAAAGTTAAACATTCCTGTTTAAAGAATATCCACTTCCTTTTTTCTCCTTACAAACCAGAATTCTTTCTGTGAAGCTCAAAGTAATAATTGCCATTTTCTAGTGGCATACAGCTACAACAATCTAATAGCCACAGGCAAAGTCACATTCAAGCTGAAGTTCTCAGTTACACTGTCTTCTGTGGATTTTATCTTCCATGATTTTATCTTCTGTGTCTAAACTCATGATGTAAAGCACAATGGATATTCAGACAGCTTACTTCAAGAGTGATGATTTATTTCCACACCATTTTCAATAGATTAAAAACAGCATCAAGAACTAGCAGCAACATCATAAATAAAGTCTGTCAGATGCTCAAATTAAAGTGGTAAAGGAGAAAACAGTTCAGATGTGAAGGTATTTTATGTTTTTTAATTGGATGCAATTCACTTATAATCGCTTTTTCAGGTATTTCTCTGAAATGAGCATTTTAATTCTTCTCTAGACATAAGGGGTTTTGGTGTTTCTTTTTCTTCTGGAGGTTATTCAGCTATTTCCTTAGAGGGTTAAGGTTATTCAAAGAGGGAACTAGTATTATTAGGATTGACTCAAAATATCATAATTAAGTCAATAAATCGAATTAAGTTACAAAAATAAAAAGTCTGGCAAGACTGAAGCAGAATACCAGTATGTCTAACAGTATAAAAGGCACCTTAAGTACTACTTTTGTGATTACTGATACATCCACTTTTTCTCCCTACTTCTAAGAGTTAGATGAAGTCACTTCTCTGTTACTGCATCATGTGTTCATGACAAATACCCCATTTAAGCAGTAAGTGGAAACTGAAAAAAAACATCTGAAACATGAATCTTAGTGAAATACAAGTCTGTGTGTCACTCAGATGTTAGAAACAAAAGAGCAGTTGTCGGCCTTGCCTACAGTGTCTAAATTTTATTATGTTCACGGAAAAAAAGCACCTAGGAAGTTAACAAAAGCAATCCTGTTTCTTTCATTTATGCAGGGTGGCACTGGACTTACCTGTACTTTGTAGCAGTTCCTGATGTGCTCCTGCTTTTTCCTCCACCACACCAACCCCCGTTTGCTCAGCTGGTAAACTGCTGTGGTTACTACCATTAGTGCTTGGTGCTGCAGGCACGGGGTCTGGGACTGCAGGAGTGGTTACAACCGACAGGACGCTCGTAGGAGGAGTACTTGTTGGTATGCCTGGAGATGCAGAAGCAGGAGCAGCAGCCGCAGTGCCGACACTTGAATTGCCAGCCCCAGAAGTGCTCTGTTTTATAAGACTGGGTGCTGGAGGTGTCACAGTTTTATTATCTAGTTCTGCTGGTGATTGCTCTGTTCCCAAACTATTTGGGACTGACGTTTCTAGTCCCTGACCTTCTGCTTCTCCATCCAAAGCATACTGCTCTTCCCCTTTCTCAAGGGAGCCAGTGACTTTCTTGCATGCTTTAGTCAGCAAGAGTTGGCCAATCTTGTCTACTTTTCCCTTTCCCTTACTCGAAGAAACAGGACTGCGTCTGTTCCCAGATCCTGGACTACTCGTAAGAAGAGGTGAAACAACAGGTCCAGACTGTGTTGGTGTAACAGAGCACTGGTCGCTTGACCCACCACTTTGAGAAGAGGTCTCCTCTGGGCCGAAGTCTTTGACTTGCTGAGCAGGAAGATGTGAAGGAACATTGGAAGAAGTTGTAGCAGGAGAAGGCAGCTGAATAGGAGGTGCCAAGGGATTAAGAACCAGTGGCCTGCTGGTAGGAATACTAGAAACAGGACTGCTGGATGATGTGCTGGGAGGAGCAGGCCCAGAAAACTTTATATTCTGCGGTATATGCAAAGGACCAACAACCGCGACTGACTGAGGCATTAGACTAGAGTTAGAAGTCATCGGGGCTGCTGGAATCGTACTTGATTGAGATCCCTTCATAACTTGAATTATTGATGATGAGTTTATAAAAACGGGTGTAATGAACTGTGGCCGGGAGTTAGACTGAACTGCTGACTGTCCCTCAGAAACCATAACTTTGTTCCCTACATTGGGCATTGTGACAACAGTCGACACCAACGCAGGTTGCAAGTGAGATGGCAACGGTGCTGATGTATTAGCAGAAGATGTAATAGGGTTTGAAGTTACAAAAACTGTTATCTGGTTGGGGGGTAAAGAACCTGAAATAGAAGAGCTGACAGGCCTTTGCATTACTGGAGGAACACTCTGTGCAACATTTGATTTCATTTCTCCCAGTTCCTGGTGCCCTGGATTTGAACAGGGTTCATTATTTTGAGGCAAGCTAAGTGAATTTGATGTCTCTTTGCTCAAGGATGAATCTTGTAGTGGAGGAATGACAGCTATCTTCTTTAGCTCCTCACCAGTGGTGACTATCGGTGCCATTTCAAGACCAGTCAACCCAGGGGGCTTAATGGTTACATTAGGAGCTCCAGAATTATCAAGAAGTTGACTTAAAGAAGTTGGTGCCTCCCTCATAGCTGGAGATGCCATGGTTTTACTTTCCTCCATGACTGGAAGCTTACTGGTGTCTAAGGCTTGCCCATCTTTTTTTGACTGTTCTTCTGAAACCAACATTTTCATTTCTGGAGTAGGGATACCTTTTAGTTCAATACTGGGCTGGTCTTTGTTACCTTGGACACCTTGTGCACTTTGACACTCATTATCTTGAGGCACAGTAAGGCTCTCTTTATTGTCTTCAGGAATGCCAGTCATAGCAGGTACAGAAATTGCAGGATTCTGATTACTTAGCATGTTATTATTTTGAAAACTTGTAGTCACAGGTGTTGGCAAAGAAGAGGGACCAGCCATCATATTTCTTTGTAATTCCATGTTCTGCAAAAGAGATGGGTTCTGCTGAGTTGTCAATGATAATTTAGCTGCTTTCGAATTCTGTCTGCCAGGGCTTGGTGTAGTTTTCCTACTGGATCCAGGACTAGACCTTCGACTATTGCTTGGACTTGCTCTCTTTGTTCCTCCAGTGTTGGTTTGTTTTCCTGAATTAATGACCATGCCTTCCAATTTGTGTGACTGTGGAGAAGCAAAACTAGACTGATTGTTAATCGTGAGATTTGATGGGGCTTGTCCAATGGCCTTCAAAGTAGTGGGATTAAGACCCTGCTGATCAAATCCTCTATTGAGATTAGGCCTGGGAGGTAAAGGAATATTAATCTGGGGAGGGAACAGACCAGCTATAGAAGCATTGAGTCTCTCTGGAGACAAGCTAATTTCTGATGGTTCTGTGCTAGGTGGACGGTTATTAGGAGTCTGAGGATAGTATGGCCTTGGGCTTGCTCTGTTTGGGGTTTTAGGCCTTGAAGTTTGTGATGGGGTGGCAACATTTGGAAAATGGTGTGTAAGAGCACTAGGCAGAGAATTAGACTGCTGCTGGGGACTTGCACCTTGGGCAGTTGAAAGTGGAGACGGTCCAGGTTTGGGTCCCGTCATCATTAATTGGTTCTGTGAAACTACTAAATGAGATGTCAAATTATTCTGAGCTACTGATGCTGGGGGGCCTTCAGCTCCACCTCCTTCTGGAAGGGAGGATACTGATGAAACCTCTCCAAGGGGTGAGCTGGAAGGATTCTGTACATTATCTTGATAAACCATTTTTCTTGCATTATTTCCCAGAGGAGGATTGCCTGGCAAGGAAATTCTTTGTTTATCAGGAGATGGAGGCACTGATCCAGGACCTTGGAGGTTAACCATTACTGGCATGTTACCACTTTGCTGCATTGGCATTCGTTGAGCATCTGGATTCAGAGGCCCTCTAGGTGGGTGAACTCCTTGTGGTACAGGAAGCCTGACCGATTTGGGATCCTGCTGCATCATAAGCATCATCATCATCTGCTGCTGCTGCTGTGGTGTTTGTGGTGGTGCCTGCGCTTGCTGTGGTGGTGGCTGTGGTGGCTGCTGCTGCTGCTGTGTATGTGGCATGAGTTGAGGTGGCATCTGCTGAAGTGGTCTTTGTTCCACCGGCTGAGATGGATAACCTAAGACGACAAGATGATACATTCATTAAAAGCAAACAAAGATCAGAGAAAGCAGAATTCCTGTAACAAACAGAATCAGATAGAAAGTATAGCCAGGAACCTGTTTATCTTATGGAAGAGCCACATTAATGAAACAGGCTTTACAAATAAGGACAGAGATTTTACTTAGTTTTAAAAGATATTTTTACTTAATGTGTGAATGACTTGCATGACACTTAATTGGAGATCTCTTAGTGTATCACATCAGCTACTAGCTCCAGATTCACGTCACCTGAAGAGTCTCTGCAATTGTCCATGGCCTTACTTTCACTTACAAATGCAGAGGTGTACTTTCACTAATTAACACTCCTTAAAACAAACTAAGAATTTGACAGGCCCTGTGGGACATGGACTAGCATACCTACTACAGGTCTGACATTTTCTAGTATACAAAGTAGAAACTGCTATGTATTACTTGGCCAAAACCAGTGCTAAGAATCACCCGCCTGGCTTATAATATAAATTCCTTTGTGGACTTTGGATTTAATCCTCCCTACATGCAAATGATAATTCCAACTGCAACCTCTATTTCTTAACTCTAAAAAAATCAGCTATTGGTTAATGCTGAATTTTTTAAGGCATCAGTCTGTGCTACAGCTAGAAATACAGAAATTTTTACCAATTATGTTATTGCTGAATAACTCTACAGTAATCACTATGATATCTGCAGGATGATACATGAGAATGTGGCCACCTCTTCATTTTGAGCTAATTCAAAGAAAGTAGTTAAACAATGGTACCAGTTAGTTACTAGGAGGAAAAAAAGCTTTGGACTTGAATGTGTGATAACACAAATAAAATAGAACTGTCACAAAGATCAGTTAAAAGCTCTCCTATAGTTACTACATTCAGATAATACACAGAAAAATCCTACTACCTGGTGTCCTACTTGCAAAATCTGAAAGTTTAGGGCCTGAATTATCTAAATTAATTCCTTGTTCTCCAGACATCGATGACTGATCATTCTCCTCCAGGCCAGCTGGACGTGGTTCTGAAGAACTGAAAGAAAAATAATTGCAATTAAGATCCAGCCCTTACATCAGTGTTTGACTTCTGCTTCCATAACTAAGTACTCAAGTAATTAATTCCTAGCATTTTTCACAGACCAGCAAGTAACTCACTAAAATGCACTGCTACGTCTGGCATAACATGACAAATGTGAACACAGAGCCTAGGTCTGCTGACAGTCACTCCTGTGCATTAAATACCACCAAAAAGAAAACAAGTTGCCTGGTGCTCTATCGATCTTAAACATTTCTTTTGTTTCTACCTTGAATCTTGAGTTTTATAACCAAGAGAATGCCAATGGATATTCCAAATGATATATAGAGAGATATATATATTTAAAATAAACAGGCTTCTCTCTAATAGTGCTGTGACATGTGTATAGATAAGTATCACAGGTAGATGCATAGAAATTTATTCTAATGGTAGCACCATTTCTTCCAGTATTGTACCCAGAAGTGACTAGCTCAGGGTATCAGAGACATCTGTTAACATCACAGCAAAACCACTGACGTATCAGACATTGTAAATCACCTGCCAGAGCACAGACCTCTGTGGGATACTGAGGCTCTGTAAGTGATGATAGAATGGTTTGGGTTGGAAGGGACCTTAAAGATCATCTAGTTCCAACCCCCCTGCCATGGGCAGGGACACCTTCCACTAGATGAGGTTGCTCAAAGCCCCAGCCAACCTGGCCTTGAACACTTCCAGGGACGTGGTACAGTTTTCATACCAGGGATGTAGAGGCAATTTTCTGTGTTGTTCTAAAACAAGAATTATTGCCTTTAGAAAACTAAATTGTTGGCAGTAACTATTGCAGAGTGATATCTGAGCTGCCACTGTTTCCCTCTAGACTTAGAGCCTTAGGATGGGAGAGTCAAGACTTTAATCTGGGATTACATTGACTTTAAAGGTACCTTGTAAACATTGCCTTTTGCAAAAGTTAGAGATCAAGTTCCTACGCTGTTTTCAGCAGGAAATGTGACTGTGCAGGTAGTACAGTTTTCACTTGTAAAATGTTGTGCTCAGTTCTCATTTGGGTGTGAAAAATGATGAAGAATTTCCTACCCTTACTTTGCTTCATAGAATACAGGAGTACTGACAATAGACGTGTTATGACAGAAATTTCCCTAGCTAAGAGGACTCTTGATGACTGCCCCAGTTTCTTGTCTAAAACATTTCACAGGTATCTCCCTTCAATTAGCAGTGGAACTCAGAGTCCTTCAAGCCTGTGTACAACTCCTTTTTCCACTTTGTATTCAGAACTTACCTCTCTGGCAAACCCTGGTTTGAGGTTGCAGTTGGGATTGAAATGTTGCATAAAGCGACTTCTTGGGCCACTGTGAGTTCTCCCACCCTCTACCTCCCAGTACTGTTGAAGGACTGCAAAAAGGTTGGTATCTTTGATGTTTCCAGTTCATGGCCCTCCCACCCTAGTCAGCTTTGGCCTTGTCTGTAGGGAACCACTTTGTAGGCGGAAGATTTTTCTATATTTGACCTGGTTTTTCATTTTCTTTCCATAAGTAGCTGCTATAAGTCCCTGCTAGGAAAGAAGCAGTGCAGTATGAGACCTGTGATGTGCCTACAGCCGTTCTCAGACTCTGGGAAAAATCAACCAGGTTATGTCATTTACAGTGATTGCTTCTGTATTCTGAACACTTGTCTACAGCTGTGGAGAGGGACTAGTCAGTGGATTGCATGTGAACATAAAAATGCTTAAATAGGTAGTGATGATTTTTGACTAACGGCATAAGATTTTTGACTAAGAAAGGCAAAGAGTTACTATTTGGGATGTGGATGTTATGTGTTTCTGAAGTCACTGGCTCTGGACTGTTTAAGAGAAGCAAATTCTAGCAGTTTCTAGCAATTTCTAACCATCTTTAACAACTCTTGCAACTGTCATACAGTAATACTCTTACCTTTTGTCTATACTTTTAATTAAATTTGCAAACAAATGCTGTTTGCAGCAATCTTCCTTTCCAGTTGCCATGTCTGCTTACTCTAACCCATGCACACATACATAAACATTAATGTGGATATAATAATCTAAATAGGTGGTTTCCCAGCATTCACTAAGTTTCAGATTGACTGATGTTTGTTGGCGTGTTTTTTATCCACGAGCTGTGTGAGCGTTTTTGACTCGTGTAGAAATACTCTCATTAGAAAATGGCACGATGACTACGGTGGCATTCTTTATTTGCCATAATTCAGCATTGGTATAACTGACAGAAGCCCCCGAGGTATGTAACGCACACCTCCCAACACTGTCTTTGAGACGTAATCCACTAATTGGCTGAATTGTGTGAAGCTTTTCCCCCTTCTCCCTTCAAGGTGCCGTATTTTCTCAGCACTGGTGGTGCTGGAAGGAAGACGTGTTGCAGCGGGGGGAGAGCAGGCAGCCGTGCGGCTGCTCTGGGGGCTGCTGCCCTCTCAGCTTGAGGAGCAGATGGCGAAGGGGGACTCGGGATCTCTGCGCTCGCGACTCCCACTGCATGATGAGCGACTAGATCTGCTCCTTCCCCTGGAGAAAGCCCTCCGAAGGGAGAGCTCAGGCTCTGCTGCTGCCCGAGCCCTCCGTGCTGGAACCCAGGTCAGTCCATGGCAGGGGCAGAGCGTGGACTGGTGCTGCTGGTCTAGCAGGAGAGGAGAGCCCTTCTGTGCCGTGCCCTTCCCCAGGTCCGGCTCTGCTCCGCGGCTGCCTCAGTGCCGTGCCGGCCCTGGGAGCGGGAGCTTTGCACGCACGGAGGCCACGGAGCCGGGCTCCGAGGCAGAGCTCTGCCACCCCGCTTTGGTTCCCTCTCCCCTTATCCTGTAAACACGCTTGGATGAGGACCGGGTCGTTCCTGCATGTGTCGAGGGCTTTGGAGGTCACCGTAATTAGATTCAGTGTGAAAACTTCTGTGAAATACCTGCTCTGCTGGAGACGGGGCGAGGGTGTAGGTGATCCCTGTTTCTGCTACTACAGCATTTCTACTAGAGCGTGCCTTGTTGCTTTGAATACAGAAATAAGTGAAGGATTAGTTGATGTGGTATCAATCTTCGTTCTCTGAAATGTGGGTATTGTTATTTAAGTCTTTACAGTGGAGTCTCTCAACATTACCAGTGGAAGTAGTCTGACTGAAACTTGGATAACCAGATTCGGGATCAGCCATTACACTTTGCAGCTCAGTATGAACTTCCATCACCAAATGTGAACGGGCTTTTTTCAGTAAATTAATTCACTCTTTTGATCTCTGTGATGTTTGACAAGTTTTTGCTGCATCCAGTTTTCTGCACTAAAGCAAGATGAAGGAATGAGACTAAAGGCTAACAAATGCAATGATTCTGCCTCTGAGCTTTGAAATGTCAGTTAAATATCGCTGTTGTTTATTAGGTTCCCACGAAATTTGAGTGGGATTAAATTTGCTTTCCAGTTCTCCCTGAATCTTAGAGCCAACTAACAATCTTTCCTGGATTTAGTCCTGAAGACATATTTGAATCCAATTGACTTAAGCCATTAAGAATAAAAAGATGGAACTGAGGCAATTATTTAATTTGATAAAAGCTTCCTTCATCTTTGATTAAAAAAATGTACGTTATTAAGCCTGTTGCTGACACTCATGAAAATGGTACATGAGAATTCTGCTTGGCTATGTCTCCATATAAAAACTACATGTTCCATTCCTAGGTAGTTACATTTTAATTTGGTAATTGCAAAAGGTCAGAAAAAGAAAGAAAAACCTCTACCCATAAAATAAATTACTGAAGAGAACCCCCTCTTGCTCATCTTGTCCTTTCTTTAGGAGTTAGGTGATGACAAGATCTTTCCTTGTGAAGTCATTTAATCACCAGATTTTAAATATTTCACATAGAGGTGGTTCTTTCATTCCTGGTATCTGACTATATCTCAGGTTATTTCATTGAGAAGTGTCACTCCAAAGTAACAAGAATCATTGTTTCCATTCACATTGCAAAATGGCCCTTTTATGTTCTTCTGCAAGAATCTGTGCACATCTGTGCCAACAACAAGGGCATAAAATTTCTGGGAAGCACTTCTTTAGAGGCAAGACTATAATAAACCCTTCTGTATATGGAGGTCGCTTGGAGCCCCATTTGTTGATAATCGATCTTTCCTCTAAAACAAAGTTCCTTTAACAGCTTTAAATTTATTAACAACTGAAGCCTTAATTTATCTCTGCGAGGAACACCTATTTTTATCCTCATTTGAACAGAAAAGGAAATGAAAGTGCAGCGATGGAGAGGACTTGCCAGTGTTACCCCCAGGCCAAAGGCAGAGCCAGGAAAAAAAATCCAAAATTTCGTATTGGCTTTTGTGATTTATTAGCTGAACAGAAATATGTAGAGTTGTAACAAAGTCATGCTGCAATTAGGACAGTTTGAAGCTATTATAGCCATGCTTTGACCCCATTTAAATCAATGTCTTTTACTCTCTTATCCGCCCCCTCTCTCCATAATTTCCAGTGTGGACAGGTTTATAATCTATTTTAAAGTAAGATTAGCATTTTTTAGAAGTATTTGATATACTTTTCTATTTTGTGTTTTCCTCTGCTTTTTGCAGATGAGATTTAGATGATTTTTCCTTTGAAAAGTTGCAGTTTGGCTGCAAAGTCATACTTTTCAGTGATCTAGAAATTCTAACCTACGTAGGGAGACTTATGTGGAACAGTCCTTTGCAGTCGAATCAAACATTCCCAAATAATTGAATTCATTTGACTTAAACCCCATATGTACAGCTCTAATTTTAAAATCAGCTTTTGAAATCATAGCAGTACACCAGTCACACTGAAGAGCACCTGTCTTCCCACCACGGATGTAGAGCCAATACCAACTAAAGTGGCACTGCAAGCGGTAGTGTTAGAATTCAAAGGTATATTGAAAATTTAAACTAAACAGAACCAGAAAGAGCAAATGTAGAGTCCTCAATGTGGGGAGGAATATGTGAAAAATCGGGGGAGTTACTGGCTAGGTGGCATTTCTGCTGAAAAAGGATGTGGTGTTAGGTCAGGGACTGAGCATGACTAGGTAATGTTGCTATTTAGATAACAGCAGCTGCTGTGTTGGGTTATCTAAACAAGCGTAATGCATGAAGAGATTTATTTAAGCTCAGCTATGGCCTCAGCTGAGGTACTGTACTTGGTTTTGGCACCATGTGTTCAAAAAAGTCCCAAATCCCAAACACGGTGTGTCAACTGCAAAGCGTAGGAAGGAGCAGGAAGGAAGAGATCCATGAGGCCTAAGGCCCAAGGAAGGGGCCATGGGATCTAGAGGTGGCTCAAAACGTACCGGTGGCTTCGAAGGGAACTGTCAGTTGCTGTTGATGAGATGAGAAACAATGGGCTGAAATTTTGGGCTAGGAAAATGAGAACTGAGAGGAAAAGTTGTTTAATCTGGTAGGAGAGCAGAAGGGAGAAGGAAAGACTGAGGAGAGCTGTAACAGCTTCCTGGGGGTACGGTCAGCTGAGGTGGTGGAGGTGAGGACGATACCTCATCAGCAAAAGCAATTGCTAGATATTAGGAAGAACTTCCCAGAGAACTTCTACAAAAGTTACAGTAATTTAAAGGGCTAATTGTTAAGGGGATGAAATAGGAAATTATAAATGAAATGTCATGAAATCATAGTTTGATGCTTTGTCTTAAAAAAAAAAAAATTTATTAGTAATTATTATCATAAAGCAGAGATAGAAGATGCCAGGATTAAAATAATCCATTTGGATTGCTGACTGAAATCCATTTGGACTGTAATGTCCTCAAATTTCAATTCTAATGTGTGTTTATTGTAGAACTGGAGAGGAATAGGATTCATTATCTTACAAGCGCATTTGTATATCTTCTACCTTAAACTGGGATTTTGATGATAATCATAGTTACCTCTGTTGTGAATGGCATTTTAATTGCAAATCTTTGCCTTACCAAAGCCACCAGTGTGTGCCCATATGTGCTGATATTCATTAACACATTGTCTCACACATTTTCATTTTCTTGGCAAGCTATTGCAGGAAGACAGTTGCTTTTCGGGTTTCTTTCTTCCCCCCCTTCTCTCCCCCCACCCCCTTTCACTTCCTGGTGTCTTCTGAAGACCACTGTGTTGGAGAGTCTGCCAGCAGTACCAAACAGAAAGGCAACCAGCTGTCTGATTTTCCATTATTAGGTTTGTGAAATGGGAAAGCTATGTATGTCCTTGAGCAAATAATGCTTTTAATTAAGGTGATTTTTTTTCATCCTTACATTGCTGCAGTAGGACTTGATATGAGAGCTTCTAAATCCTACTGCCAGTATGTGAAATAGCGTACCCAAGAACTTCGTGTTTAAGGACGTGAGTAATATCTTCAAAGTCAGTGGAATAACTTACATACGTTTTGCTGGATCAAGCAATTTAGTGTCTTGTAGGAGTGACCCAATATTTTCAGGGTAACATCCCTAAAGATTTATAAGTGCCTAATCCATGTTTAGGTAACTAATCTTTCTTTGCGGTCTTTAGCTTTAACCCAGATTTTTCTACCACTATCCCATCTCTTGGATTTTTTCAGATATTGACTGGAAAGCAAATATATCTTTCTCTTTTTAAAATACAGATACAAGGCATCCTGCAAATAATGAGAACACAGAAGACTACGGCTTCTCTGCAGTCTGTCGGATTGTGGCATTCCAACTTTTTCTTTTGTTCTTGTCTCTAAAAAATAACTTTCACTGTTAGCAGCATCTGCAGCCATGTGATTCCATAAACTTCAAAGAAAGCCTCTAAATTCAGGAGACGGTCACAGGAGTGTAAAAATTACCTTATGGGCTTAGCCACAGGCCAAAAGCTTTAGGTTAAGCGTAGGTGTCAAAGAGGCAGAGAGGTTAATGTGTATCTATTTTCCTGTTAAACTGTGGAGGGGATTGCTGGGAATGAGATAATCTAGCTGAGAAAACTGGTAGGTTTTATTCCTTTGCTGATCCCTGCTGATTTGTGCAGACTTGTGAGATCCCAGCCCTGCTGATGTCAGGCAGAGGCCGATGGGCTGTGTGGTGGGTTATCCAGCAGTCTTCAGCCTGGGCAGCAAGGTAGGTTGGGAAACCAGTTGCTAGGTTGGTCAGCAAGAGCTTGTGCCTTAGAAGTCTCCTCCCTCTTTTTATTTTTTCACTCTCAGCTGGGGAGGATAAGATCTGGCCAATGATTTTCAGACAGAATTTGTTAAAATGAATGCAAAAGTATTTGAAATGTTCTTCTGCTAATATTCTTGTTTTCATAGACAATATTTCCATTCATACAATGTCTGGAAAGATTTGCTTACTTGTTACAAAAAGCAATGTTTTTCTCAATAAAAATTTTAGGAGATTATTTCAATGTGAATTTCAGTGAGAAGACTAAACCAACAGGACTTAGAATAGATACTGAAGGAAAGGATGAATGGAGAGAAAAATGCCGATGTGCAGTCCTTTAGGTGAGCAGATTCTCTCCTGGTGTAAATCACTGTAACTCCCACTGCAGTACTTTACACCCACCAAAAACCTGACTTGGACTTTATTCTCATCAGGGAGGGTTGGCTCTTGCACTCACGTAGCCTTTGGCTGGACTTGCTTTCCAAGGCAAAAAATCTCAGAGTGTGTGGATGAGACAATCTCTTCTTCCCAGTCTGCTCTGGAGTCTGGGCAGCCTTCTCTGCCAACCCTCAGTGCTGGAAATATAGCCTGTCCTTTGAGAAGGACATGTAGGCAAGACAATTTGTTGGAAAGCATCAATACTAACAGGCTGCTAGTAGAGGCAAGGCAGAATCTGATGCTTCATAGCGAAGCCGTTTGGTGTAATTTTTAACTGGAGAGTTTTCAGCTCTAGGTATCAGTGCTAGTTCTGCTCTAGTCAGCTGGCGCCCTAGATACTAGCCAGTGTGGAAATCGGAACACCTTTTTGACCCCAAATTGGTCATTTCTCTTCACTGGCTTAGTACCAGCATGTGTACCGTCATCTTATTGATGTTTGCTGTGTAGACTTAGCGAGTGGCCAAAGTGTGCTTCACTAGTCATGAAGATAGTCTCACTAATTACTCCTAAACAGCCAAACCTAAAGAAAATCCTGTTACATCCCTGGGAAATAGAAAGATTTGTTGACATTTGTTGTTTTTCAAACTATTACGCTCCCTCTAAAGCTGGATATGCAGTTTAAAAATCTAGGAGTGTGAGGTTGTGACTCATTTTTTTTTATAAGCGAAAACTGAGCTGATTAAAAGGACAGTCTGCTTGAGTCAAAATAACACCTGCAAGGCAATACTCTGATATCATTGAGGAAACTAGCATTTGAGAGACTGTAATACGCTGAAAGAAAGAGGAGCATGTAGGCTAGAGCAAGTCTGGTGCATGATAGGGAAGGAGTCAATACAGCAAAGATAAACGTTTAGTCTTACTAAAGGGTTCAAAACAGAAGTGAGAATGGAGAACAAACAGGTTAAGGGATTTTTAGGTAAACTGGAAGTTAGAGGGATCTGGAGAATTTTTTTTGCAGGAGTTTATAAGTAAATAGCCAGAGTAGTATCAGAACCACTAAGGAAGGAGCTTTGGGACTATTTTTCACATGTTCTCATTGAATGGTAAAAAAGGAAGAGTAGTATCTGTATTAAGAGTGGGGGAAAAATGAAGGACAGAAGGAGTTAGTTATTCTGACTTAGTTTAGTACATGGAAAGAGAGTAGAAATGGTTAAACTCTGAAGGAAGTATCTAGATATTCAGGAGGCCTTTCACAGGAAGTTAAATGACCTCATCATTGAGGAAAAAGTATAATCAAGGATTAAAACCTATTTTCAAAGCCAAGGTGTGTAAGGTATGAAAGTCAATTTTTCAAGTCTGTCTCAGAAAGTTGTGAGCTGCTTCTAATGCCGATTGATTTATGTTCCTTAAGGAGTCTGGAAAATTGTAAATAGTTTAATTCTGACAACTCTGGAATGCGTTTTTAAACTTGGAGGCAGGGGGGACAGGGAGAAGGAAATGTCAAACAGCTCTACCCACAGACTCATTACTGTTCATTAAGAAGTCTTTGGAAGAAATGTTCTGATTTTATTGAAGAGATGTCTCTGTTTCACTTGTATGCAGGCTGACGGAATGAACAATTAGGTAACTGTGTGTATGCAAAATGGGTAGAATATTTATGGAAGCCAGCATTTCAAAATGACTTAGCAGGGTTAAAAAGACGCATGAGTTCTTTTTACCAGAATGGCCCTGTCTTTTTATTTCTCTTATGAGTTAATTAAATTTGTGAAGAAACATGAACTCAAAACTGAAGGATTCAGTTATATGACCAAGTCATGGTCTATTCCTGGAAAAGTCTTTGGACGCCTTCCAGGAGGAGTAATATGGACAACAAGGGGATACAGCAGGTAGTTTCCTCTTTATTCATCATGCCTAGAAAGAGTTTTGCTTCCTTTATTGGTCCAGGAGCATGTCTAGTATCTTCTGAAAAGCAACAGGTGTTTTCTTGTAGCTATATTAGTTTGGGGATACAAAAGATAAGGTCTGTAGGGAGTGAGAATATTCAATAAAAATACAGCCAAGCATTTAAGGACACAGAAGCCCTTCCACAAAACATAAACAAGAAAAAGTACCAGATTAAACACCAACAGTTCTGAGAACTATTTCTCTTTTATATGATGAATCAGCCGATCAAAGACACTGACTCTCCCTATCGATCTTGCCTTGTTTATCTGCCGAGGAGGTAAAGGCATAGGTCTTCTTTCAGTTCTCTGCTCCATCCATACCCTGGCAGTGTAGCACCTGTAATCCTCTCAAGTGTTGGCCTCAGACCCACAGAAGTCAATGAAGCCATGCCTACGTTGCAGTGGAAGAGCTGCTTCCAAAGCAGATGGAAGCCAGGGTATCACCTCTGTTCTTCTGGCAGCTGGGAGCCTTTCCTTCCTGTGTTTTTAGTAATACAAGCCTGGTTTGGTCCAGAGGACACATTTTGGCGACACCTGAAGTTGGACTCGCAGAGTCATAGCATAGAAGAAAGACAAGCCTGGTTTTGAAAGTGGTCCTGGAGTAGCCAACAAGAGGCAGTGAGTTGTGGTTGCAGAGAGTTCCTTTAAGGGTTTCCCTGGGCCTTGGGGGAGGGATTCTGTGGTGCAGGGGGACTCAAAGAAAGTGTAATGTGTGGCTTACAGTGGCATCAGTTCATCTGCATCTTCCACCAGAGAGCTTAGCAACAGGGAATCCTCTGCAGGAGGGTAAAGAGGACCTCAGACGGCGGATGGTAGTGACAGGGGAGGTAGTCAGTGATGAAAGAAGTCTTAGTATCTGTGGAGGTGCTGGTGTGGTTTTGATTGTCCAAATGTAAATGGAGAAAACACAGAGCAGAGGGGGTCTGCATTTTGGGATGGGATATGAGAGGCTGTCATGATTATTTGTAAACATAGAAGACTGTTTTATCAATTTATGTTTTGTCTTCTGACTAAGCTAGACATACCTTACAGGGAGAACGTGTCTAGTGCTTCTCTGCTTGGGCCCAGAGGGAATGGGAATTGCATTTATTTTGGACTAGTAGGACTGGTACGGCTAGAGGAGAGCAGGAAGGTGATTAGGACCAAAGGCTGCTGCGTAAGTTGGGAAATGCTCTGAACGTGTGGCATCAGCCATCTGACTGGGCAGGGATTCCCCTTGTGTGCTCCATCTGCCTTCTTGTCCTTCCCCCACGTGGTGGTGAGCTGAGCTGGGGAATGTACCCATGTGCTGGAACTAAACCACAAAGACTTTGCCTGATTTCCATCAGCACATAGGACATACCAAGGGATAGCGTGGCAATCTGAGCTCTACCTCTTATTAGTTTTGTCACCCCTGTAAGACTGAAAGTTTTCAGTGCATTTGCTTGCGTAAATTGGGGATCCCTGCCCCACAGTGCTAGATGTTATCTGAACAAAAGACAAAAAGATCGAGCAGGACAGTTCCAAAGAAGTTGTGGTGGAAGTAAAGGGCAAAGAAAAATGATAGAGAGACACAGATGAGTTCAACAAAGCCATATGGTTTGGCATGACTAGCAGCAGCCTCTGCATTGCCCGAGTGCTCTTTTTTTTCATAAAGCCGCTTGGCCAGTGCGTAGGCTGGATACAGTTTCTTACCTTTCACTGTGCTGCTCTTATGAACAAAACCAGCTTCTCTTTGGACATAAGGCAAGAAATAAGAGTTGCCTCTTTGAATTTGATGCTACTTCTAAAACAAAAAACTTACATTTACATTAACAGAAGCCTTATCTTGAGTGCTTCAGAGCAACTTCCACCAAAGTCCATAGATCCGGTGGTTCCTTACAGTCTGGCTGATCTGTACGCAGCATTCACTTTTTCTTGTTTGAGATTGCATTTAAATAGCAAACACCCAGTTACACTGAGAGCTCCAAAGAAAAGTCTATGACATCATAGTAAAAAATTAGGGCTTGAATACCTGGGGAATAATCATAAAATAAGCTCAGGCTTGCATGAATTTGAATGTGATCAATTAGAATAGAAAGCTAGATATCAGTGTGTAGACAGCTTGTAATGTTGAACTGTATTATTAACAGCTGATAAAAGATGGAGCCGTAAAGTGCGAGTATAAAAGAACTCCAGTAGACTAATTTTAACACTCTCCCTTGAGTATGTGAATATACAATTGTAAGATTTGGCATTGCTGATTTTGGCATGCTATTTATGCATTTGAATAACTTGTGTACTTCTCACTGAAGCAGGCAGGCTGCTAAAATCAGACCTTTAAGGTTCTGACTCTGAGTCAAATTGCACACTAAAATTAAGCATTCATTTCACATGAATTTTGAAACAATACAGAAGATGTTTCTCAAGTGTCGTAGAATAAGAAATTTTAGCCACTTTATGAGCTTTTTGTTCATGAAATCTTATAATTCTTTTTGACTTCATCTGTGCCAGCCCTTCTAATTGGCTTATCTATAGGGTTATGGATTCTTTGTGTTTTAGAAGGAAAAGCAAAAGCATTTTTCAGACTAAAATGTTCCACTGTGACTTTCCTACCTTTTTTGCTTTATTTTGTCTAGATGGATAGCAAACAATGTGCAAAATACATGTATTCTTGGATTTGTAATTAATTTATTGCATTACATGTTGGGAAGGTGTTGATTCTTGTATGATAATTATTACTTCTGCCGTTGTTGGCAGGGTTACTTACAAATAAGACAAATGTTTCTGCCTGGGTTTAAGCCCAGAACAATATTTCAAATCAATAGCAGTGGTGAATGGACTGTTCTCAGAAATACTCTCGGCTCAATTTTTCAGCCATGCTTGTTTCATGCAGTAGGTTGGCATTAGTGAGTAATGCTGATATGAAGCACAGTGTAGAAGAGAGCTGAGTCCATCACTGTTTCTGTGGCAAAAGTTCATCCTGAGGCTTAAAAGACTGTGGCTCATTTATAACTTAAATCAAAGTCGCCTTCCTGATTCTGGTCAAACTCTATCAGCTTCAGTTTTTGCTATCTTGCACTATCTAGTAATGAAGTACTGTAGTACAGTAATGTAGACTTATACCAGATGGTTGTATTTACTATCCAGCTGAAAGAGACACTAATCTAATACTACCTTTTCCAACCCAATCCAGGCAGAAACTTGGCTAAATCCTGTGGGTAGATTCTTACATACCCAAGTCTAAGCATGTAATTTGTAAAATTCTGCTTACTCTCTGGAGAGACTGGATGGATGCAGATTTTCATAGCTCAGGTTACTTGTCCAAGTCTTTGCAATGCTGCAAATATACAATCAAAACAGCCACCATCTTGGCAGGATTGAGTTGAAAACTTTTTTACAGCTAAGTTTGATCAGGATTCACAGAATCACAGAATGGTTCGGGTTGCAAGGGACCCCTGGAGGTCACCTGCTCCAACTCTCTGCTCAAGCAGGGCCACCTAGAGCTGGTGGCCCAGAGCCGTGTCCAGTTAGGTTTGGATTATCTCCAGGAATGGAGACTCCTCCACCTCTCCAGGCCACCTGTTCCGGTGTTTGACCACCCTGACAGAAAAAAAACCTTTTCCCTGTGTTTAGACAGACTTTCCTTGTTTCATACAGCAGGTGCCTGTGTCACTTGAGGTGTCTGGTTTGATAGGTCTGTTTAGCTGTGTGTAGCTGAGAATACTATCAGTAGTTGCTAGAGCTTGAGCTGAAGCTCTGTGATATAACCACATCTTCTATATAATGAGATTTTAATACTTTTTTTTCCTCTCCCTCTATTCCTGTCTAGTAGCTCTTTCTTTGTACTTCCTCTTCCATTTTGCATGCCAACACATATTAAGGTGGCATTCTCCTTGTCACTGATGCCTTAGGTCATGTACTCTTTTAGAGATTTTTTAAAAAAATTGAAATGTAGTCTAACGCATGTAGAAATACTCATACGATGTTAAAGACTAAGCTGAGCTAGCTGGCCCGCGGAGCAGTGAGTTGAGTGGCACTTCTCTGCTGTGTCCTAACTGGAGGTAAATAGAAACCAACTAGAAAGCAAAACTGCCAAAATGAGTGAACGACAAAATATAATAAGCAGGATAAAAGGGTGAAACATGACTTAGTTATTTTTTTCTTTTAATAAAGGTCAGTTCAGTAACTGGAAGATCTACTTACACTATACAAGGTAAAAGGATGTGTTTCTTAGGTTCATTAGACTAATTAAACTGCTCTGTTGTTGCTCTTGATATGGTGAAGAGTTCCTTTTCAGATATTTCTGACCAATCTATGTTCTACCTTTCATTATGTTTATGCCAGAGTAATCTCTTAACAACGCTTTAAGTAGCCAGATTTGTATCCTGACAGTAGACTGCTTGAGCAGTAGTCAGGGCAAGAAAACAGTAAAAGTTAAGCCTCATTTTTTAAGAAAGCAAAGGAGTTATAAAACAAAAGAAGAAACCCCATAACCAAACACACCATTCCTTAATAGCAGCTGCAGTGTTCAATTTTGTGAGACTTGGGCCTTAAGACAGAAGACACAAAGTTAGTCGGATATACATCAGAGGTTGCCAACTAAAATGCAGTGAAGACCTTGCGTCAGTGCCAGCTTTGTCGTAGGCTCCTGTTATTTGTAGAAGACAGGAAGGATGAATAGCCAGGGGGATAGCCTTGTAAATCTGAATCAGGTTGGGGGGTGAGGCAGGGTAATACTGAGCTTGTTTACTCGCATCAGAAAATGATCAGAAACGTGATCAGAAAATGATCACGCTGTGGGTTCAGATCCAGGCCTTTTCATGGACGTAAAGCACAGCTGTGTGAGCCAGGACAGCTCGTTCCTCTCTAAATGATTCATTACAGGAGATGGGCAGCTCATCATCTGCTCACGCTCTTCCCATCAGCCCTAAAAGGGTCGGGTAAGTTCAGTTTACTCTGGGGTGACCCGGCTGGGCTTTAGCAGGGGTGTGCCGAGTGGGTGGATATCCCGGGAGTCCTGGTCGTGCTCTGTCCTCAGGCCGCGCTCCACGCTCTGCCCAGCTGTACGTCACTTGGTAGTGCCGATCTTCGCTGTGCTCTGGTCTAGGCCGGTAGAACTTAATGTAAGTAGGCTTGGATCACCGAGGGCAACCTGCTTGGAGGTAGAACAGAAATAAAAACGAGTGTATGTATTGGCACGAAGGTGTCTGGATACTGCTAACGAGTAAAATGGGAGGCAGTTCAGAACTGCAGTTCCTTCACAGGTTGTCTGTTGGCTGGAGTTCACTCCTGCCTTCTCCCAGTCAGTCTCGCAGTGAATGACGACTTAAGCTGTTCTCATCTTCTGCGTCAGGCAGGAAGGAGCCCTTGGAAAAGCTGCAGGGTGTGGGTGGTACTAAAGCATGTTTGACAGCCAGCAGCAAGGCTCTCAGTTGGCCTTTAGGAAGGGCTTCTGGCTGTTGATTGCGAACTGCAATGGAGAGCAGGAACCAAAAGGCTTGTTTGTGGGGCGTTATATAAAAGATTAGATCTCCATCCCGCTTCAGAGGGTGGTTTTTTTTGTAAATGCAATAAGTTTAAGTCAAGCTGCTGTTTACAGACTGTTGCAGAGTTGGAGCATTTAGCAAGGCAGATGAAATGTCATTGTCCCTCATGTTCAGATAGGTTAACAGAAACATGAGGGAGCCGTCACAGACCAACACTGAGTCAGAGTGAAGTCCAGAGCAGTGTATTCCTGTCTCTGCCCAGTCTTCAATCTTAGGTGTTTGTTGAGGTACCTGGTGTGAAGAGCAGACTAATTCTTGGCTGCTCATGCAGTCTCTTTCATGAGTATAAAATCTGCATAAAGAGATTAATGGGACCTGCCAGAGAACCTGTTTCTGACTACAGAGTTGCTAATTGCTGTTCACACACTGTCAGAATATTGCAGGGTTTGGTTCTCATCTCTAATGCTTCTTCCTCAGATACAGAGGTGTTCATCAAGTGGCAAACTTACTGTCCAAGGAATTTTCCTCTGGCATGGACTGGCAGGACCCCGAGTATCCCACTTTCCTACAGAGCGGATGATATCCATCAGTTGTTCAGAGATGTGTCCCTTCCTATTAGTTTTCCACAATCACTGAGCAGCCACAGCACAGAAAGACCTTCAACATCCTCCTCTTTTTTTTTTTTTTTTTTTTTTCCAGTAGTGTTCCTGGATGTTGCTGGGTCAGCTCAGTCCTGGAGTACTGTCTACCCTTCCTCTCATTTTGCCCTTTGCAACCTTGACTGAAAATGTGTCTCTGTGAAATGAAGCCTTAAATAACCACCATTACCAACGGTCCTGGAAACCTCAGGGGAAAAAAAAAAAAATTGGTACTGGTGGTGAATGTTATTTGCTTACTTGAAATGAAGTGGGTGTGAGATATTAATGCGCTTTTTTTTTTCCTCATTTGTGTGCTTACTAATTACAAAGGATAGTTCTGTCCTATAGAGTGAACTGTCTTTTAAGGGACGGGTCCCATCTTCACATGGAGAAAGGCATGCATGCCCGACAGTCTTCAAATTGTGTTTCGTTGTCTTCAAGTGGCTCTACTAAGGATCTGCTGGCTATGTCAAGACAACAGAGGTATGGCAGCTGAAGGCCTAACCCAGAGTTTTCAGTATGAATTTTTCTTGTTTTGCACTATCCAGAAAGTCTTCTCATTCCCTGAAGGACACTTATTGTTCATAGTGGCAGGGACATTGTAGTGGTTAGGGCAGGAACTGGGAAGCAAGATTTCTGTTGTGTACTAGCTTTCTGATGTCAGGAAAAACCATTTTTGCTTCAGATCACCTGTTTGAAATATTGGCTATAATGATACTTATTGGCAAAGAAGGGGTTGATTTTTAGAATAGATGTTTGTGGAGTTCCTTGTGACCTTGGTTAGAACTCAGATAACATACTCTGCTTAAAACTGGTGTGAGACTGCTTTTGCCTTTGAGCAGGGTGAAGTTCTTGAGTGAGTTTAGCTGGCATATTAGGTAATCTCATTTCCATTTTCTATTTTATGCTTTATTCTACTCTTTAATCTGGTTTTATATGTAAAGCATCATTGTCTAACTGGGGGTGTGTGAGGGCTGAATCTAGCTTTGGGAAAGCTTCTGTCCAGTCTGTCTCCCTTTCTGCGGAGGAGATGGGGAACTGCTGGTCAAGCACCAAACACAGACTGACTAGCCAAGTGACTCCTCCAGAACCTCCTCACAGCCTGACAAAGTGAAAACTGCTGCAGCTGCTGAAACCAAGGAGGTATGGGGTGGACTGGCAGCTACTACATAGTACAGACGAGGTGGAGGAAAAGTGGTGTGCAGGTGGTTGGCAGACGCTACGACCTGAACCCTAGATACGCTTCTCATCCTTCCTGCGTTATGTTTTCCCCTTTCGTCACTGAACATGTAATGTCAGCTCTGTGTGGCTGGAAGCAAAACTGTGCCAGTGCCATAGGAGAGTTGGCAATGATAATGTATTTGACTGATGTAGGGGCCACATGTGCCCCTAACAAGTCATCTGTCCCCTCTGTATTGCATACTGACTAGTCGTGAACGTCCTCCAGCGGCTGCCTGGCAAGGACTCCTCTGTGAATTGCTCAGAAGGTTCTTTGCAACTTCCTTTTACGCAGTTTGCCAGAAGTTTTGAGTCGTGCAAAGTGACTGAGCGGTTGCGTGCATAGACTGTAATCTTGAAGTGCAAGCTGTTCAGGCAGCTCTGACAGCAGCAGCCTGAAGAAAGAGGACATCCTAGTACGTGACGAACTGACTGCTTTCAGGATGGTGGCTCACTAATAGAGCCAGGCATATGTTGTCACTGTTTTTCTGTGCATATCCTTCAACTTGCTGAGAAAATTTGCTCAGACCTAGATTTTTTTCTTACATTTGCTCACAACACATAAGCAAGTTTCTTCTTAAAATGTTTGCTGGATCTGTAAATTTGCCCTGAATTCTATGAGATTATTATAGGTACGAGAAAAGGGGGGGGTTAAATAAAAGACTTTAAGACCAAACTGCTTTATAAGGTAGGAACCCTTCTGCTATCTCCCATCTTGCAGCAGCTTTGGACTTTATGCTGAGTGAGAACAACTTGAATATGGAGTGTTGAACGCTCACAACAAACTGCTCACAATTGTACAACACAAGTCATTTCAACAAATAAATAATTTTCAATTACTTTTATGTGTGTGCATGAACCACTTGGTGGACTGTTTAGTAGCCCTCTCAAAAACCATGGTGTTGGTTTATTTGCTCTGACATATTCACTTAGCTCTGAGTCACTGTAAGTTGAAGCAGATATTATCTATGAGTCTCTTCTTTGTCTTTAAATTATATTAAGCAGTCTGCTTCATGCCATATAAGTCTCAACTCAAAGATCTGGCCGGATTAGCAATGCAGGCACAGCTGGATTTGCAGATAATGGGTAACATCCTCAGCTGGTGTATTATATCTGTATAATTCTAGTGAAGCCAACAGAGCTACACTAATTCTTACCATCTGAACAGCTATAGTTCCTGCAATTGCTCTTTCTCTCAGCTGCCAAAGCTTATGTTTGGGCCTTTGTGCTTCTCCAGCAGAACTTAATGATATCCCTTGTGTTTGAATAGGGCAGAGTGCCCTATAAACAATAGGTTTTCTTGTGAATGAGTGTTAATGCTGGGAGGTGCTTTTGCCTTTCCTTGAATCTGAGGTGTATGCAGCAGTTCTGGAGGACCAGATGTAGGTTGCTTGTTGAGGTACTTGTGATTTTTACTATACTTTTCATTTGTAATGAACGTAGCACTGAACTAAGGCTTGTTATTTAAATTAGCAATGCATAAAACCATTTCATACTCTATCCCTTAATTAATCAGAGACAGATTTCCCATTTCCTCTACCATTTTAATTATTTACACTTATGTATCTGCTATCCAGATGTCCACAGTGAAACACAGATACAAATTATTACAGAAATCTGTAACAAACAAGCCTATAGTTCTTAAAGACACAGGCCAATAATTTCTGAATATTTTTATTCAGAAAATAGGGTGTTTTTCCCTAGTCCTTGGGAGAGTTTTCAGTACAGAAAACAACCCACCAGCATTATTTGTGGTTTTGGCCAAATGTATTAAAAAGAGTAGGATTGGAGTAACGTGGACAAATGAAGCACTGGTCTGGATGAAATTTAATAACCTTGCATTTCCATGTGACAAAATACAGAACTTGCTATTGTAAGTGCAGTTGTTCACTTGGGACAGCTGTAGAGCTTTGGATCCAACCGCACTGCAAATCGCCTCACCGAACCGTGGGTATCGCCAAGGCCAGGGTTTCCTCTAGGCTTCTGCGGTTAATGGGAAGGGAGAGAGGAGCGCCTTGGGAAGATGAACTGCCCCCAGAAGGTGCTTATTGCTCTGAGCTGGCAACAGGGGAGGTTAAAATGACCTGCTTCGATTGCAGGCTGTCTTAGCCCTCCTCCGAAGCCAGTCCTCTCCAGTCTCTCCAAGAGAGGAGAAGCTGCCTTACCTGGTGAACAATGTTTGCAGCTGCTGGGTCGCACTTTAAAAATCATCTTTGATAACTAGCAGCAACTTTTGATTTAGAAAGTTGTTCTGTATAACAGTTTTTGAGTTGTTACTGTTGTGCAGCAGACTTGACGTGGCTCTTGTTATCTGTTTGCTACCACTACACAAATGAAAAATTGTTTGCTAATGAGTGTTACTGCAAAGAGATCGAAACAGGCTGCACGTACCATTCGAGGAAACAGTAAAATACACCCAACTCTCCCCCTCTTATATATGTATGTATATAAAATATCAAGATTTACTTCTGACAGTCTAATCTTAGAGCTGTGCAAATAGCTAGTTATTTTGTTAGCTGGAAGGTCCAAAGGAAGTAAAAATAATTATTTCGAGTTGTAGGAAACATTTCTGAGGTATCAGACTGGAGTATTTAATTTAGTTTTGAAGCACTAGAAGTATTTGTATTTGAGAAAAATGAAATCCGAAATAAAATTTAAAGCAACACCTGACTCTTTTGTTTAGAATATATCGAAATGTCTTGATACTTTTCCCCTCCAGCTCTTACTGTGAGGTGATTTGCATCTAAGCGTTTCGGATAGAAGGCTCTATCAAAAACGTTTCCTAATTCCCATCAGTTAAGGTCAGTAAGCAGAAAAACTCTGAATCAAACTCTTAGTAGCCTTTTATTCTCATAGTAGTATTTTATCTCCCGAATCAGTTACTCTGGATTTGCAGTTACGTAATTTAAAAGCAGAATTTGGGTTTGTTTTGTAGGAAACCTAAAGTTATTAAGAACCAGAAGCTACTGATTATCAGCTGAAATGGTAATTTCACAGTTTTTATTCAATGATGAACTACAAAATGACTAAGGGAGCACTTCTAGCAATGACTAATATTAACAGAAGTCTTAGTGTTTCCAGAAGGCTGTTACTCTCAGTTCCTATATATTTTCTGGTGCCTATACCTTTAAATTAATGTAATTTCTTTAGAAAGTGTGATTGGGTATATTTATTGTGTATAACAGGGAAGGCTGTCTAATATTTAGAACCATGACATTTTGATGACTACCCATAAAACAGCAGTCTGCTTTTGGCCACCAGAATGCTAACATTCATTTTTCTAGGAATGAGCCAGCCCATAATACATGTGGCAGCAGCAGTGTATTATTAGTAAAAAAGACTATGTTGTTCTATTTTTCATTTATTCCAATGCATGTACAGACTCCCATAAAAGCTTTTAAGTCACAGTGTACATTCTACTAATAGGTTAATGATATGACTAAGGAGATAGACTCTAGTAAAGTAGTCTTCATTTTAGACATGACTTTGCAGTCTTCCAGAAAGACAAGTGCCTCCTATTTGGGGCTGATATTTTTAAGTGTTGTACATGCAGCAGTTACAATATTGGACCAATAAAACAGAAGCAGCCCTGCGACTCTAGTGACACTATAATTGGTGTTGCCCATTATGGTTTATAAATGTCTCCTGCAATGGAAGTTAATTGCCAATATATTTTTCACCTTCAAAGCCAGTCTCTGGCATAGATACAGGTACCTTCTGCACCTTGCTGCAGCTCAGCTCCGTGGCCAGCCTCTCTTGAGTTTTTGCACAACGCTGCTGCTTGATTCTGCTTTTGCCAGGGGAAGCTTTGAGCAGCTTGAGCGTGAGGAAAAGCTCCTTTACCTTTCCTTGTATTTAAATGGCCAGAGTGGGTGCAGTTTCACAGCGTCACTGGTAGTGAGAACAGCTTAACTGATTATAAAGTGAGAGGAAAAGATACAAATCTCTTAGCCAAGGATGGAGAACTGAAAGTGGCAGCTGGCAGTCGTAGGCTCAGACTGAGCCCACATGTGAAGCTCTAAAGCTGCTGGCTGAGCTGGACAGACCGCTCACACACAGCAGCAGTGCCTATTGCTTCACCCTGTTTTAGCAGAAGTGAAACATGAATTTATATCCTCCCTGTAGGAGATGTTAATCTCCACCAGCTGGTTATTGAGTTCTGCTGTGAACTAAGAAAATTAGTTTTTCCCTGTTTACTTACCATTCTAAGGAATTAAAAATAAGCTAATGAGCGTAAAGTGTTACATCTTTACCTTTTGATGTTTCAAAACAATGCCAATTAAAAGATAATCAACTAATTTATGGATGATGAATCATTCCCTCAAATAAAAGCACCTTTACATCAGTTGGTGAAATCCCTCAGAGTGGTTATTCTTCAGGTAAGCTTTGCGGCCCCTTTCCACAGACTTACAGCCTTAGACACAAGGGCCTTAGGTATGTATTTACTTAGCCAACATTGGATGTGGATTTAAATGCTACCTGAGCCCCATCCCTAGCTGCTTGCTGCTGATTTGAGGCAGAATTTGTGGAACTTGGTGTGTGTTCCGTGGCCGTAGCTCAACGCAGCTCTGAGTGTGGCGTTAGCAAAGTTGCAGAGCTTTGCATTGAAGCAGCCTTCACAAGTTTCATTTTACTGACTTTCCTTGGGGGTAGTAACGCCTAGCAGGAGGCAGGAACAAACAGTTGGGAGAACAGGTCATTATATTTTCCGTCATCACAATGAATGCGAGTCAAAGCCTGAAGCAATTCTGCAAATCCATCCAACTGTTTCTGTTTAGCTTTCGACTGTGTATTGTAACCCCTTTTAAATAGGCATCCTTTTTCCTGTCCTTGCTATAAGACATCAAACCTAGGAGTGTTGCTCTTGTGTGGCTGACAGTCATTTACACATGCCAGCATCGGTGACCCTTAATATCGTAACTTAACCCGCATAATTTAAAAAAAATCACCCCTGAAGTGCATTTAAAAGTGAGAAATAAGAAGTGATTTGTGATGGGTATATACTGCTTTGGAAAAAAACCAGAGGTACGTGGAATTTATAGTTGTTCAGTGTATGATAGAAGGACAGCTGGAGTAAGCCGTGCTGTGGTATCTGGAGGGAACATTGTAGTCCACAATTTTGAATGCTCCACAGAGACCGTCTCTATTTTTCAGTAAGTGGCATCAGCCTGTTTGCCTCAGCACTGCAAAGCTTAGATGTTCTTGCTAAGAGTTCCCTGCTGTAGAATGTGGGGAAAGCTTTTCAAAATCAGCAGAAGTGTGAAGTTGATCGCTGAATTACACAACAGCCATGCTAGCTAAAAATGAGTAGGAAACAGCTGTTTCCAATGTTGGGGGGTTTCTTCACAAATATCCAAAAATATTCCCTTCATAGAACTGGACTTTTGTTGTTGTTGCACTGATAAGCTAAGACAAACACACGATTCAGAGTGTTTTGAGACTGAAAGAGGAGTAGAGGTCCTGGATTATTTCCTTCTCTGTTACAAGCAGCCCTTTCTTCCCGCAGTCCCAGGCCAGCGTAATATCTGGCACGTTTAGCAGAGTCCCAAAGAAAGGGATGGTGTGTCCGCCTTGCTTCTTGTGGTAGATCTACCTCGAAGAAAGATTTTGAGCACTAGTTCAATGATGAAGGTGAAAGCGGTAGGACTACTTGGCCTTTTCATGTTGCTCTGCACTCACTTTTCCTTTATCTTAGTACAAATTAAATGAAAGATGTTCTATAAATGTGTGCTCAAGGGATCTGAGAGTGAAAGCTGTTGTTTGAAATCCCGAAGATGATTAAAGCTTGTTTCCTCACTGATCTCTGACTCAATTACAACATCAGACTTTGGTTCCTGGTGGACATTGGTTCCTGGGAAGCGAAGGCAAAAATCCCCTTGGGTCTGCAGCTGATAAGGCAGTTCCTTGTTGTTCTTGGAGGCCTCGTTTCAAGGCGGTCAATGCAATCAGTTGACGCAAACACCGTGTGTGCTGCTGTGTGTTACTTTTCTGGTAAGTGCCACCTGTGTATTACTGTACTGTGGAGGATATCCAAAGGTAAATGAAGAACAGGGATAGGAAGAGGAAGCGCTGGGAAACGGGCTTGTGGTGACAACTGAGAGTTCATGAGATGCTCGTGGGAGGCGAGGGGGTGAGATGGGTTGACCCTGGCTGGACGCCAGGTGCCCACCAAAGCCGTTCTATCACTCCCCCCTCCTCAGCTGGACAGGGG
>JAVJGG010000009.1:15726878-15759328 GCA_035590195.1 Aviceda cuculoides | reverse complement strand
AGGGACCTTAAAGATCATCTAGTTCCAACCCCCCTGCCATGGGCAGGGACACCTTCCACTAGACCAGGTTGCTCAAAAGCCCCATCCAACCGGGCCTTGAACACTTCCAGGGATGGGGCATCCACAACCTCTCGGAGCAACTTGGTCCACTGCCTCACCACCCTCATGGTAAAGAATTTCTTCCTAAAGACTAATCTAAATCTAGCCTCTTTCAGTTAAAAACCATCACCCCATATCCTATCACTACATTCCCTGATAAAGACTCCCTTCCCATCTTTCCTGTAGGCCTCCTTTCGGTACTGGAAAGCTGCTGTAAGGTCTCCCCAGAGCCTCCTCTCCTCCAGGCTGAACAACCCCAACTCTTGTCACCCTGTCCTCATACTGGAGGTGCTCCAGCCCTCTGGTCATCTTCATGGCCCTCCTCTGGACCTGCTTGAGCAGGTCCATGTCTTTCTTATGCTGGGGACCCCAGAGCTGGACGCAGTACTGCGGATGGGGTCTCACCAGAGTGTAGTAGAGGGGCAGCATCCCCTCCCTCAACCTGCTGGCCATGCTTCGTTTGATACAGCCCAGGATACAGCTGGCTTTCTGGGCTGTTACGTGCACACTGCCAGCTCATATCCAGTTTCTCATCCACTGGTACCCCCAAGTCTTTCTCCAGGGGTACCTGATGCTCCAGGAGACTCTCTAGGACCATTTAAAATTGTTCAGATTGAACACCTAATACTTCCACTGAATCAAGACAGCTTTCGCAGACTTAGAAAAAACAAGTTTCCATAGCTATCAATATATATGGTCAGAGAATGTAAGATACAGAGGGATGAAGAATAGAAGACCTTAACTGCTTATCAGCTTCATGAATATATGAAGGCTGTAGGGAGATTTACGTAGTAAAAGCTCCGAGTTAAAATTAAAGACATCAAAATAAGCCTACTGCCAACAAAGAGAGGCAGAATCAAGCAGAAATTCCAACTACAAAAGAAATTTTCAGCAAAATAAGAATTTGAAGTATGTAAAGGTGGAGAGATCTATCTTATTTAATGTTACTTGAGTAACACTTTCTGGCATCTGTACAGCTGACAGGGAGAGACCCAGGCCTGACCTAATGTCCTGTTAAGTACCCAACCAACGTTCGAAAAGGAGTGTGTGACTTGAAAGTCCCTGAACTTTCACAGGTCAAAACTGGGGAGAACATAGGCCGAGAGAGAAGAAAGGTAAGAAATGGGGCAAACACAGAACCGTTCAAAGCACTGCTGCTGAGCAGACAAGTATTTCCAAAGAAAGTATTTGGAGTTATACCTTTTGTCTAATCCAGCACACCACCAATTTTTGTGATGCAGTTGTTGGAGGCTTACATGCCTCCACCAATAAATTTGATGAAAATTGGCAAAATGCATACACGTGCCCCAGAAGCATTATATTAGCAGCCACAAATGAACAAAAATTCTGGCAGCAGTATCACCCAGAGGAGCTGCAGCCTTTGATGTAGGTGGCAGCAAAGTGAACTGGAATAACTGCCTAAAATTGTGAATACAATCTTAAATTTGTGATTTTGCCATTTATTATTTCTTTATAATGGTGGGAGATTAAAAATGCTACAGTTAAAGATTAGATAAAATCCGATGCAGAGCATCACTGCAAACAGGTTTAACCTAGAAAACAATCATGGTGCAAAATCGATCTTGGAAAACATCTCCTGCCAGATGGGTCTAATCAGGCAAGCTGTACAAACCTTGCAAAACAGACATGAGTTTTGTTTGCTAGCAAAGAAGAGCAGTTATTATAGGAAAGACTGCTACTATAATCGCTGGAAAACTTAAACATAACTTGAATTTTGAATGTAACTGAAATTCACTGGGCATATTTATCAACCACCACTCATCAAAAAACCCCACAAATTCTGAATACTAATAACAAGCAAGATGAGAAGTTTGTGTGAGGGGCACAAATAGTCTGTATTTTTTTTTCTTTCCTCTTTCTCTGGATGTAAAAAAAAAAAAAAACAAACCACCAACTGCACATTACATACAGTATGGATTGTCATAAGTGAACCCTTTGCTCCACCAGCTGCATTCTCAAGCACATTCTTCAGATACATAATCCCTCATCAGAGAGGACAGAGAACTCCAGAAGACAAGAGAAATAACCAAAACACCCCCTCCCCACCCCCCCCAAACCAAAAAGGACTGCAGATGCTGAAATAAGGTGTGCAAAAATAAAATTACAGTACAGATGCAAGCAGGACCAGCAACACAGTACAATGCTCTGCAACAACTGTTGCTTTTATAGAAAGGCACTTGTCCTCTGATGCTAAATGAGTTTCATTTCCCATGTATACAGGGGGACTGTCACCTCCAGACCGGCACTTAAAAGCTCTCTAAATCCGGTTGAGAAAAATTGCTTTGTCCTGCAGTGCTGTTCACCATCTGCACATCACACTTCACACTGGATATTGCAAATCCGAATGCCAGCAGTGATTTCACCAAGTGTATTATTTCTGTTCTAGAAGTACATGATGTTTATGGTCTGTGCACAGGGGAACATTAAACAACTGTTTGTTTGTGCATGTATTTAATAGAATTAGCTAACATGTTTTATCTACAATCACACTTCCTCTAGCATCTTTTTCTCAGTTTACACCCCATTACCTACAGTCTTTGAGTTCAGAAAACAGACGCACTTTTAAACAACCTACTTTCCCAAAATGTCTTGTTTTTCATTCCAATGCTAAGTTCCTCAATTAAGCAAACCCTTAAAACTATTTTAGACTCAGATGAATAAACTCTTTCAATAGCTCACTTATCCTACTTATATTTCAATATGGCTCAGTCTACAAACCATATTGCTAATGGTACTTTTGTTACTATATTATTACATCTCAGAAATGATTTCTAAGAAAAAAAAACCAGAATCATTTTGAGCATGTTTATCAAATTAGCTGTATTTCTACACAAGGTTTGCTGCTCTGAATTCTAAAATTTCTAAGGAAGAATGACAGAAGAAGCCGAGATGAAAAGCATCCTTGTTTGCTTCTGACACAGAAGAAAGTGATCCAAATCAGATTTAAAAGAATCAGCAGTTCCAAGACAGGAAAATGCTGAGCTTGCCTAACAATGCTAGGGAAGCCAAGAGCAAATGAGGCAGGAAGGTATTACAGCCAGTTCTTATAGCAGTCACCCTCCTTTTGCTGGAGTACAATCTCAAAAAATATTTTTAAGGATAGCTCCCTTGTTAATGCTCCTGCAAGGATAAAGTGATTAAAATATAGCCAATTAAGAAACAAAATGCTAATCTGCATCAGGTGCCAAAACAGCATTCTGCAGGTAGCAATCGCAAGAGAATGTTCACTGAAAATTTAAGTGAAAGAATAAGTACAAAGTGGTATTTCCTTTGTTAAGTACGCCGAAATCTGATTAAAAGCCTGGTTTAAGAGTTAGGAATTCTTTTGAGTTGTCATAGCTCAATAGAAAAGCTGTAATTTAGGCTTCTTTTATTGTGAAAACTTTTTAACAAATAGTCTTGTGGGTCTTTGTAAGCTCAGAGGAGAGCTTTATATATCTGTTTCTTGATATTCCCAGGCCACGCTGAAGCTGGGTGATCATCAGTAAGACCAATGAAAACAAAATCCTTACAAGGCTTTTCTTTAATGGATTTTCTTTTCAGAAGAGAGTGCTCCCTCTGAATCCTCTGTCATTTCCATGGCAAGACAGCTCACTACAGTAGTGGTTATTTTTATTTTATTGGAATCTATTTAGAATGAAGATTTTTTTTTTTTTTCCTTCACATAGCACCAGACCTTTCCTACCTAGAAATACAAGGCCATTTTTGTCTTTGGTTTGGGGCAACCCCCCCCCCCACTTTCCATGAAAGATGCAGATGACTAATAGTGATACAAGGTTTGTGAATTTTACTTTGCTGCAAATCATCAGCAGTGCCTACTAGTACTATACAAATTGCTGTTAGGTAGCAGCTATGCAACATGAATGTTTTTGATACAAAGAAAAATAAGACATTGTTATTGTTTGAAAGACATCTGGATAGCTTTGAATGTCAGGTGAACAACAAACAGGAAAGTATCTGCTTGTTAATTATTTGAGACTCTCTGCAGGATCTAATGTATCCAAAGCAGGAAGATGCACATTCTACCATTATGCTACTACTATTCTTTACAGTTGGACCACACAACACTGACTTGTGCAATATACTGTTACAACGCGCTCCTGCCCAATTACTTGCACTTAAGATTTCTAGAATGGCAAAATTAAGACACCTACATGCCCCCATGTATCTCCCTTCCATGTAGCCAAAGACTATCAAAGCTAGAAAGCTCAGCACATCAACACCTACGGCCTTCCCCACAGGCCTGCTCTGCTCCTTGCGGCAGCACTGCAGCAGGATGGATCGTGGCTATCCGCGGCCCCCCACCTGGGCACGAAGGATCCCTGTTCTACACAGTGCAGAAGCTGACAAGGTTTAACAAGTTAGGCACTGCAAGAGACAAGCTGGTATCTCAGTTACAGTTTCCAAATCACCCCAACACTGCAGTCTATCCACACGTTGGCCACTTGCTTCTAGGTGAGTTACTTCAACCAGGTTTTCACAGCTGGCCATAGACTGTTTACTCCTTCAGATTTAATCTGAAATCACATGGCCTGTTCTGCAGCAGTGTTGAGCTGATAAGCCATAACAGGACCATATATAATTATATAGCAGGTATTTGAAAGATTTTTTTCAAGGCCTATTAAATTAGCATCTTTGCTTTATCTTTGCTATGCAGCATTTCTGCATCTGTAAAATGCATGTAACAGCTCCTGCATTTTATTTTAGTACTAGTTAAGCCAATTAACAATTGTCGCAGAAGATCACTTGCTATAGATGATGCGAGTCGTTTCAGTCCAGAACTAAAATGTCCATGAGAAAATTAATTCCATTTTTATGAAGGAATCTTGACATTGTGCAGAAAATGCAAGTTGTGGCTACGGACCGCATAACCAAGGGAAAAAATAAAATATCAAACAGTTGCTTAGTACTTGAATGCCATCCACTCTTTGCACTGAACTGGACATCTGTCCCTGGAAAAGGTGGCAGAAACTTCAGGTTAAAGACTCATAATGATTATTCAATGGAGTGGGACTGGCAGAAACAGAGCCACACCAGTAGCTTAATGTGCCTTTGCTACCTTTTTGTTTGTTTAAGAATGTAACTTTGAAATTTGGATATTCTTGGGTTATAATTTTCTGTGCAGAGTTTTTCCATTTTTTCTAAAGCAAACTGGAAACAATCCCCAGATGTTCCATCAGATTGTTTTCTGTCAATACCCCTGTGGCTCATCTGCAGCATCAGAATAATTAGATATAGCATATCTGCCTTTACCATTTTAGCCAAATAATGGTACAGCAGCACTAGTCTACCACCCTGCGCTGGTATTAGCAGACTGTCAACAGCAAAAGGTTACAGGACAGCTGGTCAATGAAGGATACGCTGGACAAAGAGGAATGAAAAGATTCAGCAATCTCATATTTCCACTAAACAGGTACATTCATTCATTATCTCTCAATATTACCCATTTGCCCCTTCCCTCTCAGGAGCTGTGGGGTTTTTTCTGTCCTAATCTCTCCTAGGCCAGGAAGACCACCACTGCTTGGGCCTGTTATCCTCATACCCAGGAAGTACCAGATTCCTCCCTCTAAATTCTAGCTGCAGCTTCAACTAAGAGAGAAATCCAGCTCAATTCCAGGCAGAAACACGTCCAGATATACACATAATTCAGGAAACAACCCCCCAAAAATCTCTACTGCACATGTGACATGGAGGCTTCTAATTCTTCTGAAAGTACTTCCCAACCTTTGATCATGGCTGTCAGGCTGCTTAAAAAAGGCAGCCTCCTCTTCCAAGGGCTGTGGCACCATGTGCCACATTCTACACTTCCTTTACCCAGTAAACATGAGGAACGGTGCCGTTAAAATTTGGTTTGTAATTAATCTGAGATGTTTGCATGGTTTTTTTTTTAATCTTGAATGAACTTTCCAGTGGCAGAGTTGCGAACGGGTTATCATTTAACTCTTGAGAGAAATTGCTAGAATATGAAATAATATAGGCCACCCCATACTTGCTGAAAAAATATTGACAAGTTGCCTGTGGAGCCTCCCCATGCCCCTTATGAAAACAATGTAATATTAAACCTACGTTGTTTGTTCTAGTTGTTGATTATTTTTCTTCTTCCTTGGAGGCTTCTTCTTCTTCGGCTTGTTGGCATTCTGATTATTTTGTTTGTTGTTCACACCAAAGTGTCCTGCTGATATATCACTTTGTAGAAGGTTAACCAAGAGCGGACTTGTGAGCGTAACATCTTTATTGACAGGAAAAACAGGATTCTGCCCACAAGAAATCTGATTCCCATTTGGCGTTCCACTAAACCCTGTATTGAAAGGTAGCCCATGGCCAGAGAAATGACTCCCTGAAGCATTGTTGTTTCCTTGCATTGCTTGCATGTGAGAAGGCACCATGTTTGGCTGCTGCACAGGAACATCCGGTAACATCTGTGTCAAGTTCACTTCATTATTTGTTGCAGTAGTAGTATCCCCAAGTTGCTGAGATATGTGAGGACCAGGTCCAGTGGGTCTTAAAACTTGCCCTTGAATTCCCATAACCTGAGAAGGATTACCATTCACAGGGCCTTGCTGTGCCATCATCTGCCCAGTGAACTGCACCATGTTTCCTTGCATGTTTGGGGTTGGTCCTCTCATCAGTTGAGCTGGCCCCGTCATAACATTGGACTGGTTTTGAGTACTAAAAGGCTGTTTATTTCCTTGCATCTGAGTGGTCATCATCTGTTCCATCATCGAGTTTTGCTGTAACAAGACCTGGCCCTGAGGTCCCATCATCTGATTGTGTGTAGACATCATCTGTTGTCCCTGCTGGGGAATCATCTGTTTGGGTGGGGTCATCCTTTGGGGAGAAGGACCAAGATTTTGGTTTTGTGGTGTCACCATCATTTGGCCTTGAGGCATGAGCTGAGTTCGAGAAAGTATCATCTGGTTTTGAGGGTTCAGTGATCCCTGAGCCTGAATGTTTACCATCTGTCCTTGAGAGGATACAATTTGCTGATGCATTCCCATAAGCTGAGACTGTGGTCCTTGCTGAGGCTGTCCCTGTATGTTGCCCATGTTAACTTGTGGCACCCCACTAGCACCAGCCTGCTGGTTGTTCATATTTCCATGAAGTCCCATTAGATTGGTCTGCATCATATTTGGTGGGCCATGTGGTGCTTGCATCTGATTTTGAGGAGGTCCAGATCCTTGGCCACCTTAAAAAAAAAAATTGCCAGTAAGAAACTGATTGGAATGGTATAAGAGTTTTCACAACTTTTGATGTTGAGTAAGTACTTCAAGATTTTTTTCCCTCCCTTTTCAAATGAACTGGAATATCTGACATATTTGCAGTCCTGTGATGTAGTGTTTGATGCTACAGATACAGGTCAGTTGTCAAAAGAGAACATCATACTTCTCAAGAGAAACACTTAAGACTGGTATTTCACATGTACCCCACTGCAGAAGACATACAAAATTTAATTTCAGTTGTTACCTGTATGTAAGTGTCTTCCATAATATCACCTCACTCAACAGTAACTCCTAACCAAAACAAGCTTCAAACCTTCAGGTTATTTTATAATGGGTTAAAAAATAAATACACACAGAGTACTGATGAAATTACATTATCAGGGTACCCATAATCCAGACAACAGACTAATAATAGAATTGTTAAATGGAGACGTTTATGAACTAAAGATTTAATTTTTACAGGTCTGACTCTAAGCAGACTTCCAAAGCTTTCAAAGGAACTAATAAATTATCTTTTCAAAGCATTCGAAGATTATTTTGTTGTTTGCTTCTAAGATAATAACACAATTTATTTTTTTTCTGGAAAGAAGTTCCTTTTGTATTGTACTGTTATTACCCCTAGCCTCCAAATTTCAGTGTCACTTCCATTCCATTTCTTAACAGATACTTCTGGATCCTAGTACCACAGTCCTAATCAGTAGTAGTTGAGTTGTTTGAAAAGCTATGAGCAGCCTCCTGCTTGTCTTTTCCTCCTTTAGCAATACACACAGAATCCCCCTGCAGCCCCAGCTAGTTAACTCCCTATTAATGATAAGAGTTTAATGGTTTTGTATCTGTGTTACACAAGTAAAGGAGTAATTTTCTACAAAAAAAGAAAAAACTGAGGAACACCACATTCCAAACAGACCTGTGTGCTGCACGTTTTGGCTAGTTTGCAGCTGCGGCGCTCCATTGTTCACCGGTGTTCCTGGAGCTGTGGAAGGCACCTGACCTTGCATGAAGCTCTGGTTAGCCTGGCCTGCAGGGAACCCTGGGGGGAGGCGCTTGGGCATTCCTGAACACAAGGATTTTCTTATTAGTAAGTATGGAAAACAGGACTTAAAAAAAAAGAGAAAAAAATCTACAGTTGGACTGTGACAGGAAGAATACCTTTGAGTCTGTACTGTCATATTACAGATTTAGGTAGAAAGTGTTTTTTGCCAATACACGAAACCCACTGAAGACATTTATAGTTGTTATGTGTGCAATAATTCTGCCTAACAAACTACTATGACTCAGTTCAATCTGTAATTTAAATACAAAACTTACCCCAAAGAGAAGGCAAAAAGTCCATGTTTGACTTCTTAGAAACTAGAAATTAAAGTAACACAGTTTGCTGTTTTCTTCTCTACTGCATCTCAACTCTAACCAGGCCCTTAACTTACTCTATGTATGCAAACACAAGTAACTTGCATTTGTTACAGTGAGGCACTCCTCAACAACTCTCACCATAACACACCAGGTACACACTCCTTGGCACTGCTGCTGTGTGTACACACACTCAAAAACCTCCACAACAGCTGCTCATCCAAGCAACCCTGCTATTCCTACCGCAAGAGCAAGTAACCCTATCAGGCCCCTATCTGGCACAACATCCACCCTTTGACATATCAAAACATCACTGCTGCCCTGGGACAGAGAGCAGAACCTTCCCTCTACCTACCAATGTGAGCAGCAGCAGCATAAATGGATTTAACAGAACCCACTTCTTTTTAACACACTGTCAAATAGACGATGCCACAGACATAGAAGCAACCCTGTCCTCCCTTATGTTTCTGACCCACAATGTACAGCCAGAATTTGACTTTGGTTCCTTCTACAGTTACAGCTTTCTTGTACACTTAATTGTATTGCTTGTGTTAATTAATCTGGTCTTACATTTGTAATTAATATTTCAAGATAATAAGTTTACAGGTCAAACAACAAAACACATCTGCAAATATGGAACATGTATTTCTTGAAACATCACAATCACTAGACTCTAGTTTTAGTTCTGCTAAACTTTCGGGAAAGTTTTGCACGTAGGAATGCTTGAACTGAGAAAAAAGAAGTGTTAACTTGGCCTATTCCAAATCTAATATAAATTCTGTTTTGCTACATTAACTAGGCAAAACGGAAAGCATTTGAATGTATTCATTTACACCAAACCTTTAAATGCAGGGTGGCTTAAAAATTGAAAGATCTGTAATTACAACTTGGTTAACGTAACACAGATGTTATTGTGGAAAGATCCACAATTACAATTTAATTAACATATTCATTGCAGCAAGGAATGAGCATGCACAGAAGCCAGGCAAAAATCTCAGCAAGTGGAAGCAACACAGCTTTACTGAAACCAATGGAATCCTGTCTTTTTAAATCAGCTGGGGATATAGCTTACAGCAGGATTACTGATTTTAGCAATAAGGTCTACAGTGAGTCCAAATAATGTATTTTGATAGTTTATTTGGGGTGTCATTTTTAACTCAAAAAAAAGTAGGGTTTTGTTTGTAGTAGGTTTACTTACAAAGGAAGGAGAATACACAGGTTGTACTATCTAGAGGTCATGGCTATCCTACCTAGAGGAAATGATTCCTGATGAGGACATACGGCTAGTGAGGCAAAACTGTAGGGAAATGTGACTATAATAAATAATAAATATAATGGCTTCCAGATGGAGACAAGATAAGATGTATCAAGTACAGGGCACTGGCGGAGCCTAAGAACAGCCTGGAAGAGGAGAACCTTGTAACTGAGACAATTCATCTGAATTCAAATGAGGCCCATGGTACAAACAGTGAAATCAAAAAGCTTCTCCAGATCAGCAGACCAAGAAACAGGTATTCCTTACAGCTTTTTGGACAGATTTCAGATGTACAATGTGAGAATACAAGAAACCAGAACATCTATCTATCTATATATATCTGTGTGTGTAGGTGGACAAAGAATATGGCTCATATTTTGTAAGCACACATAGAAAATATTTCAAAAGCTTAAGCAAGACCTTGTGTATGGGTATCTGAGAGCAGCCATTCCAGAAAAAGATGAACAAATGAGTGATCAGAGAGAAGTGCTAGAAGCCTGGCACAGAACTACAAAAGAGGAAAAAACCACCAAGGACACAAAAGAGATCTTGAGATTGACAAATGAAATTCCTTCACTGTTAGAGCAGAATTCTAGTAGTAGTAAGTGAAAGACGTGAGTGTGGAGGTCCAAGGAGAAAACTAAAGACAACACAGCCGAAGGGGAAATTAAAACACCCCTTGATCTCTTAATTTTAGAATAGGGAGTACAACAGTATGGGAATAATAGCTCTTTCCTCTTTTATATGGGAAGAAACTGATGACAAATAAAGACAGGCTCAAGAAGAGACACCCAAAACTTAGAAAGGAAGATGCAAAATAATGCCTTGCTTCTGTAGTAGAAAATGTAAATGGTGACAGAGGAAGCTAAACGGATAAATAAAATGTTCATTTGTTCTTATTATACTCACTCTCTCTTTCTCAAAAAAAAATCCCCTCCCCAAAGACCAACCCCAAACCAAAAAAACCCCCCACACCATCTCTGAGTATCCTGAACTTGCTTAAAGGAAACAGAAGAATTGTCAAGAGGATGACTGGCAGTCATAACCAGCAACCGCATACAGCAATTTCTGCAGTGGCCCAGAGTCTACCCTTAGGTTATCACTGTGATGTTGCAGGACAGAGATAGGTAGCAGAAATGAAGTGATGCTGATGCTAATTTCACCCATGCCCACTTTATACTCAATCTATGCCTTTATTCTGTCTATTAAAGGATCTTTTCAAAACTAACAGCAACATTAGCACTAGCCATTTTATATTTCTTTTCTTTTTAAAATAAAAGAAGGTCTCAGTACTTCTTACCTCCTAAACCAGGGTGTAAACCTTGTGGACCTTGGTTTTGCTGCTGCATCACCATGAAGTTGGGGGGTACGTTCCCCTGTTGCACCATAGGATTACGACTAGGAGAACTGACAGGCTGCTGAAATCCCTGGGGAACCGTGCTACTCTGGGGAGGCCTTGGTCCCATCTGCTGCTGCGTCTGGTTAACTGTTGGAGATGATGCAGGAGATCCCTGCTGGAAGGAGGAGGGAGAGGAAGCAGGAGACTTGTTGGTCAGGTGGGGTTGTTGTAGTGGCGTAGGAACCCGTGAGGGCCCTCCCTGAAGACTTTTCATTTGAGGAGCAGTAAACTGGGCAGGATTGCTCATTTGGGGAAAGTTTGAGTGAGCCTGGGAAGCTTGCTGGCTTCCAAAAGGATATGGAGGTGGAGGATGAGTAGGAGTTTGTACTGTTGTTAGAGATGGTCTTGCTTGAAGTTGCTGCTGCATTTGTCCAGGCAACGGGGCCTTTTTCCAACCCTGGTTTACTGTCAATGTACCCAATGCTCCCTGGGTTGGAGGAGGCTGAAGTGCTCCAGAAGGAAGCTGGTTCCAGCCAGGGGGAACTGGAACCTGTGCTGGTGAAGTAAATGAAGGTCGAATACCCTGCTGTGGCTGCTGATGTGGCTGGGGAGGACGTGTCTGCAACTGCGTCTGCTGCTGTAGCTGCTGAAAGTTGGCTGAGTTCATCTGCCTGTTTACAGGAACTGACTGCATTGAATGGAGCTGGGGAGCTAAAGATCCAGATGGATGATTTTGCTGCTGGATATTTAGCCCAGATAAGAGTGGGTCCATTGCATCTATTAAAATAGCAAAGAAAAGTAAAAAAAATAACCTACTGTAGACAAAACCCACCCCAAAACAAGAAAGGGTAAATTGCTTGCTTGCATTTGCTTACTCTGCATAAAAATTCACGCTCCAGTGTTCCAATTTCTCCAACAGACAGAACAGGCAATGCTCTGAAAGTTTTCAAAATGCTTGGGAATCCTGAGAAGCCAGGTCTTATCAATTTATAACCTCTACAATAAAGCACAATAGCTCCACAATGCTTGTTGCTACAGACTAATGTAAGCCTTCTACATGCTTAGAATAGTAGAATCACAGAGTATCTCGAGTTGGAGGGGACCTATAAGGATCATCAAGTCCAACTGCCTGCTACTCACAGGACTAAAACTAAACCATATGACTGAGAGTGTCATCCATACGCCCCCTGAACTCTGACAGGCTTGGTGCCATGACCACTTCCCTGGGGAGCCTGTTCCAAGGACTGACCACCCTCTCAGTGAAGAACCTTTTCCTAATGTCCAATCTGAACTTCCCCTGACGCAGCTTCATTCCATTTCCTTGTGTCCTCTTGCTGGTCACCAGACAGAGGTGATCAGCACCTCCCCCTCCGCTGCCCCCCTTGAGTAAGTTGTAGACTGCGATGACGGCATTTCTCTTCTCCAAGCTGAACAAGCCAAGTGAACTCAGCTGCTCCTCGTAAGTCTTGCCCTCAAGACCTTTCACCATCTTGGTTGCCCTCCTCCAGACACATTCTAGCAGTTTGATGTCCTTTGGGTATTGAGGCGCCCAAAACTGCACCCAGTACACCAGTGCGGTGTAGAGTGGGACAATCACACCCCTCGACTGGCTAGTGATGCTGTGCTGGATGCACTCCAGGACACGACTGGCCCTTCTGGCTGCCAGGGCACACCACTGACTCCCATTCAACTTGCCATCAACACAAACCCCCTAATCTCTTTCTGCGGGGCTGCTCTCCAGCCTCTCGTCCCGCAGTTTGTATGTATAACTCAATTGTTGGGGCTATTATCCCTACCAGTTAAAAAAAGTGGCATAATGAGGAATTAAGGTAGTATCGTAAACTATTATTCCCAAAGTATTTAAAACATTTCTGAAAAATGCCATCTGTAAGAATAAATACTGCACAGATCTACAGAAGTTGGCAAGCACTGCCACCATTTTATGGAGCAACAAGGAATAATCCCCTCTTTTTTTCAGCAGTCCCAAAATGCAAGTAACTTGTAGTGGCAGAATTGCAAAGAATAAACTCTAAACATTCACACACCCCCAGATCCCAAATCCTTAAACTTCCAGTCTACCTACCCCTCCTGAAAAGCAGTTGTGCTCAGTCTGGTGCATTTGCTTCCTACTGGAGACATCTGCCTCATTCAATCAATCCTTCTCTCACCTTTATCTAAACATAAAGCTCAGTCACAACAGTTCTACTGCAAAAATACCACTGCTGCTGCTCAACGCATTTGAACAAAATACTAAGCAAGCTGGTGACTTATTAGGGACCCAAATTACTTGAAAAGTTTTACCACATTAATGGGGGCAGGGAGGGTTCCACAGAAAGAGTAACTCCCAGAAAGGGGAGGGGAAATACTCCAGGACAATTCTGGAGTACTCTTATGAGTGCACGCTCAAGCCTGTGTGCTGAAGAATAAGAATTCAAGAACATTTTCAGGTCAGTACTGTGACTAAATTTTACCACCTGGCTGTGAGGAAGGCCGAGGTGTTCTTGACTGCAGCTCAGCACTAGCACCACTTGCCACCATAGAGGAAGGCACATTTCCACTCTGGGACATCATGACAGCTGCAGCATTGCTCATTCTTATTAAACCTTAAAAAATAAAAATAAAAATTATCAAGTCTTGTAGTTTTTACATAAAGAAGAATTTTAGTTGTTTGGTTTTTTTTTTTATAAGAAAAAATTCAATTTGTTAATAAGACATTTCTTTAGACTTTAAGAACTGTTTGTCTGAAATAACCTGAGGACACATTTCTGCCTGAAAGGTTAGATTCCCTGGTATAAAACAAACAAGTTAAGGTCATGCTGAAGCTTTTCCGTTAGCTCCAAACCTTTAAACAGGTTACAGAAGGAAACACTACTGACTCATTAATTATTTGAGCCTGACCTGCCACTAAAGTCACCAAGTGACAAGATTTCATCAGTTACACATGTACTGAGTTTTTTGCAAAAGCTGATACTAGAAAGTAACTGAGGTGGTGTAAGAGAGAAAAACGTCAATGTTTCACTTCCACAGACTGCTATTTTTATAAAATGGTTTATATTGTTGACTTGTTGATTATACTGTTGTTATGTTTATACCGTTTACATTTATATTGTTGACCTGCAGGTAGGAAATGAAGCTCATGATTGTCACAGTGAAGATTAGAGCAGCCACTTTCAAAATAAGATTTCCTTTAAATGTTCTACATTCCTTGTTACGCACAGTGATTAAACTAGTGCTTAATCAGGTTTCTACAGAGGTGAAATGTTCTTTCCATTCCTTCTCATCATCTTACATCAACTCTGACAAAAAATGCTCCCTTTTTAACTGCTTTAAATCCTATTTACTAAGATATTATTTTGCCTTATGATTCAGATATTAAAATACATTACAAAGTAGCTTTCTTTTAACTCTTCATAAAATCTGACTTTTGTTGTTAAAAATTACTTATCATGCCCACGAAAATTAATTCTCTCTGATCATATCTCAAAAGTTTATCAGAAAATAAAAAGAGAGACTAACAGTGTCCTATCCTTCCCATAATTAAAATGGATTTAATCTAAAACAGTTTATTATTGTACACTGAATAAAGGCTTATGCTCCTTTTCATAAAGGTAGCTAAACAGAGAACTGTGATAATTTGTGCACATTTCTAAGTGAATTCACTATACTAGACTCATCTGCGTTAACAGTCTTTATGTAAAAAAAAACCAAAAAACAAAAAACCCCACAAAACCCAAACCAAAACCACCAAACCCTCAAAAACACCCAAACCAATCTGCCCCACCCAAATCACTCCAATGTTTGAAGGACAAAAAGCAGCCAACTATTTAGTTTACATAATGTGGGACATGGTTTGACAGTACAGAAACAAGAACACACATCAATTAAAATGGCAATAATAATTCTGCAAACAATAGTTGCTATAATTAGTGAAATTTTACAATTAGCTTAGTAACAAATTTCAAAGTGTATAAAGCTAAACAAATAAAAACCAAAGGAATTTACCTTGTCCCCCTTGCATGGGAAACCCCGTTTCCATTCGCACTGAGTTGCTTGCTCCCAGGGGCCCATTGATTCGGACATCTTGGCTTCTGTTCTGAGCCAAAGCTAAATTGATAGCACCTTCCCCTAAACGTAATGCACAATTTGGGTGAACTGAACGATATACAGCAAAGCCGAATACAGACATTTTCAAAAGGACATTTAAAAGATGTCAAGGAAGGAAGAGCAAACTTTACCTATAATGCACACTTCAGAAGGATAGTTATGCATCGTACTACCCTTACCTTCTGGATTTCAGTTTTAAGAAAAACAAATACCATGACAAGCATTAAATGCCCTTGTTTTCATCCTGAGTGTGCTCTTGGAAAACTGTCCAGAATAGGTATTTTAATTGTGAAATCCACTGAAAACTTGTTCTTAAGAAAGCCTCATATGAAAGAATTAGGAGAAAAAAAAATTGGGGCACATTTTGCTAGCTAACACTCAAGAAACATTTTTCAGGAGGTTTCCCAATGGTCAGAGGATTTTCAGCTATCATTTTTACTATTAAACCTATTATTGAACGAATAAAAGTCTTGAGCCACCTTTTCACTGAAATCATTCTCCAAACTACTGAATTAGACGTTTTGCAACATTAACCCAGTACACGAAATTGCATGTTGAGTACACTTAAATTTTAGCTTAATGCCTTTGGAAGCAAATTAGGTGTGAAATACCTTCGATTTGAACTGAGAGAATTCCCAGGTCACGAAGCTGTTGGTTATTATTCTGAGCCAGAATTCGCAGCCGCTCAGCAGCTTCACGGGGGATATTGAAGGTAACGCGGACACTGTTCCAAGGCTCTATCTTCTGCAGTTTTAACTTGTTGGATTCTTAAACAAAAAATGGTCAGAGTCAGTGCAAAGGCACTTTTCAAACGTGTATGATGAAATAACTTGGTAAAAAAGCACAGCTGAAAAATTGAAACAATTATTTGGTTTTGAAAATTATCAGTGGTTAGTCTCAGATACAGGAGATTTCTCCAGCAGAGGCGTACAGTGACCGAACCTGCCAAACCACTTCATGTATTTCCCCAAAACTGGCAATATAAAAACTACACAATTGATAACCAACGCAATAGCCAACACAATCACTTGACAAAAATTGAAATATTCTGTGGATAAACTACTTTGGAAAGATATGAAAATATCTAATTGAACAGATTTAGTAAGTCTGTTAGTGAACCAGATGGATGTGCGAAAAAACTGACTACAAGAATGAAACCCTCATTCTTGAAATATTTGCTCTACAAATGCTTGTGAAACCATCTTTTCAGAACACCAGTACTAATGCATCCTAGCAGTATTAATTAATTTCTACCATATTATTTAGTTTTTCTGAATAGGTATGTTCAATCCACTGAAAAAAAAACCAAACCAAAAAAACCCCATATTAAAGTCATGCAAAATATTTAGTTGCAGGTTTTCTGAAAACCTATTCTACATGAGTGTTTCTGCGTAGATCAATTGTTTTAAAAGTAACAGGTGGAAATTAGCAAAAAGGTAGGGTTATGTTGGATAGATTTATCTGGAGTGGTACCTGACTAAATTACTGCTACAAAGTGCATTTACAGATAATTAAAAGTATATTCCTAATACAGGTTTCTAAGCTTCCAGTTTCTAGCTTTCTGAAAAGGAAGTCCCTTTGAAACCAGTAAACATTGGCCCAAATTTTAATCAGCCAGTTCTTCAACTGTAACATCAGATTTACTAAAAGTTTGCTAACTTTTTGATTCTGAAGAACATGTCATTTAAAAATGCCAATAACTCACTCCTATTTAAGAATCTCTTGTCCTTAACTAATTCACCAAGTCCCTTCTGCGGCTACAGTAATGGTATTAAATTCATCCTCTTCCTACCGATAAACACATTTTTGGCTGGAAACATGACAGGAGTAGTTTTAAAACCTCCTTTTGTGGCAGTTTGAACAGTCCTATATTACTGTTATTAATGTTCCAATATTTTACATGTACAAATTGGATTATCAGTTTCAGTATTTCCAGATATTAGTACCTGAGTGTCTAGTTTTTCTAATATTGCATCTGCTAAGTTTAAACCAATGTTATTTACTAACTCAACATTCTGAATTTCCTATTTTGCTCTGAATCAGTTTAAATTACTTGTCACATGGATAATTTTCAAATTAATTTGACACTGATTTTAAAAATTTGCCTTCTGCTTTCTCAGCTGAGGTCTCAATCATGTTCATTAATCCTGCTATTAATAGTTATAACAAACCCAGCATGCAGATGCCTCTGTATAACAAAGGCAACTCCATACAGCTACGGATTGGATTTATTTCCATTCAAAAACTACACAATTCATCTATGGTATTAACACATACCCTTTTACACCAGTAACTATCTGTTAGTTTTATGTCTACTTCCAACTGTTTATAAGATACAGCTCAAAACAGTCATATTTCTTCATAGCATTTTTGTCTTATCCCAACTTTTTTATCTCCCAAAGAGGTACGGCAAGGACCCCAACAACTGACGGCAGACCCAACTGGCTACAACTGGACAAAATGGAAAGGAAAGAAAAGAACAAAATGACAAATTCAGTTCGGTTATTCAGAAGTCATAGGTTATTTTTCCGAAAAGGTATTTTACATTATTGAAAAAACAAGCAATGCAATGAACATTTTAAAACCTAATCTAGAAAGTTAGCTTTGTTTAAACACAAAGGCTGCCTGCCTGAAGAAGAAAGGTGGATTCTTCATGGTATGGTGTGATTTCAAAAGACCATGCAACAGAAGAGCAGCGTGCTGGGATGGTGATTTATAGTTATCCCAAAAAGCTTGGATGACCATCAGCAGAAAGAGAGAGAGTGTATGGGCAATTACGTGGCTTTTATACTGCAGTTATATGACATCGTGCCAAGTCAGGTCAGCGCTGCTGTGGTTCCAGTCTCCAAGGCTCTTCTGGGTATGTGTTCCAGCCACCCCACTTCAGGCAATCCACCCAGCTTTATCTGTTTCTATAGCAAACTATACTAATGACAAGAAATTAAGCCATTAACCTGACCATTCAAGTAATCTCAGATGAGGGGCACTGCTGGGGAAACCGGCAGTGCAGAGGGAGCATGTCACTGATACAAGGACACTGACCCAAACCATCACAACATTGCACCCTTATCAAGGGAGGGCTGTCTATCAAGAAAGATTGTACTTGTACAAGCAAGACTACATAACTGAGAAGCTATAAGTAATCATCATAAGACCATTTACAAAGATGCTCAGGCAGTGGGCAGATGTCTTTTTCCAGACCTAGATGTTATTGTCCCAAAAGCCTATTATCACTCACTAGCTACATAGCTGTCCCCAGTCTGCGGTGGGCATACAGGGGTATGTCAGAGCACTCCATGTCCTCCATCAGAGAAAAAAAAAAAAAAAAAAATCAGGTAGCATAGGTCAATGTAGCAGCAAAGGGGCAGTAACATCTTGAACTGACAGTTACTTGAGAGTGAACCCATTCTCTGATGAACTGCAGTGGTTTAAATTGGATGGTTTTGGTAGTAAAAAGCGTCTTTGTGGACAAGCCTGGTTTCACTTTCACGTAACACAGCAATGAGTAACGGTGGGAAATTAAAGAGGAAAAAAACAATTAAAACATGGGAACTGAACAGGAATAAATGAACTCACTAATGAAATCGGCTTTAAACAATAAAACAACTGCAGAAACTTGTACTCTCTCTCTGAGAAGAACAGCTCCCAAATTTACTAAGAATAACCCCAACAAATCTTATTACAAACTAAGTAACTCCAAAACAATATAATCTATTTCTTTGTAAAAGCACCCTGACTACATAAATAAATATTTTAAGGACAGTTGAAAAATTACAAGAAGGTACATTACCCATGTGTAAAAGGCCAGGCACATTCTCCAATATGGTATCTAGTTTCTGCTCAAAGTCTCTGTCGCCTATATTTCCTTTAAAAGCTACAAAGATCGTGGAATCCCCAGAAGGAGCCTCCTGTTTCAGTTCATCTTCCTCCAGTCCTGAATCAAAATCCACCTCTACGTCTTCCATAGCTGAGGAGTACAAGGAGGCATATGTATCTTTTAAGGTAGGTAGATCATCCAAAACCATTGTTTCCAACAATGGGAGCCTGTCAGACGTTAAGATGATGCTTCGAAGGGAAAAAAAGAATTATAATAAGTACAATAATAAGTGTGTAAAGACATTAACAACTGCTTTCAATGGCACATAGATCATTGACAGAAAAACCTACCGGCTGACCCAATGCTAGGGTCTGTGAGACAAACTGTGCGACTTTGAAAATGGTGGCCATTGCAGTATCCAAGCTGTTTGTCCACTACAACAAACAGACGTGGCTTTCTGACAGAATGCTGCTGCATGTGACTTGAGAAGTATTCCAGTTGACCTCAATGATAGTCAGGTAGAAAGGAAGGTAGAGGGAAAAAAAAAAAAGAAAATCAATTACATTCATCTCCATATTGTACAGAGGACAAGCAAGCACCCAGTACCAATTCTGCAGTGCCTGACTGCCAGGAAATTCTAAGACTCACAGCAACACTTTAATTACAGAAAGACAGGAAAACCCAGCAAATTTAGTTTCAGGGAATGCAGATGCAATAGGCACTCCTTTGTCCAGCAAAGCAGCAGGAAAGCCACAGCACTTCTACCACCAGAAATTTAGCATTTGACAAATATTTAACTCACATATAGGGAAATCTCAGGCATACTATGCCTTCTTTCTAAAAGTTTGTAAAGATTTAGTTGTTTTCACCTGCTTATGCACATTACGACCTGACATTTGCTCCTCCTGTGCTAGCTCACAACTCCCCCCATGCCCCTATTGAGCTTGGATAAGAATGAAATCAGTAAATCAAGTCACATACCTGATGTTTTTTACTTTATGAAACATCTAGACTTTGCAATAAATTTTACTTGACATTATGATAGTAATCTAAGCTGTTATATGTACAAAAGTACAATCTACAATAAAAGTTTTCCCTACATCTACGATGAACAATACCATTTAGTTAAGATACAAATTTTTCCACTCCAACACAAGCCACTACAAGGGCTACGGCACTAACTCCCCCAGGCGAGACCTCTATTCCCACACTCAATGCTTTGCAAGTATTGCTAAAAGATTAAAACCATCTACACCAAAAGCCAAAGCTGATGTCAAAACCAAAAAAAAAGGGACCTAGTCCTGACCACTGCTGTCAAAAACAAATCAATTCAACAGCCAGGACTGTCAAGACCTCATAACTCCAAAGCTGTCAGTATTCAGCACAATCCACCCAAAACATTTAGTTTGGGATGACATACCCTTGAATAGGATACAGATTGGGTTTTCGGCAGAGGTTCAAGTTCCCAACACAAATTAAAACCACAACTCTGAGATTAAAAGGTGAGCTGTAGATACTGGCCAGAAAACAGCCTTTTCTAACAAAAAAATATACCAATGTTAGACTAGATTCAGCTCTACATTGTTTGCACACTTGTGTAACATTGCTGAAGGGAAAATATTACAAATGAAAAAACAAGGACTTGGAAGTCACAAAATACCCTCAGCTTTTGGTCAGGTCTCTATGCACACTCTGTGATTTTACATAATACGGGGTTTTTTTCTCCCTTTCAACCCTACACCACACTAGGCAGGCTAAATGGTATTAATGAATAATCACCTATTTTACATATAGTTACTCTCTTCATACTGCAGCACCAGGGCTTCATTCTCAAACACAACTCAAATCTCAGACTAAAAACAAAGCTAATTTTGTCTCACAAGCTCTTCTTCTCCTGCAATAGAAAGTAAGTAAAAATGTTTCACAGTGACTGATCTATTTCCATAGTGCTTTTATAAGTTATTTATTATTACCAGGGAAATTTTAAAGATGGGGAATAGAGATAAAAATTTTAAAAATTCATTACCAGGTGAACACGGAGACAATTAAATCTTCTTTTCTTCCCCAGACTTCTTGCTGCTCAGCTCTGTATCTCAATTACAGATGAGAGTGTTTAGCACCTCCATTAAGTTAAACTACTCAGTTTCATGTCAGGTGCCCAGAAAATGAGAATGGCAATTAATAAGCATCTGTGAAAAGCTGTTTTAATTGATTTTCACACATAATTTCTTGGACAGGGAACTTCCTTACCAGAGCTGGCTTTACATCAACCGAGATAGAATTCCTTCTGCTTCTGCATTCCTACATCATTCATTACATATACACTGACTTGAGGGAGAAAGAACCTGGGAATACTACACAAATAACCTTTTTAATGACCAAGCACAGTCATTCTGTGCACTGAATGAGGCAAGCATCCTGAGAAATATAAGCACTCTGTTTTGAGGAAAATTACATAGAAGATTATTTATCTGAACATCTTGATTAAGTTTTTCAGGGACAGAAATCTCAGCTCAATATACAGGCTCTTACGTGTTGAAAAAGCACAGTTATTTGGAGGGGATGGGGTGTTCCACCTGCAGCAAGAAACACGAGTACTTCTCACAATCCCTGACATCAAAGAAATAAAAATTTCTCTTTAAGAACACTAACATTTCAAATCTTTTTTTGAATGAAAGTGTCTGAAGAATCCATGTTCTCTGTGAAAGAGCAGAAGACTCCCAGACTACTTAACCCGTGGTTCTAAAGACTTCATGAAAATGCTGCAGCTTAGACCAGATTCCATCAACCTCCCTCAATGTGCCAAAAGCTGACAGGATTTGTTGAACTTCTGGCCCTTCAGGAACACTATCTAAATACAGTTTGCTAAATCCCAACAGACCACAGGCCTTGTTTCATTTGACTCAGAAAATCATAGGACTGCAGGGAAAGCTTGAGTTAAGAAAAAAAACCGAACCAAGATTGAGCCTTAAATGTTACTTTCTGGACAAGAATATGTAGCTACAGCTCCCTTCGCCTTTTTTTTTTTTCCACATTACACTTCTAAAGGATCTCTGCTACATCCATCTTCTCTCTCTCCCTCTCAAACACACGCAGGTTAGTCTGTTCCTATATTCAGGTATAATTTATCTCAAGTATGACAGGAGGAAGTAATGATTTGCGAAATCTTCCTCTTCAGGCAGAGCACATTGCGTCATCCATCTCAAACCAAATGAATCCCAGCTGCATCCCTTGTCCTAACAAATTCTGTAATCTAGTTATAGGGTTGACTTCCATAAATCACAAGCCAGGACGTGACCATACACACCAGCATGTACCCTTGCTCAACACTCTTCCACATAAACACGAAAAGCCTTTAACATAAGCACACACAGGTAAAACTCCGGTCATTCAACAATTCCTGTAAACTAGATGAACTCCCAGCAGGCTATAGAGTATCTCTGATGAGTAAGAACCATACTTGAATTGATCTGCATAACTACAGCACATTTCATGAACTTGAGCATTCATGCTCACATGTCAGCACAAAAAGGTCTCTGAATATTGTCCTCCGTTCAAAGAACATGCATGGCCTCCCGCCTGCCCCAGCACCCTGTTGTTCTAGAGTTTCCGATTTAATATTTCCCATTATGCAATTGTTTCTGGAAACTCAGAGCAAGTCCTGTGCTACCACGTGGCAAGCATCTACCCATGAACGTGGCCTGGGGCAGTGTTAAGCCTGTTTATTATAAAGTTGGTCTTATTCAGTACAGTCTAATTATTAAAAATATGTAACTGAAGTAAGAGAGGCGGGGATAAACAGCCAGATAACAGATTAATAACCAAAATGCACCTACAGTATTGTATGGTGGTAGGGGGTGGCAGGGGACAGCCCATGAAGACCGGAGTGTCCAAACTGAAGGATCCAGGGCACACCCTGGTCTGCTGGAGGCTAAAGCTCCCAGGTACACTTCGTATATGGATAAAACAATGGACAGACTAAGATGTGCAAGACGGAGGCTCTCCAGAGGAAGAATTCATGTAGGATGCAGCAATGCCACAGTCTTGTTCTGAGCTGAAGGACAGCTGGGTCCCACCATACACCATGGGGAACCCAGAAGGCAGTTTGTCACGCCACATGTTGCCCCCCCTACCCTCCCACCCCCCCCGCAACAGCCCTGACAGTAAAAGGAAGCCTGCACAACAAACCCAGTGCCATGTGACTGGGCAATACTTAGAAAATCCCATCCAGTCCCTGGGAGAGATGGGATTAGAGCAAAATCTGAAACAGCCAATTGTCACTAGCTGGGGAACAGCTGAACACCGGAAAGCCAGAAGGCTCTGGAGTGCCAGCACTGCCAGATGGAAGTGCTGGTCTCTAGGGTTAAAAAACAAAACAAAACAAAACCCCACAAAGGAAAAAAAAAAAACAGAAACCAACCTGGTATCTTGGTATCCTCATCCCAAGATCTGCTCAACTGATCCAAACTTAAGGTTACGTCAACTTGCTTCTTAAACAGAATGTGAAACCTCTTGTGTTGCTTTCTTCTAACCATGGCACTACACAAGTCAGTAAACCAAAACCAGCCTTTGTCTAGTAACTTGCCCAAGGTTTTCTGCGATGCAGTCTATTTATTGATTTACAAGCTGTTTATACATTTCAGGCAACTCAGAATAAACACTTTCACAACTGATGTCACACCAGAACATGCACCCTCTCAAAACAAACATGCAGGGAGCCCAATTAAATAAAAAGTACTATAATCCTGCTCTACGCCTGAAAAAGTATTCTTCTAAATTACACAAAACTTTGGAAAGGGCGAGAGCAGAAGGAAGGATTGACTGACAGCCCTCACTAGCAGATGGCAGAAGTTAGCACTGAGCAGGGTCCTCATCCTCACACTGACTATTATTTAAAGCTGCAACAGGGAAGAGAAAGAAAAAACAGCCCAGAAATGAGACTACAATCAAGTCCCCTGGGGAATCCAGAACTGAGAGTGAGGAGAAAAAGTCTCTGATAGCAGTAGCAACATAATTTCTGAAGGATACAGAACCCTCCTTGCCTTTGCATTCATTGAGAAATAGTTTTCAAGCAACTTAATAGGAAGGAAAAAAAAAATAAGGAAATCAGAAAAAAACTCCGTCTTGAATAATCCACTTGAAAGTTTTCTTGTTTCATTTGGTTTAGGTGCCAGTGAGAAAATATGTAAAGGCATTTATTAAGTTTTTCAGGATGGGGATGGAGGAGGTACAGCATTGCCAGAATACTGATGAGAAGGTAGCTTTCTTTTAATACACAACATGTACTCACATGCACCCAGACAGGCATACTTTTACAGTGTACCACCTATAAAACCCAGAAACACTCTGATCACAACATTTTTTATTGCAAATTTGTTAACAGCATATTATCCTCCTACAACTGTTTCAACTGTTTTGTTGCCTTGCATAGTGATCCTGGAGCTTGTTAAATCTGACCAGTGAGTAAAGCTACATACACACAACCATTCTATGATACAAAGATTAAAACGACAAAACTGTTTTTGGCAAAAATACACAAAAGAGACTTTTAAACAACTTCTAGACAAGTGTCATATTGTTACACAAGGAGATTAAGTAAGGCTAAGAATCACTGTTATAATATGAAAGAATACCTAAAAATAAACTTAAACATGCAGCAAAATTTCCTCTGGAACAACTTAGCTAGGGGTAGTTCCATCAATTTGGAACTTCAAACTTTGGCATTAAAGAGGGATAACACTACAAAAGCATCTCAACTGTCCTCTTTGGGAGGAAGGCCTGAAAACAGCTACAAACCTGATGACAAATGCCCATAACCCTCTACAGCAGACTGAAAAGTCAGCTCTGAAAGACAGCCCAGACCTTCAAACACACACAAACATTAGAGGCAAGGACCTATTAGTGGGACAGTTAGGAGGAGAATATATAAGAACAAGAGATACTCAAATGCATCATATGCTTATTTTACCTACCAAAACAAATTCCACAACTTCAGTATTTTGTGACATGCAACAGGTCTTCAGGTAATTCCAGAGTGGCAAACATGGTTAAACAGCAACTCCCAAAAACGTAATCCTAAAAGAAAAACATCACATTTCATCAGACAATGATGCAAGATAACAAAAATACCGAATATAACAGTGAATACCTTGATTTTTAATATGCAGTTCTGCACCAAATCCAACTCTCTCCTTAGTAATGTTAAAGCACATGTTACCATATTCAAATATTAACAGCAAAAACTGAGGATCTCAAAAAATCAATCTTTCATTACAGGCAAAAACCCGAATACTCCTTTTGGTTGGAAATACCATTTTATTCCTCTAACCACAGCAAGTTTTATCTGGAATAATGTATTTATTTTATTTAAGTCTTAAGATAAACTCCTCTAGACTAAATTTATCTTCAGAAAAGAGAAACTGGCACAACTAGGATGCACTTCAGTTCATCCTAAGCAGGCACCTAAACCAGCTCAGGTTAAGCTCGTAACACATTATGAGCCTACAGGACCACCTCAAACAGACGTTTTTATCACAGGTGACCAACAAAGCAAGGTGAATCCATCCCCAGAACCTGCTCCTGTTCACAGTCTCATCAAGTTGCACTCAAACCTCTCAGGGTAACAGAAACACAGCAGTAATGCTAATGGCTTCGGCAAAAACAAAACACCGCCCCTCAAATCAAGATGATTTATATTAACATCCCAGTGCTGTTTTTCAAGCGAATCTTTTGTTTACACACCAGCCTGCTCATCAGTGGGGAAGGGGACTACCCAAAAATGAACTGGGGAAGCAGAAGAGGGAAGAACTCTCAGAAAGACAAAGCAGAAATTTGCTATTTTCTATCTAGACTACAAAGTAAAATCACTTGAAAAGCCTCAGTATTGTGCCATAGCCTTTGCACTTCTGCCAGCCCAGCAACTCAAAGGGAAGGAACGAGTATTCACATTAAAGCAGCTCAAATATGCTTTGTAGCACTTTTAATAGTCATCTAACACTTTTCAACCTCTGGTATCTTCTTGTATTTCTAAATCAGCATTGTAATTCAAGAAGCAGTGTAGTACCAATTATAAGACCTGAGTGGCTCAATCATAAGCAGTAACTTTGCTGTTTCTAGCTATAAGCAAGCCTGCCTGAATACCATGACCGGACAGCAAGCTGACAAGCAAAACAAAAATCTGAAATATGAAATTTTAATATAGTTAATTACTAAGTCTAAGACAAACCTAAAATGTTTTCCATGTTCTATAGCAGATATTGCATTAGTTCTTTTTTCCCACCCTTTTTATAAAACGATGTTCTATGGACTACTTTAGATGGCCTAAAATTGAGTCATGTAACAAACTGGCTGGTTATCTCCAAAGCCGTGCTAAGAGTTCATGTGAAAGGACAGTTCTTACTTGACAAGCAAAAACTGTTTTTAAGAAGGCCTCAAACCTGACAGAAGTCAGCCCCCATTCTAACTATCCATGCCTTAGCAAGGCAGGGATAAGAGTCAACATTTGGCTGAAGGGTGATGAACTGGAAGGAAAATCATCTGAACTCCTTGGTGCAAGGAACCAAGGGGCTTTTTCCTCCTTCAATTCTCCCTTCCAAGGGGAAGGGTGACCCTCCCTCACCACAGGTGGAGGGTATGAGATGGTCTGCAGACACCCAACTGCTCCAGAGAAGAGAGGACTGGGAAAGATGGGCTGTCCTAGCAAGCTCCTATAAGAAACTGAGGATGCTCAGCACGGGCTACAGGAAGAACAACAATTAACTGCTGCTGTCTCCATTCCCATTGTACTCACAAGACGATACCAAATTTGATTAAGGAAAATAACTAATCAATATTGGTTCATCAACTCCAACTTTCATTACAATAAGCTATCTGACAGAGACCCTGGAATTGCCTAGAGACTGAACGCATACCTCAGCAGACACGAAGGAATCTGTAAAAACAGCCCTGTGAAGCACTCCATCTACAGAAACAGTTTAGAGCTTATGCTTTCCCAAATGTCAAGGAAACAAACCAAGTAAGTCTACAGGAAGGCATGCTTCATTCACGCATTCTGATATAGAACTACTCACCACTCACTCCCGTAGCCCTCAAGCATAAAACACCTAAACTCAAGTGTTTCCGACAAGGAGAAAATTATAGCTTGTTATAATACATATGACCTTTTGCAGCGATATCTTGATGTATTTTGACAGTGGGTTTAGCGGAACATTGGTTTGTTAAAGTTTCATAAAGTTTGTTGAAACCGCACAACTCATGCCAAGCTGCAATGGACATGTCTCAACTAAGCCATTTATTTTTATTTCAAAAGAATTTGAATGACAAGATCATCAGGGTCGTTTTAAAAGGCAAGATGATAACTCCAGCACGAGATTCAACTGCAGCTAAGTTAGCTGCGTAGAAATTCCCACTTTTGGCAGCTAAGAAACCAACACAAGAGGGCTGCCAGTCTTTTTCCTAAGTCATGAGTTAACTCGGAACCAGCAATTTTCTTGGAAGCTGTAGTCTACACAGTGTAATATTTGATCAGTCAATTCCCATTAGCTGAATTATTAATTTCATATGTTAAGGATATTTCCATTTGGAAGAAATACACCATAGCTTGTAACAGATGGATACTATGACAGAGCTTTGCAGCATGTACCTTCAAAAATATCCACCAATGCAATCAGCAAACCAGTAAAATGAGATGCTATTTAAAATCAGATGCATCTTGACAAGAAACTATATTTTATCTTGCCTTCCAAAGGCTATGAGAAAACTCGTTTTCAAGCAGCAATTTATTAATTATTTGTGTTGCGACAAGCTTTTTATTTAAAGCTGAATTTAACTTCTACCAAACCTTTCTGGGCTGACATGCCCCACAGATACTCCTTTATCACCAAATTCTCGCTGAGCTTCACAAATGCCAATATAACCAGTCCAGGTATTCTTGTGATTACCAGTCCTGAAATAAGGTTTGACTGAAAACTGCAGCTCTTGTTTATTGCAATATTCTTCCTTCTTACATGTAATAGAAGTCTAGAAGATTTCACTAGTGTTTTTAAAATTCTGAAATGTTATAAAGTATGATGAAAAGATTTAAGCTAAAACAAACAGCTTAAAAGTAATTCCTTTGGCATGAGGCACTCGGTAATAAGGAGACCGTTTTCCCTCACAAAAAAAAAAAAAACAAAACCTTCATATAACAGAAGTAGGTATGGGTTTTGTTAAAATCAAGATTGTTCTGAGAGTTTCCTGATTGTATAAAAACTTGCAGCTTATTTTGTGCTGCTCTGGGCTTTTGGAAGAATCAAATTTCCAGAGTGTTACTTATTGCCATTACTGCTATTAAGAACCACATCATTACTGGTCAACTTTGCACCTTCTGGTAAAACCAGGATGCAACAGAACTAGACAGCAATGCATTCTTGCAGAGATGGGAAGAGTGAGCACCCCAAATAACCCTTAGAAGGACCACACTCCCATGCTGCAACCAAAAGATAAGGCACTATTTCTTGTCCAGTATTATTCTTAACTGAGCCTCAATAAAAAGAACTGGTACTGTTTTTGCCTTGGGAGGTTCAGCTCCTACAGCCATAGTTCCAAGACTGGAACTGCTAACTCCTCGACTTCTCTGGGAAAGAAACCCATCAGAATTGCCAATACGAGCCTTTATCTCATCTCTCTCCTGCTCTCCACTCACTGCTGGGAAAAATGATGTTATTACAGATGCCAAAACTTCCAGTTGATCAGGAAGCAAGGCAGAAATAACTCCTCACATTTTCCTTGTATCATCCAGCAAGGAAGGAGGCTTCCGAGAGTCCATCTGCGCACATGTATGCGGAACAGAGGCTTGCATCTAATTCAGTTTCTGCAAGTACTGACCAGAAACCATGATGAGAAACGCCATCTCATGCCAGCTGTGCAGTCTTGGTAGGTCATTTGATTTTTAAAAGAATAAAAATTATAAAATTAAAATTATATGCATAGGACTTGGAGAATTTAATAGCGTGCATCTTTTGGTGGGAGTAACTCGATCATTCCCTTTCATACATCAAACCTAATGCTCAGGCTCCCACATATGCAACTCAGTACAAGCTGTCCCAAATTACTGGTTTACATGAAGATGAATTTAGACAAGGCATCATTCATCTCCCGTACTTTTCAATTTTCATACAAATCTGACTCAAACCCCTGTGTAAAGCTATGCTTCAAGACTACTCATTCGAGCTGGAGAAGCAGGCAACTGTCCTCTCAGTTACAAAAAGGCAATGTCTCTCTCAAGTTATGGAGTCCCCTCTGCACCTCCCTCCTTCACCCCAGCATACAAACCAGCTACCCGTGACATGCACTCGTTGCCTTTCTTTTTTCCCAAACATATGAAGAAGAGTTATTTACTGTGACACAACCTCAAGGCTGCAACATATACATGACAGAATTCACTTCTTGTCTCTATTTTTAATTATGACAATAGCCATTTTTGATGTGCAATTCAGAGTGCAGGTGGGATGCTGTTAATAGCATCAACTAATGACAGAGGACACACTGGACGGAAAATGACCCCCAACGCCCAATGGACTGAGAAAAATCCCAGGCTTTTGGACCTCTGGAAAACTTCCACTACTATCCTTCTGTGTAATCCAAAGCTTAGATGAACTTTCAACTCCAGCAGCATCACTGAAAATACTTTTTTCCTTCCTGCTAATTAGCCAGGACACTAGACAATCTGACTTTCATACACCACTTTGAGCCAAACCTCCAGCTATCAATGCGTAGAAACTAAGGAACACGCTGACTAGGTGGCTGAAACATTCAGTTATCTGCAACAGGTAGTTCCTGCTGAAGAGCATCGGTGATCCGACCTGGAGGGGACAGATGAGTTCGTAACAATGTCAAGACAAAACGCAGAACAGTTGTCCTCTGGCTAACAGGATGGAAAATATCTCACCTGGAGTCTGACGATGCATCTTCCCTGCCTCAGGTCTGTGTCATCTAGGATTATTTCTCCTTCCACTTCTGCCCCTTAACTTTTCCCAACCCTATATGTTCTCTCCCATTACGTCTGCTCTAGCCCAGCATTAAGGAACAAGTTTATGCCTGAACACAGTTTTTACATACACAGGGTTAAGTCTTGCTGTTCAATGGTCTACACACTAACAGGCCTTTTGTTCACTCATATTCTCTCTATGCCACAACTTTTGCATTTCTCAATAGAGACCACATGATTTTGAAACAGACACCACCATCATGCCTTCTGTCCTTCAGAGGTACACTAGTGACCTATAAAATTTCACTATTCCCAATGCAATCAAACTGTTACAGCCATGTTAACTCTTTGATATCTTCAGTAGCGAGCCCTTTGCCACTGCAAATCTATTAGTATGTCTGTGTAACTCAGTTGTAACTCCAGCTTCCATCCAAAAGCAATCAATATGGTATTAGAAAATAAAAATATACTGGAAACCTGTTTAATCGTTTAGTTAGCAGTTCCAAATATTTAACATCTACTACAAAGGCACGCAATCTTTGACAGGATCACACTTAAACAGAGCAAAGAGTGGCATTACGATTGTTCAGCAGAATTTACCTCTACACCCCCATATTGTCAAGTATTCAAGCCACTGAAAAATGAAAACAGTAACACTTAGTCTAGAGATGCACAGAGTAGCCTGGATTTCGCAGGTTTCCCCCCCCACAGTTATTTCTTATTTTAAGGAAGCACCTCTTTTTTACTAGAATAGTGTAAAATTACTGCATCAGTTGGATGGCCTGTTGTAAACAACTCCGAGTCCTATAGAAGAACAGCCTTTCTAGAGAAAATGGCTGAGGAGTGCTGCTGGGAGTTCTTCCAGTCAAAATCCAAAGCCTAACAGAATACCCTTCTGTAGGTTTAAAATATTAAGAAATGTCATCTCTTAACAGATGATCAGGTCTGTGTGCAGCCTCCCCCACTTTATTTTTTCTCATAGGAGAGTCAGGATACAGCATTAATGTGAAAAATTTCCTGGTAAAGCCAGTTAACTTTCAAAGGAAGCCACGTGGCTCAGTGAATACTGGAAGAGCACACAAATGTCTAGCAAACACCTTGATGTCTTGCTGTAGGTAGTGCATTTAGTCCAGAGGCTTGCAGACCTGGCCATTTTGGATACCTGCCTTGAGACCTTTGTCTCTCTCTGCACAAGATGCACAGAAAAGCTGGGAACGCTTGCTATAGCCAGAAAAGAGCTGCTAAATCCACAAGTTGTGGTTATTACACTTGGCGACCTTTTTTGAAAATGCCAGATTTGCTCTCTATGGTTGTTTTCTCATACAGGAAATACCAAACCAAAGAACCAGTCAGAAAGCCTACAATGCGCAATCATTATAAAGATAAATACCAACAAGAAGCACTGTCTTCCATCTAATAAAATTCAAATGAGAAAGGGTTTACTACAGCTGTCAGTTAGGGAATGAGCACAAATGTGTGTGTCTGGAAGCTGAGGGGTTCTGAAGAGACAAAGCTCATAAAGCTACCATTTGCAGGCAGCTTTCAGAACCATGCCGAGGTGAGCGACAGAAAAGCTCTCCACTTCCCGCTCCCCAAGGAAGCCTGAAGGAATCAGAACGCTGGCTTTTCAGAGATGTTCTAAAAGCAGATGAAACTTAGAGAAATGCAGAAATCAAACGCAGGGAATAAGCTAAGAAGCCTTTCTCTGACTATTTTAAAGTTACCGAGGGAATTCAAACAAAAGCTTGGGTTCAAAGAAACGTCAGAACACCCTCGCTGACATCTCACGAAGACATCAATGCCCCCATGAGGTCAGGGCTGAGAAACTCAAATCAGAAACAACGTCCTAAGTCGAAAAGAAGTTCCCGTGGGTGACAGTACCCTGACTGCTTTCCACGTCTCGCTCGAAACACATTTCTCCCCGGGAAATACAGGGCTGCCCTCAGCACGGCCTCGCAGAGCCAAGCGACCATCTCCTGGGCTAGGGCCGCGACCAAGGGCACAGGGCCGATTTCGGGGTTTAACAGGTTGTGGCAAAAGGTGGAGATCTGAGCGTCGGGAGAAACGGGGCCAGTTCAACAGCCATCCCGGCCGGGGGCAGCTCCAGCCGGCGGGGCAGGGGCAGGCTGCAGGCCGCGGCCGGGCGGGCTCACCCGGCGCTGGGGTCCCAGGCCGCGGCCCCCCGCAGCACGCTGACAGGCTTCAGCCGAGGAGCACCGCCGGGTCCAGCAGCCCCCGGCCCAGGCATCCCGGCCCGGCGTTCCGCCGCCGGCGGCGGACCG
>JAVJGG010000009.1:15699026-15726293 GCA_035590195.1 Aviceda cuculoides | reverse complement strand
GGGGGGCACTGGGACTACTCACCCCTCTGGGCCCCCCCCCAGGTGGAGGGGCTGGACCCCGAGACCGCCCGGGCTATGGTTCGCCTGACGCTGGGGGGGCAGATGGTGACCGTCAGCCAGTACAACCTGCGGCTGGCCGCCCCGCCGGGCGCGGGGAGGGCCGGGCCCCCTCGCCCCACGGGAGGAGTCCCCTCCCGCGGGGACATCTTGGCCCCGCCGCTCTGCCCGGCCCGTGGGAAGAGCCCTTCCCGCCGGGGAGACCGGCCACCGGCTACTTCGCGGGGGGGGGGAGCTCCCCGCGGGGTGGGGGCCCGCGCGCCCCAGGGGCGGGGCACCCGCTGGCCTCGTGGGAGCCCCCCTCAGCGGCGGGAGCTCCTCTTCGGCGGGGCGGGCTGTCAGGGCGGGGTCCCGCCTGAGGGGAGAGCCTGCGCTTCGCCCCCGGCGGCGGCGGAGGCCGCCGGGCTGGTCTCCGGTGCTGCGAAGGAATAAGAAGCGTTTCCTGGATGAAGCTGAAGAAAAAGTAATAGTTAAGGCCTCTGTGGGGAAGTGACTTGGAAATGCTGTTTTTAATTCAGAGGAATTTTAGTTCAGAGGAACTGTTTCATCTGAAGGTTTCAGACTTTATAAATATCAAAGAATTACACTCTTTTACCACGAGGGAGGTGGGAAAGAAGCCAGAGAGCAACCTGATACAGAGTCAGCAGAGGCCACGATGCTGAATTTTAATTAAAAGTCTCTTTAGCTGGTTAACGAACAGGCCGGCAGTCCCCAGTGGGTGATGCTCCCTCCCTGAAAAGACACCTCGGCACACGGGGGCGGGGGGGGGGGGCTTTACAGTGGGGGCGATCCCCCCAGAACGGCTTGCTGGACACAGAGCCCCCCAGTTTGTCTCTTCCTACAAACCTTTAGTAATAGGAGAAATGATAAATTAGTATAAAAAGACTGTGGCACTGCAGAAATGTCTGGTTTTCTTCGTGCCAGTCATTGCTTTAAGCAGAAGGCCATTACCTGGCGGTGGTAAAGAAAAGAAACACGTGCCAATTACTGTTTCAGGCTAGTAAAACAATCAAAAGTCCCTTGTGGGAAAAATAAAGACTTTAGTCCTGCAGAAATACGTATGATTAACGTTAGTAACTTGAGTAGGTTCTGCTGGCTTCAGGAGGGGTGGTGCAGGCCTGTGGGGCTGCATGGCTGGAGCCAGCCCTCACAGCCCCCCTGACATTGGCTTTATGCAGATTACTGCAGGGTAAATGACATGGAAAGAGGAATTTTTTTTCTTTATTTTGCAAAACCTTTTAAATACAATAATCCCACATCTCATTTGTTGCTATAGCTTGCAACAGAGAAAAAAATCTTTTTTAAATTAATGTATAAATGCATTCTGTAAAAAAAAACCAAACCAAAACAACAAAACAAAATAATGAACATCATGGTTAGTATATGACTTATCTTAATAATTAAATATTGTTGGTGTGAGGAAAGCTGCAAGCAGATTGCTTGTTTACTTTGCATTTGCAGCTCTAAAGCTCCCTGCTGGCAGACAAGCACTGGGTAATTCTTTGCTGAAGGACTGTTCTGTTCCTGCCTTTGTCTGTTTAATGCCTTCTCCAGTTTCTGGGATAGGGACCCCACCTCCAGCACCTCTCCGCTGCACTATGGACAAGTGAAAAGCCCTTCCCCAAGGCCTGGGAGACCCTCAGAGGTGTCAGAAGAGGAGACGGGGTGTCAGTCACAGGAATGGTAACAAGGAACGTTCATTACATCTGACTGTCTATCAGGGAGTTTCTGTTTAGATTAGCATGTATGTTTCCTGTGCCTTGCCTTACTCTGCTTCTGTCTTTTGAGACAGGCTGGAAACACGAGGAAGCTGAGAGAAGACTTCTTCAGTACCCGAGAAGTACCTTTCTTCCCCACTTGTCTTCATGCTTTCTGCTATTTCAGGAGACGCTTCTTAACCCAGCAGCATTTAACTTCTTCCTCCTTCAGCTTGATCTTCCCCCAAAGGCTCATGCATTTCCCGCTCTGGTGCAGTTAGATCAGAGTGCTGCTTCCAAAATATCCCCATCTTTCCCATCGATGCTGCTGTGCTTGTCTTGCAAGATTGTCCTTCAGGTTTGTTTGCTTGTTTTCGTATGTATTATCTACATTAATACTGGGCACATCTTGTATGCAATAGCAAACAAGAACAAGTAGAACACAATTTTTCAAACCCCAGGTTTTCTGGAAGCACAATATTGAGGTATCTCACTAGGATCTGCTCAAGCCATTTAAGTGCTGTGACTTTCTGATCTGGGCTTGAGAAGTCCCACACAGGTAGCTTTCCTGTGCCTAATGACACATGGAGTTTGCAAACAAACCCTTCCTTCATTAGCAGCTTGGTGCCTCGTACATCCACTTAGTACTTTGCAGCACACTGCTTCTGATGGCTTTTCCATATGCCGCTGCTCGCTGTTGGGAAAGACCAGAACTGGCACAAACTCCACGTGACTAAAATTAATCCCCATTCTCTCAAAATAGCTTTGCCGCAAGTGCAAGGAAGTAAAGAGAAGGTAGAGCTGAAGGGACACCAGGGTGACGGGACACGACTGAGGACCCTTCTGAGGCATCTCTGCTTAAGACCGGCAACTGGAGGAACCTGAAGTGGGATTGCCATCCTGCATGCTGCAGTTAGCGAAAGGCATGCGGCTCACTGGCCACCGATGCATGTGGCAGGAGATGGACAGGTACCTGGCAGTGGTGAGAAGGGAATAACATGATGTGGAGGACTGCAAGGGGGAAGAAATATGGGACAGCTCAAGCACTACCACCCTGGCATCCTGCTGCCTGCATGTGCAGGTGCATCTCTGCAGCAATGTGCACTGTAGGCAGATCTCCAGAGCTGAAGTTATTGCACAGCCTGGATCCACGCTGTGTAGCTTAAGCATTTCCAGATCTCGCTTGGCCTCTGTACACCATAACCAAGACAGGAGATTTTTGGGGGGCTAGATCTGTCCCATCATTCTGTGTTTGTGGAGCCCCTCCATGAGCAGACCCTCATTTTGGTTTGGATTCTGAATCTTTGCTGCAAAACAAAGGATACATACTAATACAACATCACCTGCAGAAAAGGAGGGCTACGTACAGCACACAGAGACAGCTGTTTGAAAGCTTCATTGTCCGCAAAAAGAACAGAGAAATGCATCTGAGATCACGACAATCAAAATTGTGGTTATATTTACATGCATTTTCATATGATGGTATTTTCAAAGGAAAGGCATTATACAGAAAAAGAAGGTAGACTCATGACTAGCTTTAGATTTTTCCAAACTTAAATATTATACAATGACTTGAACAAAATAAGTTCTGCTCTAATACCGGTATGATGCTCACTTATAGAGGAGGAAGGGAGACCCATTGCATTGCAGTCACAATCACTTTTGATGTGGGATTTTGTTAACTGGTGAGTATGGTGAGAAAGAGAGAGATGGGCAATTGGCTCCAGACGTGATAGGTAGGGTGGAGGTACACAGGAATCATCCTCTCCTTCTGGATGGATGGAGAGGTGAGAGCTGCCAGGTGGGGAGCCCTGGCCATGCTGTGGCAGTTGGGGTGGATGAAGGGTCACAGCTGCCAAGTAGCTTTTGTCAAATGGGATATTGCCCCCCGGGCAGTAGGGTCAGCTCTGTGAGGACAATCTGCATCTGAAAATGCTGTGGCCACTGGAGAGCCCTTCTTGGGCAGCTTTTTCCAGTGCTCGAGTGCTCCTACTCCATAGGCTTTTCTGCCCTCCACACAGATGTGTTTCATTTTTAGATAGTGCCCTGCCTCTTCGAAAACCAGCTCTGCCTGTCAGAGCTCTCCTTTCCCTGGCTAGCATGCAGATGTCCATCACTGAAGTATGGAAGATCTTTCCAAAACCGTTGTGAGGAAAATACCTCGGTGCTACAGGAGCTCTTCCTGCTCCACCTGATTCTTTGCAAAACCTTACAAAATCTTCAGTGTTTTGATGTGTTCATGAAAGAGATGCAGGTTTCACCTCATGGTGTTTACCGAGGCCTGACTCCCCTTTCTCTCCAACAAGTCAGGGTCCAGGATCAGCCCATGGAAGCCTGTCAAGTTGTGCAGCAGGTGGAAGGAGGCTGTGAGATGGTCCAGCCAGAGGGACCCAGCCGCCACCTGGAGGGTCCAGCTCCTGGCAGCCAGCTGACCGACCAGCTGATGCTTAACAGGCACTTTTGGACTCACTGCCCCAGCTGAGAGACCCCTCAGAGAGATGCTGGCAGAGCTGCAGCAGAGCTGCAGGATACCTGTCATTATCCCTGGAGACTGGGGACCTGAACCTGCTGCCCTGGCTACAGTAGCAGCGGCTACACTCTCTGCCCTCACCTGACCCTGGCAGCCCCCGGTCCCTTGAAGCACAGAGCGGGGCACGCTGCTGGAGCTGCTTGCTAGAGCGCAGAAACACCCAGTGTGCCCCGGGCCGGCCGGTCTCACACCCATGCCCAGGGGCAGCAGGGGATCCCCGGCCCTTCCTGCGCCTGTGCTAGGCACTGTGCCAAGCCACACCGGCAGCGTAGCTCTAACCACCCCAACAGCCTCAGCAGCATCTGCTCCTTTCCAGACCAGTGGGAGGAAAACAGGCTCCAGCCCCCTCAGTGTCTGGGCACTGAACGGGACAGCAATGGGAACAAGATGGCACAGCCGACAGGCCAGAGTATCCTTGTCCCCCCAGCTGCAGGACAGCGGCGCTGACTTCTGCCTTGTCCCCCTTTTAGGCTTTTATATGCAGTGATCGGTGCTCAATGCACACAGGTGAACAGTGGTATCTAAAGCTAGCAAAGCACTGCTTGTTACCTGTGCTCATGAATGGTATTGAGCCTTTGTGAGAAATACCAATAAACTGAGCTAATATTTAGTGCCAGAGCCTGTCTTCAGCTTATCCCGATGTAAAAACCAGTATACATTGATGGGGAGCAATGCAAACGTTGGCAGAGGCAAGCTGATCGCATTCCAGATCATAATAGTCACATTTGACAAAGGCATCTTTTTTTTTTTTCTTCTTTATTTTGTTTGGGGTTATTTTTTTCCTTTAAAAATTTTCTTTATTGTTTTTCTCAGCCACTTTATATTATGGGTTTTTTGTTCCGAGCTCCTTGCTGACGCTTGCATGTAAAAGCTTCAGGACAAATTCTGCTTCAGAGCTGTTAGACGTCTGCAATAGCTGGGTTGAAATCAGTGCAGTTACTCTGCACACACACGTCTCCAGAATATGGCCCTTTATTTCACAATGTCTCTCTCACCTGTACAGAAGGAAACATAGGGTGTTTCTTGGTACCTCACATAAAATTCATCAGATCTCATCCCAACAGATGGACTCAAAGTATCAGAGACACTGGGCCAATTAGCAGATTAAAGGTTTCTGTATTGAATACATCTGTGCTATACTGGATGCCATTTTTAAACAGGGAAAATGGGAAATAATTCAAAATACCTTTACTTCCCTTAGCCATGACCTAGAGGCCTAAGTCCCATCTTCCAATTATTTTAAATTTTCTCTTTTTTGCAACAAAGTCCATGATCCAGCAGAGCACTTAGGAACATGCTTTATTTTCAGATTCTGAATAATTGCTGTGAAATTGTACCTTGGGGTGTGTAAGTACCCTTTTGAATCAAGACCAGAGTCTTTTAACTCCCAAATGAATACACAGTTTCCAGCATCAGAAGTGAGTTGGCGAATTCAGTTAATAAGGAGGAATTTTATCTTTCAAAGTGTTTTGTGATATTCCATGCAAAGTACTGAAGTGACGATGACTTGACCACTTATTTTGCGGCTGTGCGCAGTAATCCTCTGTGCCCAAGTGATAGATCATTACTGTACTGTACTAGAAAACCCCAGACTTCCACCAGTGAGATTCAACGCACAAAACTGCATCCTTCCCTTCCTGTGAAACCTGAAGAGGTCTGCTCCAAGACAGGTAAAGTTTTATGAACACTCTGACTTTGGGCTGTGACCAACTCTAGTGCTGATGACAGAAAAACAAATAAATAGATTTGATGTCCCTATGGTGAAGAAAGTCTATTCTTGCCCTACGGGCACTGTGGTGGCACAGAAGACAACTTCCCAAAGACAATGTTGTACTTCCTCTGTCTCTCAGCTGAGGCCACTGACGCATTTGTAGCAGAAAACACCACTGATGTTCCTGTCTGCTAGGTAGCTGCTGTGCTCTTCTCACGGGTGGCTGCGCTTCAGCAGGGCATAAAAGCATCTCTGTCCTTCCTCAGCGCAACTTGCAAGGCTTCGCATAAGATGCTTTGAGATCCTCAGCTGGCAGGTGGCAGGAATGATTAGTCCGATTATCTGCCGTAGCGCCCTGACTGCCCCAAAATGACCCACATGCTCCCCGTGTCAAATGGCAATGACCGTTAGAAGGTGCGTTACAAACAGATGAGCGTTCCGGGGTCGCTCAGGAGGAGGCTTGGGGGTGACTGGGGTAATCATCAAATGAAAGAACAAGACAACCATAAGCAGACATACACATATAATCCGTACAGTGGCCATAGATGCATTTGCACCATGAAGGAAATAATCAAATTTTAGACTGTAGAAAATGATCAAATTCTAGAATTTTTTAGTGCTAGGTGTCTCTGTCTAACTTGCTAGTAAAAAGAGAAGGAAATGTCCAAATGTGGGTTGAACAAAATGGTGCAGCTGTCAGATGTGGTATTATTTCCTCAGTCTATTTCAGACAAGAAATGAAAAAGTATTCTTATATTTTGCACTACATGCTGCAGACAGAAAATTATCTCAGTAGTGTTTGGTTTGGTTTGTACTTTTCTCTCACTCTCTTCAGCTTTTGCAATAGAGCCGCCAGTATTAAAATATGGAGCTGAAGTACAGGCATGAATTTAGTAAGCAGAAAATCCCAAGCCTCTATGTAGGGATTACATGATTCAGGCATTCAGAGCAGGCTGAGATAAGGCAGTGTAAGGAAAGCCCTGAGCCTACCTAAACACACTCCATGTGGTTTTCAGTCCATGGTTTGTGTGGATTTTTACAAGTCTGTGGAGTACTGCTAAGATATCCCCAAAAGGTATCTAAAAAAATTAAGCCCACTACCACTAAGCTTAACTTCACCATGGAAGAGGCTGAACCTCTGTAAGAAAACTATTGGGGGGTCCACAAGTTGTTAGAAGTTGAAAACCATTGCTCCAGTTACAAAATCAGACTGCCAGTGAGTCTGCGCAGTAACTCGATTCAAAATACTTACTCCCGAAATTCAAGGTATGTAGTGATGTAAGAAAAGGAACTAACACAGGAGGCTGCATGCCAGTAAAAATCATCTGGCCCACACAGAGTATTAAAGGACTCCCTGATATTCCAGCTACAGGCACCTACAAACACTACATTAGACTGCATTAATTATTGGTTTACACAAGAGGCAAAGAATGAACTTGGGAAAGACGGGGAGATGAAGATGACAGTATCATCAGCAGCTGTTTTTTCCTTTGCTAATGTTCCTGCTCACTAAAATGAAGATGCTGGCTAGAATTGGGCTTTGGAAAAGACTGAATTATTAGCAATACTTTGCCAAAAGATAAGTGTGCTCCCTGCATTCCTGTAACAAGGACTGAGCTGCTTGCAATTCAAATAATTTAAAAATAAAATAAATTAAAAAAACAGAGAGCTATATGTTGGTGCACCTAACCCCTCTGGTGTCATCCTGGGTGGGGAATGCAGAAAGTCTACTCAGCAGTGTGTATGCAGGGATTCCACCCTGGGGATGGAGAAGGGGCCATTTCAGAACATGCACATCACTTGGGTTGATTTGTCTAAGCCTTGTTCAGTGAACATGTTGTCTGGGAGGTGCTACAATATTGTAGCTCCAGCAGCATCCACACTCCTGGGGTCCTTCAGGCCAATGATGAAACTGTTGGTTCTTCTGGCCCCATGAACTAGGGAGACCACTTTGACTTTATCCACTTGATGGCCCCTGGCTACAAGAAATTCAATATCTTCTTCAGGAAACTCACCTGCAAGGATTTTGAAAGAGGAATTTGTAACTGAAATCAGTGTTGTCTTTGACGCAAACCTCTATTCTAACCCTTTTGGGATCTGCAGCGTGAAGAAAGCTGCCTGCAGCCTCTTCAGAAGGTGTCCCAGCTAGGGAGAGCCAAGCGCTTGAGGAGGACTAGCACTCACTCTCTTGGCTCTCAGCAGCAAAGGCGGTTCAGAGATGGGCAGTGCTCTGTGCGGTGGGGTAAATGAGAGGATCTGGCACCTATTGTAGTTATTCTTCTTACAGTACAAAAGGCAGTCCCCACTCTTAAGAGCTTAGTTACAAATAATAGTATTAACAGTTATTAGTCAAAATAAGATGTAAGGCAGCTCAAAACAAATGATAGTAAAACAAGTTGCCAAATGACAAACTTTGTGATAAGCCTTCCAACTTCCCCTTCATGTATTTCTTAATCTTCCAGCCATCTACCTTAGGTTCCTTGCTCTTCCGCTTTTATTTTGTTTGGTTGATGTTTTGTAATTTCTGCCTGAATAGAAGTGCCTGAGAATACAAAGCTGGGAATGCAACTGGACAAACTGAGCAGGCACACAGAAATCCCACAGTTATTTAAGCTATATACATTGCAGGTGTGTCTTAACATGTATCTCGTTGATGCCAAATGTCCAAACCCACAAATTAGGACCTTCTGAAATTTTGGATTTGGTTCAATTAATTCTAGTTTCCAAGTCTGCAGGTCACACTCCCCAGACAATTTTAGATATTCCTCTGAAATGAGAAGGCCTAGAAACTTTGGCTATTTTGTGTGAAATAAGAACCAAATTTCACTTATGTTTCACTCTGGTAAGGTATGGGGCTTTGTGAAAAACAACAGATAGACCAAGACTTGGAATAACAAGGACAAGAGCTGGCAGTACAGCCTCCAGAGTGTCAGCATTGATGCTGCATTTCCAGCACTGTCAAGCTACAAGCCTTGCCATAAGCTTTGTCTTCTCCCCAGCTGTTGGAGTTAAGGGACACAGACTGGGAAGTGAAAGAATATAATTTATGGCAGTGGTAATAAAATGTAGGAAGATCTGCTAGTTTTCAGGACCTGTCTGGGTGAAGTTGTGGTTGCAGTCTTGTTTATTTGGATATCTTCAGTGGCATCAGATCGCCAGAAGGTTTTCAGCCCAGAACAAGGCTGCTACCAGGAGGTGAGCTGGGACAGAGGGAGGGTTGGGGAGAAGCACCTGGAAGAGTTTGGACATGTGGTGTTGGAGGGGCCAGGGAGTATTCCCAAGACAAGAGGGAGAGGGCATGGCTCAGTAAGGGCTCCAAGCTTTGAAGAAGCTAGGTTGCTGCTTCCTGTCTTCCCCAAAACCCTCTGCACCCACTGAGGACCCTAGAACACAGTGAGATGTGTGCTTCCACAGCAGCGTGCTAAGAAAATCCTGCTCCTTTTCTAAACGTGCTAGATTTGTAGGCTGCACCACACCCAGTGTCCATACTCACTGTCAACCTGCAAGATGTTGGACTGAAGCTGTGGGTGAAGTCGACCAACTGACAAACTTTCACTCAGATTCTTGTTAAACGTTAAAACATTTACCAAAACCTGCAAGAGAATAAAAGATCCTCAATAATAAAAAAAAGTAATGAGAACAGGAGAAGCCAACTTCCCGAGCATCCCCCTAATCAGTGGCTTCAACATCTGCAGATGCAGCAGGCAAAGAAGATTTTGAACCATTTACCAAACTGCATGAACTAATGCACGGTTTTGCACATACGAAGAGGCCCTTGAAATACAGCCTGTATATTGTTGGTGGAAAAGTGGTACCTTTTCAGGATTGCATGGGCTTTTTGTCACATAGTTCCTGCTAAATTAGGAGAGTTGTGTGTCTGGAATGTGATGTAATCTTTAAATACTTGTTTGTTAGAGCCAAAAGCTCAGGACGTGACTTCTCCAAACATAGCATTAGGAAGCAATGGTTGGCTTTAGTTCTGTTCTGAATAATGCCTTCCAAAAGGTAAGGAAAATGGGACCCACTCTTGTTTTGCCTTTCTTTTTAGCAATCCATTGCTGTTGTGTATGCACTCAAGCTATTGGCAAGTACTTCACCTCATTACAAATCATAAATTAGGAGCAGCTGCCCAATTTATAGCAAGTGCTGAGCAATTCTGTCGGGAATGCACTACAAGGAGCTTTTCATGGGGAAAAGGTCTAAAGGGCTGCCAGTCTCCTGCAATTCTCTGAATACAGAATGCTCCTTTTTTTTCCTAATGATCCTTAAAATAAGCTTTGAACAGGTATTAGAATGACACAAAACCATTATAGATTTTGCCAAGATGCTTTTCCTCTACAATTATGAGTGGTGCCACCAGGAAAGGTGCAAGAGAAGTAAACTGGTAGCTCTTAGAGATTTGAAAAAACAAATATGTGGAACTGGTGACATCAAAGACTGAACTGGTAATCCTGTGGCCACCAGTTTCAACACAGCCTGGGATGTAAGGAAAGGAAAGCCTATACTACAGGAAAGGACCCTACTCAGTGTTGAGCTCAACAGCTGCTCTGAGAGGGCAGGTGCCCAGACACAGCACTGACCTGAATGATGCTGCTCAAGGCTTTGTCCCCATTGTTAGCTCCCAGACATAGGTACGTCCCGCACATCCCCTCGGATGGTCTCACGATGGTGGGCAACAGGAAAGACAGGGGTCGTTTCTGAGGCTGAATGAGATTTTGCTGCAGTTGAAGAAAAGACAGATCAAAAAATTTCAGCAAGCCGACTAAAGCTTTGCTGGTGCTCAAGCTGTGCAGATTAACTTCTTACTTTTTATGCTTCAGCCAGCAATTGCACTTGTGTAGTTTTACAAGGCTGACATCCTCACTGCTATGATAATGCTCTCTGGTGTTAACAAGATCCGTCCCATTTCACACTATGCCTCTCTTTTACAGAAGGTACACAGAGCCATTCACCCACTTCTAAAGTACCAACCCAGCAAAGTGGGATGGTTTTTCAATACATGGCAAGAAGAAACAACAAGGCAGCACTGGAAGCCACCAACACTGGTCTGCAATTGTTTCTTTCCAAGACCTGAAGATTTTTTTTCTGCTATCTGTTACTTTTAAACCTGCAGAGCAGCAATTCATAGAGTCCTTAATTCAACCCCACAGAAAAGGACGGTTGCTTTAAAGTGCATCTGGACTGCAGGGAAAATAGGTAGCTGAGATGTACAGCATGATTTGATAAAACTGCATTATAATGATAACTGATACACATGAAACCTTCTGTTTACTCTGTTTCAGTGGCTCATATAATGAAAAAATAGGAGCTTTCTAAAGACTACTGTCTCTCAATTATTAATAAGGTATTAAATAGCCTCCCTGTTGTGGAGATGAGAATAAAATTGAAAAAAATGGTACAGACAGCTCAAATAAAGAATTTGTCATGTCATTCATTACCGGCCTGGGAATAGAGTGGTTCATTGTTTTATTTTGCCAGGAAAAGTCCAACATCTGGCTGTTCAGGAGGACTCCAGAGGGTGTTATTATTCCACTGCCAAAGGGACGATTCAAAGAACTGAAAAGAAACATGAAGAAATCTCATAAAAATCCTCCTAGAGATTTCTGTACACCTTGAGGCTTTCAGGGCTCAAATTTTCTGTCCCATTCTGGCTTGAGAGACTCTTCAGTAGTTCTTTAGGGCTGGTTAGATGTGAGGAGTGAAGGTCTCCACATACTTAGGAGCAGTAACCATGTGGGTGATGGCAGCTCTCTCCCTCCCTGTGTTTAAGGATTCCCTCTAGGTGATGGACCTGTCTCCATGCCCCCATCAGTCCTCAAATTTGGCCATCCAGGGAGCAGATTCAGGCCAATCCGGACATGTTTCACTGTGAGAGAGCTGTGGGATTGCACAGGGCAGAGCAGCACCAGCTCACACGTCTCTACCCCATCTTCACCATTTCTCCTGCTGCAGGACTAACTGGGACAGAGCAGCCCAGCTGCTCCAGGTCTGGTCCCATCCTGTCCTGTTGAACCTGTTTTCTTCTCCCTGCTCCCACCCTCTGAGTACATTATGGAGGGAAGAAGTAAATCCTTTACCTTACAACAGCAACAATGAAGTCATCAGGCCCCATGACAAGGACCTGGCTAGCAGCAGGTCCACTCTCCACGGAGAAGTGAGGCAGGCGGAGATCAGACGAGAAGGACTGGGAGTCATTAATCAGCTGGCGCAGGGAATTAGCTTCTGATTTACTTCAGCAATGAGGGAGGGAAAGAGGAAAGCAAGCCATGAGCCTAGGAAGCTGAACGTCTCTTGGTCTCTCTGTGGGGGTACATCTACACAGCTACTGGCAGTGTCTCCCTGAGGGGGCTGGCACTGAGGACAGGGAGCTCCTTTGGTTCACCCGATGGAATGAGACAAGATGGCTCAGTTCACACAGAGAGGCAACACTGTGGACCTCCCGGGCTCTGTCTACAGTGGTAAACTCACCTGCAACGGACAGGGGGTGGCACCACCCAGCTGAATGCCAGTCCTCCAGGACTGGCAAGGCAGGTCCTGCTCTGGCCACCAACCATGGCTGGACTTGGCTCAAGGTAGGAGGCTGGGCTGAAACCCCAAGCCTGGCCTCTTCTGCGCATCTGGGTGTACTGCAAAGGCACCGAGCCCCATGGTGGGGAAGGGAAAGCCAGAAACTGCATGTGTGGTCATGGCCAGGTGGATGGCTGTTTGTCTAACCAGCTGAGAAGGAATATTTAGAGAGGTGAGAAAGTGGGAGGAACCCTCAAGATCAAGCTGGCTCCAGGAAACCTCTGTGTGAGGACATCCCATGACCCTTCCCCAGAGCCCCGTGCTATCAGCTGTGATCCTTGTTGAAGAGTGAGCCCTAGGACACCCAAGGACTGACCTTTCCTCAGTAAAACAGAAGTAGAAAAACCTCAGTTTCCCCTGTGCACTGAAAAGAGCAAATCCAGGAATGATATCCAAACCACATATCTTGCAAGTGTCACTGTGCCTGTCAGCCTCAGACCTACCTCACCATGTCTTCTGCAGCATGAGTGACGGACACATCATCAGATGGGTCTCCCAGGTTGCTAGCTAGACTCAGGGCTATTTTTAACGTCTGAATTGAACACACAAAGAAAGAAAGAAAAACATTTAAGTGGCCCTGGAAATACAACTTTTGATACTCCAAACAGGAAGAGGTGTCTTGTCTCCTGGCATGTCGGAAGCCTATGAAGAAAAATGTCTAAAAGCCTGGTCCTGGGAATACCTCAGTGCAAAGGGCTGCCACACATGAGTATTGGGGACCAAAAGGCATCAGTTTGGCATGTCAAACTGTGTGCTGGGGGAGCCAAGCATATCCAGCAGTGTTTGCACAAGGTGGAACATGCCTGGCAGGAGCTGACCAGCTGGCTCAGCCCAGCTCACTGGTTCAGCTGCACTGCCAGCTGGCAGACAGGGTCACCAGGATGCCATTTACTTTCTATTTCCATTCCTGAGTGGTTGCCACAACAGCAGAGATCACACTGGATCCCAGTAGGACAGTGGGTCCTGGGCTTGCTGTTGCCTCTGGATGGCAGCTCCACTGGTGCAACACCACTGCTGAGCAGAAATGGGCTATTCTGCTCACCAGCTGTTACCCATGTTCCTAGTTGTAAGTCATCCAAAGTGTTAGAACAGAAAGCGTTAGTCCCAGCACACTTAAGAGAATGATGGTGTAAAAATGGGAAGGCATCTGGTTTCCCATACATGCAGAATCCTGCCTAAGATAGTCCGTTAAAAATGGGAAAATGCAATTTCAAAAGACATAGTTTATCCAGCCCTGGTGTTACAGTGCATAGCCAGGGGACAACCACAGGAAGAAATGTGCTCTTCAATCAAGCCAGCTTGGGCCTAGCAGAAATGCACTAGACTTTCAGCTTGCAGGTGATCCCATTTTCATTCAAGATTCAAGACAGTACATTACACTGCAGGTAGACAGCTAGATGTGACTTCTGTTTTGATATGTGCCACACATCAACAACTTCTCCTGAAGCATCATCATTTATCTTCTGATATACAGCGTAGAACATGATTAACTTCTGGAGAAGGTGGCATTTCCATGAAACAGTCTCCTGACCACCATACCATTCGGAGGAGGTACAAGAGGCTTGGTGGCCAAGGAAGAGCTCCACTGAAACAAGCAGACCACGTCCACCCCACAGGCACAGGTTAAGGACATCTTGGTCATGGCTGTCCCAGGGCTGGACTATGTGGTGCTGACTTAGCACTGAATCTCAGCCATATGTTCAGCCATGTGATCCCAAGTAATCAGGGTGACACATCTTCTGAAGTGACTGCCCTTTATCTGGAGGTTTCTGTTCCTCAGCTGGGACATGATAACCAATGGGTGAAACTCTTGGCCTGGTGCAAATGCAGAGCAAATAGATTCATCCAAAGCTTCCTGAAGAGAGCTCAAAAATAATTTAGGTGAATCAACCTCCTCTGCCTCTGCACAGGCCTAGCAGCATGTAACACCTCCAGTTGTTGCATTTTTGCTGAGAGGCAATAACTTCCAAGCACCCACTGTCCTATCTGCTACAAGGATGTGGTTACATCCTTGCTTAAAATTCCCAACTCATAAAACCCAGCTGTGGATCTGTTAAGCATCTAAGAATGTAAGACTCCTTGCAGAGCACGAAACAGAGCACTTGCTTGACTTCCTGGGAAGCTGCAATGTTTTGGTAGGGCTGACAGCCCTAAATACTAGAAAAATCATGATCTAGACCACTGTGATCATGAGGTGGGCTAAAATGTAAGGATTTTAAAAAAATATAGTGTTGGGTCGGTTTTCCTTGTCATCGCCACATGCAGGTTTTTGCTTGCAGCATCAGATTGCTGACTCTCCTTGCAGTGCCCTAGCAGAGCTCTGGTATTCTGGTATGGCCAGGGCCACTTGAGCAAAAGAGGTGGAGGAAATAGATGGGACCACCCTCAGCTGCTGTGGGGTCATTCTGAAGAGATGATTGTGTACAAGAAACGGGCAAAAGCCACAGTTTGTTCTTCTGAAAAAGCTCTGCCTAAGCAAGAAAGAGCTCAGCTGAGCAGGAGGATCCAGCTTCTGCACCCACCTGAGGCAGCAGAACAGCTCAGATTTACACCTTAGCAGTCTATTTGCTCATTTTCCTCTGGGAATTACCTACAAATATTTTTGTACAACCAAGGAATAAATAAATTATTCTCTAGCAGCACAAGAAATTCAGCAAGTGTTGAACCTCCTCTCACCTCTGCCATCCAGTGCAAGATATTCCCCCTGGATACTTGACTTGTGATGTTAAAGCCCTCAAGGATGTTCAGTGCTGTGATCAGTGCAGGACCTGCATGTGGAGGTGGGGGACTGAAAACAAGATGACCTGTGAAGGGAAGAAGGGAGGAATGAAGTTGCTTTTGTCAGATACTGTCCAGTTACAACACTTTTCCATATGCTAGTGTCTTTGAGGACAGGGAAACCTTTCCAGAGTTGAGGGGAAATAATGGAAAGCAACAAGATTTGAAAAGGATTTCCCAAAACATTCCTGCTGTATCTTTCTGTTTCTCTATGATGGATGAAGGAAGCTCAAATTGGGATGCTTTTTTTACATCTGAAATTCAGTTCTTGTTGGTTGGCTGGTTGGTTTCTGGAGTGCAGTATGGAAGAACGGAGATAAAACGGGTTTGCAACATTACAGCTATATGGAGAGTAAACACAGGGATTCCTAGAAAAGAATGACATTTTAGAAACTTTTTCCATAAAGTACATTTTTCTGCCTTGTAGATCAACTTTGGTAACTGTCTACTGACGTAGGTGCTAGCCTATGGTCCAGCTTCTATCCAGACATTGCGTCAATATGTTATCATGTTGCATCTTTACACTTTAACACTATCAAAATATCATTGATCACTGACAAGGAAAAAGCAGGCCCATTTCGAAGTGCTGAACTTCCTGAACTGCCTAGGATGCATCAGTGTCAGCAGGCAATAGCAGGAAACTCCCTGGAGGGCTTTTCTGCAGATGCCTCAGCGCAGCTGTGACTTCGACTCTTGTTAGATACTGTCGCCACCTCTTGCCAGGTGAAGCAAACATTTAACTGGAGTTGCATGGCAATGGGTCAGGCATTTACCTTGATAGACTGTGTGGATGGGATTCTCCACTGTGACACTGTAATTGCTGAAGTCTTCCTCCACCAAGACTCCTCCATAGTTGTGGACCTGTGTAGGAAAGCAAAGCAGCACACACTGAGAAAGCTGGGTCAAGGCTTTCTGTGTTCCTCGTGGTCGCCCAGGTGAACACACACCACACTGTCAAACAAACACCACTGAGATTCCCAAGCCAAGTGCCAGGTTCCTCAGCATACCCTGAAAATCTGTGCTTTCATGGCCTTGGTGGCCTGGCTCACCATTCACCACTGCTGGAAGGCTCTGCAGGTCACCTCCAGAAGCTCACCTACCCCATGGGTGCTTTGTAGATGTTCTGCCTATCTGTGAGGATGGGGACTGGCACTGCCTCACAGCCTTTTCTCCCCTGGGTGGCAAGCATGAGTACGTTAGAGGTTATGGAGCATCTGAATACTGCCAGGATAAATGATCTATATGGATCCAGGAGAGAAGGAACCTCGGTATAGCAGGTCATCATCACTAGAAATCTTTAGCATACAGTTCCCAGCTTATTTTTAATTATTTCAGGTGATAGTGGGTCTGCTGTACCCTTCATCTTTCTGTAAGACTCTCCCAGAGGTACAATTTACCGGGCTTGGTAATTTTCATGAACACGGTAAAGATGGGTAATTCCCTCCACTGCAGGTCTTCTGTAGTTGAGTCATGATGGAGACGAGGTAGGACCATCATAACTGCACTCCGCTGATCTTAAAATCTCCTGAAGTAGGTAATACTCTCAGTCAGCATACAGGTGCTACTCTGCTCATGGGCCAATTCTTTCTTCACCCAGGAGAAGCTACACAACCTGGTGAGAAGTTCTGCTGGGGTGAGTTGCTGCTATGAGTCCTCTGGATTTCCATTCAAAAATGTGCAAGAACAAATAATCTGTGCATGCTCTGATTTCTAAACTAGCCAGCTAACTTGTCAAGAAAACTCCTTCTCTGGCAGAAATGGATGAATGACTTGAGCAGGAAAGCTAATGCAGGGCACGTTGGGGGGGGAAGCATGTCAAACCACCCCAAAGCTGCAAAAGAAGATGTATCCCCTACAGGGGATCCCTGTCCCCTTCCCAAAGCAGTTCCCTGTCCCAGAGAACAGGCCAAGCTGAACCCAACAGCTGAGATGAGCAGGCAGGTGCCTGTGCCAGGAGCTGGCTCCCTGGAGCTTGGCCAGTGGAAAGCCTCGGCAAAGCGGTGGGGAGTGGGGCAGGAGGAGCCTGATGGCACAGAAAGGGGAGAAGCCCTGGCCAGCCACACACTGCAGACACCATCTCAAATTCCCCAGAGAGCACTTTTTTGCACCTGTGCCTTCCTGCCACAGGATGGAAACAAAGGGTAGGGTGTTTTGGAGCTTTACGTGATTTCACCATGTTGATGCCCTCCCTTTGCTGGAACAATAAACACTGTGGGAAGCCAGCATTTTGCTCTGCTCTGCAACCAAAGCTGGAATTGCACACTTGATCCCAGAGCTTGCCACAGTCTTTGGTGTTGCAACCCTGGGCCTTGCTCCTCCATAGAGAGTTTGTGCGTCCCTGCAGCAGCCCTCAGGTCTGGGGAATGGGGTGATAAAGCAGGGTTTAGCTGCAGAGATACACCACAAGCTCGGAACTTTTCCTGTTCCTTGTTCTCCACCTCTGCTGTCATCCAGGTGAACCTTAGGAGATTTCCAAACACAGAGGTCACAAACATCTAAGGCTTGAGCTGAATGAACCCCTTCCCAATTACTGACGACATGTTGAAGGTGCATCACTTGAACCAAGGTGGCAGGGAAAAATGGTGCCACCAACCACCCTGATTGCAGCTACCCAGCTATAAAAGTTGCTTGTTGGTTTTGTCTTTTTTTTACCAGAACAAATACTTTGTTTGTTGATGCTATTTTTTCCAGAGAACCTCTAACAATAGGAGTTAAACTAGGGCAACCCTAAGTGGGACCAAGCCTGTCTGATCCTCTGCTCCCAAGGCTCACAGTTTTATTTGTAAACCATTTTCCTGGAGTCTATATCTTACAGTCCCATTAACAAGAAAAATTTGCTTCTCAACAGCAGGACACCTCTCCTTATGGGGAAAAGGGGCTTGCCACTAATATTAACACAGCCCAGAGGGGGGCTTGAAATTAAGATATTTTTCCTTAGAAATAACAGTCTGTCCTGGTTATAGAGTAAATGGAGATTTTGCTTCCATAGGCTGTGGATGTGATCTGTGTGTCACTTACACCACTGCAGTGACAGGGACAGGAAAGAAAGAGTGTCCATGCATTTGTCCCCATCATTGTGCTGACACTTGGCTATGGCTTATCTCCAGGTTGTCACCTTCAGCAGGTGACATGGCAGGTGGCACCCCCAGCCCGGGCTGTGCTGTGCGGTATGGGGCAGACACAGGGACAGACATGGCTCACCTCAGAGATTATCTCCTGGGTCAAATTTCCGCTGTAGAAAGCTGACACCCCTTCTGCCCCCACCAGCTTCAGGACGGCTGCGAGGTCCAGGCGCCTGACAAACATGCCAGGCAGCAAGGGCTGGCCATCTGGCAGGAAGATCTCCCGAAATTTGTCAGAGTAGTTCAGGTCCTTCAGTTCATTTACGGCTTTGGCTGCAGGCAAGAAGGGGAAGAACATCCAGAAAAGCCAGGATGCAGGAACGCACAGGGGACCTGGAGTCACTGTGCACCTGATGGGGATGTTGGAGACTTGCTGCTGCCTCTTGTCCTATTTCAAAACTAGAGGGAGGCTGGATCATGCATCCATTAGAACTGGGAAGGAAACCCAGAGAAACCTCAGCATCCTTCCCTGGCTGGCCCTGGGCAGCTGCCCAGCATGGGCTGCTCTGACCTGTCCCTGACCAGCCCTGGGAAAGGGCTCCAGTTTTGCTGCCACCACGCTCTCCCCTTGCATGACCGTGGCTCGTGCGTTGCTCAGCTCCCAACACCATCCATCTCCAGCTGCAAAGAGCCTCAATCTCCCATGAATAACCATCTACAACCCGAGCTGCCTCCCACCCAAGTACAGTGGCCAGTGTGCTCCTCCATGCTGAGCAGCCACCCTTGGCTCCCCATCAGGTACTCACCCAAATCGTGTGTGACATTAAACCCATCGTGGGCGACACCGGCCGCGAGGCCCAGCAGCTCAGACCACGGGAGTCTGCCAAGGGAGGAAGGACAAGGAGAAACATGCCTTGGAGGGGTGCAGCAGGGCAGGGTGGTGGGGAGCAAGTGCAGGGCTCAGCTCTGCAGTCAGGGGGCTCCTGAAAGACCAGGCTGTGGGGCCATCAGTGGCCAAAAAGAGCACTGAGCTTTCAGTGGGTTGTTTCTTTTTAGCAGGATCAACTTAGTGCTCCACAATGTGCACCAGGGAGGAACATCAGTGCAAAGACAGGGGAGGGGGCATCTCTGGAGCAAAATCTCAAGGCAGGCTACAGCCCTGAACAAATAATTCAGATCCCTCCCTCCCTGTCCCAACAGGGCATCAAGGAGAGCCACACTTCTTAGGGTCCAGCTAAAGAGAGAATGAAAATACACAGACATACATGAAAATGTTCTGTGCCTATTTCTAAGAGAACATTTATTGTCCATCTTGTTAGCCAAAATTTTGCTTTGCAGAAAACCTGACCAAGCTAAATTTTTCCTTTTGTTAAATGAAGTACCAAAAAATGAACATATTTGTCAACACAAGCCTCCAAATATACCTTAGCTGATGGTTTTGACTGGTGGCTGACAACGTGGTCTGATGGTGAGGGCTCATGTGCTCCCAGCTCCCCCGTGGGGACCCCAGGGCACAGCCTGTGCGGCATGAGGACAGCCTGCCTGTGCCAGCCTCGAGTCTTACCTCCCGTGTAGCTCATGCGCTTGGTGCATTCCTTGTATCATGCCTGGTACGCCCACAAGCAGACCTGGCTGTAATATAGGAAGCACAAAAAGGAAGAGTAGTCTCCTTCCCATGAGGACATGGGACATGGTCCCCAGTTGCAAGTCAAGGAGATGCAAGTCATGTAAACACATGGGAAATGTCTGCATGGTCTTTAGGAGAGGGGAAGAGGTCTGTGGCAACACACTAAATTAGGGAATAAGTTTTTGGAAGGAAAGAGGCAAATTCAATCCTGGCCTCAACCCAGTTTGGTCAGGAGAAACAACTCAAAAGAATGACATGGGATTCTGCTCCTTCCTGAGACTCTTGTTCTCCCAGCTCCCCACTGCCAGAGGGACATGCCTCTACTCCCCACACCCTGCAGGCTCCAGGTGTTTTGGGCCTGCCAAAGAAGGATTTTCCCTGGACTCTGCATGTCTATAGGGGCCGGGATCTCCCATTGTGGGAGAGGCCTCCTGTCACTTCCCTGGGCACCTCCCCCTCTGCCCGAGAGTTGTGGCAAGAGGAGAGCTGGAGACATCAGCCAGCTACAGCCCTGGAAGGGTCTGCCATGGGACACTGGTCCTCACCTTGGTGTCCTTCTGCAGGTCCCCCTCCAGTGGGATGCCCAGGGGAGCCACCTCGCGGAAGTCGATCACCCAGCTCCTGTTCTTCCGAATGTCGTGGACCAGCATCACCCCACCCCTGCAGCAAGATGGGGGTCACGGCACAGCACCGGCTGTCCCTGCAACAGCTGCTGCCACACAGCCAAAATGAAGAGCACGGGTGCCACTGGGACCAGGCCCAGTCCTGGCATGGTGAGGCCATCGTAGCAGGTCACCAGCCTCAGCAGAGACCCAGGGCCGGCCAGCGGTGCAGGGGAATGCTGCTGCCCTTCCCCAGAGAGCAGTTCAGGACAACTGATCCAGAGTCAGTGCAGGATGCAGGCAGCCCTCATGCTGAGTCTGCAGCAAGGCTGGCTCGGTCCCTGCCAGCCTGGCCAGAGGGCCACTGGCTGTGTTCCACTGCCAGGCTGGGAATATCTGGGATTTTCTTTCTAATCCAAGCAGTTTTGCAACAGAATAGGGGTTTTGCTTACAACAGCAATCTGAGGCACTGCCTGGAGAAGCTATCAGGTGGCGGTGGTTTATGCAATGCTCCTGAGACCTCCTGCAGAGCCGAGAGCACCAGGCTTACGTGGATGCTACCCTGGGGATGAGGGCTGGGAGGAGGCCACCCCTTACCACCATGCCTCCCCTGGCTGCTGCCCAGAGCCTGGCTCGGACCTCAGCCTCCTGTTGCAGCAGGAGCAGAGCTCATGGAGGGAAGCACTCAATCTCTGAAAGCACTGGGACTGAGCCCAGGGTGTTGCAAGCTCCTGGCACACTCACAGAGGGGCTCGGCAACCTGTAGTCACTTTTTCAACTCTCTCGAGCCTAAGGTTTGGACTTTCCTGGCAGCCACTATGGCAGATGCAGCTTTTCCCTCCCTGGGGGTCTCTGTCCCTCGCTGTCAACTTGGTGCACAGGAAGGGTCCCTGTCCCTGTGCAGATGTGGACACGTCCACTGCCTGATGTCAGAGACCTGGTACCACGTTCTGGGACTCGGGCTACCATGAAGGCACGTCTCAACTGCTGGGGAAACCACCTGCCTGAGGACAACTGCAGACAACAGCAGAGGGTGAGCAATCAACACTTACCCGCCAATCCCTGATGTGTGGGGGTTGACAATTCCTGTGCAGAGGGCTGAGGCGATGGCCGCATCTACTGAGGAGCCCTGCTTGTTGAGCACCTCTATGCCCAGCGCTGTGCAACGGGCAGCATCCGTGACCACAGCACCGCGGTGGAAGATCTGCCGGGAAAGGAGAGTGGTTGTGACCAGGGAAGGGTGCTGGGGCTGCCCAGATCTTCACCCAGCTCTGTAGGACCTGAAGCCTGAGGGCAGTGCCAAGGCTGTGACTGATCTGCATTTGCAGATGCCTCCAAATGCCAGTGAGAGTAACACATCCCTTAGCACATCCCTGCACCAGGGCAGCTGTGGCCTCTCTGCATGTAGCCGTGGCCATCAGCTTAGCTACTTTCAACAGTAGACATGCTAAGCTGGTGAGCCACGTCTCACCCTGTCCTCCATAACCCCAGTGCAGGATTGGACTAATCCTCAAGAGCAATGGGCTACAGCATGCTGTCACTGCACTGCAGCAATGTGGTCACTGGAAACAGGAATGCCACTGAAAAGAATGCAGCACCCCTCCCAGTACCACAGTTTGTTCTCATCCTTCCCTGGTGCCAGTGGCAGTGCTAATGCAGTCACTGGAAGTTTTAAAAAGTTCATTTTAATCCTATAGTACAAATCGCAGCATCTCAGCATAAGCCAGAGTGGCCTTGAGAAGTGCGAAGATGGAAGGGTCACAGCAGGCCGGTGGGGAGGATTGGCCCTTCCAGCAGTGCCATGAGAGGGGCTGCATTGCACAGCCTCCCTCCAGCACTGCAGCCCAGTCAGCCGCAGGGCCAAGCCACTCCACTCCCAATGGCTGCATTTTGCATGCCAGTGACAGAGCAATAAATTAAAAACCCAGATCTCTTTCATGTGGACTTGCAGGCAGCTCTGCCCTGCTGGGCAGCATATGGAGAAGATGATGGTGACTACTGGCTGCCCCTTGGCCCTTCTCAGGCTGCAGTACTTGGCAGGAGATGTTCTGCAGGAAGGTGTGACCCCATGGCAATGCTGCCTTTGCTCTGAAATTTAGCACTGGCCTGTGGGCAGATTAGCAGAACGCTCAGCTCTGTTTTCAGCTATTCCCCTGCTTGGTCCTGGACAGATCATTCCAGAGATGAGCCTGGGCATACAGATCCGTAAAACTCTCTCCAAGTGGAGATGTACGAAAGATGCCTACTGCTTAACTAAGGATTGCTTTCTGAAAGCATTCACATCTGGCTCAAACTACAGCTGCAGACACAGCAGTGGGGCTGCCCGTTTCTCCCCGGCAGCACTCCCAAACCTGTCAGGCACAGCCACCCACGCTGTGGCCACAGGGCAGGTGCCGAAAGCCCAGCTGACCTCTCCGAGCACAATCCCCAGCCGCAGGAGAAAGCTTTTGAGACAATTGGGGGTGGAATCGGAGAGAGAGACTCAACACCCAGGGTCTCACTGACACTAGCCAGGGCCCACCAGCACTTACCCCACTAAACTGCTGGAAAGGAGGAAAGTTAGGGAGCTTTTCCTATTTTTGGAGCCAAAGCCTGACTGCAAAGCTGCTGTTTCATCTTACCTGAGGGTCCCCAAAATAGATCTGCATGATCAAGGCCACCGTGACCCCTGTGGCAAAGGTCAGGCAGGCGGTGATGATGACAGTCAGCCCATCCTGCCGGCAGCTGCAGTCTCCAGAAAAAGGGTCCTTGCTGGTCTCCTGGAGAGGGGACACGTCCTGGCTTCCCATCTCTGATGAGGACGAGGGCAGGCGCTGGAGACGCGCAGACTTCAGGAAGGAGTCTGGGTCTTTGTAGGCAGCAGGGAGAAAACAAGTGTTAGTTATTGAGCAACATGGGGCTCCTATTGCAGTGTTTACCCAGCGCTAACATTACACCGTGCCCCTTCCAGCAAGACTATTACCTTCCCTATTGATCCCAGCTCTCAAGAGACTTTCTGGCTCAGATGCTGCTTTAGGTCATTTTACTGATCCCTTCCTTTAGCTCTAGTTATTCCAAACTGACTTCCCTGGAGTTAAGAAGGGCAAAACCCCCTGAATTTTGCTCCATTTCAGTCCACTCATCGGTCTTCAGCGATGGGCCCACAGTTACTGCTCCGTTTGGAGGGGTTCTTAACAGCACCGACTTGCAAACAGGTCTCTCAAATGCAGCAGGACTGAAGAAGAGGAAATTAAGATACAAAAAAGATAAAAATCCAGCAGCCTTATTTGGAGCTACGCTTGAGCTAAAGCACCTGAGCAAAACAGAGGCGAAGCAAAATGTGTGGCCTGGGCACAGGAAATACGTCTATGGAAGCATGGCAAAGTGAGGGCAGAGAGAAGCAAATTTGCAAACCAGGGGGCCTCGGGACGTCCACCCGCTCTGATGGCAGGAAAGGCTCTACTTTAATTTCTTGCTTCCTCCGGCTGATGAGGCCCGCTATGAAATCAAGCCACTTGCCAAACACTCAGCTCTGAGATGGCAAATGCCATGGGGCAGGGTTTTGCTGGGCATCTGCCAGACAGCAAACAATGCTCAGCAGGATGAAAAAATCTCTCTTTTGCTCTGAAAGATGCCTTGAATCTCTGCTTGCATCAGCTGCTGCCTTCGCGGCGGGGAGGACGCTGGCTGAGCATGCCCTGCCTGTGCACAGGTGCTGCCAGGCACATGGAGCTGCTGGTGCAGCCGTGGGGACATGCTCATCCCTGCCAGGCACTGAATGGGACCAAGCAGCTCAGGGCATCATCCAGGGCTCCTGAATGAATTTTTTGGTGGGCTGCCAAGAGCCAGCAGGGGCTGCAGCGCTCCGCGCATCCACGGTGGGAAGAAGAGGAGCACCAAGTGGAAAAGACGAGAAGCTTGTCCTCCACACAGGGGACATTTACCAGGTTTGGGGTAAGGGAGAAGGTAATAGCATATGTCCATACATTCTGTATGGTATGTCTAAATATTCTGATGGCTTTAATATTTTGTACCAGCCAGGGAAACTGTTTGCTGCTAGATGACTGTAAAAGTAAGATTTGGTAAATAATTATTAGAAAGCTTATACTAACACTATGACTGAAACAATAGACAAAAGTATAGCCAAGCAATTAACTAGTAGAGGCAGTTGCTCATAAGTTTTGCAGTTCTTTGCTCTTATGACTAGATGTTCCTGTATGCTAGGTGAGAACAATGTTGAAACTGACCACATGTGATTGAAACTGGGTTAAGCTTCAAGATCAAAGAACAAGGACTTCAAGGACAGCCAAGAGAATCTCAAATGGGTCAGTGGTCGTAAAAGCAGCCCTTTGACTCAAATGAATTCTTCATTGCGCATGATCAGATGTAGGCAGTACTATGATAATCAGTTACAATAATTTTTATGTATATGTATACTAACCTGATTAATATGTAATTGTTCCTCCATTATAACCTGTTTGTGCTGAAGCTGTGGCATGCACACTAGGTGGAATTATCCCCTATGCATCCAGTGCTGCAATAAAGAATGCTTGCTTTCTAAAAGTCCAAAATGAGTCTTAGAGAGTTTCTTCGACTGGCTTTTCATTATCAAAGGGAGCGAGCAGGAAACTCTGCATCCCCCAACACCCCGCCGTGCCTCTCCATCTGCTCTGGCAGGCAGCATCTCCCCAGGTACTGCCAGCCCTGTCCTTGCCACGATGTTAAAAAGACCTGCTGGGTGCAGCTCTCCTGGGGCCAGGCAGGGAGTTTGTTTTAATTGCAGTGATACTGCAACCAGAAGTAAGCCCCCTGCAGCCAAGGAATCCCCTTAGGGTGAATTTCATCTCATTCACACTGCAGTGATTTAGGAGCGAGGCTGGGAAAGGCTCAGCTTTCCCACCCTGCGCCTCTGAGCATGCACAGAGCCCCTCACCAGCACTTCTGGTCTGAGTGAGCTGGGCCTGCAGCGTGCGGGCAGAGCAGGAGGCCTGGCTAGGGGGCTGATGGGCTGGCATGCCTCTGGTGGGGGCCACAACTGGCCTGGCAGGGGATGCCATTGGGGAGGGATGTCACACACAGCCCCTGGCATGCCCCAGTGGAGCACCAGCCCCACCAGTGGGGAAACACTGAGAAGTGAGCTGGGCTCCTCTGCACAACCCCTCCAGGACACTGTCCCTCTGCTCTGCTCCTGTAGCACTGGTACAGGCCAGCCCTACACGAGGGGACATGAACATTCAGGGAACATGAACAACCATGGGAGAGGACAGGCCATGGCCCTCCAGGGTGGCCTCTCCAACCCATGCACAAGTCCCTTTGTTCTCTGCCACAAACATCCCAAATGGCCTTGGGCAAGTCACTTAGTATATGTGACCACTGGTGCTGCATGGGGACAGCAGGGCCGTGGTTGGTTTGGGGACAGGAGCAGCTGGAAGAGGTTAGTCAGGAGCACAGAGGGCAAGGAGCAGCCTGCGAGGCCAACACACAGGTGCCCGTCCCACCACCGATGTCCACGCTTGAAAGAGAAGCCACCAAACCCTACTTGGCTTCCACGGGAGCCGTGAAAGAGAAGTGGCTTCATGGCAGAACCAGTGCTTTGGGGAACCAGGGCCACCCCAGCTCTGGAGCCACTGCAGAGGAGACAACAGAGACTGGAGCTGCTAGCAGGCTCTGGCAGGCACTGCAACGTGGGACCATTGAGTCCTTAGGGGGAATCTGTCCCCAGCACCGACAGCACAACAGGGGCTCCTCCTATTAATGAGATCTCTGAGTGGTAGAAACCAAACGTCTGGGCTCCCTCCCTGCTGGTCCAGCAGATAACATGGCACGGAGATGCAAGGCCGGCTTTTGCAACACGCACACAGTGTCGGATGAGCACCAGTTTCCATGCAGCAGGAGAGCAGCAGCTCCTCCAGCCCCCCCCACATGCAGGCACCCGGGGAGGCTGAGACCCCGTGCCTGGCAGGGCGCCGGCACAGCCAAAACCGCACCAAACTCTGCTTGCGCTCTGCATGGCGAAGACGAGAGGCCTCGTGCTTTCCAAAGAGCTGTTCCAGCGAACCTGCATGCGGTGGCTTCGCCGTGACAGTGCAGGATGGCACAGGACGAGAATGGGCAATAGGAACTTCACCTGGTGGTCACAGCGGGACAGGGCAGAGGACACGGGGCATGTGGGGCCTGCTCAAACAGGGTTTGAGGGTCGATGGGGCAGAGACCTGCCCGCAGGCTATGGGGCAGCCCCAGGGGTAAAGAGCAACGTTGCTTGGAGGAACATGACGTGGGGGAGAAAAAACGTTTCTCTGAACTACTGAGAAGGAAGCAATCGACTAAAAACAGGCAAAGGGTTTTCACAAGGATCCAGGACCACCCAACTTTATTACAGCTGCGCACCTGGCGGGAAGGATCACTAGCTCTGCGCCAGACCCCTGCTATCTCTCGCTCTCTCCCGTGCCCGCGGCTCCCGGCACGTCCCCGTAAGGGAAACGAGGACCTGGGAGCCCGGCGAGCCCCCCCGCTCCCTGCCTGGGGGCCGGGGAGAGGGAGCCCCTCGGCCGGGCCGAGGGCCAGCAGCGCCGGGGAAGGCGGTTTGAAGGGCGAGCGGGGGGCTGCGGTTTGAGGGGACCCCCGGAGCCGGCCTGCTGGCGGCGGCGGGCAGGCTCG
>JAVJGG010000009.1:15672255-15688006 GCA_035590195.1 Aviceda cuculoides | reverse complement strand
CTCGCCGCCCGGCGCGGCTCCCGGCCCTGCACGGGAGGGGTTCGGCGGCCGGGGGAGGCCAGGGAGGGACCCCCCCGGAGCGTGGGGCGGCCCTCGGGCCGGCCTCCTTCCGCCAGGTCGCTGGCGGCGCCGGGACCGGGCGGAGGTGGCGTGTGCGGCCCCGCCGGGGCAGCGCCTGGGCCGGTAGCAGCCCTGAGGCGAAAGGGGCCCGTGTCGGCCATGGGCCGCCTCGGACACCCCTGTCTCGCAGGGCCGCTCCTCGGTGGAAGGGCAGGAGAAGAGCCCCCGTGGTGGCCTCGCCGGTCGGGTGGGAGAGGGGACAGCCCTTGGGACCAGCACAGGTGGCCAAGTGTTGTGCGAGTTTCCCCGCGGGACAGCTTCCCCCTTTGCTGGACCCTTTGAGTGCACGTAGGCATGGTGCTACGCTGCCTGCTTGACATCCGTAGCCAGGCTTGTGAGACTCTCGGTGGTTCCTTTCTGGAGACTGGCTGCAGGACTGGAGGCGTTAGGAGCAGGACAGCCTTTAAAATGCAGCGTGGTTGTGCAGGGTGCTACAGCTCGTTATCTCTGTTTAGTCGAGCAGACACTACAGCAGCCAAACATATGCCGTCAGCAGAAGTTGGGCTCTTGGAACTGTATGCAGATAAAACAATCGCATGTGGAGTCCTAAAGATTTTGCTTTTTTTATTTTCTTGCCTTACAGGAGTAATGGTATTCAACTTAAAACAGTTGCATTCCTCATGAAAAAAGCATGGTGGGAATTACTTCTTCAGCATGGGGTGGGCAGGGTATTTGTTTGGGATTTGTTTGCTTTTACCCTCTTCAGGGTGAGCTGTGGGCAGAGAAGAGCCTGGGTTTGTGACAATAAATGATCGAATTGCCTGCTTGTGTGTGGGTGTGGGTCCAGGGACCTCCTTCTGGTGGGCAGTGTGACAAGCCATTCAGCTCAGCGGTGCTGGGGCCACTCAGGGCATTGCTGGAAGACCTCGATCCTGCAGTGAACCTTGCTGGTGGTGGTGAAGCCTGAGTCCTGTGAAAACAGCTCACATGGAGCCATTCCTTCCCTGCTTGCCTGTGCACATCCCCACTGGCGCTGACACATGATGAGTTTCACTGTTTCGTTTCCCCATGAACAAACCCCAGGCCCAAGGTCCTGCATTTCCTTCTGTTGCACAAACTAGCAAACGCGTGACACGCTGAGCATCTCAGGAGCCTGACTGCTCTCTGTCTGCACTGCTAAATACTTCAGTAGCAGCTGCCTTGCTGTTGATTTCATCAGGACCTGGGAACCTTCAGGGATAAACTGGACCTACCCAAGCCATGTGTGGTTATCACAGAGGGGAGCAGGCAGATGAGTCCTCGTCCCAGACCTCCAACCACTTCCAGGCCGTGTAATTTAAATACAGATTCTGCAAAATACTTTGGGACTTCAAAAGTATCTTGTTCTGCTCTGGTTATCAGACCCCTGAGCACGTGTCCAATCCCTTGGGCATTTGCCACAAGCCAAAGGCTGGTCCAAGTCAACGGACCCATGTTGCATTAGCAGGAAGGGAGGTCATCGCTGTATCTCCAGCAGGACCTTTGCCTCTGACACCCCCACCATGACAGGGCCCTTCACTGAGGGGCCAGGTCTCTCGTGCCCCCACTCCAGCCTCGCTCCTGGGGCACTCCTCAGGTGCTTGGGGCATGGCAGCCCCCCTCCTGCTCCGCACCCTCCTCTCTGAGATGGACATCGTCACTGGGCACAGGGGGAGGCAGCAGCTGCAGGATCCCGTGGCTGATCTCTTCCAGGACTTCAGGCTGTGTCCTAGGCACGTGAGGAGTCTCACGGTGCCCAGCTCCGTGCACCTGCCCCAGGCCACTTTGCAGGGGTGGAAGCGCTTGCATTGGTGATGAGACACCCAGATCAGGGAACTAACCTAAAATTCACGTGCTAAAAAAAAAAAAAACCTAGCTTGTTTTACTCCATTGCCTGATCCACTACCCAGAGAGAAAAACAAATTAAAGTGGGGCTTGAAAGAACAAGGAGGAGGCAGGAGAGGTGCCAGAGGATGTCATGGGTGTACAAACAGGCCCCTGGTGAGGGGTACGTTGCAGGCACGTGGAAGTAGGGGAGAACTACATGGGGAATCTGGGCACAGGCAGGGGAAGGCGGGAAGGGCTGGATGGGGCTCAAGGGAGAGCCTGAGGGGCTGCACAGGGTGGCCAGCAGCAGCCCCTTACGTGCACACAGCTGCAGGGGCTGAAAAGCATGCGAGGAGCTGCCATGTCCGTACTGCTCCTCTTCACCAGTTCCCCCCTCCAGGGCCCGGCCTGACACCTGCCCAGTGGCAAGGAACTGGGGCTCGGTGAAGGACAGCGGCCACTCCAGAAGGGCTGGAAGGGGCGTCCTGCCCCCTGCCACGCTCCCGGGGACCACCTGGATGTGGCTGAGGACGGGCCTTTCCTCCAGCAGAGAAAAATCCGGGACCAGCCACGGGGTGGCAGCTCAGGCTGCTGACTCCTAGGATTTGTTCTTTTTTTTCTTTCTTTTTTCTCTTTCCTTACATTTTTATTAAATGGGACCCCCATGGCCAGATCATGGGCATGGCAAAGGCTCTGCACTCTCTCTGGCCCGGCATGGCACTCAATGGTGTTTCCAGACCCATCTCTGTGTTTGTCTGGCTCCCAATTCCTCCCCCAGCACGGCCTGTACTTTGGAGAGGATGCAGGCAGGACACCTTCCTCCAGCAAAGGCTGAGTGACCTCCATGGCTCCCCCACTCACCACAGGAGGCAATGCCCTGGCAGATTTTGTCCAAGCAGCTTGGAGGCATGGTTAGCATGTCCCCAAGTCTGGCAGGCTGTTGGCAGAGCAGGTCACTGGTTTTCTGAGCCAATGGGAACAAAATCCTTGCACCGGGCAGGGTCTGGCCAGGCTGCTGGAGGGTACGGCCATTGCTTTTGTATCAGTGATGAAACAGGTTTTCTGGCTTTTTAACTGTTGTTTGCAGTGATGCCGTGCAGGAGAATGGCAGCTGAAGGTTAATTTGTGTCACTGCTCATTTCTGCTCTTCACCTGTGTTGCTGCGAGTACAGCCTGTGCGCTCCACACTGTCCATCGGCACAGCTCTGCCACACTGGGAAGAGCCCAGGGGTGATGGCAGGGTATGCTCCTTGTCCTCAAGCTCCCACCTCTCCATGGGCAGTGATGGAGCTGCTGGCAGTACCTGGGCAGAGCAGCCCTTGCTCCGGCTGCCTGCACCAGGGTTGGGTGAATCCCTCTCAGAAACACTCCTGGTGTCTCCCTCTCCTGCTTGCCTGCTCCTCTGCAGGCTGAATTCTGGCCCCAGTGGGGTCCTGCAAACCAAAGTGCCCCCTGGGATGATGTCTGGTGGGTGACATCGCCCTCCTGAGGGGGAGCCCACGAGACGAGACGGGAGCTCCTCTTAGTGACTGCAGGACTGGCATGTGGCACAGGGTTGCTGATGGGAAGGAAACGTGAGCAAGACCTGCTGCCCTGGAGAGGTGTCCCAGGACTGGTGTCTGCCCTGTCTCGGGTCAAAGGTGGGAGCTCCCCGTCCCTGCGCCTCCAGGCTCCAGACCCCAGCTCAGAAACCGTGCAGGTCCCCAGCTGTTCTCCATCCAGGCCACTTTTTAGAGGACCTTTGAGGAGCTGTTTAACTGGGTCCTTCTGGGGGCTCGCAGCCCCGGGCAGAGGCAGGGCTCAGCGCTGGCTGGCTGGTCCTTCTGGCCATCGTTCCCTTTGCAGAGTGGTCCCACTGGACCATTAACAGAGGCTTTTGGCCAGCCACGGTGCAGCCTTGGGATGCCCCAGGGCCCCTCCGTGCCACCCAAACAGGTCCACAGGCAGCCCCATGCCCGCAGGCAGGGACCTGCCGGGTCCGCGCTGCCGCAGCCAGGACTGCGCCGGGGTGAACAGCCACCCATGGGCCCCTTGCTGGTGTCATGCGTGGGTGCCCACGGCTCCGCAGAGCACGGCATCCTCCTGTGTCACCAGGCTGGGAGCCGCTGGGACGCCCCACGGGAACGCCGGGACGAGCCGTGTCCCAGCCCCCCCCGGGGCGCATCTCCCCGCGGGAAAGCGGACACGCGTGGGCCGCCCCCGCCGCCCTTTCGTCTATATAAGGCCGGGAGCGCCGTCCCGCCGCAGTCGTCGGCCTTCTATGGGCCGAGCCGGGCCGGGCCGGGCGGGCCGGGGCGGGCGGCACCGCCCCGAGCCCCCGCTGCCCGCCCGCTTCTAGGGCCGCGCCGCGGGCCGGGCCCCGGCAGAGCAGCGCCCCCCGCCCCGCAGTAACGCCGCTCCGGTCCAGGTGAGGCGGCTCCGCCGGGGTCCCGGTCTCGCTGCTCCTCGCTCCGCCAGGTGGGACGGGAGGGAGGGACCGGGCGGGAGGGAGCCGGGACAGCCCCGATGGATCGGGCGGGCTGCAGCCGGGGGCAGCTCGGAGGGGAAGCGGCGGGGCGGGAGGAGGCGGCTGCCCCGGGGAGAGCGGGAGGGAGCAGCCCCGGCCGGCCCCCCACTGCGGCGCTGCTGGGGCTGGTGCTGGGGAGAGCCCTGGGGAGGGGGCGATAAGCGGCAGGAGAGGCCACGGTGCGTCCCTGCCAGGCCCCCCTCTGCCCGGGCAGGTGGGGAGAGCCCCTCGCCGGGGCCCGGCAGGGATGTCCCAGCTAAGGGAGGCGAGGAGCGGTCTTGAGCAAAGCTCTCGGTAACTGTCTGCAACGACTTGGAGCTGGGACATCCCAGCTTCCCCGGGATGGCAGGGCTGCAAGAGCAGATCCTGCCGCCTATTGCTTCACCCGCCTCCTGGTTCGTGAGAGCTGTTCCTGTCTGGAACATCTGCTTGTCCCCCCAGCAAAAAGTGCTGATGGCCAGAGACAAGATCCAGATGCATGCATGATGCTCCAGAGATCTCCCCACTGACCTGTGAGCAACTTCAGGCAGTAAACTGTTGTAAGGCAGAAAAGCTTTATTTAGCTCATTTCCCTCAGTCTTAAACACAGAGGAATGTTGTGTTTTGTTTAGCCTTGCCCGTGAAAACTTGAGGTCCTCCTGGCTTCCCTTCCTGCATGTCCTTTTGGTACAAAATCTTGTGACTGGTAAAAGACAGAGAGGCTCTAAAACATGGATGTGTAGGAGAAGGCGGCGGCTGAAGCCGCATTCTTTGGAGTGGAATATCCCCAAGTGTCAACAACCACTGCCACTGACCAAAGATGGCTGGGTTTCTTCAGTCACTTGATTTTTTTCCTCTCATCGCTGGCAGGCTCTGTGCAGCTGTAGGAGGAGTTTGCGGTCACCTCCCCCTCTGAGGCGCTGCGGCCAGATTCCCCCACCGAGGTGAGCTCCTTCATTCTCCTGGGAAAATATCAAACCCAGTCCAGGGCATGTTATGCTGGTGGCCCGAGGCCATGAAGACCTTCTGCCCCATGGTCCTGTTTCCCAGGCTCCCCAGGCATCAGAAGAGTGCTGCATGCTGGGTCTTTTGCGTGGTGATGGTGTCTATGCATGGTCTTCTTGTGGTGGCCCCAGAAGTTGCGCTTTGGAGGGGCTTGCTTGTGCCACATAGGCACGATGAAGTCCTGGTCCCCTAAACTAGGTGGGAAGGAGCCAGCCCAGAAACCATCTGCTGAACTTACAGCCGAGCCCCACAGCTGTGCGTGGGCCTGGTTGGGTCCCCGGTGCGCGGTGGGACCTGAGGGAGGGCTGGGATGAACTCTCCCTCTCGGGGCTCACTGCACACTTAGCTCTGGCTCCCTGGTGCTGCCCTGCTCATTCCCATCCGCACACGAAACCTGCTCACCAGCTTCAGTGCTGGTAGCTGTTGCTAGTCTGGGGACACAGCCTGGGGCTCAGGTTCTGCTTTCCCCTCTCCTCCAAAATCCCTTTCCCACATCCATCTCTAATAAGGCCAAAAAAGGAGCAAGAACAGCAGCCTGCCTCTGTTCCTGCAGTGCCGAGCGGGATAGGGGGCTCCTCCCGCAGCTCCAGTGCCTCGGGCCGGCAGTGTGGCTCTCCCGGCACCCTTCGGCAGCAGGGATGGAGCTGAGCAATACCACATCCCAAGGGCATCCTGAGCTGGGCCGGGCTGGAAGAAAGGGGCAGTTTAACAACAAATTAGGCAGGGAAGATGAGCTGCTCCCTGCTGACTCTTCCAGCGTATGACAACCTGGTCTGTGTGTCCCGCTGGCTCCGGAGGTGGGATGTCTGCTCCTGGGCAGTCCTGATGCTGCGGGAGGTGCCTGGTGGACAGCAAAGCTTTATGGGTGGAAGGATGACCTGGCTGCAGTGCTGCCCTGCAGCCTCCTGTGCTAGTGTGGGATGCTGCAAGGCATCACCCACGCTGGCCCTTGTGCCACTCTGGGAGAGGGGATGGGAACTGCTGCTTGTGCTGGACTGCACCCCTGCGGTGCTGTAGTGTGTCAAGGTGTGGCTGTGCTGTGGCTCACTGGTACTAGCAACTAATTTTGGGAAGAGCCATTGGGCAGAGATTGAACCACAGTCCCTGCAAGGGGCCATCGTTCACCCTGCAGGGCTGTCCTCTGGCACAGCCAGGGCTGTTGAATTGCTTTTTCTCTATCCTGACCAAAAGCGTCCAGCAGATGCACGTCATGCATCTCGCTGCTGGGACCTCACGATGTAGAGGAGCTCACTGTGAGCAGGAGGTGATGTCCCTCTCCAGCTATGCTGGAGCCCACAGGGCAGCCTTGCGTGGTGCTGGAGCCTCAGCAGCACTTTTTTGGAGATGGATCCTGCAATTGCATGGCCAGCTTTGGAGGAGCCACATTTGGGAAACCCTTAGCAGCATATCCCGGGTGATCATAGATTCTGAATACACAGGAACACCTCAGTGCCTAGGGACAGGCTGCTACCACTGCAAGGGGAGCTGCCCCGTCGCCCCCCCCATCCAGGCACCCTTTCTTCGTGCCAGGCAGACCAGCCACAAGCCCACTCAGCCTGCTGGCCCAGCAGCAGCTCCCTGCAGTTTTATTTGTCAGCTGGGATAGTGAGCTGGAGCAGCCCAGGAGAAGATGTGGAGTAGGGAAGGGTGGAAGCAGGCAAGAGGGAGGAGGACGGGGATGGGATGGGGTCCAGACTGTGATGTCTCTTTGGCTTATCCCACCCTCCACAGCACAGTCAGGAAGCAGCACCAGGATGGAGTTGCTCGTTTGGTTTTTACCAAGGAGGAAACATGTCGTGGTTTATTTTTCTGATAACTGTGGGTCTTTGCTCTTTCTCTTTAAAACTGAGCTATTTTTTATGAACTTTTTAAGCCAGCCCCATGGCCCCTTGGGTCTGACTCTCAGGTGGGGAAGGCACAAGCCCGGTACTGCAGGAAGCAGGGAAATCATCTCCGCAGGAGCAGTGGCTGAAGGACAAGGGAATAAGGGCAGCCGGTGATGGGGCGAGTGTGGTGATCAGATTGGTACATACCTTTCGTGCCAGGCTGGCTGGGGTCTCGTCCCAGCACTATCCTCTCAGCTCTGCTGCCTGAGATCAGCAGCTCCTGGGCTGGAGCAGCTCTTGGATGGGGCTTTCAGTGAGGGGTGGCAGGAGCAGGACCAGTCTCCGTGGGTTTCCTTCTTGTCGAGGAGGAAGCCAGAAATTTGGTGGCTGCACCAATTGGCTCAGCCGAGTCCACCCCAGCATGCAGGGCATCATGGCTGGACATTCCCTGAAACGGGCTTGGCATTGGGTTTTTGGGAATCCCAGAAAGCGTGGGCTCGAAGACCAGGGGACTGTGGCCATTGAGCCCTCATGCAGAGCATGGATCACCCCTGTCGAATCAGGCCTTGCTGCATATCACTTCTGTCTCATGCAAGAGGCACCTTTCCCTGCATTGACCCAAAAAAGTTTCTTCCCAAGCCCCAGCCAGCCCCAGGAGGTCTGCTAATAGCAGAAATAGAATGATTAGATGACCAGGCCGGGCTGGACCTTGGGACCAGGCATCTTTCCAGGGCATATTTTGGATCAAACAGCAAAACCATGTGCTGTCAAAATCGCACTTAATCCCCCTAACAAGAACCATCCCTCTGGAGAGGGTGCCAAGCCACGCTTCTGCTGCTGGTCACAGCCAGGGCAGGGTAAATATTTGGATAACATTAATGCATGTAGTGAGAGCAAAACTCCTGCTTATTTCTCTAGTCTTCTGCTAATAATTCTGCTAATAATTCTGCTAATAATTTAGCATGTTTTGAAAGCTGAGCCCATTGCAATGGGCCAACAGCAGAGCTTTTATTGCTGGCTCTGGCCCTGCACAGCGAAGTTGTGGTGTTCAGCTGAGCTTCCCCACATTGTGGCCTGGGGGATGGTTACGGGCTGGCAGTGCACACTGGTGTCTGGCAGGGCATGCGGAAAGAGGCTGTCATTGCAAAGAGCTTTATGGTGCAGCAGTGCTGGCGGAAGCAGGGGGCAAGAGATGGGCCTTGTGGGGTGAGATGTCCTGCCTACCCAGCCATGGGCATGGCTGGGCTCTCTAGCCCTGCCACTCTCCTCGGCTGGATGGTGACAAACATCTCTTTCCTGGTGGGCACTGGGAAAGGACCAAGCATTTGTGGGATGGCGGGGTGATTTGATGACTGCTGTTAGGTGCTGGGTGCTGGCCAGGGCAGCCTGGGGCAGCGCAAGGGAGGGGGTTGAGGGCAGTGCAGTTTCCATCCCAGTGCCTGCAGCCACTGGGGCTCATGGGGGACAAGGGGGTGGGGACTGTCTCCCGGAGGACATGGAGCATGTCCCCTGCAGATGAAGGGCCCAGCTTGGGCTCAGCGGGTGCTGCCAGGCTCTCTGGTGTGGTGCACTGCTTCCACAGTGGGATGGGAGTGGGTGTCGGGGGGTGGGGGGAGAGTCCCCAGCCCCCTCTGAGCTTGGCTGGGCACTGTGGTGCCAGGCAGCCCTGCTGGCACTGGAACCATAGCTGGGATTTGGCACTTACCGCAGCCCCGGGATGTCCTTCCAGCACAGCCCAGCTAGGGGAGGCTGGCCGCAACGAGGTGGGGACCAGGCTGGTGGCCGCTACAGCCCCTACCTCTCCAACCCCTTGAAAGAGGGATAGCAGGAGGGGAGGGAAAGAGCTGGAATCAGATATGGTCTGGGGAGGGCTGGTGGGAGCTCTGTGGGTGCAGAAGGCTGTTTGCTCCGGCCTAGTCTACCAGCACTGGCCTCCCACTGGAAGGGATGCTCCCCAAGGCCCTGCAGCCTCCCTGGGTGCATCTGCATTAAGGACCCAGCTGGGAAGCGGATCCTGGAGCAGCACTCCCAGGGTGGCCAAACCAGCTGGGCATGGTTGCTGGCACGCAGCTCACTGATGCTGTTGCTTTGTGCTGCTTCATGCAACATGATGTGGCTCTTTAACTACCGTGTGTCCCCTGCCAGAGAAGGCAGGAACCCAGGCAGCCCTGCTGCCCACCATGGCACAGGGCACACAGCAGAGCAGGGTAGTAATACTCTCCTCTTCCCCCATGGAATTCATTCACAATCCATTAATTTAACATTGCCCCCTCCAGCTGCTCCCCACGCCAGCTGCTGACCCAGATGGGGAAACTGAGGCACAGGGCTGCACGTGAGGGAGAAATGGCTGCAGTAGAAACATGAGGGCTGTGAGCAGCATCTCTCCCTTGGGCTGACCTCGTCCCAGACTTTCTCACAGGGCCATGCTGAGCTGGCAGCCGACACCGTCCCTCTGCCAGGCTGGTCTTTGCTGGCATCTTGCTGAATTATGGTTGGCAGGATTTGACTGGAAGAGGTCTGAGCATCCTCCTCTCAGGCGACATTGGTGGTCGCGGGGGTTGCCAAGCACACCATACAGATCCTGTTTGGGTCCCCAGCACCCATGGCTTAATGATGGTGGGTGTCTTAAGTACTGACTGTATCCCTCACCCTGGCAGCGGGGCGGCGGGGGGTGTATCACCAAACACCTGCTCAGAGGCTGTGAAGGGGCATGGGTGTCATGTCAGGGTGGGAATGGGCACTCTGCTCCAGCCCAGCTCTGCTGGGCATTCTGCTGGGCTGGGGGCAGGAACCCGCCTTTGAAAGACCAGGTTTTCCTGCCATGGTCCTGCCTCGGTGGTGTTTGGGGTCTGCGTGGTCCCTTTGCCATTCCCCACAGGTCACTCATTGCCCCAACCGTGTCCCCAAAGGTCTGTCCGTCCCACTGCTGTCCCTGTCTTTGCCCCTCCAGGCTGTTCCCTTCTCCTGGCATTCATTACCTGTAACAACAGCACCAGTCCTCAGGACCCCAGGCTACTGGCATTGCTTGGCCGCTCTCCCCTGCCCCGCAGGGACTCTGCAGCCCCCCAGAGAACCACCAGCCCTCTCTCCCCTCCACTTCGGGGCCCTTCCCATGGGCTCCCTGGGCAGAGCGTGGGGTGCACCCAGGCACTGCGGTGGGGAGGGGGACGGCGAGTGGCCTTTGGCCCGGCCAGACCCAGCGGTGGCAGGAGGTGGGGTGGGTGGAGGGGGAAGGGAAGCGGTGGTATGTGAGGAATGTGCCCGGAGCAGATAACCCCTTCTTGCTGGGTGCTGGGTGCTGTGCCGAGCCCACCTCCCGGGGATTTGGCTGGGGGCTGCTTTTGCGAAGCAAAATGGAGGATGCCAGGGAGACCCACCGCCCTGGCAGCTGGGCTGGGGAGGGCTGGGGAGAGCCGTGCCAGAGAGGGAGGGTAGGCTGTGGTGGGGGCACGGCCAAGCTCTGCCTAAAATGCTGAGGCACCCGTCCCCCTGGCCATCCCCCAGGACTGACAGCGGTGGGTGGATGCTGGGTGCTGGGCTTGGCATCTGTCCCTGTGCCTGGGACACAAAGGGGACAGACAGCAAGCAGGTTTGGAGGTTTGGAGGGCAAGGGTGCAGGCAGGGAGCCCTGCCTGCAGCCCGTGGGGACAGCTCTGGGGAAGAAGGGCTGTCAGTGAGAGCTGCTTGCTCTTGTGACTTCCCAGGGGACTCATTAGAGCCTGAGTCTTACCCGTCCGCATGTCTGACCCTGCAACCCCCTTACCTCACTGTTCCCAAACTGTGTGACAGACAGGGAAACTGAGGCACGGGACTGGAGGTGCCAGGAATCGTGTGTCCCTGGCTCTGCTCCAGCCCCCTGGGCTCTGCCTGTCCCCAGCCCTCCTGACGCTCCTGCCTGCTGCTCTGCCCCTAGGTACCACCCCAGCTGCCAAGATGTCCAGCAAACGTGCCAAAGCCAAGACCACGAAGAAGCGTCCCCAGCGCGCCACCTCCAATGTCTTCGCCATGTTTGACCAGTCGCAGATCCAGGAGTTCAAGGAAGCCTTCAACATGATCGACCAGAACCGCGACGGCTTCATTGACAAGGAGGACCTGCACGACATGCTGGCTTCCCTCGGTGAGGAGATCCTTCCCTCATGCCTCCACGTGTCCCTCAGCCCCTCTGCCCTCAACGGCTCCTCAGCAAGCGGGGGGAGCTGCTGGGTGACCTAGTGCCTCACACCCAGCATTGAAGACCAGCTTTGGTGGGTTGCCATTGAGGCACAGCCCTCCTGCTTTGGGCCAGCGGGATGCTGGCAACAAAATTGGGGGATGCAGATTTCTCCAGTTGACTGCAGAAGGTGCATTTGTGGAGGCACTCAGGGGCAGCAGCTTGGTGTGTTGCTCTTACAGCCATGTTTACTAGAAGGGAAGAGACCCTTGGGGTTGGAGAAGCTCTGCCCTAGGAGCAACCACCAGCCACAGCTGTTGAGTATTTGAGTAGTCTCACCCCAGAATATCGCCTGGCGTCATCCCCTGCAGGACAAAGCCCTCCCGTTGCTCTCAGCCCGGGTGACAGAAGAGGCCAGTCCCTGCATGACCGGTGTGATACCTTGGCTGGTTGAGACTTGCAGGTCTGGCTGCGCTCCCCACCCAGAGCCCATTCTCCTTTGCTGCAGGCCATGGCTTTCACCTCCTGCTCCCTGCGGTACCTCCACCGCACTTTGGGAGGTCTGTCAATGATTGACCTGGCAGCCAAACCTGTTTTGGAGGTCCTTCCTGGCTGTGGGAGGGACCTCCCTCCTCCCCTGTGAGCCACAGCTCTGGGAGCAGAGAGGGGCCGGGTGCTGGGGGCACACAGGCCTCAGCAGAGAAGCTTAAACCATCCTTGGTGCATCCATGGTAGGAGCAGGGCTAGGGACATCAGCAGCACGAGGCTCATGTGGAGACATTGCTGCCCCTTTCCTTGGGTGGTGGTGGGTGTCAGATGCTAGGGGAACGTAGAAAATCTGTGGGTTTAGTTCCCAGCAACCCCCAGATGTATTCCCGCATCTCCCTTGAGGCTGAGCCTGGCAGAGTGTGGTTCCAGGTGGCCTCCAGCATGGTTTAAAGCATGGGGAGAGATGCCGAGGGAGAAGCACCAGGCACTTCGGAAACACCCTTCCCTTGTTTGTGGGGTGGGTGAACATGTGCCAGCAAATTCATTTGCAGTTTAAAAGAAACAGCCGGCTGAGTGCTTGGGCTGGCCTTGGGGATGGGTGCCAGGGAGGGGGGAACAGGGCCCTGCACTCACACTGCTGCCCGTGTCTGGCAGGGAAGAACCCCACTGACGAGTATCTGGAGGGTATGATGAGCGAGGCGCCGGGGCCCATCAACTTCACCATGTTCCTCACCATGTTCGGGGAGAAGCTGAACGGCACCGACCCAGAGGACGTCATTCGCAATGCCTTTGCCTGCTTCGACGAGGAGGCGTCAGGTACGGGCACTGCCTGCACAGCCGCGTGCCTCCTGCCTGGAGGCTTTGCCCCTGCCTTTGCGCTTTGCCCCTTGGGTGTGCAGCCAGGATGAGGGCTGGGGCCAGATCTTTGGGGACAGTCCCCAAGCAGCTCCAGAGTGGGAGAGCTGGGCAGGGGTGTCTTCAGGAGAGGGGGGGAAGGTCCTGCTGCTCAGCCCTCCCACAGTGTCCCCTGGTAATGCCTCTCCCTGCCGTCCCTGCAGGCTTCATTCACGAGGACCATCTGCGTGAGCTGCTGACCACCATGGGAGACAGGTTCACCGACGAGGAGGTGGATGAGATGTACCGGGAGGCGCCCATTGACAAGAAGGGCAACTTCAACTACGTGGAGTTCACCCGCATCCTGAAGCATGGGGCCAAGGACAAGGACGATTAGAGCCCAGGGCTGCTCACCCCCTCTGCCTCCTCCTGTGCACGACCCCCCACCCCTCAGCCCCCTTTGCTGCCCCACAGCAGGCTCCCCCCATGGGAAACACCTCCCAGGACCAGCACCCTGCATCAGGTCATGCTTGGAGGGGAAGCACTCCCATCACTGCACTGCTGTGTGCCCATCCGTCAGCCCCAGACCTCCCCTCCCATTGCCTCTCCCACCCACGGGCTTGCCCTGCTGGGACCCCCAGCCTGGCTGGGGCCTCCACCAAGCAGCCATTGACTCCCTCAAAGCCACCATGCCACTGGTCCCTGGGGCCAGGGTGAGCATCCCAGGTGAGCACTGGCCTGTGGGGATTTTGGCTGGCTCGAGCCTGAGTGGTCCCTGTCTCAGGGCTGTAGCACAGAGAGAAAGCACTTCTCACCTCTGCTCCCACACTCCCTTCCTTCATGAAAGAAAACCCACTTTGTTTCCTCCTCCCTGGCTGTTTTATGGCTTTAGAGCCTGTGATCTGAGGGATTTGGGAAGCCAAAGTGGCATATAACACCTGATGGGTGTGATATGGAGACATGCTGTGTGTGGCTCCCTCGACCGGTGCCATGCCGTGCCGCACTGCTGTGCGTTTGGGGGGTGGGATGCCTTTTAAAAAGCCCTGTTCAGTGGGACGCACACCAAAGTGAACACCTCACAGACCTCACTTTGAGGCAGATGGGCTGATGCTGGAGATAAACTGAGTGGCGTGGGAAAGGGCCTCCAGCTTCTGCAGGGTCTCTGCCACGCTATGGGCAAACTGTCTTCTGGAGGCAGCTGCATCCAGGGGCAATGTTCAGCCCACTGACCCCAAAGGATCAGCTTTTGTGACCAGCTCAGGTTCTCCCAGTGTCAGGAGTGCAATGGACTTGGTGGCTGGCCACCACCGGCTGTGGGCATTGCTGGCTCCCAGCAGAGAGTTGCCACGGGCTCCAGCATGGGGCATTCAGAAGCACTGTCTCAAGCAGCTACTAAAGCTGCTGTGTCTGAGCTGCCCCCTTCACTGGCATGGCCATAGTTACACTGCAGGACTCTCAGGAGAGGGCATCCTTCAAGCCTGATGCCAGCAAAGTATAGGAACTTAATGAACACTGGGGTAAGTATGGGAAGAGTAAATATGGTCCTTGCAAAAGGGAGTCTTGCCTCTCCCACCTTCTGGAGCTCTTTGCAGGTGGATCAAGAAATTATCTGGGTAACAAAGATGGGGCTGGCTTGCAGGACTTCAGAGGCTGAGTGAAAAGCACTGAAATGCAAGTGCAGTCATAGGTGGGTTGACGGAAAGTGAAGCACATGGGGAAGATCAACCTTGACTTCGCAGGTGAGACAACAGGCTCCAAGTGTCCTGAGTCAGCCCCAAGGAAAAGTCAGAGCTCAGCAGCTGTCAAAATCAAGAGAAAAAGGAGAAAGAAAATCTCATGCTAGGAATTACTAGGAAAAGAAAGGAGATTAAAAGAGAGACCACTATTCGGCCATTGGCTAGGTCCTTTTATTGCCCACAACTTGAGTATAAAAAAGAGATAGAGCCAAAGTGGAAGTGTCCCGAGAAGGGCAACTGGGAGGTTTGGCAGCATGGACCAGCCTGCACCCGAGGAGGGCCCAGGCAGGCTGAACTCTGGCCTGGCAAGGAGACGTGGGAGCGGAGTGGCAGCGTGGTGATGGAGCTGCTTCCATCCCTCCTTGTGCTGCGCATGGGTGTCATGGGACACGCTGGAGCCACATCTGGCTCAGGGTGTCTGGCTGGGCCCATCTCTCCCATGGGCTCTGTTCTCAGCCTCTTTCAGCACCTGCTATCAGCCATGGTGGGAAACAGGACCCCAGGAGACATGCCAGTTCATCCAGCAATGCTCAGAGCCCTTTCTACGCTTTGTTACTTTTTCTTAGTCCTGGTACTAACTGAGGCCCTTCCCCTGGTTTTGCTCAGCTGTTGGCTTCCGGGCTTTTCCAGCAGTGCAGAGGCTGGAGGGCAGCCTTTCCGATCACATCGGCTCACATCACATGCTCTTGGGATGCCCCTGGTGCCACCAACACAAGCAGATGGGGCAGTTCTGTGCTGTCAGCTGTGCATTCCCCAAAACCACTTCATCTGCTTTGGTCAACCACTTCATCCAAAGAGAGAGAAAGAAACATCAACAAACCCCCAAACTATTTGGGCCCATATGAACCTCATGAAGTTCAACAAGGCCAAGTGCAAGGTCCTGCACCTGGGTCAGGGCAACCCCCAGTACCAGCACAGGCTGGGGGCTGGATGGGTTGAGAGCAGCTGTGCGGAGAAGGACTTGGGGATACTGGTGGGTGGCAAATTGGATGTGAGCTGGCAATGTGTGCTCGCAGCGCAGAAAGCCAACCATATCCTGGACAGCATCACGAGAACTGTGGCCAGCAGGTTGACCTGACCTGACTCAGTCATTTCAAAAGTATTAAACAGCACCAAAATAAATCTAGATATTTAATTTCAGAAATGTTTGCTTGGGGCAGGGGCACCAACTTAAGAAAATAACCATCCCTTTGGGCCAATCTAAAGGAGCTGCTCACAGTGAAAAAGTGTTTCGTGATGTTCAGAGGGACCCTCCTGTGTTCCAGTTTGTGCCCATGGCCTCTGGTCCTGTCCCTGGGCACCACTGAGAAGAGCCTGGCTC
>JAVJGG010000009.1:15650871-15665192 GCA_035590195.1 Aviceda cuculoides | reverse complement strand
CTCCCCCCTCCCTCCAAACGCTGGGTTTTCTCTTGCCCGCTGCGATGGCCCCCCCGGAGCCCCGCTTGCCGGGCTCACGCCGGTGCAGCCTCCGCAGAGCCGCGGGGTGGGCTGTTGTCTCCGCCGGTGCCTGTAGCTTCTCCTCTCCCCGGGGGGGGCCGCTGCCCCTCTGGAGTATTCCCCCCACCCCCGGTCAGGGGAGGAGGGGGAGAGCTGCCCCCCACGAGCGAGGCGGCGGGGGGGGGGGGGGGGGGGGGCGGGCTGTGGCTGCACTTCCCCCCGCTTCGCTGCCCTGGCCGGGACGCAGCCTGATGCCTGCTCTTTGGTTTCCACCTTGCCAGGCTTTAACCAGGAGAGATCTGCGGGCAGCTCCACCATGTCGGATAGCGACCTCGGGGAGGACGACAGCGCCACATCCCCGGACCCCTCGCAGTCCAACAAGAGGAAGAGAAGGGGCAATCTCCCCAAGGAGTCCGTGAAGATCCTCCGTGACTGGCTGTATGAGCACCGCTTCAATGCCTACCCCTCCGAGCAGGAGAAGCTCAGCCTCTCGGGGCAGACCAGCCTCTCCGTGCTGCAGGTAGGAGCTAGTCCCCCCCACGCTGGGGACACTGCTGGGTCTGCTGCTACAGTGCTTGGGACGGGGCCAGAGCGGGAGAACTCCACTGAACGTCCCAAAGGACTTAGCACGCTGGAACCACTTGCCTCTGAAGGGCAGCGAGGAGGCGAGGGAGGGAAGAGCAGGGAAGCAAAGCTGCTTTTTGGGAGAGGTCTGAGCCCCGGGGACTAGTTTTATGGTAGTGCTGGAGCAGACCTTTTTGGCCGGCCAGAAAATGGAGGGAGCGGGATGGGGAAAAACGTAAGCAATACCCTGTTGTTAGTAAAAGCCACCACTGATAGACAGCTTTTAGGGGGGTGCTGCTTTATCCTGTTCCCCTGAGCAGCCTCCCAGCACGCGGAGCTGGGTGGGGGACAACTATGTTAGGAGAGAGGCTGGGCTGGGCTTTGACCCCAGGTGGGCCATTAGCACCACTAAGTACTGGCTGGCCCACCTGGCCCCAGTTACTCCAGTTGCATTAAGAAGAGCCCAGCACAGCTGAGGGCTCCTGGGTAGGAGGTCCCCTGCTCCACTCCTAGTTGTGGGCTGTGTTCTCTGTGTGGCACTGTGATGGGTGCCCAGCTGGCAGCCCTGGTGAGCAGCTGGGGTGAGCACTGCTTTTCCTTCCAGCTTTGGCTTTCACCCTGCCTGCTGTCAGGGTGGCAGGGAGAACCTGCAGCTGCCTGCCCCTTTGATCCACGTGAAGGCCAGCAGCCTCCAGGCAGGGGGACCCCTGTGTGCCCAGATCCCCCTCTCCCAGCCTGGCAGGGTGGGAGATGGATGGGGGCTTTGCTCTGTTCTCTGGTTCTGAGGGTACAGTGGGGTGGGAAACAGCTCTTGTGCGTAAGGGAGCAGGCAAGGGCTAGTGGTTTTGCAGCTGAGCTCCTCTCCTTGGGGCTTCTTCTGCACCTCTGGCTCCTTTCCCTGCAGCTCAGCGCGGTCCTGGCCAGCTGTCCTGGCCACAGCCCAGACACCGGTGTGTGGGCAGGGCAATGGCTGTCTGGTTTCCCTCTTCCTGGCCGGCAAGGCAAACTTTCTTTTTCATTTTAATGTGTTTCTTTAAATGCTGGCTGTGCAACAGATTTGTGACCGGGCAGCTGCTCTGAGGGGAAGCTGGTGGTCCTGGGAGGGCTTGAGTCAGAGTGCTGGGGGAAGCAGTGTTGGGTTTGGGGCTGCAGGGGTCTGGGCTTGTGCCGCACCAGGGTTGGCATGGCGGTGCCTGGCACATGGGGGTTAACCCCAGGGCTTGCGACAGTGGGACCGGCAGGTGCCTGGCTGGCCTGTGCCCTGAGCTCTTTGGGAGGGTGTTGGCAGGCTTGTGGCCTTGTGTCGAGGTGTGGCCTTGCTGTGTGCTGGCCATTGTCTGCCCCGTGGGACCCGCTGCAGCCCCCGTGTGCCTGGTGAGGAGACTGCCCCTGTACCCCCCCGCAGGCAGGGGGTCCCAGCCTGGTGGCATTTCCCAGGGCCAGCTGAGGGCTGTCATGGGGATTTCTGTCAGTCTTCCGTGACGCAACAGGACAATGTGGGGGCTGCTTCATCTAATGAGGAGAAGCCTGTTGGGATGGAGGTGCGGGACACCCTACAGCAAGGCTGGAGTGGCTGCGGGGTTTGATCCATCGATCTGACCCCTCCAGGAGCCTCTTGAGCGTAGGGCTCTGCTGCAGCCACTGGCAAGACACCCCCACCTGGTTGTTTATTTGTGCATCCCCCTGCCTGGTCCAGCAGCCTGGGGAGCTGGAGGCAGGCACTAGTGGCCAGGGATCAGGAGTGCAGCAATCTCAGGTCTCCAGAGAGACTGGGAAGCCATGTGTCTCCCTTGCAGAAAGTTGGGAGGTAAGAAAGCAGTGCCTGCTCCTGGCAAGGCTTCCTGGACAACAGCAGGTTTCCAAGCCTGTGCCCTCCTGTGGGGATGGGCTTTTCCTCCCCGCAGAGGGGATGCCTCTCCTGTGGTGGTGGTGGGGACAGATGCTGCCCAAAGTGATGGTCTGGTGTGCGCTGGTGGTGGGGCCAAGCAATGGCCATGTTTTTTAAAAAAAAAAAAAAACCAACCCCAAAACAACAAAAAACCCCCTGCTTGCTTCAAAGCTGAGGCATATCCCAGCTTCCCTGGGCAGGTGATGCAGTGCAGTGTCACTGGTGGTTGTGCGTGTGTTCTCCAGAGGGAGTTGAATGCTGGAAAGAGCATGGCAGGGAGGATGGGCAGGATTTTTGCGGGCTCCGCAGCACTGCAGAGTTGGTTGGGCTTTTTGTTGGGAGTTCAGCCCTCTGGACTACAGCAGTTTATGGCCATGGGATTGCAAGATCATGTCAAGGGGACCTGGCTAAGGCTTGCAAGGGAGGGTGTTTGGAAGGGAAAAGAGGGTGACACTGGCGTGTTTGAGGGTGTTAAATGCCAAATATTGTCTTAAAGACAAAAAAAGGGACAACTGAGATCTTGCTGTGATCAAAGTTGTGGTAAGTTCTCTCTCCCTGGGGGAAATATTTTATGTAGCTGTTGATTTAGGAAAGATCAGTCTTTTTTTTTTTTTTTTTTCCTCCCCTGATCTTCTAATTGTTTTCTAGGAAGAAGGCAGTTATTTTAATGTAGTGTTTTATATAAATGTGCTGAAACAGTACATGGCTGAGACTGAATACATGGCTGCTATGATTCCGAAGGGCTTCCAGAGCTGTAGCTGTAGAGCTCTGCCTCTTTTAGTGTGCAGATATTTGGAAGAGCCTTTCAAGTTAGCTGTAACCTCGCTTGCTGGCGCACGGGAAGGTGTCAATGTACTGCTGCAATCCCTGCCACCCCATTAGGGGATGGGGAACTGCAGCTCTGTGAGCTGATAGTTTTTGGGGTTTTCCATCCATGCTGCTGTCCTGCTGTCTGTCTGCTCTGGGCAGCCTCAGTGTGTCTAGGGCGGCAGCATGTTGGCACTGGCATCAGCATGCCGAAGTGTGGTGGGGCATGTGACCCCTGGGGTGGGTTGCCTGGAGAAGGGAAAACTCCCCCCCACACCAGGGACCTGCTGGAGGCTGCTGGGCTCCAAGCTGGCTCTGTGCAATGCCATAGCCTCTGGTTAGGGGGAACGGCAGGAGCCCCCAGGAGGGTGCTGGGAGCTGCACGCAGCTGGGCACAGTCAGCTGCTGGGACTTTGGGCTGCGGCGGGGGGACAGCGCTGAGCCCATCCTTCCCTGGGGAGTGGGCAGCTCCGCTCGAGAGCCGCTGCAGCTCCAGCAGTTCTATGCAGCCTTGCTCTGGCTTGTGGGGCGTCTCGGCCCCAAAGCTGCCCAGGCTCCGTTTGTTCGGTGTGCTGGTGTGGTAAGCGGGTGCCGGCAGTGCTGCGGGGGGCTGGCACCCATGTGCGGTCCCCGGCGGGGTGGGCTGGCAGGGCTGAGTGGGAGCGTTGCACCGCGGGCAGCTGGGACAGGGGTGCAGGGAGGAAGGGGCCGCCCCAGGCAGGCGGTGCCAGGCAGGAAGCAGCCAGCGTTGGGGTTTCTGTGGGTGGCTGGGAAACCCCTGCCAGGAGTAGCTCTGCCTCTCCGGAGCCCCACGGGAAGGAGGTGTGGGGCTGGAGGGGGGAAGACCTGTGGTAGCTGGGGTGTGCGTGAGCTGTTTGCCTGCGTCCAGGGGAGGATTCTGCTGGCTTGGCTTTGGGCTGCTGCCCCCCGGCCGGTGCTGTGCGTGCGTGGCAGACCCCAGCTGACAGCAGCGCGCCCCTCTTTCCTCCCAGATCTGCAACTGGTTCATCAACGCCAGGAGGCGGCTGCTCCCCGACATGCTGCGTAAGGATGGGAAGGACCCCAACCAGTTCACCATCTCCCGCCGGGGTGGCAAAGCTGGTGATGTGGCTCTGCCGCGGGGGGCTGCTGCTGGTTCCGGGGTGCTGGTGGTACCTCCCGTGACGGCCGCGGGGGCCTCCAAGGTGCTGTCGATGTCCGTGTGCCCGCAGGTACTGTGCCACCCTGCCCAGGCGCTGGGCAGCAACCTGACAGTGGTGAGTGCCCACAGCCCTGAGTGGGAGAAGCCCCCTGGCCCGCAGCGAGCGGAGCCGGACCCTGTCCCCAAAGCACCGCTGGGCGCCACTGGCAGCACCATGACCTTGCTGGCGCGGGCTGAGGCGGCCAGCCCCACCAGCGGACTCTTCAACACGCCACCCCCCACGCCCCCCGAGCTCTTCGGCGACGACTTCAGCAGCTTCCAGCTGCTGGTGGAGGTGGCGCTGCAGAAGGCGGCCGAGCTGGAGTCGCAGCGGCAGGGCGGGCAGGTGCCCCTCTCGCCCCAGACTGAGCCTCCGGGAGCCTCTGTCTCCAAATAACCCCCGGGCCGGGTCCCACAGGGTGCCCTTCCTCAGGGGGTGCCTGACCCTCCCGGCCACCCATCTGTCTGCACCCCCCACCCAACTCATCTCGGAAGCGGACTCCCGCCTTCTGGGGGACTCTGGTTTCTCTGTCAGCCAAGGGGGGAGAGGTGGGGAGATGCCCCCCACCTGCTGCCCTTGCCACTGAGGATTGTGCCCCGGGTGCATGGGAGGATGTGGCCACTGCAGTCTGGCCGCTGTGAAAAGACCTTTGCAGCTTTACTGACCTCTCCCTGCCATGACTGATGGTAACTGTGGAGCTCCCCTTGGAAAACCTGCTGACTTTTTTTTCTCTCTCCTGCAAACAAGGGTCCAGCCGACACCGTTTCTTCAGGGAGAGAGAGAGAGAGAGAGAATTTTTTTTTTTTTTTAAAGTTGGTGTCTGTTTTAAGGACTATGGATGAAAAGCTTTTTTCTCCCAAATCTCTGCTCTCCTTCCCCACCCCCCTTTTTTTTTCCCCTTTTGTTTGTGGAGGGCCTTTCTGGTACCTTGTGCTGGCCGGGAGCCCTGCCTTGCCCAGAGAAGGGCAAAGGACAGATGAACTGGAAACCTGAAGTCTGTGGCATTTTTTCGCATGGAAAACATGGGACTCCTCTTCTGATTTAGGGTGTTACGGATGCTGCCAGTAGAAATCTCTATGGTGCTGTTTAGCAATTTTTTGTTGAAACATTTTCCTTTTAATTGTGATTTATTATATGATTATTTTTTTTCCTTCTATAAGCATTTCCACAACTTGCCTGTGTTTCTCTTGTTCCTGCTGAGTATATGCACACTGTGTCCCAGAACAGAGAGCGCATTGCAGAGCCTGCGAGATGCTGACAGCAGGCTGCTGCTGGGGGTGGACGCAAAGCTGAGACTGTGAATTTTTTTTTTTTTTTTTAAATTTGGAAAGAGGCATGTTGCTGGCATGGGCATGTGTGTTCTTCTGCAAGTGCAGTGCTCACAGCCTGCAGACCACGGTTCCTGGAAAGCAGAGTTGTCCCATCAGCCAAGTGCTGATGAACTGCCCTGGGAACGCGGAGGGATGGAGTCTTATTGCTCCGCCGTCCCCTCCCTCCTGCTCTTGCTCTCGAGGGCTGAGTGTGGCTGAGCCCGGCTGTGTGGTGCTGGTGACCTCTAGTGACAAGCTGGTGTCTGCTGGGAGCTGGCTGGGCCCCTCCCCGGCCTGGCCTGGTGGTGGTTTTCAGGCTCCAGGGCAGTTCCTGGCTGGGCATCGCTTGCTGTCACTGAGTGGGAGCCTGGGTGCTGCGCTGGTCCTGGGACTGAGATATTGCTGTTTCACTGTAAAATGGAAGTTAAATAGCGATATGTACACACCTATCTATCCTGAGAAACACTAATCCTAGGTAATTAGCCTGACTGTTAAGTTGCATGACTAGAGATAATAACGTCCACAGGATCCGGTGCTCTGCAGTGGTTGGAGCCAGCAGTGCTGGGGGATGATGGGGCCTGGAAGGGAAAAGCACTGATCTTGGGGGCTGGTGTTTCCTCCCCTCCCCCACCTTTTCTTCAGAGAGAAGGTGACAGGAGAGAGGAGTTCGTGAGTGCTAATGGGGGCTGCAGGAAGGCTTGCCAATAGTGTGTTGCGTTGGCCGGGTGCCCCTGTGCAGCTCCAGCCCTGGTGCTACCCGGGTTCAGGTGGATGGTCATCATGTGGCTGTGAACATCCCCTTCACCATCTGCCCCGGCTCCATTTTATGTCCAGCCTTTGCCTTCTGCCTCCTTTCTGCGGAAAGCCCTGAATTTTAGGACTCCCTCCCTTATTTCTAGGTAGCCCTTCCCCCTGTCATCTCCCTGCAGTTCTGTTTCTTCCCCCAGGGGAGGGAGAGGCTTTTTAGTCTTCTCCCCTTATGTTGCCCTAGTCAAACCATGGTGGTTTCCTCCCCTAGGGCAGGAGTGCTACAGCTGTGCCCATGCCATGGACCGGTGTTGCTGCCCTGGGGATGGACCAGAAAGAGTGGGTAGGGCAGGGATTATTGGAATTAAATTTACGGAGAAAAAAACCTACTGTAAATATATTTTTGTTTGTTCTTCTGTTGTCAAATAAAAGTTTTTTTAGGCTTTTTTTTTTTTTTTAAATTTTTTAAATGAGCTGTGTGTCAGACTGGACTATGTCATTTGTGGGTGGCTCACTTGCTCCTCCCTCACTACCAGCCCCCACCTCCTGACACTGAGCCAAAGCAGCTTAAGAGGTCTGAGGAACATGGCTTGGGGTGGAAAAAGCCAGACCAGTGCTTGGCATGGGCCTGTACCTACCCCGCCATTGTTTGGTCTGATGTTATGTGCTCACTTCCCACAGCATTTGATCCTGGTGTCTGGGAGCCAGAGATCATTTGGCAGCAGCAGAGGGCTGATGTGTTTGTGTCTTCTCTCTTCCTGGCCAGCATTAGGAAAGTGAGAGGGCATCAGTGCTAGCCCCTTGGCAAAGGAAAAAAGAAACAATTGTGGTGGGGCTTCACTGCACATAGTTTCCTAGGTCAGCAACCCTGTCAGGTGGGCAGGGGTCTTGCAGAGCTGTTCCTGGAGCAGCAGCCCCAGCCTGCCTTGCTCTGCCACAGAGGGCAGGGGCATGGACCCAAAGCTTGCTGCACTGCTGGCATAGATGCTGGCAGCAAGGCTGGGCTCAGGGCTGCTGTGCCTGCTTCTGTGCTGCCCCAGGTGCTCACTCAGCCTCTTGCACACACTAGGAGTGTGTACTCTGATATTTCATCTGCTGGCATCTTTCACACACACCAGCTCAGGGCTGCAGTCTCTGTGCCAGCTTGATGCCCTGCCTGCCTTGGGTACCTGCTGTCTACTGCAGTAGGGGCTGGAGTGGGTGCTAACACTAGTTCAAGCCCTTTGCAGCCCCCTTGCCCCTGGCTTCCTGTGGTGTAGGGCAACCCCAGGGGCTCTGCACCCACCCCACCCCAGCACTGGGCAGGAGCTGTGGAAGAATGGAGGCACCTAGCCTCCAGGCAGGCCTTAATCAATGCAGCTCTAGGGAAACTCCTGGGCACCTCTGGTGACAATAATAGCAACAGGGTGTCCTCCACCCTGTATGGGCTGCTGGCACTTTGTGCTCATGGTGAGGAATGTGGGCTGGGGCACCTGGCAGGGCCGGAGTGCTTGTGGGGCTGGAGCCAGGACTCAGCCAGGGCAAGGGACTGCCAGCCCAACTCGGAGGTGGTGGTCAGCACAGCAACAGGGGATCATTTACATTAAAACACAGCCCGTGCCCCCCCAGCTCTGCCTGCCCCTCCTGTGGTCTCAAATAGCACCTCAGGGTTCCTGAGTTGCACAGAGGTGCCTTTGTCCTGGCCAGGCCCTGGGGTCCCCCCAGGCAGGTCGGGCAGAGCCTCAGGGACCTGCACTTGCCTCCATGGGGGAAGGGGCCACTGGCCCCCAGCAGGGCTCAGGCAGCCCTGCCACATGATGATGGGCAGACATTTCCCCCAGGCACAAGGAGAGCGCTGCAGGGGGGACAGCCAGCATCCTCATCCTGTAGCACCGTGCTGAGCATGGTTACCCAGGGTGAGGGAGGGCTCTGCCCCTGCCCCCCAGCTGCCACCTCCCAGGGCAGCAGCTGGGACTTGTGCTTCCAGGAGGGGTACTGCAGGCTGACCACCACCTGCTCTGTCCCAGCCCTGCAGCCGCCCCCCACCCTGTGCACTGCCCTGGGCATGCTCAAACATTGCATTGAGTGCAGAAAAGCCTCATTAATACGACACTTTCATACTTCTCATGCCATAGCCAACGCTGTCCCGAAACACCCACATGGGGGTAAGGCTTTGGGAGACCCTCCCTGGCAGCTACATCTTCCATTGCTGGGGCAAAGAGGCAATGCAGGGTAGCATGCTGCGCCCCAAACCAGCACAACCAGAAGGTACAGTTACGCGCCACGAGGTTCTCCAAGCCCCCAGGGATGTGTGGTCAGCGGTAGAGCAAACCGTCCCCCTCTTGGTTCCTGCTGTGCTCCTCTTACCTGGATAATGCAGGGAGATGCTCCCCTGGCACTGCTTCTTGGGGCGTGCACCAGCCTGGCTCCACGCTCCCTCTGGTTTCAGTGCTGCCCTGGGATGCTGGACTTGTGCGAAGTGTCACGGGAGTCCCGCAGTCAGCCGGCACAGCAGGCAGCTGTTCCCGGAGAGGCCCAGGGGAAGGCCAGCTGGCATGGCGGTGGCAGCGGCTCTCATTCAGCTGGGGAGACCCCACCTGCTGCAGCCCTCAGGCCAGGACACAAACCTCCCGCAAAGACCCAGCGTGGATACCAGGGGTTTTCTGCCTGGCCAGGGCCTGCCCCAGTGCTGCCCAGGCCACAGGGTCGGCTCAGCCCCTTCTGTCCGAGAAGAACTCTGGGGGACTGAGGCGTGAGGCACCAGCCCTCCCAACTGCCCCCCTGCCCTCACACCCATTGCCCCGGGACTGTGGCTGCGGGACTGACAGGTGCCCCGCCCACAGCTTCTGCCAGAAGTCCCACCCCCTCCCACCAGCCTCAGCAGCCATTTGCCCCAGAAGTCGCATGGTCTGCTGTGATTGGCTGGCAGGAACAGCCAGCCCTCGCCCCCTCAGGTTACCCGGAAGTACGTTTGACACAGAAGGCCCACCCCCGAGGTACACTGGGGGCAGCCATTTTGTTTTACCCGCCATTTTATGGCGGGGGCAGCCATTTTGTAAACGTCATACAGCTCTGTGATTGGCTGACAGCCATTTCTTGACACTATCGTGCCCACGTGATCTCGGCAACCCCGTGATTGGCTGCCCACTTCCTCTGGCCCTAGAAGTGCTCAGATAAAAATTGATGTATTTTTCTATACAATGTATGTATATATACAATTATTTATATAAAGATGTGTATAAATACATATTTTTAAGATATATACTTCTATATTTGTATACATGTGTATATATTTTAATATATATGCACATTTACAAAGCTGTACAGATTAAATATATATTAGCCATAAACCTACAGGTATAAAATAGATAAAATGTAAGGGAAAGGCCCTCTGCTCTCATGTACTTCCAGGTAAACCATGGGTGTCCTACCAGCCAATCACCATCAACCACATGACTGGAGGGTGTGACTTCCTGGACAAGCAGCCTGTGAGGCTGCAGGAGGGGGTGGGACTTCCACCAGAAGCACCTCTCCCCACCCACCCCTCGGCCCTCCACCCTGTCAGCCATCTTGCTGGAGTCACCCACAGTTGAAGGTCAACACCGCTCCACAGAACAGCTCTGAGAACACTGAAAGACACAGCCCATTCCAAACCAGTCACAGATACCACTGCTGAGCAAAAAAAGAGGGAGAGAGACCACAGGCAGCTATAAATTCAGACTGCATTTGTTTATTTATTGTTTTGTGGGTTTTTTTTTGGTTTTGTTTTTTTTTTTTAAACGGTAAGTCAGCCAGCTGTCCTTGCTGCTATTAAGTTCTTCTCCTCCGAGGTGGCAGGAAACAAAATGAGAGTCAGGCAGGCACATGTGCTCACCTCTGCTACCCAGCCTCGACCCCGAGACCCACGCACACAGAACAGCCAGCATCAATGCCTCGCTGCACCTCTCCTGGCTGCAGCCCACACAAGTTGCATCCTTGGGTGCAACCAACCGAGGATGAAGAGTGATCTCAGCCCAGGGGATTGAATAAGATCATTTGACAACTCAGTGAGATGGGCTGCTCCCCACAGACTGCCAACCCTAGAAGAGGCAGCTTTCCAGGCCAGCTCCCCAGCAGCAGCCTCAGCCACTTTTGGAACAGTAAATTAAAACAAACAGAAAAACCCCAACCAAAAATCACATTTCCCTGATGTTCCCAATTTCAATGCCAGATACCTCTAAAACTGCATCTTTACAATCGATCCCCAAAACCTGACAGTGCAACCCAACAACTCAGTATCTCTACCCACAAATATCAAGACTAATGCTGAATGAGTTACATTATGGCCAATTGCTGATGGGAATCTAATTTCATGTCTGAGCTTTATCGTAGGTGCACAGAAATATCTAAGGGCACCTATGTATGGACAACACTGGACAATATACAATGGTCATTCAGACAGCATTTGGGATTTCACTTTTATTTATTTTTTGCCTTCTGGATCACCAACACCCTTGCTGAAACTTCTCTGGGATTCTACCCCCACCCCCATGAAAGTAGTACACAATCACCCAACTCATTCAAGCAAGTAAAGAGAAAGAAAAAAAAAAAAATCCCCAGCAAGATCACTCAGGATGGGGCCAAATGCTCAGTTTGAGGGAGTGGCAAAGAATTCAATGGTAGCAGTTCTGGCTTCAAGAAGCCAGACTGAAAAGGAGACCTACAAAGGGGAAAATGGGCTAAAAAATATTTAGCAAACCTTCCTCTACCCAGAGAGCAGGGAGATAAGGAAAAAATAGTCATCTGATTACACACAGGGTATATATTTTTACACACACTTTTACACACATCTAGATATAGTACATGTAAAAATATATGCTATACATATGCCCATCCTCACCAAGGTGCTTTTAGTACACTATCTGCACTGTGTGTATGGGCATGTATACGTGTGTATGAATTAAATGTACAGGTACTACTAAGTGTATATGTGCATATGTACACATACATACAGGCAGGCAGCCTACCCATCAGCTACCTGTGCCTTCCTCTTTGTACAAAACCCAGTCCTCCCACCTTGAAATACCATTATACTCGCCCCAGCCCTCCCCCCTCCCCCAGCACACTTTGAAACAGGTCCCCCAGTGTAGCAGCTTCTTTCTCAACAAGCAATTCAAGGAAAATAATTTTGTAAAGGGAAGAGGAGAAAAATCAAAGTGAAGTGTGAGTGGATCATGCCCATAGTTGCTCTGTGGTCTTTCAGCTTCCCTCCTGTGCCTGGAGTAGGGTACTGCTCTCTTGGGATCTGCCAGCCAAGTGCTGTCCCTTCCCCCTTTGCCAGCTTATTGCACATTGGTTCTGGGCTGCATTTCAACAACTCTGCATTACATTCCACAGACCCTGTCATCCTCTCACTTCAATAAAACAGAGGAATACAAACCCACTGCCCTGTCCCTGCCCACCCATCCTCCCCCCACCCCAATATTCCCATCAAAAGAAAAACAAAAATAACCCAAGAAAGGCTGCTTGCTAGCAGAGTGCAATAGGAGTACACACTGAATGGGTGTTCTCTTCAGGACCTCTGTGGAGGAGAGGTTATTTCTAACATGGTAAACAAAGCCATGCAAAGGGTGGGAGAAAGGAAGCAGAAGGAGGAAAAAATAAAGGATGAGAAGGAAGAACAGAACTGAGGAGGAAGAAGAACACAGCATGGCAAGTGCTCAAGGCTTCATGTTTTCTTGTCTTCTTCTTGTAAACAAGCTAGTAATTCTCATTAGATAGAACAAGTAAAAAGACTGAAGTTCCAAGTTGAGGGGCTGGAGTTTCCAGGAGTCTGTTCAGTCCATTCAGCAACACCGCAGCCAGTGAGAAAACGAGGGGTATTTTTTTTTCTTTCTTTTTTTTTTTGTTTGGTTTTTTTTGTTTGTTTTTGTTTTTGTTTTTTTTTTTTTAAAATCTTCATTACTTAAAGCTGAGAGAAAAAAGCCAACTCAGGAGCCCTTTTCAAGGATGGCTCATTGTCTCTAGACTGAATAAATCACACTAGTTTAGAGAGAACCTTTTTTTTTTCCTTTTTAATGACTTATAAAAACCACGCGGTTCCTTCCTCTGCCCCTTTGCTCAAAGGCGGGTCTGTGCCTCAGGTACGTAGATCTCAATGCTATCTGCGCTCTCTGTGGCCGAGTTCTGCCGGACAGAGGCAGCCCGCTTGGCTGCCATAAGACGCTTGCGAGCTTCCTGGCGCTGCTTCTCTGAATCAGAGGCTTTGTCCCGGTTCAGTTGAGATTTGGACTTGGCTGGCTTCTTTGGCACTGGAGGGGGTGGTTTCTTCTCTTCCTTTAGGGAGACAGTAAGGAAAAACCCAAACATAAAATAAAAATGCACATACAGAAGCTTGCTCTCTGATATGGTGGGGACTCTTATGGCATGAGGCACTAAGCAATGAGATCAAGTGTCAGGTGAAAGAAGCAGGAGCAGTTCTTAAGACACTCATCAAAATCAGCTTCCCCAATTTCTAGAAATGTGCCATTTTGCATTTCATCGTAGAAGCCCTCTGTGAAGTGGACTAGAGTTTGCAGACTATGGCTCAGCTACAGGTCAGAACACAGCACAGGCATGAAGACTGAATCTGAATTGGAACTGGAAAATTTTAATATGCCACCCTGCCCAGAGCCATAGTCCTGCCCTCATGTCTACTCAGGCAGCCTGGCCCAGGGACACAGCCTGTGCTGCATTTTCAAAAGGTTCCAGTAGGTGTTTTTTTTTACTTCTCAGACACCAGGAATAGTTATAACCTATTCATACAATGCTTGTAACACTAGAGGCCTCTGTATCACTACTTCAAGTACATACCACCACTCATTGCTCTGGTCTCTCACCATTGTAATACTTCTTTTCCTTATACAAAACTGTTTCCACGATTATTCAAGAGAAATGGTCTCAGTGCCTTGCCAGGCTGCAAGATTACACCGCGCAAGTGCAAGATGGTAAAAGCCCTAGAGGTCTTCTGTTTGCAGACAGAGATAGACCTTAGATACCTGAAATGTCTGAGGTGTGCTCTGGCTGCTCTCAACTGCCCCACACTCACCTTTCTCTCCGGTGTCTCTGCCAATTGCCAGCTATTAGCTTTCAGGTGGTACAGCTCATCGAACTTCATGCTGATGTCTTCAATGGACAACTGCAGGAGATCCCAAAACCCAGCTAGGTCCTGGGCTGTGGGTCTGGGATTGGCATTAGGGTTCTAGAAGAGAAAGCATAAAAAAACCCCAACCTTTCGGAAAGAATATACCCTCTTGACAAGCAGAGCAGTCTGCACAGCTTACATATTCACCTCTTGTAAGTCTACCTGCCTGACAACTGAAGTGTCAAGAACCCACAGGAGACACCAGTCCTAAATATGCAGAGACACAATGCCATCATTTATAGTCAAAATTATTTCTGCAAAGATCAGGAAGCAGATCCTGACTGTATTTCTCTTACAGAAGCCTGAAGAAGCACCCTGAAAAAGACACTCTCTGGAGCAGAAAGCAATAGCTCCTATTCTCCCCAAAGCCTCCCCAGCTAGCGCTAATCCCACAGCAGTAACCTCCAACTGAAGGTTCCCAGCACATGGTTCAGAGCTAGAACACCAGTTTCTTACACAGAGATCCTGATTTCAGGGTGGGTAATAATGGAAATGGACACCACAAAACACAAAGCACAGCTCTGACACCTGGAGAACTTGCATGCCAGTGTACAGCAATCCAAAGAAGCCAACAGAGCTTTCACAAGCAAAATTACTTTGCTCCTTGGGGGGGGGGGGGGGCG
>JAVJGG010000009.1:15614858-15650861 GCA_035590195.1 Aviceda cuculoides | reverse complement strand
CAATCTCAGTATTTCTCAGGCTAGGTTGAAAAATTATAAGTAGCTTAAGTTTCTTCCAGGAACAGAATTTTCCCAGTTCCGAGACATCTGAACTGCCATTATGATAGGCCTGAATTGTCTCAGGAAAGCATGGAATTGGATGTGAGCAACTCAGCACAAAGCATCCAAGGGAGACCTCAGCACAAAGCTCTGTTGAAAGCCTGGCAGCTAGTGGTGTTGCTGCTAATCTCTCAACTGTGATAAGCCAGAGATCAGCAAGCAGATGCTCAGCACTTCCTCTCCTCCACCTTCCCAAGTTTCTCTTAAGGCTTTTTTTGCAAGTGAAGGGGGAATTCACCTCTGAGGAAGCCTACAAAATACACACCATGATAAAGCTTGAGGGGAAAAACAAAACACAGATTCCCATCCATCCCCATGTTAGCCCTGTTCAGCTCTCAGCAAGGGCACACCCTTGCATTACATTTGAAGAAATCCAATTCAAACAGTGCTTTGTGACCAATGAGGCACAATCCTGTTGGGACAGTTTTACCATCCACATAATCCATATGCAAAGCATGCATGTTTGCAGAAGAATGGAAGACTTTTTGAACATTCCTCCCTATTTGGCAAAACCTCAGTGGTTCACCTCAAAAAGCCCTTTAGAAGTGACAAGAAAGAGGTAGTTTCCCAGACACACAGCAGTGTGGCTAGTTGACAATTCAGACCCACAGAGAGACTTGGTGTGTTCCGCATGCCTTGATCAGCAGTTCAAGAAAATTCCATGCTCATGTAAGCACCAAAAGGAATTGCAAACACTCATCCCTGAGAGAGGCTGAGGTGATCAGCTTCCCACTGCTCAACTGCCATTTTAAATCAGCGTTCATCCATCGTGGCATGGTGGTCAGGTTGTACGCTACAGCTGCATTGGCTTTGTTTTTACAGTGACAGTAGCCTGTTAATACCTGATGAAGTTCCTGTAGTGCTGCTGAAACAGATACATCCCCCTCTCAAAAACCAGGAGAAATAGATCCAGACTCACCAAGTTTTGTTCACAGAGGCCATGGAATTGCTGGAACTTCTGTGACATTAGTAACTGTGCACTGCCCACTGCACTCAGGACTTTTCCTAAGACTATGGGGAAGAGAAAAAAAAAAAAGACCTCAGTTGAACAGACTATTAAACACAACAATGAACTTGAATGTTTCTAGAGGAAAGAAACACTCCTGATTCACTAGAAAAGGAGTTTCAGAGATCCCCAAGGAACTAACTGCTCTCAGGGAAAGAAGATGTATTGAAACTAATCTACATCTGTCTTTGTCATCTATTATTGCTCCTTCTAGAGCAGGTCAAAAGCAGGCCAGACCAAGAACATTACATCTGAGTTGACAGAAAATACCTTAAACTGCCTTCAGCCCATCAGACAAGTCACCAGCACAATCTCAGTGAGCCCATCTGCTAGCACCTGCTTGCAGATCACAACCTCCTTTTCCACTCATGCACGAGGTGACGGTAGCAAGGGGCAGGAGAACTATCTCTAACATCCATTTACCAGAAGGGATTAAAATACTGGCAGGCTAGGGCTTTTAATACCTAGGACTTTATGCTGCTCTTAGTGGGTTTTCCAAGAAGTCTCTGGGCATGGCAACATTCCTCTGCTCATTAATGGAAAAACACTGTATGGGCTTTTGCCTTCCAAACACACAGTTGAGAGACCCACAGTGTCTGCAACTGCACCATGAACAGGGATGAACTGATTCCCCTTCTCCTCTTTGGTATGCTGCTGCACCTACTGATCAGTTCTGCATGTTTATAGATCTTGGTGGAACAAGCGTAAGCTGGGGCCTCTCTGTACCCACCAAGTTCCCAGTTACAGAATCTACTAGGAGATTGCTCTTAGAGGTCACAGATAATATGCCACACTGGTCTTGGTGTCTTTTTTTGCCAGAGCACTGTTGCCACAGGCAGAACGGGGGCAATCCCCAAGGTAGGGAGAGACCTAGCACTGCCTGTCCAGCTTGGCAGCCAGTGCAGCATCTTAGTGCAATAGGATTAGTGATTAGCTCCCCCAAGCCCTAGCAGGGACAGTGAGCTATAACTGAGTCTCACCATTATTTCACCTTTCTCAGATATAAAAAAAAAAAAAAAAATCAACCAGACTCAAAACAAAGATCCTGCCCTCTGCAGCCTAGTCAACCACTTCTGTCACTCTGTATGCACCACAGGTATGATTGTCGCTGCAAGCAGCACAGGTTTTGCCAACTTATTTGAAAATAATGGAACAAGTCCAACCGTGACCGAACCCAATAAAATCAAGCGGCCTTGTGTTCCCTGTGCATGTGCTTTTGGCATATTTAGCACAAATTCAGTGAAGCTTTCCCATATAAAGAAACTTCCTCTTTGCAGTGAAGACAAGTCCACTGATTCAACAGATCAAACAAGCTCCAAAGTCATGTTCATTCTGCCCCACCGCCAACTAAACTTTCACCTGCCCACTTCAGTACAATGGGTTAGGCAGGGAGAAAGATCCCCCAGCCTCCCTGAAAGCAATCCATTTAAGCTTTTAGCAGTTTCAAATGGTTAGAAGATGCATGCACCATGCCCTGCAAGTCTTACATGCTACATCACAGTATTATTTCTTACCCTGGTTAGGGTAAGGAGTTACCTTATCCTTTCCAAAGGAAAAATGTTCCTTGTCTCATACTCATCTCCATGTTCTGTCTCTCTGTGTGCTATCACCATGTTCTGTCTCTCTGTGTGCTATCAGCAATTTAACTGCAGAAAGCTGAACCCATACTCAGTTACAACTCGTTCTCACGAGAGGAGCTGCTAGGCTGCTCCAGACTAGTGTCCAGAGGCTGACAACACTTACCTTCTTCAGAGAGATTGTTCTCTTTGGTCTCCTGGTCCATCTGGCGGCACCAGCCTTCTAACCGCTCTGTTTCTGCCTGCAGCAGCTTCAGAAACCAGTACCCATCCCGCCGGCAGGCTCCTGTCTGCGTGGGTTCTGATGGCGAGGTGGAGGACATCTCAAGCCAGGGGTCAGGAGGAGGGAGAGAGGAAGGCTCCAGGGCTGGGTCATTGTTTTCTCCATAGGAGAGGTTTCTCTTAATCTGTGAGGGCTTGGCTGGTTGCCTGGTGGTGGCATCAACACCAACGGAGTTATTGTGTTGGGGGCACTCAGCAAGGCTTCTCTCAGATGATTTACAGCTAGAATTATTAGGTTCCTGTGTGTCAGAGTCTGTGTCCTGTTTGGAGGACATGCTGCGAGAGTGGCTGTTTCTAGAGATCAAAAGCAAACATTAAATAGCAGAACTCAACCTGGCTGGCCTCACACACTGACAAGTGAAATGCATTTGTTTATTATGCCTGCAGATGAGCCTCACCCTGCCCGCCCCGCTCCTCCTCACACACAAACACACACCACACATTCAGACAGACAAAATTATAAGGTTGCCTGCTTACTGCAATAGGCCATTCAGACAAGAGGACTGACGCACATCTATAATTACATCTTGTACTTTTTTTTAAAATTTCAAACTCCCACTGAATTGTCTGTTTACAGAACAAGTGCTTTTTGCAGCGGGTGTGTGCTGTGGAGGAAGAGCTCTCCATGGGCCCCCATTCAACACCACTCATATTGGACCAAAGAAGGGGAGAAGGTCTAAGCAAAAGTGGGGGAAGTGCAATTTAAAAGAAAGGAAACTACAAAAGCTTGCGTCTTTCACTTACCGCCACTCGTCCTCTACCTGTACCCCGATGGACTGGAATTTGGTGGCTGGTGGAGGAGGCTCCTCTTTTGCCACTGGCTGAAGGCAGTCAACCTTATTGAACAGAAAAAAAAATACAGACAAAAGCAGACACAAGAACTTGCTGCTGGAATTCACATTAGTAGACCAGGAGGACTGCACACACACAGAGCATACTGACACCACATGCCAGTTGGAGGGTTGTCTTAGGAGAGGCACAAGGCTACTGTCAGGTCTGCCTCCACTTGAGCATCAGGACTGTATCCTGCCAGGCTGCTGCCAGGTATCTGGTCTAAGAGCACTCAGCTCTGCCATCCACTGCTGTCTGCACAGTTGTGGCATGCTAGGGAAGGCTGCGTGTCCCTGAGGGAGCAGCTGTGTGTGTGGCAAAGGGTAAAGGCCAAGAGGTTCAAGAAAGGGCAGTGATCTGATTAAGACTGACAGCAAAGCCCAGCTTCCTCTCTCCCAGGGATTGACACCCTCCATAGCTAATAAGAGGGTTAGAAGGTTTTAGGAACAAAATCCAGACTGTGGGACAGGTGGCTTGGGAACCAGCTCAGAAAAGGAAGAAGAGAGGAAGACAGCCTCTCCAATGTGACTTCTCTTGCCTTGCTGCCCTTTCAGCATGCGTTTTGCCCCACTAGCCCTGCAGAAAAGCCTTCACTATCACATGTACCTTACTGGCCAGCTAGCCCTACTGTAAAGCCAATGGAGAATTTATCCAGCGCACACACACACACAGTGTCTCAAAGCTCAGATCCTGCATTTGGACTTGCCCAAATCCTCAAGTTCCTATCTGCAGGTAATAGCCTGCAGCACTGAAGCAGCACTTTGGGACAGAACAAGTGCTTGCAGCAGTCAGCCATCTGTAACTGGGAAATCTGTCCACAAGAATGTACAACTGCAGATGACTTAAGTTTTGCTGAATAAAGCATGGATTTACACTACTCAAAGGGTTCTCATTTGACTATATAATCAAAAGCTCATTTCCATCAATTTCCACAGAGTTAAATGCTTCTAGCAAGAGAAGCAGCAATCTGTTGGGAACAGCAGACAGCAGTGCTTACAGCCCTGGCGCCATTTTGCACTGCAGCAGCCCATACTACATGGATGTCAAGTAAAAGGGCCCACCTCTCAGAAGAAAGTTGTCCCTAGAACTGTGATGGACAAGGAGCAGGTTGATGTCAAGTAATACAAAGTACAGAGTACAGGCTCAGCACAGGCATACTAGCAGCCAAAGGCCTCTTTACAGGGACTCACCCAGTTAACATGGTCCCACTGCTTTATGAAACATTTTAATTTTGTACTAAAAGAACTTAGTCCTTTCTGGTCTGTTATGGAAAGCTTCTGCTGTATTACACCCCTGGGAACACAGGAAGTTAGTTTGACAAGGCCGTCAGTTTCTCTTGCTATTCTAAGCGAGTTCAGATGCACACCTGGTCACACAAAATGCACATGCTAAATGGATGGGTTAAGGACATTCCTTAAGACAAAGGAGACCAAACTACTCCATACTTGTATTCCTATAGATGACAGCTTTCTTTTGGGGATATTCTCCACTTTAGGCTCTTCGCTAGTAAGAGTCCCTTTGTCACTTTTCAAAGTTGCATTTTTCTGGGATAACTCTGGAGTCTCTCTTGCTGGAGTCACAACGCTTCCCCTTGTCACACTGGGTGTCCTGGTGCTGTCCAAGCTGTCCGAAGAATTGCTGAGTCCCGACTGGCTGGTGACCTCGCTCTTGGGGTCCTGGCTGTCCAGGTATGTGTCCTGCGCCGATTCAGTGCTGCTCTGCACAGTGACAGAGATGAACGGCTTTGATGTGGTCCGAGGTGGGACAGGAGGTGGAGTCTTTTTATATGCCACTAGGCATGATGAACCTGCAGTAATGGAGGTGGGAAGAATGGAGAACGCAAAAGACAGATTGGGGAGAGAGAGAGAGACACAGTAAAAGAGAAAGAAAAAGCAGGTCAGTCACAATCCAAGAGGAGCCTCCAGGTAGAAGCTGGAGGCAGAAATGCAGGAACAGCCTACAGCCAGCAGCTCACACTGGGTAACCCAAACCAAAGCATAAGGGGAAGCAGAAGGCAGAGCCAGAGCTAGCTTGCAAAAGAAGTCAAAAGGAATACCATGATGCGTGAAAGGCTGGAAATGGAGAAGAGATATAGAAAAGCCTCCCAAGAATGCTACACAGTTTGGCAGGTGTAAGCCTCCACGTTGGGGATATTTTCTTTGGCTAAACCCTATGTTTTAGTGTCCTAGTACAGCCAAGTGTCTCAGCTCTTTGTCCCATCAGTTGACAAGTTTCAGTGTCTGGACCAGGCTGGTGTTTTTTTCCTATAAAAACGGAAAGCCATAAAGTTTGTTAGATGCTGATGGTAGGAACAAACATTTGTGAAGTACCTTAAAAACCTAGCTGCTATGCATTAGGGGAAAATACATCATCTGGATGCAACAGCCCAAGAGTGGAGAGGCTGCTGCTGCTCCATGTCCCCAGATCCAACCAGTAGTGAGGCTGAAGATATGTTCCCAGCAGGCACACAGAGCACACATATCCACTAGATGTACATATATATATATATGTGTGTGTGGCTGGCCATGCAGATCACAGAAGAGCACCCACATGAACATGGATGGCAACAATGGCCTCATCCTGCTCCCATCTCTGGCTTGACAGGATGAAAGTCAATTAGTGAAAATACATGTACAAGGTGGATCCTGCAGCAGCTGCGCTGAGGCACTCAGTCTGCCCAGTTCCTGGCCCCTGGACATACAAGCCCCTGAAGGCAAAGTCATACTCCAGCTGCTGTCCAGACAGGACAGACTGCGCTGGGCAGGGCATAGCCAGACAAGTGCACTGACCGGCCACCTACCTACACACAAGTGACCCCTTTTATCCCTTACCCTTGTATTCCCCAGTCTTGTTCCTCCCCAAATCACCAAAACCCCTTTCTTGTCCCACCTTTGGTTCCTCCCATAAATATCCCATTAAGTCCTGTACAAGCCCAAACTGCTTTTCCCCTGCACCCCATAATGTGTTCCAGCCCTTGGCAGCAATCTCCTTAGTCCGAAAGGTGATCTGGGGAGGTGTTCCCCAAGGCTCATGGTGATGGGTGTCACACCTGGACACCAGGGCTGAGGCTCTGCTGGGACAACCCCAAGAGTGGCCTGGACATGGCGTTCAGTGCTCAGGGGTTCTTGGCTTGGGCTCCCACCTGCCATTGTGCATCCCCACTTGTCCCTGCTCTGGGCTTGTGCAGATGGGCCTGTGATAAGCTGATGGCCTCTGGGATAGACCTGGGAGTAGTCCAGCAGGGTACGATTTAGGCTCCCCCTCCTGCTATTGTTACTGAGCCCCTTCATGGACGTGCACAGGAGCTTTACCACATATAACACTGCCCTGCTCCAGGGCATAAGCAGAGAGGCTCACACCATCCTCTCTCCTTGTACAGCACTGCCCAGCCACCCATTTCACCTCCTGGGAGGGCCACACTCCTGGAGGGGGAAACTTAGTGGTGCTGCCCGGTTCCTCCCAAGGGGCTTGTAGATCTGTGTGGATGTGGTGTGCCAAGCCCTGCAGTCCCACTCCCCTGGAAGGGAGCTGCAGGATCAGGGCTGCTCCAGGTTTCAGGGTAACCCTGTGCTTTGCAGGCAGCGCCCGCAGGGATTACCCTTCTCTTGCCTTGGTGTCTCAGTGGTGGTACACAGCTGTGCTTTGGTCCTGCTGGCTGGGTAGGGAGCTTTGCTGCTCCAGGCTGCGAGCAGATCAGCTCCATCACCACTATGCATCATGGAGCGCCAGGTCAGCCTGCCCAAGTTATACCTTACATATTAAAATGAAACAGGTCCCTGCTCCTGGACTTGGTCAGTTAGCATGTTACTGAGGCATGTTTACAGGGCAGTCCCTTTCCCACATTGTCAATGACAAACCAAGCATCCCTGTGTAAGTCACTACTGTACAGTGGTGTGGGAAGCTCCAGTGGTAGCAGGGCTGTCACTCTTCTTGGTTCCCTGCTCCAGCCCATAGTCCTTGGTCTCCAGCAAAGGGTTCTGTCCTTCAAATTGAAACCCCATGCATCATCCTGCTCCATGCACACCTTTCCCCAGCCCTTGACATGCAGATGTTGACAGATACCAGCACAGACCCATATACCTCCCAGGTCACCCAACCAACAACACAGATGGGCTGCACAAACCCAAACCCAATTTCTAAGTGTTTTCCTAGCACAGCTCTGATGACTGCAGGGTCTGTCATTCCCTTGGGTTCCCTGCTCCAACCCATATTCCCTGATCCCAGTAAAGTTTAGCACCTCAAATTGCAAGCTCCTACCTCCCGCTGCACTGCCCAGTCCTATACATAACCTCCCCAAACAAAACCTGCTGACAGTGATATATATATATGCAGATACAGACCATTTTTATTAAACAATACAGATAGACTGTTAACTTTACCATTTCTATCCCCGAAGTAGCCACCAGCATATTAGCAAATTTAGTATTAGATTAGAGACCAGTCCTCTGTCAGAAATCCTTGGGGACTGCAAGGGCAGGCAGAGGTACCTGCTGCTTCTGAACATTACCTTTCACCCCCAAACTGCACTGCCTGCATGCCCTGAGGAGCTCACAACAGAACACTTGACACATCTTTTGATCTTTCAGAACAATTGGACACAACCAATTCTGGCTCAGCCCATCAGAGGGTACTTTCTGTTCCCTGCATAATTTTAGCACAATTAACTGAGAAGTATCAAATGAACCTGATGCAAATTGATTACAGGTATGGGAAGGGGTGTTTCAGGTGATATGAGCCTCCCATCAGCTCCTTTTGCTCCCCAGACACATCCCTCTGCCTGCAGCAGAGGCTGACCACACTCGCAGGGCATCTAGGAACAGTGTCCCAGCTGCCTTGCAGTCTCCAATGGGGTCAGAGCCAGTCCTGAACATCCCTGGGAGCCCAGCTATATTCCTTGTGGGGAAATTGCACATCTACACCATGTGCCTTATTGACAGTATTTACACGTGCCTGTATTTACACATCCCAATATTTACCATACTAACAGTTAAAAGTTCCACTTCAAAGAAGGAACTAAAAGGGAGTGGTTACAGAGAAGGAGGAGATCCATGTTTCTAAAAGCATTTATATGACCAAACATGCCGAGAAGCACTGTAACAGTGCTGCTGCTACAGGACAACTAGGGAGCCTATGACAGGGTTGCCAGCCAAGCTGCCTTTCAGTGTGAATCTGGACAGGAACTAAGTAAGGCACAAACCAAATACCAGTTCCCCTGGCCCCTCAGTACACCAAGTCCAGCACAAATTGAGCAGTGTCCTGATGACCGTGAGAGCGAGACCTATCCTGATTGCTCACCCCAGCCCTTACACTACCTTCTGACACATAGTCCACATGGCTGCAAGAGGGACTTGCAGTAGGGAACCACATAGCTGAAAAATAACCAGGATAGGCTACTATGTCTGAGGACTGGGTTATTCTTCAGCTTAATCAGTTCTCAGCGCTGACACATGCCATGTAAACTGCTTTAGGGCAGCCTGAGCCCACAGCTGCCACGTCTCCACTCAGGGACAGGAACTTACTGTGCACTTTAAAACTCACCTACAATAACTTCCTAAAAGGTCAGATGCAAGCGCTTCAACTTGTCAAATTTACATGCCAAAACACAGCTACACACATCTTTTACCCAATACTTATTCGGTCATGTAGAGTGTGCAACTGCACTGCAAGTTCATCACTAACAGATGACTAAAAGGGCACTGGCATTCACCTCCTACCTGGCAGTCCCACTTCACCTTTCCCATGCAGAGTGGAAGCTCCTACACTCAGGACAGCAGGAGGACCTGCTGCAGATGCTCAAGCAGCACCAGCTTAGAAGTGTTTAGCATCTCCAAGCAAGTCAAGCTCGCCACTGGGATGCCTCTTTCAGAGCTACCAGGTTAGATGGCACCACTTATGCAAGCACATATTGTACCCCAGAGCTGACCTTTGCTCGTGGATGTTACTTTACAGAATCTGGTTCATCGTGCAAATGTACAAACTGCCAGCACAGTAGGAGGCATGGAGGTGCTAAAGTAACAGTCACCGCATGATCATTCCCTCTCTTTCCCCATATTCTCTGCTGGACATCCCCAGAAGCCTCCTTAGGTGTAGCGTAGATTTGGTCAAGTTAAAGGTTGCTTTGTTACAGGTGTTTACCTACTCTGCCCTTACAGCAGAAAACTTGACTATACATACCCGACAGAGCACAGCATGCTAGACAGGTAAAGCATTCTTCATGTGAGCACAGCTACAAGAGCTTTGCCCCATCACAGAAGACTCCCCTGGCTCTACAGCTGAACAGCCTCTTGGGCATGTTCTGAAACAGCTCATCTGCCACCCACACCTGCTCGTGAAGGACACCTCCACTGAAGATGGATGGAAAAGTTCAACAGTAGACATGCACTAGAGAGCACAACAGCAGCCTTTGGCTGCTCAGGCCCTCATCAGTGCCCTCCAGAGCAAAGCTGCATACGCACACACTGCCAGAGGTGCAGGAGGCCAGAGCCCCGACAGCCGCAGAGAGGAGGAAGCCATTGAGCACCCCACAGATGAGAAGTGCCCACACAGTTGCTCTGCCAGGGCTGTCTGACCAGAGAGCACCATCTTAAATAGCTAGAACAATTTCTAGGCCAAGTCTTATGCCCTGTCTTGTACAGTCCATCTCAAGAGAGCAGTGTAGGAGCAGCCTGAACAGAGCAATTGCAGAAGTACCCCTTGATAAGCTGTGGCTACACCATCAAAACACAGGCCACGCATGCCACCTTGCGTTACCATACCAGGGGCTACGGCAAGGACAAGCAAGAGCCACCCAAATTGGCAGTGGAGAAAGCATGTCCATATGGCCCTCCAATTAAATACCTTGTCTCCCCACTCCACATGGCCTCTGTTCTTCCCCAGGGAGAGTGCCCAGCTCTGGCACACCAGCTGCCCAGGGTCCCCTGCCACCAGTGAGCCTCTGTGGCACCATCCTGCTTGGAGCTGAACTGATGCAAGGGGTGTGGTAGTTTTGCTGGCATGTTTACTAGGCACACAGCTCAAGTTTCTCAGCTGCTGTTTACACCCACAGGGCTGTAATGTAATTGGGGAAAGCAAATCAATTGCTATCTGATATCAAACACAGCAGCCAGGCAAAACAAGAGGAGGGCAGCACATAAGCACAGAAAGGCAGTAGAGTTTCCTGGGGAAGATAGTGATGTTCAGGGTCGATAAGCTAGATCCAAATTCATCCTTCCACCTACCAACAGACTGAATGAATACTGTGTGCTGCATACAGGGGGAAACAGCAGCATCCCCTTGTCTTGTTCCAAGGGATCCCTTTATGCCGCCCAGCTCAGCTGAAGAGCAACACAGATTTTGCTAGAAAGGGTTGACTATGTGAGCTATAAAAACATGTTTACAGCTCTAAAACATTGCTAATGAAAGAAACACAAAAAGATCAGGAGCCTTGAAGAACTGGTGATGCTTTGATTAGTGCAATTGCAAATTAACCCCACTCAAGCCCTCTGCAACCATAGAACAGGGACTTTTGACTGTGCAGCAAACTCAGAAACCACACCTTACCTAAAATGGGTTTCAAATGGAGAAGTCAAAGCAAGCCCATCTAAAACAGTCTGCCTTTCTCCCTCAACAAAACTCTGAACTTATAAGTGTCATTGTTTCTTGCATCTGTGGGAAGAGACAAGATATTGAAGATGCCAAGAACATCCTGCTATTTCTGTAGGAGAGATGTTACTGGACCAACTCACCAAGCAGCATGCCCTCATGGGTCAGAGGTCAACCCCACACCAGTTAGGAACATTCCAGTTGCTGACTTCCCCCCTCCAAAGGGCTACAGCTCAACACTGTATGAATCTGCTCTTGAGTTACTGCAGGTCATAGCCTATTACATTTTAAAATCGGCTTGTGCTATAATGTGGAACTACAATCCACACAGGCACTGGAGCAGGTACACATCTTATTCTGCAGCACCATCAGCTAAGTTTGCTTGTGAACATTAGCCACACTCCAAAAATTGCAGAAGAACAAGAAAACGTGGAAGTTTTGCTTAAGCTTCCAGCTTTGCAGCACTAGACTCTTCCTGCTGATAGGATCTTCTAAAGCTTATTTAAGCAAGCTGTTATAATTCACAACTGTGCTGTGGATGATTGATTTTTGGGGGGAGTGATGTCTGTTTATAGTCTTCCTTGCATAATTATTTTTAGAAAGCAGCATGTTTCCAAATTAGCATTTTCCACGACATTACCTGCTGCTCTCAGGGGCTTGGGCAATACCCACTGACGTAGCCCTGGGCAGAAGAGCTGTTTTCAGAGCCATAGCCTGGAGAGCGCTCCTGAACCCCAAACCAGTTGGGCACACTGTAATCTTCTCCCTCTCCTTCCAGAGAACCAGGCATTTGCTTCTTGAAAGACTAAACACGCGAGTCATAAAAGTATTAAATCCAGCACTGCCTTAAGAGGCCCCAGTTCAAACACCATCAGCCTGTGCTTACCTGCTCAGTACCTGGCAGCACTGCCAAGATCACAGCCAAGGTAGTTTGGTTTTAGATTTAAATACCATAATTGCCCTCAAGTGTCCATCTAACAGGAAGTGCCCAGTTATTTTGTTGCTATTGCTCAGTCAATACAGCCTGGTGGTATTTGTAATCATTCCAGTGACTTCAAGGACCTATTGAAGCCATCTTCATTTTTGTTAAATTATCTCAAAGGCTCCAAGCCACAGTCACTTGTGAAGGCAAGTTAGACTGCCTTCAAACATATTAGCAGAGCTCAGACTATCACTTCTCCACTCCACATATCCCCCTTTCTCCATGAGAAGATCTGAAGAAATGACCTCATTTCTTTGTACATAAAGCAACATGCTCTGAAATAGTCCCTCCTACTACAAGACAAGCTCATTTGTCCTTTAAATGAAACAACCCAATAATCTTGCAGCAAATGAGAACCACCATCAGTTGCATGATCCCCTCAGATTTTGGTCGCATGTCTTTGGGCTTGTGTTTGCCACAGGGTCTCACTGATGGAAGGAGTTGCATTTAGAGGCAGTTTTCAATAGCAAAGGGAACTGGAACAGCTGCATTCCAAGCAGCCTGACCTTTGATTTTCATCAGCTCGAAAAACACTTCAAGGTTGAAACCGTTATGAACTGCAGGATGTTTTATTTGTAGAGAGTCCAAGTAAAAACGATCCCCAGTTAAAATTGCTACTGAAGACAATACAGATCTTTATTGATTTTATGGTTCCTAGCAATCACTTAAGATCTTATTTTTCTGCTAAAACAAAATATTTCTAGCCTTTATGTCCACGGCCACAGCACACAGGCCTCCTCAAATCTGTATTTGGCCTGTATAGAAGCTGTTTTGAGTACTCTGCAGATTGAAGGTCAAGAAACCTGCATCAGAGGCACAGATGAGAAACCTACCCAAATTTTATTAGTCAACAGGAAAATATTTCCATCTAGACAAGAGGGAGAATCCATGTGGAGATGCCACCTCTTGCTTCGAAAGAATGACTGTCTTTAGAGTGCTTGAGAAATTTTAAAAGTAGGTCTTACACTGGTTAAACAAAACCAACACTACTGGCAAGCAAAGTTAAGTGACTGCATTTGTTTAAAGAGACTGTTTATGGAAATGCTCTAAATGCCTAGTCCCTCAGCGCTCTCCCTTCATAAATCTTAGTAGTACTGTTTGAAAAAAGAAAATAATCTCGCCTCAATACTACGCAGAAGAAAACTGGCACCCAACAGGGAAGTATGTTGCTTACTGTGACTAAGCTGGGGAGTCAGGGATGGGCTGTGGAGTCTCCTGTCACAGTCCTCACTCCACCAAGCTGCAGCGTAAAACCTCGACAGTGGTGGCATCCTGGAGTGAGCAGCTCACCTGCAGTCCAAACTGTGCACTGCCTTCGTGGAGGCTGAGCATGCCCATGGAGACTTACAAAGGGACCAGCCCAGCAAAGCCCTTCCAAAACTCTCAGATAATCAAGAGGAACATTGTTAGCACTTCACCAGCTTCACCAACAGCCCTCAACTTTGCTTACTGTACCTGCTGTTTCCTTATCATCACAGAGCTGACACACAAGCCAGGCTATGCTTGCAAGTCAGACAACACAGCATACTCCAGGTGCTCCTCCCAAGCAGCAGCACCAAGGGAAAAGCACCACAACCTCTGAGCCCTGCTTAAACCCAGCCACACAACAGCCCAGCTTCTGCTCCAGACATCCAAATCACCTCAAGGTGATTCCAAAGGAGGTTGGTAGAGAAATTCACACTTACAGTCCCCTTATTGCCCTACTCATCCTCAGCTTTTGGCCCCAGCACAGCTCAGTAGGTAGAGTAGCAAGCCCTGCAGCCTGCTTGGGCATGGCTGGAGTGACAGCTGGGACAAGGAGACCGCTGCCACATTGCTGCCTGCAGGCTGTTGCTTCTCCCACCATACAACCAGATAAAGACAAGACACTTGTTTCCAGGACAGACAACAAGGCCTTGGGCTCTCTGCCCCCATCTCTCTCCACAGGCAATGGGGCACCCCCTCACACCAGCCCACTGGACTCCCAGCCAGAAGCAAGAGCATCACAGCAACATCAGGGAGCGCACCAAAGAGGCCACACTGAAGGAAGGTGGATCTGCAGCAGAGACCAAGGAGACATGAGGGGCAGCAGGCTCATCTCCTCCACTGAAGCAGCTTGGGGTCATATCCTGAAACCCCAAAGCTGTAGCTGTTCCTACCAGCAGCTATTGAAGATGACCAGACCTCACTTGGAGTTGTACCCAATTAACTTTTCCTGACCCAAACAGCTACGGGAAATGGCTATTTCTACTTGAAATGAACAGCATCAACTCACCTGTAAGATAAGCACATAGAGGGGAGATGCCCTCACTAATGAGTACCATTCTTCCCACACCAGCACACTGACTTCCTCTGGGAGCACCCACCATCCAACCCACATCCACACTTGACCCATACCCCAGCTCCCTGTTGGTACAGCCTGTACCAGGTTTGTAGACTACATTTCAGCTATCTGGCATTTCACTGCAGAAAGAAGAAAAGAAAGAACAGAAGATAGTATTTATCACCTATGTATTCATCTGCTACCTGTTATCAAGAAACAAGGGACTGCCCTGCACTTGTCTGACCACTGCCAAGTACAGTAAGTACCTGCATATTATTGAAACAAAAGAACTGGACATATCTGCAGAAAAAAAGACCTCAAACTCAAGGGAGCATCTCAAATGTTACACTCAAAGAGCTCCTCCTGCAATGCAAATACAGAAGCAAAGGGCTCTCCTTGAACATCAGCTGTGCAGTTTTAGACTAACAGCACAGCTTTTATCCAGAAATACGCCACAAAATACTCTGTACAACCATTTGTGTTCTCTGGTCACCCGTGACTGACAAGCCTTTGGTGTGAACTGCAGCATTAGTTAACAGCATTAAGTAACTATGCTGGGTGGACTGGGGACTGCACAAGGCAGGCAAGAGGGCAAGGGTGGCAGTACTCCGCCACTCAGGACTGCACAAGATTTAGCAGACACTTCTGATTAGAGACCTAGTCCCTATACTTTGGGGGGGGGGGGAGCAGAAACATTTAACCAGTGAAGGAAAGGCTAAGAAGGTTGTGATCTCTTTACATGAGGGACTTTGGATTTTTTCAATGTACCAGAAGTTTGAGCTTATTGGAAATGCTCTGATTTGGAATTTGTAGCAATGTTTGAGCAGAGAAATAATAATAAGCATTTGTACACTGAAAACTATTACATTGGGAAGGCAAGGCAGCTTGCTTTTTTCTTTTTAAAAAGCCACTTGTAGAAGGTCACAGATTTAAGAGAGGCATGAAGCATCAGATGACACCACCCAAGAATCCTGGGGTTTAAAAATACGGTATCTTGTACTGCTGGCCTTCTGACCAATATGGTCATCTCCCCCTTTCAGCACATACTGCTACAGCAGAGTTAGCCTTACAGTAAGGACACAGATGCTACAGGGAATGCCAGCCACAGACATTCCCAAACCCATCTGCAGCAACTATTCTATTACTGGGGCTTCTACTTGTATTAGAAGAGACATTGTAACTTCTCCCCACCCTCCCCAAAGTAATTTTCAGCACAGGTTTTAAAGCAAGTTGGAGCAGCGACAGGCAGCTCCACCCTGCTCCACAGACACACATCCAGCAAGCTGTCCATCTGCCCCGTGGGACTCAGGCAGGTCTCCAATCCACCTAGCACAGAGCAGTAGCTTAAGGGAGCATCCCCTTCCTCTCCCTGTCCAAGGTGTTAATTCGTTAACAAGAACCAAGATCCCAAAACCCAACCGTCCTGCCTCAAGAAGTCACTGTGAAGAGAAAAACCACGGGCACAGTCCCAGAAGCAGCAGAATAGCAGCTCTGACAGGGTGGGGGTGCCTGATGTCCAGGGGCTGGGCCCTTGCCCCTCACCTGCTAGCTCATTACCCATTTAGTGGTGGCACACACATTTTTCCACAAAGTGTATGAAGTGAAGGGAATGGTCCATCAGTTCAGTGTGACTTTGCTCTGTACAGAAAGTCAGGTTGTGTTTATCCCCTCAACACCCTCACTAATGAGGGCTAATGCTTAATGAGCTTAATAGACCAAGAGATTTGAAGCAGCACAGCTAAAGGGAACCCAAGCCCACAGAGAACTAGGATCTCTTCTCATCACCTATGCTCTTGCAGTCTCCACCAAGACCAGGCTCTGAGGCCAGGGCCCTGCTCCAGGAATTCAACCATTGCAGCAGCAGAGTCCCCAGCATGCTCCTGGGCAGCAGCACATGGACTACCAGCACCTGTCCTGCCAGCTTGTCTTACACAGGCTGGGCAGCAACAGAGACACAAACTGATTCCTTCCGCCACCAGATCTTGCCTTGGCCCAAGCAGACCCCGTTGACACAGCTACACCAGCACAACCAGGGCTGCAGAGCTACCAAACCAGGCAAGTCTGCTTCCATGACCCTACACAGGCAGGCCTGAAGACAGAGCTGCCTCCTCCCCATAACCACATGCAACCATTCTCCAGCCAAATCCCCGGCCACGCAGTACCCCTGCAGCACAGAACAGCAACCAGAGGCTGTAAGAGAAGTGCCAGCATAATCCTAACCCCATGGCAGGTTTTTACATATGTAGAAAGCTCTCACTGACAGGAGTCCAACTTGGCTTTAAAGCCACACTCAGATACGTCATTTCTTCGTGTTTGTCCAGGGGATGCAGAAATAGCAGGTGAGCAAACCCAAGGGGGTTATCGATGGTGCCAAGGCCAGCCGTACTAGGCTGAGGGCAGACCCAGCAGGACTCACTGCATCACCCAGTAGCCTGTTTACCACACGGCTGCAAAGACAGCTCCCCTGGAGCCCCCTTCTCACCTCAGGATCCTTTCATTCACACAGCACCACACTGGTTCTGACACAGGTGTGAGTCATGGCAAACACACAGGGAGGAAGGGTGGCTGCAACAGAGTGAGGATCCTGGGGAGGGGGCTGGCTGGGAGCAGCCTGAATACCCTACCTACACATCTGGGCCACATGGCAGCTAGTCCTCTCCAGACCATCGTCAGGAAGGGGCTGAGCTCTGAACTATCCATGCCACAGAGGCAGAGGATTTCAAGACAGCAAATGTTTCCATCAGACCCTGCCATCAGGACAGGCCACATGGACTTCCCTGCAGCCAGTGCCAGATCTCATCTGATAACGCAAAGCGAGATTGACAGACTGGAGCACAGGCTGCCTCGCAGAGCCCACCCAGGGCACAGCCTCTCCCTCCAGCACAGCTGGTCTGCAGCTCAGCACACCACAGCTCACAGGGCTCCAGGAGATATGAGGACCACTTTGGTAGAATATGGACCACAGCTTAGTGACCACATATCAGCCAAAAGTTCCTCAGACAGTGAGATAAGCTGCACTGAAAGACGCTGCCACAACAGGAAACAGCCCTTTCCACTAACACAAAGCATCATCCACTTCATCCTCCCAATCCAGAGAGCTGTGCCTGCAGCAAGTCTCACCCCAGTGTGGCAAATAAAGCTCACCTGGCAGCAGGAGTAGTCCCAGCACAAGGGACTGTCAACTGGAGTTTGACCATGCACTTGTTGTCAGTGCAGCAGCACAAACACACACCATCAGCCAGGAGATTAGAGAGACAAGACTGATCTGCTAGCAGAACAGGAAAGAGAAAAAGCAACTAAAGATATCTAGAGATTGGCATTCCAGACAAGAATAGCACTTATTGCAGACCCTATTCCTCCTTGCTTTTAAATACATACTGTGGCAGTCTCAAAATAATGATTCTTTCACTAAAGGGCTGGGGAGTCTGTTATTGCCAACTGCACACTGAAGCTTTTTGTCCAGGCCAGTTTTGGCTCTGCAGCCTTGAGTGTGTATTAGACTGGCCTTGTGAAGAGCAAGAACTGTGCAGGACATCCAAGACCATGGATAACATGCAGAAAGGCAGTCAAGGGAGCACTGGTCTGAACTGGCTGCCACAGTATTACAGTCACACAATAGTGACCAGTCTGTACTTCTCTCCCTGTTTAATGCCACTTTTCTGCAAGTTTTGCTTAGTATTATGGCAAAACACACGTGAATTTAGGGCATAAATGTGAGCCAGACGTGAATTAGCCAGTGCCACTAGGTCTCAGGCTGCTTCCCCTCTCCCTTCCCCACCATGGGATGTTAACCTGCTGCTGCTCTGCGAAGTGGCAAACTGCACAGACCAGGGTTAGGCATTTAGAAGAGACACTAATATAAAGAATGACTGAGAATCCTCCCTTTATCCACTAGTATAGCCACTTCTAAGTCCACTGAGGGTATTAGCATTTGTCTTCAAAGTGTTTAGGAAAGCTAGTTTAATTAGGCAGGTCTTATTAGCTTCTCTCCAAGCTAGCAGTTTCTAGAATATCCTGCAGAAGTAAGTTCCACCAGCTAATTATGCACCGCATGAAATATCCTTTCCATTTGCCATCACTTCACTTTATGCAATGCCACATCACTCAGAGGATGGCATACGCAGATGCTTTTAACTTGCTTCTCTGCCACTGCAGAAGTCCAGGGAATCTTAACACACCTCCTCAAAGTCACACTCAGTCAAAACCCATATGGCTAGAAATGATGCAGCACCACTTGGTAAACCAAGTCTGTTCTTGTCTATGTCAAAGCTCAACAGCTCAAACTTACTATTTTAGGATATGCTGACCATTAAAGCATAAAATCAAGTCATTCCCAAGCATTTGCTCACATGTCAAAGGAGATACATTGCAAGATTTCAACATGCAGACAGTAAGCTGCACCTTTAGCACAAAATAAGTGCAACAGCATAACTGCTTGCTCTTTCAGAAAGGGGAATTTGTCCATCCAGCATGGTATAAGCAGCAGTTATTCTGCAGTATTTCCCCACATAGCTCCCTTTCAGCTCAGTGACCATCCTCTAAGCCCACCAATAACGCATCTCACTTCTTGTCCAGGACCTTTTTACAGCTGCAGGAACATGAAGAGCTCCAGTATAGCAGAATCACACCTGAAGTTTTTGGACAACCAAGCTCACTGACACTAGTTTGGCCCATGGTGCTCAGAGAACAGCAGGAAGGTTTTGCAAAAACGGCAAAATTGCTGAGGCAAAATTGGCATGTTCCCACCAACAGACAGTCATGGAAGCAGTGTGGATGAGTTACCATTATTTTAAGTGTACCATTTAAACACTGTTCACAGAAGAGCCTGGCCAAGAGGGTGCTGAAAACACTGATGGCAGCCAGCAGCTTGTCAACACAGACTGTGATAACAGGAACAGGGCTGCACTTGTGTCAGCAATAGCTGAGTTTCCCCTAGTATAAATGGGGCTCCTAGGGGATTGCTTCATCCCAAAGAACAGAAGCAGCCAGCAAATCTCTAGCCTACCTAGAAGATCTAGAACTTGCCACCATTGCTGCCAAAAAAACCCAAGGCAAGAGAAGAATTATTTTCTCCGTCACTTTATTCAGCATCAAGATTTTCGTTACAGTTTTCAGTTACTGTATCCCAAATTTTACCTGATCCAGGCAGGGAACTGCTGCCATCTGCTATTCCCACTTGCTCACAGGACAAGATTCCAGCTGTTTTAGGCAAGGGCAAGCATTCAGCAATGCCACCAGGAGCAGCAGAGGTGGTTTTGCCAGAACATTATGAAAAACCCTCCCCACACCCAGATGACTAGAAATTCTTTGTAAGCTAAAAACAAACCACACCCTGTACCCACAGGGCCAGAGAAAGCACATGTGTCAGCAGATGAGATGACAATGCAACACAGCCTCTGAGCAAGGGAGATGGGGAAGGCATCTCCCTGCACTTACTCAGCCTACGAAAAATCTAACCTTTAGTCAGGACTGTCTTTCTACTTGGACATTTTCTGTCAGGCAGCCAGCACCCAAGATTTACATCTTCAAAGCTACAATCATCAAGAGGTTTTAATCGTTAGATTCAATTGAAGCTATTTCCTCCCTTAAGTATGTACAAACCAAGATGTGGCAACATTATGCTAATACTGAAGAATCAAAGTCAAAATTGCTGGGAAACTTCTTTTTGCTGAGGCAGAAGACAAGCTTTGCATGTTAGAGAAAGCTATTCCATATTCTAATTCACAATTTAACATGGTATTAGTTATAAAAAAAAAATCACATGAACAAATACAGAAAAGACTGTAGTAGGTTGCAATCTCTCTTCATTAGCATTAAATTTGGCAGTGGTTAGCTGTTGCACCAACCAGAACATGCAACGCTGCAAACCTCTTGTCTGATCTGAAGAGGCAAGGTAAGTCCTTGGAGTCAGAGCATGCAATTAAGCAAATATTCCAACCTTCTAATCCTTTTGGGTAGGGTATTAGAAAGCTTTTGAAAGCATAGCTGTTATCATTGCTTGGATTTCTGAATGCTCCCATATGAGCTAACATATGTATACTGCAAAGCTGAGCTGGCTTTCTTCTTTCTCACTAAGCACGCAGAGGTACATAGAGAAACGGTAGCATACGTTCCCAGTGACGCTGCTCACACTGTTCTCCCAGACGCCAAGAGTCCCCAGCTTTGATTTCTTAAGAATTCCAAATATCACAAGCACTTCCAGAACAATGGTCCCTTCTCCCATCCTCCCAAGGGAGGGGGGTATCTGGAGTAAACCCAGCACTTTCTGGAATACTTCATTTCAGGAGTCAAGCAGGCCATTTGACAAAGGAGCCACTGTGCAGGCTCCAGCTGTGAAATGAAAGAGCACAACAAATCCCAAGCATGAACTGAGAGTCTTCTCCAAGCACGTCTGAGGCTGTAATACCTGTGACCTAAATAGCTTCAAGCCACCAAGTCTTCATCTTTACTGCTCAGTTTGCTTTTACTGGAGGCTCCGAAACACCAAGCTCCTGGTTCACAGTCCTGAAGAATCCCTGTAGTCTTTCAGGTTAAGAGCCCAGACCACTACTTTTCAGCCACAAATACGGGTAGCAGGTCTAGATTCATGTGTGCAGTACCTGTTCGCCCACATTCATGTTCATCTGGTCCTCCAGCTTGCAGAACCTGCCATAAAAGTACTTTGAAGATCTAAGACTATTAACTAGAAAAGGGACATAAGGGAGAGGCTAGTGAGGAGCCCTACCACATCCATTTAACAGATTCAGTTTTTAGACAACAAAGCTGAAGGCACTGTCTTAGTTACGCTGTTCTCATGCCATTTTGTCTGCCATGGCATTCTCAGGACCTACTCCTTTCTGTCCTGCTGTCCTTGAATTCAGTATTTGACACAACGACACCCTGGCCTTCCAAGGAGGGTTAACAGTAAAACTGTGTCTCCAGCAAATGTATTAAATGTCACCTGCTCAACTGCAGAACAGACTATTTTCCTGCCTTGAAAGCTACATGCCAGAAGACTTCTTGGCTTAATTTCCCACCTTGCTGATATTTATTCCTGTTTCAAACAACTGACCTCTCCCTCCACTCCTTTCAGCTTACCAGTTGTATGGCTCCAGCTAGAAAATAAACACTATCCAAATCAAACTCAGAAATCCTAGGGTTGTTCTGCAGGATATTCCAAAAATCTTCCTCCTAGGACTCCACCTGTAAACACTAAATACCAACAAGCAGACGAAGCAGTGCTTTCAGCACTGGCACCTCTGCTTTTCTTGACCTGTTGCATGACACTAAATGGAAGAGGTTAGTCTGACGGTGAGAAGGAGGTAACAACCACTGATTTGGAGTGGCTTGAGGAAGGTGACGTGAATCATCTTGAGTCAGACTGTTTTGAAGTTATTCCAGCAAGAGACAGTTTACCAGAGGTGTTCTTGGAAGAAGCCAGTCCTTGCTGAAGCACAGCTATTTGACCTTCCTGAAAAAGTGTTCACTTGATCACCCAGAGCTGGATGGACCTCCAAGAGACTGCTGAAAGACACACCACCTCAGCTATTCTTTAGCTGGAAAGAGTTGTAAACACGTCATTAATGGGCTTTCCACGGTGGCTTGTTTAGCAGCAGAGAATGGCCTTAAAATAAGCCTATCCACAATGCTGCCTTTTCCTGTTCATCTTCAGCTTTCCCTCATAGCACATACAACAGTTTCACAGGGCTGTCTCAGGCATCTGCACTTATAGCAGACAGCCCAAAGATCAGTGGTTTTTTTTGTTTTTGGTTTTTTTTTGATTGCAAAGCTCCTGCTCCAAACAAGCACGGAAGCCTTTTGTCAGTTATAGAATAACCTAAACAGTAACTGAAGTGGTGCCATGGAAAAAATGCAGAATCTGCTGGACTCTTAGTTTGACAGAAAACAGTCAAGTACCAGAACTAATGCAACAGCTACAGTCAGAATGGCCCTGCTTCTCATATCAGAAGCTTACCAGGTCTAAAGTTCCAGAAAGGAAATTATGGGCCTTTTTGCTAGAGGTCTTCAGAGTCACAATCCTACTAAACAGATGAACTAACAGTCCTTTGGAGAGCATGATCAGAGGTTTCAGCAAACAGGTGTTGGGACTGTTGGTAGCCATGTCCATACCCACCTCTTCCCTTTTCCCCCCACCCCCTGCCCAAAGTCTGAACATTCAGGCAGCTGTTACAACACAGAGGTGAAGACAACTCTAAAGCATACAGGCCAAGAAGGTCTTCCTGCAAAGGCAGGATGGAGTAAACAAGCTAAACAAACTGCTCCTTTCAGAGACTTCCTCACATGACCAAGGATGAAATGGTTTTGGAGTGAACCAGCTCAGACTTTCCAAATAGCTCCTGGGAGTAAGGAGCCAACCTTGCAGCAGTGTTTGGAGGTGGCTTGACTTCGTTCCCATGCATACGCCAAGGCGAGTATACTGTCATCAGCTCTTAGTGAAAAATCCCACCTCTACATTCCTTTGAAAATCCCAGCCAAACCAGACACTGTGAAGACTGCCCAAGGCTGGAGTTATTTCTCCATTTGGCCATCTCCCCACACTTGGCCAGGGAACAATTTTAGGCTTGGAATGAATTACTGCATTCATGCAGACACTCCTTGTCATGCCAGTTGTCCAACACCAAGACTGGCTGTAGGATGAAATTCATAGTAACAGCAGCTTACCCTTCCAAATGAAATGCCAATCTTTCGATGCAGTGCTTTCCAGGGCAGACAGCAACTCAGCCTTTGCCATGTTCAGCTCAAAGGGATTGCTGAGAACATAGCTACACTGGCTACCCAGTACAGTCTGACACCATGTCAGCTACTTGGGGGGTTGGTCCAACAAGTGCTTTCACCCTAAGTGGCCTTGCAAAAGAAGAACCACCACACAAAAATAACCAAACTGTGATCATGTAGACACAAACCTAGAGCAGCATTTAATTTGTGGGGCACAGTAAATTTGGGGTCAAGGAGAGCTTATGCAGCAGCAGGTCTCCAGCTATCTGCTCCAGGGGCTCATTTGCCAGAAGGACCTTCCATCAGTTAGAGGAAGAGTATGGCAAGAAACATCAGGAAACAGTGCCTCCAAGAGAGGGACACAGCTGGGAGGGAGACTGTTCTGCCCTTGTCACTTCAGTCTGAACTGCAGGACTGTATCCAAGCACAGACCCTCAGCATATATTTGCTGCAGTGGTCCCAGCATTGCCTGTAAGGAGACAGTGCACTTGAGTGGCTCGGGGTCACTCTTGATGTCTGTGATACCAGACTGGGAAGCAAACCAATCCAATCCCTTCTACATTTTCCTAGAAAGCACTTCCAAGAAAACATTCAGGTTATGTACCAGAGCCACACTGTCAGAGGAAGAGATACCCAGTCAAGTGTCTTGAATCTAGGCCATGCCATAAGAGTTAAGACATACATACTGGATACTGATTGAAGATAGTTCATAATCATAGTTAACAACCAAACACCACAAAGATCCATCCCTCAGGAGAAGCAAGCTGCTCTGAAGTCTCAGCCAGGGTTTAGATGAAGGTCAGTGGAACAGGATGACTTTACCAGAGATCTCCTCTGTACAGCTTCTGGCAGCCAGGCAGGAGAAAACACCGTGAACTTGCTGTCAGCAAGAGAATGATACAGCAGGGAGAAGTGCTGTCAAGAAGCTGAAAAAAGGAAGTGCTGAAACTGTTCCCATTACAGCACGGGTTGATGGAGACCTAGAGTGCATGCTGCTGAAATTAATTTTCCTCCTCAACATACCTAAAGAAACAACTATGTTCTCAACTCTGTCACTGTACGACAGCAAGAGAAAAATCTCCTTTATCCCCTAACAGCCTTTCAAAGGCCAAAACCAACCGGAAGTGCCTTTGAAGATAAATTAATGGTCCTGTGGCAAGTGAAGAGGTGTGACAACACTAAATAAGTGACTTTAATTTTTGAGTGTCTGATTTCTATTGTCTTCCAATCACACAAACCTGGTGAAGAGCTGGAAGCTCTCCTGCTTGCTCCAGCTCTGACTGTGCATTAACCCCCAGTGAGAGTGGGCTGGTACATTCCCAGAAACAAGCAGGACCAAAGCAGCTGCTGCAGTGCAGCAACCCATACACAAGGCTGCCTCACAGCCCCCTCCCCACACACTGCCTGCAGGGCTGCTGCTCCACCAAGCATCCAAGCACCCGGCTGGAGGCAGCCAGCTGCACAAGGATTATCCTCTTGCTGACTTCCAGGGAGGCAAGCCAAGAGTGGCTAGGACAGCCCTTCCTACACAAGCAACCATTCCCCGCACGCAAAGGCTAACATCTTTGGCATGATCATCAGACCAAGAATGAATCCAATCTTCAGACAGTGATGTAAAGCTGCTCTGTTTCTATTACTGTCCCAGACATCCAGAAGAGATAGGATGCCTATGAAATGACAGCAGACAAGCTTCATACCAACAAGCCAAAGTCCTGAGATGGTGAAAACAACTTTGTACTAAAGCAGTGATAGGGGAAAAGGAAGTCCAACCCTGTTTCAACAACAGATTTCAGTTCTTCTATTTTTCCAGCTGTAACCAAGATGCACAGTAAGGCTGAGGAAACAAAACAGTAACAAGTTATTTTGGATACTGTTTTGTAAACAGATGCATGGCCAGTTGTCTAACCATGGGAACATTAGTATGAGTAGGCTCTGAGAGGGAGCAGCAGAGCACTCGCAGGGTTATCTAATTGCAAGCTTTGAGCAGCTTGCATCATCTCCATCAGTAAATTTTTATCAGTCTGCAACATCAGCAGCTCATGCTGCAAGACACCTGGAAGAATTTGTGAAGTGCCATCTCCCTTGGGTACCACAGGACTGTTCCCTCCTACTCCAGCCACTAACAGATACAACCACAAGGACAGTTAGAGGAGGTGTTTCTACAGCTAACTGTTAATTATATTAAATGACAAGACATCTGACTCAACCACCATAGGGCCAGGTGCAAACTGGGCTTCCTACTCTCTGTAGCAGGGATGCCTTATCCTTGGGGAAAGGTATAACAACAGAAGTGAGTCACCTTACACACACAGCAGGCCACTACTTTGACATAGTTTATGCCAGGACAGCCTACTAATTTCAGTATGTTCTGTCTACCCTGGCAGGCTTCATACCAGGGAGTCATTACTTTGTGTGCTTAAAAAGCTGCATATAGCTTGCTCAGGCACCGAAGAGCAAGACATGAAAACAAGGAATTTGATCAACATTAAAGGTAGGGTCTTCTGTGTAAGTTCACATAGCAAGCATTAGTGTGTATGAGATCCACGGACAGAAGACCACAATCAACACCTGTGAGATCAAAGGAAATGCTGAATATAGAGGCACAATATTACATGGGCAGCGCAATAGAGAATATTCACTCAAACTGTGGTCACACTCCCCACTGCAACACAAGCGTTACAGCAACAGAGCCAAGGGACAGCAACAGAGCTCAGAGCTGGGAACAGTAAAAGCAGGGCTACAGAAGCAGACCAGAGAGCCAAAGTCCTCTTCCTCCCACCTTAAGCTGTCCACCATTCCCCACCAGACTCAGTGCTGAGCAGCCCGCAACTCCAGTTATCACCATGACCACACACCAGGTGGTCACACACAGCCATGCCACAGCAGCCTGAGGTGCAGGGAGCTGGTGGGCTGAGCTCTACAGCTGCAGGATCTGAGGTTTATTGACATTCAACTAATGAAGTAGAGGACAGAAGATCCACATAATTTGTGGTTTCTCTAGGTCAGGAAACCAAGCATTTGGGAATTTGCAGTACAAATATTAGTATTCTGTTAATTTAAGTACCACCTTTCCTGAGAGGCAGGATCATATCTAACTGAAATACAGCATACCCTCCAAAACTGCTGTCCAACAGGACATGTCTCAGTGACAGAACAGTCTGCCCCCCAGCACTATTCAGTTTGAGAAACAGTTTTAGAAGTGCTCCCTGTTCAAAATTAAGGGAGAGAGTTCATGCTATGGCAGTGCAGAAGGAAACACCTAGATACAACCATTTCAAGTTTTAAATGAGCTGGTAAATTTTGCACATAGGCATCACTACACCCGAGTTCTGCAGATGCTTAGATGTGTATGCACTAGGAAGTAGTCAAGAGTGCACTGGAAATTTGGGTACCACAAAACTAAAACAGACCTTCAATTTGCCATCTTAAGGACTTCAGCGTGATCTTTCTCTTTGCCCACTTCTGCAGTGATCTTTAAGTATGAGCATAATTTAAGGGAAGTTTTAACACCCTATGAATTCACACAATCACTGGAAGCCTCCCATTACCAGTTTGCTACTTTTTTCATCAGGAAGTTACATTCTAGGATGTTCTGCCCTTTGCCTGTACAGCGAGACTGCAGTAGTAGCTGGTCCTCATTACTACATGTAGCACTCTGAACACAGAGAAAGGCACAATAGTGTTTAAAGCTAGAGATGGGTTCCAGTAAGCAAATGATTTTGCAGTTCCAAGGCCAGGATGTTATCAGAGAATGCGCTCAGGAATTTGAGTAAGGAGAGAACTGCTTTATGATTTAATTCAGCAGTCCCTGCCAGAACAAACAAATTTGCCTTAGGCTTCAGTTCTTGCACATTAGATGCAAGAAGCTTCAAAACTTTAAAGTTACTTGACACTTCCTTCAGATTTCGTGTATACAGTGTATATCCTCTCTGCATTAGTATCAGAACAGTCATTAGTCTCTATTAGGTATGTATGTATGTGTGAGAGCATTATAGTGCAAAGAACAATGGCATGAAATAATAATTGCTTCTGAAGTTTTAAAGCTATCAGTCTGGTTGTGGTAGGTGGCAAGTCAGACTCCATCCTGTGATGTCCCACTGTCATTTTGAGTGTTCAGCCCCTTAACAGAGGAGGTTGACCTGTTGGCTCTCTGAAGGTGCCAGGGAATAAGAAAACAAACTGAACCCAAGAGCAAAACAGAAGGCACAACCCAAAATTCTGGAGGAAGATTACTCTTCAAAAAACCCAGAACCACAACTAAGCATAAGTTTCCCTACTTTAAGATGACCCAGCCGTCCCTCTCCCCATCCCTGTTCCACTTAGTGCTAGCAAGTGCTACAGAGAACTCGTGCAGCCTAACACGGTGAGCAACAATGACCTGCTGCCTCTCAGGGCAAGAAATATAACCACAACCTCAACACACAGTTAAGCAACTGCACTCTAAGGAGCATGTGCAGAGCTGGCATCACAGCACTTGAACTTAATAATTTCCAGTATCTTTGACAACAGTGGCCCAGATTTTCATGCCCTGGTACCCAACAGGTTAACAAGTACCAATTCAGATGTGTTAAGCATCCTGCTTCCTGGAAGTATTTATCAATACTAGAAAAATTAGATGTCCTAATCGGAGACTCCTTACTAAGGAACTTTACTTGCTTGTTTTATCAATGAGACTTCACTGTAAAGCCAGCTAAGAAATTATTCATAAATTTTACCTGTAAGAGGAAAAAAGAACTCTTCATCTCTAGTTTTTAGATACTGAAACACGCAGAAACAGTGCAGAGAGACCAGAGTTCCCATATGCACAAGTTCCACTGCAGAACATGCAAAGCTTCCCCTTCAGCAGATAGTGCTGAACTATTTGCTTCCCACATTTATGACTGCAGCTATGTGAAAACCCTAGCTCTGATTTTCACCACTTAGAGATGCAGGAAAACAGCAACCAAAGGATCAGCCCACAGAGCTGAGAACTGCAGTCAGTGCTTCCTAGCAAGAGAGACTCCACTGGTAGCCTACCAATCCTGTTCACTGGACCTCAACACATTACACAAGACAAACTGAAAGTCAATGCAGCCATAAGCAGCCACACTCAATCAAGAGCAGTGCCAAGCTTGGCATGAATCAGCTGCAGTACAGATGAACAGGCTTGGAGAACCTCGGTACAAGAGGCCAACTGAACAGCATCCACTGCCCCTTCAAATAAGAAAGGCTGTTAGTAACTTGAAGCCAATTGCATGGAGAGAACAGACAGAATATATGACCATAGGTCTGCCTGCATCACAGCACAGCATGCACAGGTCTTTCCTAAACCAGCACAGAACAGCTTCCTTCTGCATACACTCTCCCTCCATGAAAACCTCAAAGGACTTGGAAAACCTGGACAAGGGCTTAAGCACAAGTTGTGGCTTCTGGGGACACTTCGTGCAGGAGGTTACACTGCCTCTGTGGCCAGGTATGCAGGTTTTCAAACTTAATAGCTATTCACAAGCTTCTTGCAATCCTGCAGACAGGATTAAGCACTAGCCAGTCTTAACATTGTTGAAGTTAAACTGACAGTTCACCTTTCAGCACTGGGAGGAGTTCAGATCAAGACATGCATGTGACAGTATTATCCAGCTATGCTTCCCTTCTATCTTTGAAGTTTCTCAGTGTTGCACAAACCACAGTGCAGCAAGTCTCCCTAAAATATGCAAATACCACTGACACAGATGTGATTCACATCCCTGAAGTGTGTCACTACTGGCTAGACAAGGAGATCTTTAAGACTGAAAGCAGCCAAGTGCCATGCTGTCCACTTTGTGTTTGCCCTGCATATGACACCACATGAGTAAGCAGTGCTCAATGTGAGTGTAAAAAGCCCAGGCAAGTGCAGACCTTGTTTCACTAAGGTATTTTCCATCTGCTGAGGGGTTAGAAAAGAATGGGCAAGATTTAAAGAGCAAACACATTTTTAATTCAGAGCAAAGGGAAGGACTCCGTTATCTTTTGCCACTCACTGACCAGCAGTTACTATGAGGTGAACAGACACCAAGAAAAAAATCCTATCCTATCATTCTGAGGCATGGTAGCTTAGCTAGATGAGAACCTGAGGCTTTGAGACACTCTTAAGCAACTCCACTTTTTAGTCATTTACTTAAGAGCACCTGCCAGCTCTGCATCATCTCCTTTTCTCTGTAACAGTTTGCTTTGAGCACAAATCCATATTTTGTTAACCTCCATCTCTAAGTGATGTTTGCAGGAGCTCTGTTTACTTCTGAACAAGTATACATGGCCATTGCTGCTACAGTATCAGGCAGCTCTAGTTTCAAAGTCTTTATCAGAGATCACACAAGACAATTTGATTTTAGTCTCCAGGTACTGGCTTGCAGCATGCAATCTGTTGACTTACAATCTGAACAAGCACTTGGTGTCACAACCCTTAGCCAACCACTGCTGAAAGAATGCCTGAAACTTCAGCACTGGAAAGATGCCCAGACAAACTTGTAGCAATTTTCACTACCTTATCTTTCAGGCAGGAATGCCATTTCCCTTAATATCTCAGATATATTTTGCAGAGTTATTCTGCAAAATTGTCAGTGCCCACTCACTCTTCCCTTTTAAGTTTGGATACTGCCTACCACCCTGTAGGTGACTTCTACAAAGACATCCTTCAAAACTTGTTTGAATGACAGCTATGTGCCCTTATGTCTAAATTTCAGAGAACTCAATAGAAGAACACATTAATTTGCAGGATATTAGGTTTTACGCTTCTGTTCCCACCCTCGAGTACTCAGGCTACCTTAGCTAGCACCTCAGATTTCCTTCTGCAAGTGCATCATTAGAGATGCCAGCGAAGCCAGTCTGAGGTATTCAAGAAACCTGCAAGTACAGAGGGAAGGGGTTTGGCGTGGGGGAAGAAGATACCATACAATGCAATTGCAAGGTTAAAGCATCTGCGCTGAAGTCCAAGGTGGTCAGTGTAGCCCTACTGGTAGGAGCAGGTAAGAGGCTGCACACCAAGAGCAAGGAAACCTGGTGCTCTGGCATTTGCACAGCTGCGACAGAGGGGAGGGGGTCTCTGCTTCTCCTGCTGACCTCTTGCTCCTCAAAGCAGCACAACACTTACCTAGTTTTCCTTTGGCTTTATAGCAGCAGCCATGGAAGAACCAAGCAGAAAGCAAGCAACACCAAGATTTGTCACGCATGAGAGCTGCTCCTGTTCAGCCCATTCCAGAGCAGGATGACCCCATTCTTCACCAGCAAGAGTTACCTCCTAGAAGCAACAGGGAAAGGAGAAGAGCTTCCAGGCTCCCCCACTGAGGACCATTAATTCAGCCAGGTTCTTCATATTTTTGAAAGACAGGGGTACAAAAGCAGCCTACACAGCATCTTCTAACAAACTCAGTATATATATTGGATTATTCAGAACCTAGCAGTGGAGATTTTATGGTGGTCAGATTATCTGATGTATAGTTGGCATTCAAGTCTACCAAAAGTCATCACTAGCATAAGAACAGAGCAACTGAGAATATCAGATCATGGACTCATCCATAGAACTATCCCCAGTTAACCCCTAGGGCATAAACAAATTTAGGGGATAAGGAACTCCATGCACAGTCTTATTCTGAAAGAATAAGCCATTTCACAGCAACTTGCTCATGTAGTAAAGGAATTTGTTGGGGTTACCCGTGTTAGACAAGCCCATGAGTAAGGACAGAAGGACTAGTTTCCTTCTAGGAAGCAATCTATTCATAGCCTTTAATGGAAATCTCCCAATACTTTGGAATCAGCTGCTTTGCTGTATTAAGGGAATCTTCATCTTACCCTTCCCATAGATGAGGTAGTTTTCTACACACACTGAAAACTGAAAGCATGCTAAAAATATAGCTAAGCCTACAAATCAAGCATAATTCATAGATGAACTTTGAACTCTTCCTGAGTGACATCTATCTGTCTGCAAACTGTAGTCCTAAACAATTTCAGTTGCAGACCTTTATGCATTTTCTCCTCTATGGTAAATATAGTGCTAGAAGTCTTAGAGTCAAGTAGCCTTTGTGTGGGTTGCTCCACAGCCCTTGTAGCAATCAGGACTGATGTGATCAGTGTCAGAACTAAAACATTTCCTACCCTCTACGGTTTTTAACCAATGTTGGTTAAAGGAGGTTTTAGCACCTTTGGCCAGACAGCTAGCTATTTTAAGATCAACAGCACTACAAACTAACATGATTCAAATGCAGCTGGCCTTTCCATCACTTTTTCCCCCTAAACAGGACACTTATCAAGGGATAATCAAGGGCACCAAGGGAACAGACAAGGTGAAAACCACTTTGTCTTCATGCTATGAGCTGCTCTAGCCTTTCATCTTAAAACCCCAGCAATTCAGAAGATAAATTAGAAAAAGAAGAAGAGTTGGTCAGCAGAACTGCTGGAAAACAGTTTTGGTCCTTTCAGGAAAACAGCCAGAAATTTGTCTCACACCAAAAAAGTCGACTTGTTTCAGCTTCCATATTACATGAAATTTTATCCCTTTTGTCTGAATACAAGGCTGCTTAAAACAAGCAAAGCACAAGGGAGATGATGTACTATCATGCTTGCCAAGCAAGTGCCAGCCCCAGTAAATTACGACTCAGAGCAGCCCAAGCCAAACCGTGCAGGTGCAGTGCACAGGGTCCCTGCTGAGCAGCAGGGACCAGCACCCAGCAGTATGAGAGCACCCCAATCTCAACCCGGAGTTCCAGATACATCCCACATACAGGGAGAATCTGCATGCCCCCTCCCTAATATCAGACTAATACTAACAGAAAAGTTACAGGTAACATGCTTCTGCGATAGCTATGACAAAGCCCCTTTATCAAATAGGCCAAATAATTGGAAAGCATTAGCTATGTGCTTGGCAGGTCAGGCACTGAAAACCATCCTGCCTCCTACTAATCAGGAAGAGATTAGTTAAAATTTGAGTAGGCTGTTACAGCTGTAGACATAGTATCAAGTATGCTGTGCCATGCTCTCAACCAGACCCCTTACAAGAAAATGGATAAAGCTGAGGACAAATGCATGGAAGAGATCACACAGAGCAGAACACAACCTCACACACAGTCTTTGTGGTGACAAGTCATGGCATTTCAGGAAATAACAAGAAAGTTCCCAGCATTTTGGCAAAGAGCAGAATTAAGCCACGAAAGAAGCCCAGTTCTCTGCTGTTACCATCTCCACTGAGCTCATACAAGTCAAATCCTGTTGGCTTTCACGATGTCATCGCATAGCTCTCACCAGCCTAGCTACCCTGTTATGTGCTTCAGTATTCCCACAGCGGAAACAGCTGTCTGAGAAGTGCTGGAAAGGGAAGAGACCCCAAAAAGCTCCTCAAACTGCCACCCTGGTGATGCATCAGCTTTTCTGACTGATATCAGAGCTAGGTAGACAAGCTTACTATACCTCTTATCCAGCCACAAGAAGCACCAAGCCCTCCAGCTGTGGCTGGAACACAGCCTAGTAGGTACTTGGTTTTTAGCATCACAAATGTTCATAAACCCAGCTCAAGTGAAGCAGCACAGCAATAGCTGAAGATTTTGGGCTTCCTGCCATTTATTTATTTATTTTAATTAAGTGAGCTCAACAACAGACACAGCAATGAAGATAGTTTCAAGAAAGTGGTCATATTACACCTCTTCTGCCATCACTACTGAAGCAACAGCCTTAAAATCGCAGCTGTAATTCAGGCTCATTTAAAAGCTCTGTATTTTCCCTGAAACCTATTGAGCTGTTCTGCTTTCTCCTCCCAACTATTGATTACTGGGGTGGATGGGGTGAGGGGGGAATATTAACAACTGCCTCCCAGCCACTTTTCAGTGATGCCACAGCTTGTGACATCATGGTTGTCTCCATGGTGACACAGCAACACAACTGAATCTGAACAGGAGGAGGCCAATTAGAACAAGAAAGCTCTTTTGTGGTTGGAACCATAGTAATTGACAGAAATAAGAGAAGCTGCTATAAAAAGTACATAATTCCAACAATAAAAACCTTGCTTTTAGTTTGCCAGGCGAACCTAAAACCCCAAACCACATCTAAGTATAAAAAAGCCCTTCTGGACTGGCAAACCCATGCTATCACCAGCTTCTTTTCCAGCTCTAAAGAACACTGAGCGAGCCTGGATCACGGAGATAATTTTTCCTCTCCCCTCATGTCAAGTTCTTTCCATTGTAGCCTGCCCACATGCTTAGGAGGCTTCTCAGCCCATCACGCTACAATTAGTATGCACGCATGTGTGTGGGGGAACACACAAAAGAAACCAACCCAAGCCTGCCAATCCATAGTCACTCATGCTGGCTAAGACACCACCTTCAAGGATGAAGCACACTCAGGATTTGAAATAGATAATACGAACAAGATCTGGACCTTCTAGGTATCTATACCATGTTGTTTTCAACCTCCAAATCAATAAGAGACATACAGGAACAATCTCTGCTAGCATAGGTTAAATTGTTACGGTGCTGTTGAGGGCACATTAACCAAAATCCGGCTCCCTGACCGATCTCCACTCTCCACCTTACATTGCGTGTTAATCAGGAAGCACTTGCTGCAGTCCCAGGGATAAGGCAACTGCTGCATTGCTCCAGAGTGGCCAGGACCAATGCAAAGCTAGGAGGAAGTCCCCAGGGCAAAGCAGCTGTTTAGAGTGTACCACAATCAGGCCTTAAGCCTTAGGCAACTCTATTTTTTCTATAGATTCAGACCATTAAACAGTAGCTACATTCAGAGGTACGTATACAGCATTTTTCTTTTTTCAAGCAAGCCTAAAAGCTGCAGCAGTCCATGAATAACCTTAGGGTGTACTTTCCAAGCAAGCAAGCTTGAAGGTGTAAGCCACAGCATGAAGTCAGGCCACCTCGAGTGAGGATAGCTGCACCCAACACACCAGCTCAAGCACAGCGGTACTGAACACAGTCACAACTGGTGGTTAAACCTTCAAGGGTAATGCTGCTTCCCAGAGCTGCAGCCAGCAGACCTATTCTGTTCCTCTCCTGCAACTCAATGGAAAAGAGAGACATGTCACTGTTGGCAGGAGAAACAGAACACACAGGTCCCTAGTACAGGCAAGCTCATGGCATGCGGAGGCTGGGCAGTAACCAGATTAGCAGCTGTTTTCTGATAAGGGGCACAGCTGGCTAAAACTCTAATTGAGCCAGCTTAAAAAATTAATTAGAATAAAATAGATTTAACAGGTCCCCTCAACAACTGCAGCAGAAGCAGCTCTCAGTCATAATCCATCCAAGTGAGAGCCTTTGTACCAAACACTTTTTCTCAGCTCGTACCTCAGTCTGGTAAAGTTATTTCACATGCAACAGCAGGACTTGAGTTAAGGCATGATCAGTGACTAGGTCTCCTGTTAGGATTCACCCAGCCATTAAAAACAAGCCATCCTGTGGCACACTTCTGAGAAATGGAACAACAGGACTTCCTCAAGCCACCCTCACCTGTGAACACAGTTGGTTCAAACAGCAGACACACACATTCCTGCACACTGCCTTCTGCAGGATACCACCTGAGCAGCTCTGTTTTTCATAAGCTAAGAGTTCTGCCCTTCAAAAAGGTTTTAGTTCATTCTGGCCTCAGTGTTCCTGGTACATGAACTCATTTACCCAGAACTGCGATCATATCCACCTGCTGTCTGAACACATACCATCACCCATACCCAAAGCATGTTTGCTAACAGAGCAAGAACTAGAAGAGAGCAGAAAACATGATTTTCTGTATGAAACAGGCCTTGCAGCACTAGAAAAAGACATTGGCTACAGAAGGGAAAGAAACCTGAAATAAGCAGAAATAATGACTTTGGAAACAACTAGCTTCTAAAGTTATTTTTAGAGCTGCCTCCCCCAGCACCCAAGATATTCAAAGCCCTTGAAAAAAATAAATCCAAGGTAAGCACACAAATAGCAGTGCCAGAAGAAAGCAGACAGCACTTCAAAGTTTACTGCTGTCACAACACCAGCAGCCTGAACGGCTGGCCCAGTTCTGTCCTTTTGATTTGAGGAGGCCTCATTAGTCTGAGCTCTGCTTTGCTCTACCACAGCAAGCTCTCAGGAACTTCACTGACTCCACTGGAGCCACGCCACATGTGTGCCGGGGGAAATAACGAGCACTGCTCTGTGCCGGGGGCCCACAGCAGGACGGCTGTTGATCCGCTGTTGGACAGGCTGAGCGCAGCACTTTAGAGCGGGGGAAAAAGACAGACGGGCACTTTCGTCCTTGCTTTTTAAAGCCTGCCGTTATTTAAGGCCCGAGGTGACAGGTTAGGGAGGGTTCCCTCTGCACACTGGACAGCTGGCTACCCTTCCAGCTCGACCACCTCCCCGGGCAGACTGGGCCGGGAGGGGAGGGGCAGGCACCCTACCCGCAGCCGACGCCGCTGGAGCTCACCGGAGCGCCGGCACGGCCACCGCGGAGGCTGAAGGCGCAGCGCGGGGCTGCGGGGCAGGGGACGACGACGACACAGCGCAAGCGCTCGGAGTGCCTCTTCAGTGACCAGACAGAACGGCAAAGGCCGGGGTGTCTCCGGACCAGCGCTCCCCGCCGCCCGGGGCGGTGGGGGAGGCGGCCCCGGCTCCGCCCCGCGGCAGCGGCCACCGTGAAGCAGGCCTGGGAC
>JAVJGG010000009.1:15552833-15608203 GCA_035590195.1 Aviceda cuculoides | reverse complement strand
GGCGCTCCCACGGCCGGGCGCGGTCACGCGCGTCCCTCCTCCGCGCGTAGCGCCGTCGCCCGCGGTCCCCGGTCTTTGGGCGGGAACAAGGCGACCGGGCACGTCTCAAGCCTTAACCGGGAGCCCCGCGTCTGCAGCGGGTGGGACGCGGCGGGGACGACGACGATACGCGGGACACACACGGGGTGGCAGCCCCGTGCGTGGCAGAAGCGGGGGGGGCCAGCGGTGCTGAAGAAAGCGGGCGCCTTTCTTACCCCCGCGCAGGGGCTTTGTCACCTCCTGATGGCCGCGGGAGCCTCGGTGACATTCCCCCAGCACGGCCCCGTCTTTGCCCCCGACGCGAAAGTGGGTTTGGCTGAAAGACCTCCTCGTCCCGCCGCTGCCCCAGCCCCGGCGCCGGCCCCCCGCGCCGGGGACACCCCGAGCTGGGCCGGGAGGGGGGTGGGCGCCCTGCAGGTGAGGTTGCCGCGGGGCCCGGCCCTGGGGAGCAGCGCCGCTGCCCCCCACCTGCTGCAGGGCGGCTGCAGGCAGTGTGCGGCGCGAGCTGCTGGAAAGTCTCTGGTGGGGAGACAAATAAATCGAAAAGGAAAGAGCGGGGACGTGGATGTTTCCCTGGGTGGGTGTTTCCTGCTGGTCACAGATTTGCTAACCGAGCTCCATCCTGATGGGTATGGGGAGAGGGAACTGAGTCTCGCTTCTCCGAGTGCTGCTGCTGTGCTTGGTGCCTGTGTTTTGTGCCTCCCCGTTAGGCTGCCTGAGCAGGAACGATGGGTAATGGACCTGTGAAGGGGAGCAAGGCTGGTACAGCTTGTGGGCTGTAGGGAGAGCCTGCCTGGATAGAGCCACACCGGGTTTGGCACCCTGGGCACAGATGGGCCAGGTGCTGCAGCAAGCATCCAGCTCCATCCCTCCAATCCCAGGTTGAGAGATCCGGAGCTGAGCGTGAGGCTCGCCCAGACTGCAGGGCAGGAGGAGACCTCTGTGATGCCGGAGCTGTGCCACCGGCGGTCTGACTCGAGACAGGGGCACTAATGCAGGTGCCCGCTGCCTAATGGTGCTGCCTGTGGAGTGCTTGGCCTCTGGCAAGGGTTGTGGCTTTGCAGGTAGCGGTGTTGCTGCATGGCTCCTGCCAGGAGCATGTGTGCCGCCCCAACTCCTCACTGTTACATCAGTCCTTGGATACTCTGATTTATTTATGACTCGCTGGGTTCACAGCGCTCAGTGGAGAAGGGCTGGTCTGCAGCAAGGAGAGATCAAAGCGCCTTGGGGAAACACCACACAGAGCTCACGCCCTGCCAGCTCCAGCGAGTGAGGCTGAGCCACTGCTGCCCTTCACATTCAGCAATGGAATTGCTGCAGATGTGCTGCTTCTGCTCTCAGAAACAAAGCACCAAAGTGGGGCTGAAGGAGGATCTCACCAGAGAGGCCTGAGACTTGGGACCTGCAGCCCAGGGTCACTCCCCTCCGCTGCCTACCAAGGAAAACAAGAAAACTTGTTTTCGATTCAGCTGCTTCCAGGCTTGGGAGTGGTGAGCAGCTCTGGACTGAGAGTCCCTCATCCACATGGGCTGTGAGTGGCTCTGCGAAGCTCTGAGCCGATCTTTTCCTGAATCCTCAGGAATACCCACGTCGTGGCTCAGTAGATGGAAAAAGTAATGGGAAAGCATGAAGGAGAGGAAAAGCAACCCAGAACAAGAGAAACACAGACAAAGAAATCCTCATTTGCCTGTGCTGTCTGAAATCCTGCAAATGCTCAGGCCTTACTAAACCTTATCCAGTCCCTCTGTCCTGGCACATGTGTGTATCTTGGCTAAGACCGTCGCCAGTTGCTGCTGGGCTGCTCCAGCAACAGCACGAGCCCCATGGCCATGGAGGAAGATGTAGAGAGGTGCTGAGCATCCCTGACAGCAGGGACACAAAGCGGCATCTGTGATTGCCTGCCACCAGGACAGCTCTATGTGCACCCGGTTTGCATGGATGGCAGCAGGGCCAGCATGGTGGGATGCTACCAGGCCCCTCAGCCTAAGAGGAGACCTTAGCTGTCTGCTGTACCCGGCATGTTGCTCTCCAACCACCACAGCCTCATGGGCAGATCACTACACCATGCATGGGCTCCCTGCTGCTGCTCTCCCAGAGGCTCTGAGCAAGCTGAGACACCCCTTGGTGCCTCAGTTCCTTCTCTCCCACAAGGTCAGCACTACTGACTCCCTTTCCTGCCATTAAGGCTGATAAAAGCAAGCAATGCGGACTTGGCTATCTGGCCATATTACCAAAGGAAAATGCTGGCAGCTGCCTTTCTTTCTACTCCCTTGTAGATGGACCCTGCTGGGAGAGGGCAGGCTTGGCCAGGACCTTGGAGCTGTGCTCACTTCCCAAAATTAAGTCTGCTTGTGTCGGCACAGCATCACGTGTGGGCTGCAGCTCCCCTCTTCCTGGGGATCTGGGCAAGTGACATTTCCATGGGGCTCAAACCCATTGCAGCCATTCCTGGGTGCCAGCAAGACACATGCACACAGTAGGCAGCAGAAAGAGAGCTTGCTGCGCTGGGTGCTGCCTGTAGTAGAGCTGAAACCTGGCAGCAAAGAGCACCAAGTGCAGCTTTGCTGAGGCAGAAGGATAAGAGAGATTTTGGTTTTGGTGGTGGAGTTGGAGAGTGGGGTTGTAGCTATGTACTGGCTTCCTGGGGAAAAGGGAGCGCTGTCTGGGCGCAAGGCTTAGTAGTGGAGTTTCCACAATAGAAAGGAAAAGATTAGATGTGAAAAATGAACAGTAAGTGTGGAGAGAAACAGTTGTCATAAATGTCTTTGTGTCCTATAGACATATGAATAGATCATGGAACATGTATATGTACCCTTTTTTTCCCTTACAAATACTGATGGAGCATGCAACAGAACTCTTTCCCTGGTGCGCGTGCGCACACACACTCTCTCTCTCTCTAATCCCTTTCCTGCTGGTATGTCAGAGAAAGCTATTTCTGGAACGTGAAATCTAGGTCAAAAAGAAGGAGAAAATCTGAAGGGAATGATAACAGTCTCTCTCCTCAAAGGCTGTACAGGGTCAGCTCAGGCTGATACGATTAGCAAAGGGGCCACAATGGTGCTTTACTCCTCAGCTGTGGCCGCTCATGCACAGGCTGAACAATGTTTCCTGGCCTGGTTTGGTTTTTCCTTTGCCTTCACACCACTACTTCTTCCCCACAAAGAAGAGAAGGCCATGACAGCCGAGAGAGGAGAGGAGCAGAACTTGCCTTCCTACCCAGAGACCAGGTAATCACTGCAGGCAGAGGAGGAAGAGGCAGAGGAGGAGGAGGAGGAAGGGTGTCTGTAGCCATCCCTCACAAGCCAGCACTACATCACTTTCCCAGAAGCTGTGGAAACATGTTCCACAGTGAGCCAGCCCTTGGGGATTTGGTCAGCACGATGCTGCTTTGTGCTCTGACACTGCACAGAGGTGTGCAGGCACTTTGTCTTTCCTCCACTAAGCACGACCATGCTCCCTCTGCAAGAGCATCAGTGCCAGGGGGCCGGGCTGGGATCTGCCTTCTCCCAGGGCAGGGGAGGGTTCCCAGCACAGCAATGGTCCTGGGAGCCATCTCTCTAATTTAGTGATGAAAAGAAAAAAAAATCAATACAACGAAGACAGAAAACAGGTTGGAGGCTGCTATAGAAGGGTGGCTATTCTGTCCTGCCTTTGGGGAGTATCTCTCCCAAGTAGTGTTCTGAAGCCCAGCCTGGGCTTGGCAAAGCTTGGGCATATGGATGGACACAAGGTGTGTGCAGCCCTGGGAGTTGTTTATGGTGCTGGTGGCTCTCAAGGATGAGCCTCATGCCTGGCTCTGGTTGGGGTCAAGGTTGGGCTGGCCTGAAGGGCTAGACTTTCTCAAGCTCCTTCTGCTCCAGGTGCTGTGGTGCTTCCCTTGCTGGGCTGGGCTGGGGGCCTGCAGCCAGAGCTGCCATCACGGGGTCAGCAGAAAGGGAGAACTGGAGGGTTGCAGCCCTCCAGAGCTCACGCTCTCAGGGACATCTTAACCATTGGTATGACAGGTCAACAGAGACAGCCCAGTCCTGGAGGAGGAGGCAGAGCTGGATTCCCTGGCCTCCCTGGAAGAGATTTGGGCACAGGATAAGGAGGCAGACACCTGGGCTTTCTGGTAACAGGCTGCTGAATCCCAGGGAAGGATGCTTTGAGCAAGGGTGACATTACCAGACGGCACAGGGAGGACTGGGAAGAGCTCATGTTGGAACTGGCTTGATGTGGGCATTCCCTGCTGTCACTGGTGCATTGGGTGGAGGCTGGGCTGGGGTCTCCACACTGGGGATTCTCACTTCCTTTTGCTGTGCTTTGCCCACCTCTGCTTTCCTGTTTCCCCTGGACACCAAATACTCAGCTCTGTATTGCAAGCAGTCTATTAAGCAAGCAATTCCCAGTGCTGCATCTAATAAGAAGGAGCTGGGGCTGGGGAGCCCTTTGTAATGCTCAGGAGCCAGTGTGGCTGTCGGCTGAATGCCTAGCAATTAGATGAATAGGTTTCACTGGAGCTTTTGAGTCTCCGGCTTCACAAGGCACAAAGCTTTGTTTAAGGTTGATCAAGGGCAGCTCATCATCTGTCTTGCTGGCTGTCAAATGGGAGCTAATTGCCTTGTAATGCGTGAGTGACACAGGCGTTTGTGGGAGGAATTGGCTTGTCAGATATGTGACAGTTGTCAAGGCTCTCCCACCTGGCTGTGTTCCCCACACAGACCCTGAGACTGGCAGCCCTCCGTGAAATGGAGCTCGCTGCACCTCTTCATGCCGGTGGCTGCATCCCTTTGCTTTACGATTCAACCCCCATGCTGTCCTCAAAGAATGAAAAGCCTGTGTCAGCCACAGCATTGCTGCTGCTGGTGCCTCTTTAGGATGTGTCCCAACAGAGAAGACACCCAGACCCCCTCTCAGGGACTGGGCACATGATGGGAACTGTTCCTCTGGGTTGCTGCATGGATGCTGGTGCAGGAGGGTGTCTGCGGGAAGGGAATGGGTGAGTTGTTTCACTCCAGAGCCCTGCGTGGAGCAGAGGCCGTGAGTGACCATTAGACCTGCGGACGATGGTGCACCCACTTCTCTCTATTGGTCCAGACTGATGCCATCAAGCTGAGAGGTACCACCCTGCTGCTTGGGAGGCCCCTCTCATACAGCACCAACCAATTAAAGCTTCAGTAATGCACATTTGCAGGGGGAACTGAGCCCGAGTGGCTGACTAAAGGTGTGACTGCTATCCAGATATGCTTCCTGACTTCCCCATCATGCACATGCAAAAACACGGATGCTCCTCTCTGCTCCCCACCCCCTCCATCAAAAACGTTTCCCTCCTAAAGCCCCATCAGCCAATGCAAAGGGCTGGAGGATGTTCTGGAAATCAGCAGATCTCTGTTGGGTCACATCAGAGAGAGGTGGCAACCAGTCACTTTGAAAGCACCCCCTCTGTGCTATGCCTGCTGTTGCTTCCTGGTGTTAGCCTGGATTTGCAGCAGTGCTGAGCTCAGCATCAGCCATACTGCCAGCAAGGAGCAAGGGTGGCTTGCAGGGAGTGGGGTGAGCCAGGGTGGGAAGAAAATGGGACAGAAGCAGCCAGAGAGGGTGGTAAGAAGGAGGGATGGGGCTGAGCAAACAGCCCGTCCCTCCCAGGGGATCTCTTCCAGTCCCTGCCTCATCCTGTGGACTTTGACTGCAGTGAGCCTGGGTTGCGGACCACCGAAGGTGAGATGCCAGGGCATGGGCATGTCTCTGGGTGGAAAGGCCTGGAGCCAGGCACAAAGGCTGCTGGTGCTCCCCTTCCTGGTTCCCCCTTTGGCTGCTGCTAGGATGGGGCTCTGACCTGGCTCCCACCAACAGCCCACTCCTCCGTTCCAGCAGCTTTGCCTGTGGCAGATACAATGAGGCTGCTCTGAACACCCCCCCCCCCAGCTCTGTGGTTTGGTGCCAGAGCTCATGCCAAGAGCAGCCTGCCCCACTGGACCTGACCCCGGTGTGCCTGTGGGTGACAGGGTTTGCTGTCTACCTCCATGCTGCTGGTAGCACTGTATAACCCTGGGGTAGGATGCTGGACTCCTCCTGCCCACTCTGGTGTCTGCCTGGCACAATGTCCAGGCATCACCATGTCTGGGAGCACCAAGGCATCAATTTTTCTAGCCAGTTCCCAAAATTCTTCCCAGGATGGGACCCCTCAGCTCCTTGTGTCCTGCTTTATGGCTGTAGCTTTACCCAGAGCACCGTGGCTGGCCAGGAGCCAAGAAGGACACAGACTGCCTTGAAGAAAATGATGCAAAAGTGATGCAGATCAAGTGACTTGAAGCATTACAGAAAAGTAACAGGCTTCTCTTCTGGAGAGGGCCTGCCAACTTCCCTGGGCATCTCTCTGGAGCCTGCTCCCACCCCCCAGTGCCCCAGGAGGGCCTCGCACCAGCCAAAGTGCTGCAGTGAGAGCAGAGCTGCTCCCCACACTGCAGCTTTGCACAGCTGAACCTGCTGGCTCTGCTCAGGCCTTCAGGAGCCATTTGCAGAAGCGGCATCTCCAGAGCAATGCTCCTCCCTGCTGCCCACAGCCCTTGCACATATTTTCCAGGAGAGGCACAGACCACTGGGGAATGAAGCCACTGCTGCAGATCATGCTTTGGTAAAGGCAGCCAGAGGTGGAGCCTGGCTTCACCAAACATGTCCCCAGGCCAGGGCAGTGCTGGTCTCTCCAGCAGGGAGCCAGCACCAGCTCATTTTCGGATGAGACAGAAAAACAGCTCTTGCATCTCTTTCCTCCTGGGCTTTCCCAGCACTGTGAGGTCAGAGCAGCCCTTGCCTTTCCTTGCTGTCTTGAGCCAGTGACCCCAGCATCCTGGCAAAATTACATCCTGGGGTAAAGCACTTGCCTTCCTTGCTTCCCACCCCAGTGCTGAATGTGTGGGGCGTTCACGGGAGCCTCCTCCAGCAGCACTGCAGGTGGGCATGGTGGTCCTACCAGGGAGTGCGGGCAGCCCTGACTCATCCCAGAGGTGCTGGGTGCTCCGGCCATTGGAGAAGGGAAGGCTTGGCACGCAGGAGAGCCAGCTGCGGCCAGATGTTTGGTGAAGAGACCTGCTCTGCTGCAGTTCTGGGAGCTTCCTCCTGGGAGAGACAGCCTGGCTGGTGACAAACACCAGCTGAACGGGGCTGCCTGCAGCCTCACCCCTACTCTGGGGTATGGAGTCAATCCTGACTAGCATTGGAGGGAAAGGCCAGGCTCTTGTCTGTACAGGAATTACTAATCAAAAGAGAAGGGCCTGGAATGAATAATGTCCACATCCAGCGCCAGGCGGGGCATGTGGAGCTGCGTATAATGCTGCCGATTGCTCATTGCACCAAGGCTGCAGGGCACTGGGCTCTGGTGCTTGGCAAGGTTTGTTAGTGCTTTGAAACTCAGAGCAAGACCTGTTCTTACCCCAGACCAGGGACACTGGGGTCTCTAGTCTATGTACACCTAATTGAGAGGGGCAAAAAAGACTTGATGTGTTAGACACCTATGTGCCTGCTGCAATTCTGTCCCTGGGAGAGAAAGCAGCTGGAGCCAGTCCAGCCAAAGGATGAACTCCCAGCATCTCACTGTCTTCTGAGGGTTGAGTGCACCAGGGTGACACTGTCTGCCCATTGCTTTCTCTGCCCTGCCTGCAGGGGCAGGGACCGGGGTGCGAGCACTGTGAGCCCAACACACAGCACCACTCTGCCTCTGCACGGAGCTGGGTTTTTGCCTGGATGGCATAGGAACTGCGCTGCTGAGCCCCACATTTGGCACGCTGCTGCCTGGGCTGCACTGCTCAGGTCCGGGCTGGCCAGGGTCCTGCCCTCACTGGCTGCGGCTTGGGCCCCTGGATGGGCAGGGTCCGACCTGTCTGTGACTCTGCCAGACAAAATCACAAACCCTGTGGATCTGGAGGGGGCAAATTTGCACCATTCGCCTTTCCCCCTAGATCCAATCCCCCAGACCTGTTTCCAGGGGTCCTGCCCTGTGCAGGAACCTGCAAAGAAGTTCATGGTGAACCCCAAAGCCTTGTCACACCTCCATCACTGAGGGATGGAGGCAGATGCCTTCTGCCTTCCCTCCTCCTGTCAGCCCAAATTTTTGCCTCTGGCTGAAGGGGCTGCAGAGATCAGGATATGCTCAGACTTGGGGAAGCTGGTGCAGAGTCCCTGACAGACATTTTTGCTCCCGAGAATTTCAGAGAGAGGTCAAACCTGTCAACTGTAGCCTGGATTGGGCTAATAAGAGACACACAGTGGAGAGGAGAAGGAAGATGGAAGCTATTGATAGTGTAGGGCAGCAGAGCTGCTTGCCTGTGCTCCAGGTTCCCGCTGCACCTGCAGCCCCGAGGACTTCAGGTGGAGAGGACAGCCAGTGCTCCTGGGCAAGGTGGGTGTCCCACGGGGTGCTCCTGGCCACAACACTCAGGCTTGGCTTTGGCTTGACTGAGTGAAGACTTCGAGCTCTCCCAGACCTTTGCAGGCTGCATCAGCTGTGCCAGCCAGATCCCGACAACCAGAGCCTGTCTGCCATTTCAGCACCTGCATCTGGAGATCCAGCCCCAGCCATCCTAGCAGCATGCCCTGGCTGCTGGCCTCCCTCTCCAGCACAGAACAAGCCCCCATAAGCCCACAAAAAGCTTGGACCACGGTGGCTGGAGATACAGGTATCTGAGCCAAGTACCTCACATGCTCGACACCTCCCAGGTGGTCAGCAGCAGTACCTCCTGTCCGCACTGGCCTCATGCCCCTTCCCCTCTGCCTCCCCACCGCATGCCGCTGGGACTCACTGCTGTTGGTGGGCAGGGTCCTGCTGCCGCTGAGGCTGCCCGCCGGCGGGGGGGAGATGGAGCGGATGGAGCCTGTGTCCTCTTCCTGGGAACAGCCCGCCTGGATGGCTCGGAGGTAGCTGTGGCTCCGGGATCGGAAGTAGCTGGGCAGAGGCAGGTCCAGCACCTCTGCGGCGGCTGACTCGGCCTCGCTGTAAGTAGGGTCGCAGACCACTTCGTACTGCTCCCCCAGCTCCGGCTCTGGTGCCTGCAGGGGAAGGGGGGCAGAGCTAGTCACCCTCTGCCTGCAGGTAGCCCTTTCCCTTCCCTCCTGCTCCTCTCCCTGCAGCCGCCCTGCTGCCATTCTTGTGTGGTCCTGCTTACAGCAGACGAGACTGGGAGGTGCAGTGGTCAGTGCTGGTGGGGTGCAGGATGCCCAGGCTCTCTGCCGAGAGAGAGGGAAGAGGGGACCCTCCTTGGAGGTGTGAGGGTCCATGCTTGTGGAGTAGGATTTACCACCACAGTGCCTGTGAAACACCCTTCAGTTTCCGACGGAGAGGCTGAGAGCACATGAGGCTAAAATCTCTGTCCAGCCTCTGACAGGTCCCTCTGCCCCACCAGCACAGCTGGGAGACCCCAGCCTCAGCCGCAAGACCCTGCTGGGGCAGGTGCGCTCCTCAGTGGGGGTAGATGGCCTGGCCTTACAGCGGGGTGCGGTGCAGAGAGAGAAGGTGGGGAGGTGTGGGCTATGGGGACAGCGTCCACGCTTGACCAGGGACAGGCTGCCTGGACTGGTTCTAGGTGGCACCATCAGGAATGCATCCTAGCCCCATCCACGGTGGGTGACCGGGAGAGGGCTTGATGGCGTGCTGCGGCAAGGTGTGAGCTGAGCAGGGGCAGCTTTGCTCCCTGCTTCTGCTGCTGCCCCCACCTCCCTCCCACCCGTGCTCCTGGCCCTGCCCTGCTCTCCAGTAGCAGCGGCTGGTCAAACTTGGACTCAAGATAGGCTCATCTGGGTTAAACCAGAGCCAGCCTAAAGCAGAGCATTCTGAAATACAGATAAGAGATGCTGAGATTGGCCCTGTTGCCCACTTCCATCTCTCCTGGCTCTTTCTTTGGCCTCAGGGACAGTATTTCTGCCCAGCATTGGCATCTCCACAAGGTTTAGCTCAAAAAGTTCATCTACTTTCCCCCTAAACCCGACGGTCCCTAACCCCCTGCCAGGGCCAGGGGAACCAAGCTCTCCAGCTGCCCTGCAGTGCCCAGGTTGGGAGTGCTGCCTCATTCTCCTCTTCTTCCTCCTCCTCCTGGCCCTGGGGCATGGGCTGACCCCACAGCCTGCCTTGCACCCTGTCATGGGTGTCCAGGCTGACCTGAGAAAGCTCCATGAGGAAGGAAGAGGGAAACACCAGTGGGACGGTACCTGCTCTCCATGGGTAAATATCTGAGGGATAAGTGAGGGGGGTCCATAGATCTGGAAGAAAGAGTTGGAGAAGGTTAAAGGCCAAGAAGAGGGGAGCCCCTCACACAGACAGCCATTGCACAGGGACCGAGGACGAGGGGAGCAGACAGCCTGTCCCCTGGGGCCACTGCTGCTGACACTTCAGTGCAAACTTCAGAGCTCATAAGATGCCAAGCAAGATGCCGCACAGGCGCCTCAGACAGCGGCACAAACACGGCATTGAAAAGCTCCACAGGACATCTCCCAGACGGAGAAAAGCTGCTGATGCATTCAGCCTGTTGTATGCACCATATATCAATATATATACACAGGGCACACTTGGGACACACAATGCTGGGGCACCCATTGGCACACTTGGGTTGCCTGTGGCTGCTGGACAGGGGCTGGTGTGGCTCCCAGTTTGCACCTCTGTGAAGTCTAGAGCATTGGCCAGCACCTTGCAACATGGCCAGGAGCAGCGATGGGCCTCCACAGCCTGCAGAGCCAGGGTGGATGGGCAGTCTGAGTGCTCCACATCAGGGAAACTGTCCTTCACCCTGATGGGGTTAGGCTGGCCACCTCACTGCTATCTCATCTGTCGCCGTGCCAGGAGGAAGCCACACAGAAGCGATACTGCCTTCTCTCCATAGCAAAGCCACAGCACACACTCGGCATAAGGACAGACGCCTGACAGACATTGCGTTGCCTGTGGGGAGGAATGCCTTCTCCTCCTCTCCATCCCTGGTCTGCAGAGCACATCCACCCTATGAGTTCTGCCCTGTGTGAGCTACCCATGATGACCCATCTTGGGAAGAATCCAGGTTCAAAGTGTACCCAAGGGAAAAGGTTTGGCTCTGGGGGCTGGGTCCAGCCTTTCTACATAGAGCACAGCTCAAAGTGTGGATAAGCAGTGTTGGGGTTCACCAGCTGGCTCTCTCTGGCCACTGGTCCCCTTGGTGTGACAGGTGGATGCTGACATGCACACCCAGTGAATGCTGGACTTCCAGAGGTTTGCAAGGCGGAGGTCAGTAGGGACAAAACCAAGCAGAGCAGACTTGTCTTTCAGTGCTGGGGATGCTTCTGTGTGGGAGGACACTAGGGTCTTGCTGGACACACAAGGAAGGTGTTGGAGGTTACACAAAAGTGAGGGCAGGGGAGGAACTGCCTCTGGCACTGGATAAAAGGGCAGGTCAGACCAGCCAGAAGATCAGACCAGCACACACTGGTGGCTGTACCAGCTCCATCCTGGACCAACAGATACGCAATTTGTGTGAGGCCTTAAAATCCCAACCCAGGGGCACCTGAACTCTCTCTGATTTGGAGGAAAGCGGGCAAAGTGCACGTGATGATGGCAGCCCCACACTTGAGCAAGTGCTGTGGCAGTTGGCGTGCCTCCAGCATCACAGTGTACCAGTCTGGGTCTGGGGCATTTGCCTGGGCAGCTCCTGGCACACTGTGGGCTGCTCAGACCCTCCAGCTCCAAGAATCTTCTGATGCCTTCATGGGAGTGCTGCACTCAGCTGCTAAATGGCAGCTTTAGACAGGGAGAGAGCACCGTCTCAGCCCACCTGGGGGCTGGTCTCTCAGGGAGAGACCACCAGGTCTTCACACAGAGACCTGGCTTCAGACATGGATTTACATGCAAAGGACAAGAATGCGACGGGCCTGACCCCTTCTCTGTGCAATGAGACACCCAGCACATTGCTGTTGATGTACAAGGAACAAGACTGACCACAAGTAACACGTACACCCGCAAGCAATGGCCCTGTACCTTTCCCCAAAGCTCTCCACCAAGGGCTCCAACTGCTCTCTGACAGCAGGAGGAACCAGCCATGGGGCCGGAGAGGCTGGGCTGGGCTGGAGGAGGGCTCAGAGCCCCGCACATGGAACACGGTGCTCACTCTCCTCCATGCTCTGGTTCGCGATGCCCATCCTGCTGCTTAAGCTCTGCCTTGCGCTGCTGCCCTTGATCATTGCGCACAGACAGAGTGGAGCAGCACAGAAGGGGCATGTGTGTGCAGATGTTCCCATGCAGACATGTGTGAACAGAGACGGGACATGACAGAGGCCCAGGGTGACAGTGAAACAGCGGGGCAAAGCTTGTGGAGCCATTGTTGCCCTGGGGACCTCCACCTGCATATTGAAACGATGGGCTCCCTGGAGCTGAGATAAGCACACAGGACCTCTGCAAAGGCCTCATCCTGGCATGGGTTATTTCCTGGCCTGTGAGGCAGCTGGCTTATAGCCACCCAAGCCCCAAGCTACTCCAGGGTAATCCCAAGGGGAGGCATAGTGTGGGACAGGGAGTTAAACCCAGTCTGCACCGACTGCATCCCAGAGGTTGGGGTCAGGGGATAAGCCCACCCCATGGCAAGGAATTTGCCGTCCACCATCAGTGCCTCACTGGCATCCTTGGATTTGCCCTTCCCAGGGGAGCAGGAATTTTCAAGGGAGACATCCCCAGCTAGCTGGCAGGACAGTCTCCCGAATTACAGGCACCTTGTTCCTGGGTCCAGTCTGCTGCATGAGGGACGAGGTCCTCAGAGCTAAGGAGGGTTACTGCCCCTGGTGACCCACTGCAGGGTCCCAGGCTGGATGCCACCTTTTGCACAGGTGAGGTTGGCCCGGGCTCTGCACCCACACAGTGGGGTGGGAGGAGCTTGCAGCAGGACAGAGCAGCCTTGCACGTGGCTTCTGGGTGGTGACATGGTGGGACCTTGCACTCAGAGCAGCCCTGAGCTTCACCCATTGCTGTGAAGCATCGCTCCAGGCTACCATACCTGTGGCCATGACAGAGTGACTTCAGCTGCACCAGCAGTGCTGAGAGGAGGCAAAGCTAGAGGAAAGGGGGGTCTAATACAAATCAGAATTAAGGAGCTGGCCTTGATACTTTGGTAAAACTGCCAGAGAATAGCATGTGCAATTCCTGGAGCATAGCCAGTGCCTTATTTTGAAGGAGGAAAAAGATGTTCCTCTCTCCCCTCAGCTGGCCTCCTTTCTCACTGGGGTGTTTTGGTGCAGCGGGGCTCAGCGCTCCAGCATCTCACCTGGTTGATGCAACTGGACTCGTTGATGCTGTCAGAGATCTGGTTGTATTCTTCCTCCCAGGTTGGGAACTTTGGAGGTAGGAGGATCTCGACGGAGTCCAGGCGGTCCAGGCTCCTGCCAGCAGAGAGAGAGGATGTGAGGGGTGTCCCCACAGCGGGGGCAGCACTGGGGCTGTGCTGGAGCTGCTGCCCTGCCAGGCGAGCCAGACCACCCCTGCCCACAGTACCCTCTGCCAGGCATAGGCACACGTGGCAGCACAGAGACGATACTGGGCACCGCATCCACCACTCGGCCCCTGTTGCAGCTCCTGGAGTAGAAGGAAGCACTTTCTCACCTTGCTGGCTCCTGGCTTGAGGTATCGAGTCTGGCACATGGGTGAAGGTTTGTGGGGTGCAGGGGAAGGAGAGGGGTCAAGACCTTGGGTCCCACTGCCCCCAGGAATGCACTGCCGATGCCAGGTTAGTCCAGCCGAACCCCAGGGAGCACATGGGATCTGTGCCAGCCCCCAGAGTCAGAGCCCTGGTGACACACCAGCTCTCGCACAGGATGATGCTGGGGGTCAGGGAAGCCAGCTCTTCCCTGCCTGGACTAGTGGAAAGGGGGTGCAAGAGGTGGGGTGAGAAATAACTTTTAAATGATATTTTGTGGACTTTGCAATTGGAAACATCTGCAGGATTTTGCTTGGGGTTTTTTTTTGTTTGTTTTTGGTTTTGTTTTTTTTTTTAAATTTGTGTAGAGGAACCCAAAAGATTATCTGGAAGAAGTTCGAGGAGAGCCAAGCCTGAATGACAGTACTGCAGAAGCAGGGGTGGTGTCAGTATTTCCAGAGCAGCTTTTGCTGTAGGCTCTGGGAGAAGCACTGTCTCCATGCCCTGGGGCTCAGCAGCAGCCTCTGCAGCAGGAGAAGAGCAGGGCTGTCACTGAGCCCCACCAAGCCAAGACCACACTATGGACTCTGCTGAGACCCAGGCACACGGGGTCGGGAGGGTTGTGGAAGGATGGGAGGGACGTAGGAGGAAGAGGAGGGAAGTAGGAAGGATGGGGCTCTCCCGTTCTGTTCCACCATGAAACCCTGCGTGAAGAAATCCTTGTCACAGACCAGGTGGGACATGGTGGAGGACACAGTTAGCCATGCCAGCCTGGGCAAGCTGTGGGGACTCTCCCTCTTGAATCGCCCATGGTCCCTACAGAGGACGCTTGGGGTGCTGCTTCCCCTGCGTCTGGCAGGGCCATGGGTGTAGAGGTCTGTCCTTCACCAGCCTTCAGACAGCGAAGCTGAGGGCAGAGTGTGTCCCAGCTGGGCAGGAGGCCTGTGCAGTGCGTGGACCTCCAGGAAGGACCGTGGCACCTCCTGAGTCTCCATCCTGGGGTGTGATGAGAGTGGGGAGTAGTCTCTTCTGCCAGGGGTGATGAAGGAGACTCCCAGCCTGCAGCGGACCCACTGCTGAGCAGCCTAGGGCAACGTGGTGCCCCAGACCCTGGGCTATCTCTTTATTGCCTTGTTTCCCTCTGCCTGAGATGGTTTTGTCCATGAGCTCACTGTGCACCCATGGTGTGAGTCAGTTGTGTCCTGGGGCAGGCAGTGTCCCTGCCAGCCCCCGGTGTCCATCCCATTGGGCTTCACCCTGACCTACCCTCGCAGCCTGCCTGTGGGGAAACCAAGTCACGAAGCAGGTAACAGACTTTGGAAAGGCAGACACCCTCTCATAGGGACGGATCGGGTCTCGCTCCTCTGTGCCGCGTCCTGGCTAAGGCTCCAACTGTCCTCCCTGCAGTCCCTCCCATCCCAAACCACAGGTCCTGTACCCCTCGACTGGCAGAGCCCAGAGAGAGCCCCAGCAGCTCTGGCCAAGGAGACCGAGGATCTTGGCGAGGGCTGGCATGGGGCCGTGCCAGGGGACGTGCCCCCGCTGCTGTCCCAAGGGTGTGCCAGGGCACGGTGCCCCCCAGGGAGGCCCCGCAGCAACCAGAGCGGCCACAGCATCCGAAAAGCATCCTTAGGGGAGGGGGTTTGGAGAGGCGAGGGGGTGGTCGGCAGATGGCAGCCGTGCTCATGCTGCGGCGCCGGCCTGGCCGACGCTCCGGCTTGTCCTGGGCCCGGCCTCAGCCCTGGCTGCCCTGGGGCATCGGGGACGGGCAGACCAGGGTGCCGTGTCCCTCGCTGGAGCGCAGCGCCAAGAGCTGCGGAGCTCCCTCCTTCCCAGGCTGGATCCTTCCCTCCAGCACATCTCCTCCCGGGGACCAAGCACTCGCAGCAATGGCTGCGTCCAGCCCAGCCCAGCCCTGCCCGGACCCCGCTTCTCCCACGTAGCTGCATCCACTGCTCGGCCAGCTCTGCCCCTCTGGCGCAAACACCCTGCCCTGACTTAGCCCCTTCCTCAAAGCTACCTGGCTGTGGGCTCCGGCTGGACCCCAGCAGCCCAGGTGAGGGCATACCCTGATGGACATGACCTGAATGGAAAATGCGCCCAAGATAGGAAGAACTCCGGTCTCTCGACTTGGCTATTTTGCATCAGAGACCGCTGGCCCCACCTCTGCTCCCCCTGAAGTGGATGTGAAGGCAGGGAACAGGGATGGGTTCAGAGCAGGCATTTCCAGGGCTCCTTGCAGTTAATTTTGTCACCCTCTCTCAGCAGAAAGCAGCATCTGATCTGCAATCTGAAGCCACCATGAAGGGTCTCCACACTGCCTGCTGCACCCCCACTTCCTTCTGGCTCTGTCTGCTGAACATCAGCAGTGCATCCACAGGGGCTCCTGCCTCCTCCTGCCCTTCTGTGCTGCTCACATCCTCCTCAGCTGCAGCATCTGAAACACTGACAGCCTGTTAGAGCCCCTGGGTGTCTTGTCCCAGGAAGCAGAGCAGCTGGTGAAGACATGGCACAGCATCACCTCCAGTCAGGTAGTGACACAGACCCCATCCTGCAAGGACCAGCCTCTTGCCCAGTAAGCTTTTGCTGTGTTCCCATTGTTCTGCTGTCTATCCGGCCCAAGCCACTCTGGGTCTTCCTCAATACCTGGTCCCAGACCTCTTTGCTCATCTCTCCTGGCCACAGGATATTACCCAGCCTAGTGTGCCAAAGGGGCACGTTCTGGCTGGTCCCAGAGTCCCTGGGACACCTGTGGAGCAAAGCAGATGGCACAGTCCCAGTAGCCCGTGGGCTGCGTGCCAAGTGTTCTCAGCCATGCCAGCTGAGCATCTTCCATGCCTAAATAGCATCATGGGGTTGGGATCTCTGCACTCCCTTGGAGGAGCAGATGCTTAGAGAGGAAATACACAGAGCTCCATCAAAGGAGTGCCCTCCCCATCACTGAGGGAACAGGGACCTGGAGCAGGCTCCTAACACCAGGGCTATTTGGAGTCACCAGGATAGGAAGCTCTCTCCATTCCTCTGCCACATGTCCTGTCCTGCTTGTCTCCTCATCTGCCTGCCCTGTGGGCAGTCTGAGCTGGTGTGCAGGAGCCCTGCTGGGCTCTGGTCCCCACATGGGGTCTCCATGTGGGTGCTGATGGCTAGACCCCAAGCACTGCTTCTGGGATGGCCCCTGGGGACCTGTGCAGAGCTCACAGAGGAGCTCCGGCATTACCTTTGTGTGGTGCTCTGCTCACTCAGGGACTGTTGGGTGGCCTTGAGGTAACTCTGCCTCCGAGCTGCAGTTTTCGGGGATGGTTTGGGGCTGGTTTCTGAGTCTTCACTATCATCATCCCCCATGGCTTTGATGTAACTCCCGCTCCGCATGCGCCGGCACGGGATCTCGCTGTCTTTGTCCCGAGACAGCGTGTTGTTCCACTCCCCCTGAGGCACCTGCAAAAGTAAGGGGAGCATGAGCAGCTGTGAGGGATGGCAGCTCTGGGACCAGAGGGATCATGGGGACTTGGAGGGATTGGTGGCAAGGACAACCATTGGACCCTCAGCTGGAGTGTAGTGGGAATGGGCAACACAATTCCTTTCCGACCCTCCTTTACCAGTTCATGCCAGGCAGCCCTACATTTGATTGCCTCTGTTTTAGCACATCTACCCAGAGCCATTCACCCCACCACTGCTGCAGACCACCTTCACACTGGACCATGCTTACACAGTTGATAAAAGCTGCACAGTGCCAGACATAATGGGGAGGGAAGAGTCTCGCTAGATTTGCGCTGGGCATTGGGACAGGAGTGGCACACAGTTGTTCAGCACGAAGACCAAGCTCATTTAGTGTAAAGTGCACATACTGTTCAGGCCAAGGCAATCAAAAGCTATTGTAGACAGGGACCTGTGGATCAGAGCCCAGATCTTAACTAGGTCCAACACCCTTTAAGGTTTCTGAGTGGAATGTGACTCTTAGTGGCTGAAACTAATTTCTGAAGCCAAGCCAGGCCCTCACAAGTCCTTCTAGAACTGGCCGGGCACGTTAACCTTGTGCTGGCCTTTCTGCACAGAAATGAGTAGTACCTTGTGCAAGAAAAGCACTTCTAACTTCACTGAGATGACGACTCTGCAACTAATTTAAGGCAGACGTGGTCTCTTGGTCCTTCAGTAGAGATGGGCACACTGATGTTTCCACTAGAGGCCTGAAACACTGAGCAAGTGAAGTAACCAACACCACTGCTTGCCTGTCCTGTGAAAGGTTTCTATAGGTGATTAGAGGTGTTTGGCCAGCAGCAGAGACATCAGCCCTGGACTGATCAGGACAAGAGTCACATGTAGTGTGGGACAGGCCAGGAGAAAGATGGGGGCAACCTGAGTTGCCAGGTTTTGTGGCTAACTTGGTTTGTAGCTGGCCTTTGACCTGGCCTTGAGCTGAGGAGATGTGGTCAAGGAGAAGCAAGGAATGCAGCAATGTGCAACCCATGCAGACACCGGGACAGCCTGAGGCCCTCCAGTCTGCTGTGGGAAGCAGGCTGGTTGGGGAGCACCATGGGGAGCAGTAAAGAGTCTTGTGCTGAGCACAGCTCATGCTGCTAAGAACATCCACATTGACTCTGCTGGATGGATCTGTCGGATTTGCCCAGCTCCCCAGGGGGCTGTGGGATTAATCAGCCAGTGTTTATGTAGTGCTTTGGGGATGCACAGAGCTGTGTTGCAGCTAACTGTGATGAGCCAGAGCTGTTACACGCTGCGTGGCTCCTGTTCCCTTCCTTGTTCACAGCAGGCATGCTCTGTGGGAGCCATAGCTGGCTTGAGGGTGCCGTCTGCTGCTGCTGGGGTGCAACATCTTCAGATGAGCTTCCGATCTGCAGGTAGTGGCTTCTCATTCTCCTGAGAGGGCCCAGGGTGTGCCAGATACAGGCTCAATCCACACGCAACAGCTTAGCTCACTCCAAGGGCTTTCTTCTGCCCAAAGGGACCAGGGGTTCAGCCCATGTCCTGCCAGCCTGCTGCTTGCTGTGTGTGTTTGGGAGAAGGCAAGGGGTGACCCCAGCACTATGTGGAGCAGAACCCAAACAGCCTGTGGGACTGCTTTGGTGATGGGGCTCCCACCATGATGTGCGCCCATGAGCCAGGACCCATATTACTGGGGAACATGGAACACAGAGCCAGGGGCATCATGTCTGTATGTGAGATCCAAGTGGGGTCTGATGTGAAGCGAGTCTCTCAGGTGAGACACAAACCTGGCCAGGCCTCCCTGGCACTGCTCACTGCTGCTGCAGGTTTTCCCAGCTCTTACCACTCTGCTTTCTGCAAGCTTTGTACTTGGCAATGGCTTCTGGGCTGGCTGCTTACAAGACCAGCCAGCTCAGGAGCTACTGGGTGTTACCTTGCAGGTTCCTCCAAAAGTAAGAGCAGAGAGCCCTTTCTTTCCTGGGTGTGAGCACTCCCTCTGCCCCAGCTCAGCTGCCTGCACTGGGTGGCCCTGAGGCCAGTCAGGAGGGAACCCTGCTGTCTCCAGCTGAGTCCTGCCATGGGAGAGATTCCACAGGTCACTGGTGTGGCCGGCTCTGACCTTTCCTAAAGGAGACAGGGCCCCCGAGAACCACTTTTATACCCATTGCTTTGGCATCAGGCCTGACCTGAGACTGCATTTTGCTGCCTGCCTTCTTCTCAGGTTGAATCACAGCCTCCTGCCTGCAAGGGTGTTGGGCCAGCGAGGCGGCAGAGAGGGCTGGAGTCTGCAGCCCCCGGCTAAGGAGGTGAGAGCTTGCCAGCAGCCAGGCATGCCAAGCAGGGGCCAGGGGACTACACAGCCATCCTCTATGCAGAGGCAAACGCTGTATTTTGTGGGGCAGTGAGAGGTGCTGGGCTCAGCCCAGTGAGCTCAAGGGCAGAGGGAGCATTAATCATAGAATCATAGAATGGTTTGGATTGGAAGGGACCTTAAAGAACACCTAGTTCTAACCCCATTGCCATGGGCAGGGACACCCTCCTCTAGACCAGGTTGCTCAATTAAGACCTCAGGCTGTTGCGGCCGCTCTGCTGCTGCTGCTTGAGGGCAGGGTCTGGGGCTTGCTCAGCTCTGCCCAGGCTTGTGCATCTGCCTCCTAGCCTTGGGCACTCTTGGCTCTAGGCAAAGCAACACAAAGATAGTGTTTTCAGTATGTCTCCACTGGTGCAGCTTGTCTACAGCAGAGTAAGCCAAGCATCCCCCAGCACTGCCTGCCTCGTATGGACCCTGCCCCTCTCCTAGGCACAGCCTCCACCAGCTTCCCTGTCGCATTGTGACAGCCCCACGGGTCCTAACTGAGCTGCCTTAGTTCTCCATTCCCATGCTTCTCCTCTGCTTTGCATCTTGGCAAGGCTGCAAGAAACAAAGCTGTCCTCAAGGTGCTCCACATTCCAGTTTAGCAGCGTCAAGGGGAATGAAGATGCTTAGCAGGACATCCTTTGAATCTGGTGCCCCAGTTTGGAGTGTGTCCTGCCTCTGTTGGCACAGAGTCTCCAGGGACTCCCATAGCTCTTGCTCCCATAGGACAGAGTGCAGGGCACGTGTTTCAAAAGTGCCACACCTGAAAAGACAAGTAGGTGCTCTTGAGGGTCTTCAAAAGCAGCGCCGGTACTTCAGGCACGGTTTCGGATCCTCCAGAGTGCTTCTGTGCACCTTCAGGCACCTGAGGATGTGAGGAGCCTGTCCTACAGTCTCTGAAGCTCTGCGATAGGGGTGAAGAACCCAGAGCACCTCCTGTTGTCAATGGTGGCCAGTGCAGCACCTCAATGGCAGCAACCTTCCTGGCAGATGAGACCCTGGGATCTGATCACAGCATGTGTATTACAGAAAGTGGAAATGAGGGCTGCCTTGTATTGCATCTAGGCCTGGCACAGAGAAGCTCAGGAGGCTCCTCACAGGCTGTGGGAGCCTTGCTGCTCTTCATGCTTCTCTCCCAGATGTAGACTTGGCTCTGCCCGTGGTGGTTTGGTTGGTGCGAAAAGGGTGGGAGTAAGAGGACGCCGAGGTTGAGAGCCTTTGTCGGTGGCTGCTGGCACAGAAGGACTGGGGATCCACCCTGCCCCATGGCTGCCCAGGCGGGGAGGCGTGGACGGCAGAGATGCTCTGCCAGGCTTCAGGATGTGGATCCTCCTTTCTGCCTGGGCTTGGTCCATACAGTGCCCTGTGGGGCAGGTATGTGGTATCCAGGCACATGTCCGTCCCTGGGAGCTGGGCTCCACTGACACCATCCTGCCACAATACTGCACGTTGCAAGGAAGCAGTGCCTTCTGGCTCTTCTGCTCTCCATGTCATGAGCTGAACGTGGAGGAAAAAGGAAAGAAGGGGCCACACAGAGTTTTCCCCCTACCTTAATTCTGCCTGGGGCATTCCCCAGTTACCTGGAGCATTAACAGAGGGGAGAGAGGAGGGAAGGGGAAAACTCCAATCCTGGGTGCTGGGCAGGGGCAAAAGAGCTGCACTGCTCCCATCGCTTCGGTGAGGTCTGGGAAAGAGAGACTTGCAGAGCAAACAGGGTTTCCATTTGCACATGTGTCAGCTCTGACATGCAGCCCAGCCCCGTCACACACAGACATGCACCACACATGAACGCACCCACTGAGGCACCCACGGGGCCGGACGCAGCGTGCAGGGATGCACGTGCCATGCAGCCAGGCTCCAATGCAGAGACCGAGCCTGATGTGGGTACACCATTGCTCCCTCCAGGGCCAGATCCCTCGTGGTGTCCCGAGGCTATTTGTGGTCTCGGACATGTCCTCAAGAAAGAAAGCTGGAGCCCAGGCTGCCGATGGACCCCATTTGTCCCTTTGGCACGGCACCCTCTGGGAAGGACCTGGGCCAGGTTTCCTGCCCCATGGGAGCTCTTGTGGGGCTGGCATGAGGGCAGCCAGCATCTGCAGAGTGGCTGGCACTGAACAGGCCACCCACCCTGGATTACAATTTATTTTTGGGGCTGATGGGGGTTAAGAAAGCTCTGGTGTGGTCTGACTGTAAGTGGGGTTGGGGAGGCTAATCTGGATGATGCATCAGGCTAATGGTACCTGTGGTTTGATTCTGTCTCCTGGGAGCCCCAACACTGCCTGTCCCTTCGGTGTGGTCTTGGTATCCATGGATATGGGTCTGACTCTGTGTCTGGTGCAGAAGTGCTGCTCAGCCCTGCCTGCTCTTGTTCACTCCTGGCCTCGGGTATCTCTCACTCCAAGGAGTTCCTTGGCCATTGGCATCCTGACCCCTCAGCCTCCTCCCCTGCACCGCCAGCTGCACATGGGGCCCATGGGGAGGGGAAAAGAGGGTACAGGCAGCACAGCCTTCCTTCCTGGGGACTGTGCTCTAAGGACAGTGCTGTGTTACCTTGAGGACTGCTCCTGAGAAACCCCCCACCCTGATGGGACAGGGCTGGACGTGCAGCTGGGTGATCACCCACTCTCAGCTCCAACGTCTGAGTCTGGGGATGGGCCTGGAAACATGACATGAATCTCCAGCAGTCCCTGATGAGCCCCAAGACTACCCAGAGCTTGCAAATGGGGCAGGGGAGGTGAATAGCCTTGGGGGCTTACCGCAGCTCAGAGGCTGGGCGGTCCTGTTTGTCCCCATCCCACTCCTCCTGCCCTCCTTCATGTGAGAGGGGCACTTCTCCACCTCTGGGACCCACCAGGCACTTCTGCCTTGCAGGAGCCCTGTCCACAGCAGGGCAGGGCCTCTATGCTCCCCAAGCACTGGGCTCTGTGGGCAGGCAGATGCACGCCATCCTTCACCATGACACAAGCAGGGAGTGGGCTCATCCTGCTCCAGGGAGGAGCGCATGGCAGGGGAACATGTGGCCTTCCAAAAGGATGTTTTCCACACACCAGGCTCCAGAGTTGACTTCTCCATTGCCAGCATAGTCCCCTGCCCCTGCTGAGGAGGCGTCTGGATACAGTTGCCCCATCCTACCCCAAGGGCCCCGAGCCCTGTGCCCTGCCCTCCTGGGCTCACACCAGGCATCTGGGAGCAAGGTCAGCCCGAGCATCCGTGACCTGTCAGCTTGTGGGGGCACCAAACATCATGTTTTCTGGACTGGGTGCCCGGGGTCTTGGCTTTGCTGGTGAGATGCTGCTGGCTGTAGGGGCTGCCCCAGGCACTTGGGATGCCAGTCACACCCCAGCATCCCCCAGTGCCCCTCCGGCCATGCTGACACTGGCTGCCGGCTGCTCCCTACCCAGGCTGCTCCCGCTCTGAGCGGTGGCACAGGCTGCCGACCCCATCCAATGGTCCCAGGAGGGTCAGGGCAGGGAGGGAGCTGGGCAAAAGCTTCCCCTCAAAACAAGATCCCTACCTGGCTGCTGCCTGCGTCGGTTGGCCCAGGGCTGAGGGGCTGGTCCCACCTTCGCGGGGGCTCGCTCGGCTGCAGCGAGGTGGCACCCGTGTCCTCCCAGCCGAGCGGTGGGGCTGCCCAGCTGCTGGCTGGGCTCACGCCACCCAGCTGTGCCCACAGCCCTCCGTCAGGCTGTCGAGAAACGGAGGCTCATTACATGGGTGGGGAATAATGAGCAGGGCAGTCTCGTACCCCTGGCCGTGGCCAAACCCCAGGAGGTGAGGGGCTGTTGGGGTCACATTTGGCGCCCGGAGCTACCTGCGCTGGGCTCTGCTGCTGCACCCGGAGAGGGAACAGTGCCAGCGGATATTTTGTCTGCAGCTCTTTAACCTCCTAACGCTTAACTGAAAGGAGGGGGGCAAAGAAAAAGAAACCAGGCTGAGAATATTTTTTCTGATGACATTCATGATGCAATAAGTCCCTCTGAAATTTGATTTGCAGCTGTGGCCAGCAAAGTATTGGAAGTGGAGTGTGCTTCAATAATTCATTGCTCTTTAAAGCTTCTAAGCCCGCTGGCCACAGCCAGGGGAGCCCATGACACCTTTGCATTAAAAAGGATGCTGGAGATTTACATACATAGACTAGTCCCCTCCTCCCCCCATCCAGGCCTGGCTTATTTATCTTCATTCCTCTGTCTAGGGCACAACCAGTTTTATGTTTTTCAAGCGCCACTTTTTGAAACTGCCACAGTGACCTGGCGCTTTTGGTGATGGGGGGAGCTCAAACCAGCATTAGCCATGCAGGCTTCTGCCATGCAAGCGGGGCGGCTGGCACTGCCCTCCTGGCCCCACAGCCCTGCCCTGCAGGCGGGTAAGCAGCGAAGGCAGCCATGCCCCATGGAGCTGCAGGTCCTACCAGTGCTCCGGGGAAGCTCTGTAGAGCGGGGCTTACTGGGCACGCCGGCACATCCTTGTGATGCGTGGATATAAAGGGTTAAGCATTTTTTATTACTGGTGACCTTTAGACTGTGGGGTGGTGGCGGTGCTTGGCCAGAGGCAGGGGAGCTGTGTCCAGGTGGGATATGAGCCGCAGCCCATCAGCATGCCCTGCTGCCTGGGCACCGAGCGGAAACAGCTACGTGTGGGCAGCTATGTGCCCGGCTGCCCAAGAGTCCACCCCACCACAGAATCTGCGGGGTCTGGGAGGGCAGCGGGGGCATGCTGGGGTCCCGCAGCAAATGGGGATCACAGCAGAGGCTGCCAAGGCTGTGGCGTGGGCACATCACCTCCTCCCCATGCTGCCATGGTCCAGCACAGGGGCTGGGGGGTCCTGGGGCAGCGCTGAAGCTGGGGGAGCTGTACCAGTGTCCCTGTGCGGGGTGTGGTGGTCTGTCCCTGGAGCCTTGGTGAATCTAACCCCCCCAGCCCTCTCCCGGCAATGTGACTTGAGGTAGCAGCTGAACCATCTGGAGCTGTTTGATAAGGTCTGCTGCGCAATAGGGTGCCTACTGGGAGGGTGTCCCCTGTCTTCCCGCACTCTCCCTGCATGGAGCCATAACCCGCCACTGCACCCACCTGCAGGTAGTGGTAGGCCAAGTCTTGATGGCAGGACTTGGATTTCAGCAATGCTTTGTCGATTGTAGCGGAGGCCTTCTGGCACACTTCCCGGGCATGGCTGAGTGTCAGCGTGGACCAGGAGCCCCTCTTAATGTAGTTGGAGTCATTGTTGATGGGGATATTGGTGCAAGGGGTGACCTTGAGGTCGTTATTGCTCTTGGAGGATTTCAGCATGTGCTCGCTGATGGTATTGTAAGCGTGCATGAAATACTTCGGCTGGCTGTGGTCCGGCTGCCGGCCCAGTGTCATGAGGCCCATTGGGTTGCGGTAGCTGCAGGTATCGCTGTCTAAGTTGTCATCTGAGCTCCACCAGCCTGATATGTTGGATCTGGTCCTGCGCTTGGGCTCGGAGGTCTTCGCTCGGTCTTTGCTCTTGCTCCTCCGGTTTTGCTTGGCGTCATCTGCCCCCTTCTTGCCATTCACGTTGCCTTTGGTGGGGCCCTCCAGAGACTGGGACTTGGCAAATAGCTTCTGGACAGAGTGGACAAGGTGCCGGATGCGCCCAGGGCTCTCACTCCGGTGCTTTGCATCACTCCTCTGAAACTGGAGGGTGCTGAAGCCGTCTCTGTGGATGGGCAGCTGCTTCTCAAACTGGTCAAGGAGGTTTGCAGGCAGGCGATTGATTTTAGTGGCTTGGGCATGGCTTGGAAAAGGGTTGTCATCTGGGACCTCGAAGTGAGAGTTGTAATGGATGCGGGGGAAAGTGCTGCTGTTGGAGATCTGGTTGTTGAGTGGAAGGAGACAGTCACCATGGAGGGTATTCTGGGCTGGGAATCGGGGGTCCATGGTGAAGGAGTCAGTGGGGCTCAGGAGATAAGGGTTCCTGTCCTGGGGGGCATAAAGAGTGTCTTGAGGGGAGTCCAGGTTATCGGAGAGGTGTCGGCTTCTGTTATCTCCTAAGCCCTTCATGGTCCCAGTGTTTCCTAGACCATCGCTCAGGGGTGGTGCGGCAGAGCCCTTGCAGGAGTGCTGATCCTGCTCCCCCACAGACTTCCCTGCACCTGGAAGAAGAGGACAGATGCTCAGAGCCTGCTGAGAACCTCTTTGGAAGCCTATTCCTCACTGGGGTGTCCTTGCGAGGGCTGTCCCAGCTCTAAAAGCAAATGCCACCAAGGTTAAGGGATGAAGGAGAGAAGCAGGAGGGAGGAGAAGAGGCAGGAGACCAGAGGCTGGAGAGAACAGTGTACAGGAGAGGAGGAGGGGAAAGATTCATCCTTTTGAGCTGCAGTTTAAGTGCTTGTGTATCTCTGTGCTCAACCATAGGCTGCTCTAATAATGCTGCTGCTATTTTTCTGATCTCTACACATGTTTATTTAATAGAGTCCTTTCCCCAGCCAGCATAACAAAGGCTAGCAGGGGCGCTGCCAGCAAATCACTGCTCCTGTCCCATTTGTTCAGGGGACTGGAGAAAAACCTGCTGTCAAACACTGCATATGGGCCTTGCCTGAGCCAGGGGAAGTCTGGAGCTGAGCATCCCATCTTCTGCATTATGCTTTGTGTTTCTGTGGTTACTGGATCTCAGAAGGGGACTGGCAGCCTGCTCTGTGTGTTGCATACAGCTGCACTAATGTGATATGATGTAATGTGATATGTCTCCTCTCCAACAAGTGCCCTGGTTTATGGCATGTTTTACCCTGGAGGAAATTGTTTCAGTAGCTACGATGAGAGCAGAGGTGTTTCTGAACACTCAGAGCCTGACCTGAGAAGCTGGTTGCTGCCCAGTTGATCTTTACTGCCTTGCTGCATCGGTCCTGGGGGAGCTGTGTCACCCTCCGAGCCTGGCTGTTTGTCCCTTGCTATGGTCCTTCTCTGCCACAGCAAGGTGGCTGTGAGGCTGAGGTTGGCCATCTGTGGCCCATTCAGCAGGTACAGGCATCCCTGCAGGATCGTGGAGGGGCGCACTTGGACACAGAGGGTCCCCTTAGAGCAGGGTAGCTCCTTGCTGAAGGTTTCTCTGGTGCACTTAGCCCGTCCTGCTTGGCTCAGAGGGATCCTCATCTGCACAGGGTTATACAGGGAAAAAAGACAAACTTTTTGGGCCCGCTTAAAAAAAATCAATGAACATATAAATGAGTTGTCAATCAATGAACTGGTTTTCCATACTTAAAACCTATTTGAAATCATGTAGTGTATAAACTAATTCTCATTTCCTTTTACCTTTTAGTTTAGTTTCTTATTTCCTTTTTGCTTTAGTTTGAGTGTCACTTAAAGGCAACTAGCAAACAGTGAAGCATCCCATGGGTGCAAAAATCTGGAGAATGAGATCCTAGACTACTTTTTCAAAATCCAGGGCCCCAAAACATGTACACGTAGCTGAACAGCTGCTCCTTATTAAGATGAAGGGGCTAATCTGTGAGCTGGGACAACAGGGGTCTGTGCAGAAGAGCCATTTTCCAACACTAGGATGATCCAACGTTCCCCAACATGCACCTCTAAGGGGAAATAGCGCCTGGACCCTCAGAGCCTCCAGTAAGTTTGTGAGAAAGAAACTATCATTTGCTTATTCCTAGAGGTAGTAGGATAGTAGGATAATGGTGTGACCTTGTGAGAAGCAGAGCTGGTAGTCTGGGCTCCTGGGTTCTCCCTGTTCAGCCACAAATTTGACTCTAGTCTCCCCAGGAAGCTTGTCCTGCATGCCGTCTGGTCAGCAAAAGCAGCTAGGACCGAACTGGTGTGGGGAGTTGAGTCAGCAGTCACTGAAGGATGATAGGAATTGACAGGCTTGCTTTCCTTCCTCACACAGGGAAAAATGTATTAATAATGCAAAGCAGCTGGGGCTTTAAATAATTGTTTGGAAGCACAAAAAGAAGGAGAAGTACAATGTATTCCATGGCTTGATGGTTTTTAAAAATTCTCCATCTAACTCTCTTGCTCCCAGCAGGTTGGCAAAGCAAAGCCGGTCTTTCTAAAGCAGTGGTTTGCAGACAGCAGGTGAGTGCAGCCTGGGCTCCCCACCCCGCTTCGACAGAGACTCCCGCTCCCCCTCCAGCAAATCCTGCTCTCGGGGTTCCTGCCAGCTGTCTGGCAGTGAACTCAGCTGAGCGCTCTTCTAGGCATTGGCAGCTGCCTGCCAGCACTCACGTGAACCTGCATGCCTCTTCTCCCCAGGGGATCCTGTGGCTGCATAGAAGACTTGCTCGGTCCTGTCCCACATCTCCTGAAACCCACCTGGAGAAGCTGTATGGCCCCATGGGGTGGGTCTTCTAGACCTGCTGCTGACCTGGGCCCTGCAGCTGGTCCAGCTGCCTTCACCTGCAACCTGGTGCCCTGCCACATGGGCAGGTGGGAGAGATGATATGACCCTCAGGCCTGTCCACCACATGGACAGTGCCCATGCATTTTGGGGATGAGGACATGGTTGTCATCCTGGCCTGAGCTAGGGAAACTTTGATACCAAACCTGCCCTTCTTGCCAAAACACCCAGTGCAACATTGGCCTTGACTGGTGTCTAGCTGCTCATGGTCCCTGTGGGTGCCATCCTTTTCCCGTTGTGCTCTTCAGCAGCTAGGTGCATCAGCATCTCTGGAGTCCCTTGCCCATGGGACAGCACCCATGTGAGCTGGTGGAGCAGCAGTGGGTGCTGGCTGGAGAAGTGCCACAGAAGAGAGACTCATGGATGTGTCAGGAAGCCTTGCTCCTGCTTTGTGCAAGCTGGCATCAGCACAGTGGTGGAAGAGTGGTGACAAAAAGCCTCAGGAGATGTTCTCAAAGGAAACCCTCTGGACAGAAGAGAAGGACAGGGTATAGAAAGACAGGCTCCAGACTGAGCTATCCATCTGGTCCTTTAAACTCCAGATGGCCATGAATGGGCAAGCTCAACCCTGCCTGACTTGGAGGGGAAGACCTGCAGGCAGCGGGGAGCCCAAATCTTCCCTGAATACCACCCTGATCTGCCTAGGCTCAGCTCTGCCTGCCGTGGCCTCCCCTCCTTCCATGCCCCAGCTCTGGACTCCCAGCAAGGTCCTTCACTCAGGCTCATCCGCCCGAGACCATGCTTGCTCTGATGGACACTGTGCATCACGCACTACAGGAGTCAGACAGTCCCGAATGAGACAACACAGTGCTGATTTGATTATAATGGGATGTCTCTGGATATTGATATTAAATACATCTTTTCCTAGAAAGGACAATCAATATTTGAAGCAGAAATCTCCCAGGCATTCCTGAGACTTCAGCCCTGTGACTGCTTCACCATAAAGCACATCAGCATCACTGCTTTTGTGTTCACTGGGCTCCAGAATAAAGTAAACCTGCCTTAGGACTCAAAATAAATAGGGAAATGAAATGAAATTAAATAAATGAAATGAAAATAAATGAAATGCAATGAAAGCTTGGCTTTCAAGGGAAGAGCAGGGCTGGGGGCCAGACTGGCTCAGGACAGCTCAAGAAGGAGAGGGACAGGGAGGAGTGACTGAGGGGCTGTGGGGACAAGTGGGAAGGGAGGAAAAGTGAAGTTTGGTGGGGGGGCTGGAGGGGTGGGAGCAGAAGGGATAGGAAGGCAGGGAGCAGGGGAGGGCAGGGAGCTCCTTCTCTCCCAGGCTGGTGTGCTCTTGCCAAGGGCGGACACTCGCTTCTATATGTCAAATAGTTTATTGCTCCCTTTTCTTCCTGTGGGCTCTTGCAGGGCTGCCAAAAGGTCCTGGTCCTCCTGCCTGTCCTGCTTGTCCTGGGAATCTCTTCACAGGATGGCCAGCCACAGTGTGGGGCACCAGCCTTGCTGCTGGGCATGTGTCAGGTCAGGGCTGGTGGGGCAGTTAGGACTCCCCTAGCCCCTGGTGCCCACCATGCTGTGTCTGCTGCAGCCTCTGTGAGCCGGTTTCCCTTTAAGATGGATTAAACTGTTTTCATTGCATTTCAATTACTCTCTGCAATCCTTGGCACTTTCTTGAGAAGTGGGGTCAGGGAAGGGAAAAACCCAACAAGCCTCTTTCCTGCCATCTTTTTAATTTGGAAGGATGAAAAACCTTGAAATTAAATCTCCCAAATCCATGATCCTGCAGCTCACAACTGGGCAAGGTCTGTCTCCCAGGACAGCTGCCTGGTGCCCCTGCTGTGTCCTCCCGCCTTGAGTCAGGCATCATGGCAAGGAGGTGGACGGCCCCCAACCACAGGGAGGGCACCCAGAGTGGTCGGCAGGAGAAGACCCTGGTTAGCAGATGGTCATAGCAGGAGCTGCCAGGGCGTGAAGAGGCTACACCCCTGAGCCCAGGGGAAGGGGCTGGTTTTGCTGTGTGGCCCCATTACCTTCCTTCCCCTCAGCTTGTGTTTTTTCGGGTTTGCCTTTCTTCTTCCCAGTGGCTTTGCTGATGCTCAGAGGTCTCTGAGGTGCAGCGGATGACCTGACCTGATTTATGGCAGTTTTGTGTGTCCCAAACCAACTGGCTGGACTCAGCTTCCTCTCAGGCATGGTTTACAACAGCAGCACTGGAGCTGCCTGTTTGCAGGCTCAGACTGGCTGCACTGAATTCATTTACTTACAGCAGCACCTCCTGCAAAATACATCTGCAGCTCCAGACACTGAGCAGTGTATGAAATCTCAAATCATGCAGAAGATGATAGCCTTGCCTGAAGAAGCTTCCTGCTCAGCAGGGACTCCTCTCCTCCCCTGGCTGAGCGCTGCCAATGTTTCCCTCCTGTAGGACCCACAGCTGCTGTGCTTGTCTACTGTGAGTGGGAGATGGGCCTGGTCCAGGGGCTGCCGAAGCTGGTGGGAGATCATTCCCTCCACTTCAGGAAGGCTGAATCACATCTTCATTGTGAGCTGAAAAGCCTCTGTTGTTGTAAAAGATATTTCAATGACTGCAAATATTTGCTTTTCTGTCTCTTTTCAACAGCAAAGAGATTAGGCTGGCCTGAACTCTGGGCAGAGCAGGAGGTAACCGAAAGGAACTGGATGGAGGAGACAGCTGCAATGCAGTGTAGATACTAGCAAAGCAATGATTTCCTAGCTATCTGTCCTGTCCTCACTCTCATGTGCCTGCCCAGCTTATGGCTCTCCATCCAACCAGTCGCCCAGCCAGGCAGTGTTTGGTGAGTCCTTGAAATTATGGTTTGTAACTCCTGACAGAAAGTGTGAGCAAGAAATCTGTCAGAATGCCACCCAGGGCAGAAGTCCAATGAGCTGTCCTGGAGATACCCGTCTGTCTTTGCAATCCTATAAAGCTCTGAAGTTTCTACTACCCATCTGGGATCTCTCTGGTGACAGCTCCAGCCTGTGATGTCTTGTCCTGTCCACCCTGCACATGGAGAATAGATCTCCTTCCTCCTTTCCACCCTTGGAGATGAGCTCCATGTCCCCTTGGAGGTGCTCCATGAGGCTATGCACTGTGCCCTCGAGAGGATGGCTGCCCAGGAGACACTGGCCATGGGTCTGTCCCCATCTCCCCACAGTACTTCCTCCCCTGTTGCTGTGACATGGTGAGGGCAGCAGCCAGAGGACCACTGCTCTGCACGGGCTGCTCCTTGCCTGTTCCGAACAGGCTTGAGCCCCAAGACACAAAACAACAAAGCCTGGGAGGTCCCTGTGCTTGTGAGAAGGCAGAGCACCTTCTGCAAGCCAACCATGTTAAGGACCACTGGCTTCAATCAGCTTCTGTGCTGGGGCTCTGCACCACAAGGGACTTGGGCAAACCACCTGCCACTGCCCACCATACCTCCATTTTAACTTTGGGGTGGAGGTGGGTTTCCAGGAGAAACTACCCTTTTTCTCATGTCTCTGATATCCTGTGGGCCAAATTCACCACTTAAATTCTACAAACCCACCCTAAAGCAGCTTATACTGAGGACATGGAGAAGACGGGGCAGAGGACAGGGTAAACCCTCTGCCTTCTCTCAGCGAGGAGGGGATAAGAGGAGGAAATGCAGTACATTACCCTGCCAGCCTCGCCTTGCCTTGCTTCTGTCTGCTTCAGTCCATTTCCAGGATTTCACTTTGCAATTAGCTGGTGTTTACAAGTCCGATGCACGGCAGAGTCAGCTGGTGCTGGGGCTCACTGGGCAGGGCTCGCACCTTCTTACCAAGCCTGGCAGGGCATAGGTAGCTCTGAGAGCACCCCAGTGTTCACCTGGATTTCTGCTCCTTGTGCGTGCGTGTTGGGACCGTAGCAGGAGGGCAAACACATGTCTGTGTGTCTGTGGATTGTGTGTGTGTGTGCGTGTGTGTGTGGGTGTGCTGTTACCAGTGGTGTGCATGGTGGAGACCCAGGTACAGGGATCAGGCTTGCCCTGCCAGGCACTGGAGGTGGCCAAGAGAAAGTCAGACCTACCTCTGCAGCTTTTACAGCATGAGGGACTGCAGTCTGCATGTGGGTGCTTCTGCTCCTGTAGAAACTGGAGAGCTGCAAGGGCTGGCCTGGTAGCTGCATTTCACCTCCCACAGCCAGCAGTGGGTGCAGGCTCTGTGCTGCCTCCATCCCTTTTACGGTGCCCTTGGCACACATCTTCTATGCAAGAAGTCCATGCTCTCTCCCTGGCCACCCTCCTCTGCAAACAGCCACGGCTGCCCTGGCTGAGCAGTGCCTTGATCCAGAAACAGGCACTTGAAGAGCTCTTCTTTTCTTCTTTCTCCCCAAAATCATAGCCGAAAGCATCATTCCCCCCTTCCCTTGCTTCCCTCTCCTCTCTGCCTCCCCCTCACAGCTTCGCCATAGATTCCTGCTATTCCCACCAGCAAAGCTTTCCAACAGCTTCTAGGTTTGATCCCTGTGGGAACACCAAAGCTGCTTCCCCCACACTGCATGGCAGCCCAGGGGCCTTCATCCTTGCTGAATGGAAGGAGGAACCTACCACCTCCCGGGAGAGCTCAGCTCTCTCATTCTAACCTCTGTCATGTTCCATCTAAAGAACATAACGCACCACAAAGTCACTGCACCTGTGCAAAACACCAGGCACCAGACATACAGCCAGACCTTGGTCCAGGTGGTGCCAGCAAGAAACCAGAGACCCTCTCACCAGGCTTCTTGGCTGGCATTTATATAAAAACCACAGACTTGTTTAGGTTGGAAGGTATCTCTTGAGATCATAAGCTTCAAAGCAGCATTTGCCTGAACAGGACAGGTTGGGGAGGGACATGTACTACTGAGGCAGGGCTGGCCATGAAGGGCCAGGAGGCCATTCAGGTGCTGCTCAGGAGAGGCAGGTAGAAGCATCAGGAGAAGCAGCAGCCTGTAAAATGGGACTGCTCAGGGCATAAGTCCTCCAGAAGGAAGAAATCCCTGTCCTGATGGGGCTGCAGGCACCCTTTGGAGTCAACTAGTCCTGCCCTCTGCTGATCAGCTCTTCCAGGGCTCCACGTACCATAACCTCCCACGTAAACCTCAGCCCAGCCATCCAAGCTGGCTGCAAACACATGGGTGGCTTTTATATATAGAAACCTAGCAACATGCTAATAACTAGCTAGATAAGGAATAAATGATTCGCAACCTGCAGAAGAAAAATGACTCCCCTCACCCTGCCGCAAGAAGCTTAAAAAATTGTTTACTGTGGTGTAGGTGACGTCGGTCTGCCTACACGCATGAATTCAAATGTTCCCTGAATTAGCAGGAACACTTCATGTGGCATTCAGCAAGGGGGGGCCGCTGGCTTCCAGGGCGTTGCATTAATGATGATTCAAAGAGTTCAGATTCTAATCACAGGGGATAAAAATAGCTGGCTTCTACTTAGAACAATTCATTATACAACAGACCTTCCTCCAGCCTCCTTCTGCTGCTCGCTTCTTCCCGGGAATTTTCCCACTGCTGCTGGGGAGCTTTGTCCCAGGGGTAGAGCAGGTACTGAGGTCCAAGCAGCAGGCAATGCTGCCCATCCTGGACTGCTGAGGAAAGCTTAAGCCAGTGTCTCCTGAGGAGCACCTGTGGGGTTAATGTCACCTGGACCTTCCCACTGAGACATGTGACAGCATCGACAGGAGAACCAAGGCACAGCCACCCTTTGCCCCTCACTCTCCATACAGCAATGGAGGGGAGACAGTGGCTTCCAGCCAATCATGTAATCATGTGTCTCATCTAACAGGGATGCCTCCTTAGGAGATGAGTGAATTGCTTTACGAGGGCCAGTCTGCCTGTTGCCTGAAGGTGTCCCAGTGAGCTTGCTCAGCCCATCTACAAATCCAACTTCCAGGCAGCTAACGCTAGATGAACCAAAGCCCAGCATAGGCTACATTGGCATAAGAGCTCAAGAAAGTGTGCAGCACTGATTTCTCAATGCTACTGAGTTCCATGTCACCGGTGGAAGGATCGTCTCACATCTCACTTCATGTGTGAACAAGTGGTTTGTGCTTTTTTAATGTGGAATCTGCATACAGCTCCTGAGGCTTCATGGCAGTTGAATAGTGCCCCACAGCCCTGGGAGCCTCAGTGCACGCCTGTGGTCTCCTACTCAGGCAAAGTGATAACTCTGCTGGGAGTGCCAGCTGACGCCCACTGGGTGATGGGAAGGGACGGGATCTGATTGGAGCCAAAACAGACACTACTTTTTTTGGTAGCAGCACAACCAAATGCTGTGAAAATCAATGGCTGCAACATGACAAAGATTTTTTACTTTAGGTGTTGACTCAGTTAGAGGAGCAGATGAACTCTTGAGAGACAGAGAACTTATTTTCATGCAAATGTCCCTGGTAATATAATCCACTCTCAAGCGAACAAAACCCCAGAAACTTTGAAACTTATTTGTCTGTCCCTAAATAGAAGTTTCTCAAAGTTCTCCAGAAGATGGGATCTCCTCTGAAGAAGGAAATGCAAAGGATTAAGTCAGTCAAATGACCCCAATGAAGGCAAGATAAGAAAGGGAGAATTTCCAGGAAGAAAGCAGGAAAGTGATGAGATGGAGTGCAATGACCAGAGCAGTGAGCAACGGTCACTGTCTTTTGAGACCTACTTGCAGTCTCTTCTCTCTTACAGGGCACTTGGGGCACATGCTGGTGACAATATGGTGCATGTTCCAGCTTGTCTGGAAGAGCAGCTAATGAGACAAGTTGGGACCAAACCTCATTTGTTCTGGTCAGTGCTGTTCAAGAGGCCTGGAGGGGGGTGCGTGTGTGTTTGCAAACACCTCCATGAAGCAAGCAGAGGATGAAAAGCACTTAATGTGGCTGCCCTCAACCTTGTTTGTGCTGTGACTCCCAGGATGGAGGTTGTCCACACTTGCACTGCAAACCTGTGACACAGAAGAAGGCATGCCATTCTGCTTGGTGTTCTGTGCTACCACCCTGCCCCAAACTGCCAGCCGGATCCTCCTGTCTCACCGTCCTACCAGAGCGAACAGCAGCCCCACAACCAGTGGTACCAAAGACTAAGCAGATGAGAAGGTGGGGATAGCTGGGCAGGCAGGGACAGGCTCCTTGTCCAAATGTTTGTGGCACAGTAGTAACAGGGTGCTCCGCATGGTGATGGCTGTTGCTGCTGTGCCACCAGACCTCTGCAGCTTTGCAAGGATGTTGCTTTGCTCCAGGGCAGATGTTCCCATTGCCTGAACATCCAGATGAAGCTAGGCAGGTCTAGATGAAGCTAGGTGGAGCCCTGCCTGCATTTGGGATGCAGGATGGAGATGCTTTCTGGCAGTGCCTGAGATAAAGCAGCTCATGTTGCCTGAGGGTCCTGGGGCAAGGAGAAGCAGGTGGGGAAAAACCAGCAGCTCCCTCTGCCATTCTTTCCAGAGAACAGACTGAGACTCATCTGCAGCCTCCTGCATGCTCAAAGCTGCGGGAGCACTTCCTTTGTCTCAAACTAGGTCAGCATGGAGGCGTGACGTTACTATAGCAATCAGTATTAGATTTCATAACTTTATTTTAGTGATGGCCGTGTTGCAGGATTCACTACTAGATGGAAGGAGGGTTGTCATTGAAATACCTTCTCCAGCTCTACTTCCCCAGCCCTCTTCTCCCTCCTGCTCTGCTGCCCCTCGGAGCACACACACAGAGCTGTGTCTGCCCACCCCGTGCCCCCCTGCCCTGGCTGTTTCTGAAGAGCTCCAAAGTCATCCCTGGGCCATACTGTACCTCTCACAGCGTGCTGAGCTTGGGGACTAGGCCAGATTCAGCATCCTGTGCACCTTGTGTCCCTCTGGGCTCCAGAGCTGTTCTTCATGAAGACCTGCCAGGCAGAGAGAAAAAGGAAAATGTCCTTGGGTCACAAAAAGCAGAGTGGTGTCTTCCTGCCAAATGTTCCAGGCCATAACCCTGATGCTGTAAAGACACAACAACTCTGACTGACACCCAGGCTGTCTTCATTAAGTCCTAGCAAAGACACAGGGCAAATGCAAGAAACCATCCTATGTAAAGAGGCAGAGACGATACTCATGGGAGGGGGGAAAGATGTGGAAGTGGGTCCCGTGTCCCTCTGTGTTGCATGTGGACTGAAAGGACGGACTGGAAATCAGCTAGGTGGGGATGAAAAAATGCAAAATACCTGGGCTTCTTGCTCAGGGGCACAGGGCTGGGGTGAGATCCTTTGTGGGAAAGTGCTCTTTGAATTTCCTTCCCTTATTTCTTTGTCATGAAAGAATCCCTCAGGGAACTCCCTTGCTGCCTGTAGCTCTATTTTTGTTTCTTGGCCATGCCAGGAGCTTACTGACCTGAAGCAGGGTTGATTCAATAACCCTCTGTGCCTCATCTTCTGGGCTGTTCACTTTGCTCTGAGACATTGGAGAACAGAGACTGGTAAGGCACGAAGGACAATCCTGGGGATAAACCCCCTGACTGGGGTGGCAGGCAGCAGCCAGTTATCTTTGGTGTGTCCTAGCTATACAGCTGCCAAAATCTGCATCTTACTCTGCCCTACCAATGCTGCTCATTAAACTTTTGCTTGAGCAGGTCACACTGTAAATTTCTTCCATCTGGTCATTAGGTGCTACTGTATTGCAGCTAAAGCATTTTACTTCTTTCTTCATTGTCATTCACCATCAGCTATGCTGCAAACAACTGAAAAAAAATGCTCCCTGTATGAAAAGTAAAGTAAATAAATATGGGACCCCCCCCCCCAATGTTTCTTAATGTCCTCAAAACCCTACACACTACAACAGAGAACACAGCCTGAATTATTTTATCAGTGAGATTAAATATTATTTGGGGTTTACATCAATTAATTTCCAAGGTAGGCTTGTGTGTATGCATGCATGCTTTCTATTCTGCACTGAGAAGATGCAGGCATGTTGCTGGGACAATCTGGGGAATCCATCCTTTCGCTGATGAGAAGCAAGAGATGGGAATGATGTGGTAACTCAAAGTGAGGAATCAGCATTTCTATAATGGTATTTTTTTTCATTCCTAATTGAACAGAGGATGCCATCTCAGTCTTGAGAAAGCCTGCCTAGAGCTCAAGGGGGCTTTAAAATAGGCAAACCCCAGTTTCTTGACTGGGAGGACGTATGGAAGGCTGGGACAAGGACACAAACCTCAGCAATTTTTCTGTGAAAGATGGATCTGAGTGGTGGGTTTGACTCCCTCTCGGGTGAAGCAGAAGATGACCAAACTATTGCTCTAGTGTCAGTGATAAGACAGCAGCTCTTTGTCCCCAGAAAGGAGAGACGGGCACTGCAGTGCTCATGAGATCCTGCTCTCTCACCCTGCCACCACCCAGCAAGAGGGGTTTTCTCCCCAAGATAACTCATGCCTGGGGGGCGTTGTCTTTACAAACATCTCAGGTGCAATGTATGCCTGGGTTATGACAGAAGCACTGCACTTCCTTCCAAACATGCTCAACAGCCCTCCTTATAATCTGTCGCAAGGACATGAAGACTAGATAGATGGACAGAAACAGTGCAGGTAGAGAACAAGAGGACTTGGTGTTCAAGAGGCATTCAGAGACTCTCATGGTGGGTATCCCAAGAGACAGAAGAATGGAAAGCCTGGAAAGATCAGAAGGCTGCCCTCCTAAATCTGGTACAAACCCTCTTCACCTTCCCACTAGCTCTGTGCCACTTGAACTCCAATAATGCAGAGGAAAAGGTTAAAGGAGAGGCACACACCCCAGGAAAGCCAAGCAGGAGACAGCTGTTGTTTAGACAGGGCAGTCGCATCTGTCCCCAGAGCTAACTTGTCTTCTGCACCAAAACACTTGCTTTTTGAGTTTCTTGCTGCTGATAGGTACTCAGCTGTGAAAACCAGAGATCTATCCAGGAGGTACAGCAAACATGCTTCCACCTAACCAAGGAGGCCTCTGTTCTGGAGGCATCAGCTCCTGAAGACAAGGGACAATTAAACATCCCAAACTCAGATGTTCCTGAGCTCAGAGGTGTCACGGAGGTTGTAAGTTGCTGCCAATAGGCCACTACTCCCAGCACTAAATACAGTGCTGTGTGAATGTGGTAAGATGAGGTATGATGACTCCGGGTGCTGCAAATGGCTGTGCAGCAGTAATTGCATTGACACCATCCAACCCACTCACAGCTCTTTCCACATGAAAAGGGACTTCCAGATACTAGTGAGTTGAGTTAGGTTTGAGCCAGTAATCCAGACATGAAGAGCCTGTATAGCCAGTATCCATGGCTAGTGCTACCTACAGCCATCCATAGCATCAGCATCCCTCTGCCAGCAGCACAGCTATTGCTCTCCTGCTCTAATGCCACCAGTGCTGTTATGAACCGCAACACTATGAATCACTAGAGCCACTAATGTCAATCATGAAAGTCTGCAGCATCTGCTAGCAATGCTCTCAGCATCCCTCCTGGGTGCACTAGTGCCCAGCATCCTGTATCACCACCAGTAGCTACCTGCACTGGAAGTATCTGTTCAGTACTACCATCACCCATCATGTCTGTGTCTGTCACCAGCACTCTCAAGGTATCCTGGAGTACCTCTAGAAACAGTGCTGATCCTGGGACCCCTTGGCACAGAGTGACTCTGATGGGCGGGAGGAGCAGTGCCTGGGCTCTAGGCCTCCACTCACCCAGCAGCTTTATCAAAATAGAAGATGCCATTGAAGCTCTGGGGGAAGAAACATTTTTGACTGTAATATTGCTTTTGTCTTTGCATGCTACTGTTGCACTGAGAAAGCAGTGCTATAATTACCTTTAATTAATATCAGCATCAACGCCCCAAGGAAATGCAAATGAACAATTGTGCCACCAGCACAATTACATTACGTTAACTACCAGCAATCCACCTCCATCATCCCCCTCTTTCTCCCATTCTCAGGAGCAGCTTGCTCACATCATGGTTGCTGCATGGAGGGTGTGAGATTGAAGATGATGTGTGGAAGGACACAGACTGCTACGAGAGGTGGTGTAACCTCAGCCAAGTAGATTGCAGACTAAGGGGAATGGTGGGGATCAGCGGGCAAGCTGAGGTCCCTGAGCTTCCAGGCAATGAAGGCACAGGATGCCAGAGGAAGCAGCCAAGGGTCCTTCCAGGGTGGTCTGCATGCTGCCATGCTGTTGTTTGCTCAGGGCTGTCCTGCTGCTGAACTGATGTCCCTTCCCCACATGATTCAAGACACTTTTGGTGAACTAGGGCCTCAGATGCTCTGCAGCCAAATCTCACTGGAGAACCAGCTCATGATTATTGTTCCTCTGAGCCTTGGTCTAGGAGAGGAGGGCCACAACCTGCCCTTCTGTAGCCCATGTGGTTCTGTTGGACTTGAAGTGCGGCTGGAGAAGACCTTGAAGAGACTGACCTGGTATTCATGATCCCTGGTATGGCCACCTCAGAGATGACTGCAGCTAAATGACAGAAAGAGGCAACTCTGAGTAAAGGATCCTGTTGCCTGCTGGGGTCTCCAGAGGAAGTTGGTGAGCGTTTCTGTCATGACTGAGCAGTGGAAAGCACAGCCTGCTCCCACGGCAGCATGATGCAAAGGGCAGGATGGTCTTTCCCTTCCAGCCAGCCACTCCTAGGGCCACACAGGTGTGGCCACAACCTAAGCAGAGCAAGGCACGCAGAGCAGTCATGGTGGGCATTCCTGGGAAGGTGCAGATGGTGCTGGGATTTAATTTTGGTGAAAATACTGTGAAATGTTACAGGCTCAAAAAGCAGTATTTTGGGCTGGGTCTGTGTGAGAAAGGGAGGCCCGTCCCTGGCCATTCCCTCACCTCCTGCTGCAGGGATGTTCTGCTTCCCTTCCGAACTTGAAAGAGCCTCAGCAAACTGCCACGTCTGTTTGTTAAACCTCAGAAGAAATGAAGTCCTTGTGTCAGGGGACCAGCAAAGTGACCTGCCTTGGCTTCTCTATTTCGCAGCCGGCCCCACGTCAGATCCAGAGCTCTTATACAGAAGAAAGGCTGTGAGCCCGAGTGAAGATCCTCGGGATGTCTGCAGGGATGCAGGGGATCAGAAGGTCCAGCACCAGGGCAGTAAGAAACGGGTGAAGAGCACAGGCAGACATGCAGGCTCCCAGCAATGGCAAGCGCTATTGAATGCAATGTTCCCCTCCTCCTGCTATCATCCCTAACGAGTTCCTTCTAATACTTACATTTACAGACTGTAAGTTCAGATATAGTCATTATAAACCTCTGGCCTGTGCTCCTTTATGAAATAGGCCATAGCATCATTCTGTGCAAATCCAGCAATGGAAATAATGAAAATAAATATAAGTGTGTTCTTGTACCTCTAATCTCATAACCATTTCTCTGGATAAAACAAATACATTTAGTACCTTTGGATCTCCCAGAAAAAATACATTTTGTATGAAGAATGCTTCAGGCCTGATTTGAGAGCTATCACTGCCTCACATTCAAGAAAGGAAAAAAGGATGCTGTGGACAGAGTGGAGAGGACAGATGAGATATGGCTGTTCATAAGCAAAGCGATTTGTAGCCAGTATTAAGATTCTTCTGAAGGAGGCATGAATGGAAAAATATGTGTGTAAAAGCACCAAAGGAAACAATTGAGCAAAGGTGGGAAGGGTGGCAAAGTCACGCTGAACCATGAGGAACGTGTTCCTCTCTCCAAGCCCAGAAGGCTGCCGCTCTGCAAAGGTCCCTGCACAGATGACTTGTCAGCAGAAGAGTTCTGTACAGGTCATGGGAGGAGGGAAACAAGGTTACAGCACAATGCATGTGCTGTTCCTCTTCCTCTCTCCCAACAGGAAGGTACCCTGAACACAAAGATAATGTGCACTAATCTTTCCTAAGATTTATGGAAGTTGAAGTAAGCAAGAGGCTGAGGCAAAAGATCCACCCATCATGACCGTTGACTCCTAGAGGGTGTAAAAGACCAATCCCAAACCCACATCCTTGTCAATCAAGAGGAACCAGAGAGACACAGTGGGGACTGGACAGCAGTGCTCCTCTTTAATTCTGTACACAGGTGAACCTGGCAAGACCTCCTGGACATAAGCCTTGGAGCTTGTGAGTACAGGAAGGAGAAAGACATCAGAGAGAATGAGTTTGAGTGACTGAAATCTGTTTCCTTTGAAAGAAATACCACCTTCCCTTCTGGTAAGATCTTGTATTAAATTTTGTTTCATTAATTTACTAAATAAACGCACAGACAACTAGGGTCTGCTCTGCCTGATTAGAGATTGAAGCTTGGCCAGGCCAGCAGCACCAGAGAGGAGAGGAGGAGACATAATTCCCTGTGGGTGGAGGTTACCAATTGTTAGCATGGGAAGAGCAGAAAACAGCTCTGAGGTTCCCAGTGGAGCAAGGGAAGACGGAGCTGGGCGGAGCAGAACTGAGCCTTTCTGGTCCATATAGTGAGATAATCACACCCACAGTGACACCCAGCAGGGAAGATGGATGCTCTTACTGAGGGATCCCACTCACCAGCGGGGTGGCATGTTCCCTCCCCAGGGCCCAGATACACTGGGTGTCCACAAGGCTGGGTAGCCTGTCATTGCTGAGGAGGGATTCACTAATCCACGCTAATGATGCACCTCACGGGCAAGAGCTCCTGGGCGTGCAGAGGGCAGTGGTGGGGCAGGGGATCCTGGAGGCACTGCTGGGGCAGCTGCATGCCTCTGCAAGAAGAAGGCTCCTGCAGCAGTGCCCAGCTGGCAGCGTGAGGGTGTGAGCTGGCAGGGTCTGGCGTGGTGCAGCACTCCATGAGATGCTGTTCATGATGGAAAACCTTCCTCTGAGGGCATGGGGACCAAGGAGGTTGTGGGACAGACCCAGTAGGATATGAAACAACGAAGGAGAAGGGCAAGTAGGAGGGACTGAGGAGCCTTCATTAGCATGACATCATGATGTTGAGAATAAAATTGGTCCAGACAGCAAGGGACTTGAAGAGAAGAAATTCTTTAATTGCCTTCACACCAATGCAAGGGAGCCTGGATAACACACCCTGCTCACATATGGACACGAATTTGGCCTAGTTGTGCTCCCGAAATCTGGCTGGGAGCATCATATAATTGGAATGTTAAAATCAGCAAATGTTAAACTCAACAATTCTAGGGAAGAACAAGGGCACAAAGAGGGACATTGAATGTCATGACAGGCAAGGTCAGCTTTTTGAGTCATATATACCTGTAAAGCTTACAGATCTGTGTCCTAGCAGAGGAAGCAGAAGATGGAGAATGTATGGGCTTTCCACAACCCACCAGCTCATCCTGATGAGCCTGACAGCCGGCTCTGCAAGCATCTTTGTGGTAAGCACGGAAAAGAGGTTGGCTTGTTATGAGGAACTTAACTGGAGAGACTGCTGCCAAGAACTGTATCCTAGTATGACCCCAAGATTGACTTGAGGGACATGGTGGTAAAACAGCTGGACATGGCATCTGTGCAAAATGATGGTTAAAATGAGACTCTGCCTCGACCAATGAAGGACACTGCAGTAGGAGCAGAGCCTGTGTGTGGCACAGACACTATCTTACTAGTAAAGAGGGTCCTTTTCTGGCAGCTCTGGATCTGGGAGGATGTTGATAAACTGGAGATGGTTTAGAGAAGAGCCACAAGGAATGCATGATGTGGCTCACACCAGGAAGCACCAGAAACACGAGCAACTTCACTGCAGACCTCCAGTCCTTAAAAGGCTGACAATGGAGGGCTCTTCAGCACTGCAGCCAGGACCCCATGTGCATCTGGGGGGGGCACCTGAAGATGGTTCAGTCTGGACCACAATCAAAGAAAGGTTTTATTTTCAACAAACAAGAGCAATCGGCCATTAAAAGGACTACACTCCACTGAGCGTAGCAGTGCATTCTCCATCATGGGCAAAAGTTCAAGTTACCTGGGAGGTTTTTCCCAAGATGTTTCGTTCAAATGCAGTTCTGAGACCTGAAGGATAAACAAACTCAGGGATTTCTTACTTGGTTGCTATTACCTTTTCAAAAGTGACTGTATTTCATCCTGTTTTGGGGCACTGTGATAAATGGGACACTTGCACATGTTCAGGCCCCCGGATTTCATGCTTACATCTTCCAGGAAACAGACCAGATTTATGGCATTTTTTTTTTCTTCTGAAAAATAGCACTGGGAGTACCACAGACACAGAACAGCATCAGATGGACAAGTCATCCCAGTACCGCTCAGTCCCATGGACAAGGAGAGGACAAATGCCAGACCCACTATTGGGCCAGGTCTTGGGAACTCCCCTGCTCCAGCTAGGTGTTGTGGAGAGGTCTGGGATCATTGGTCCTAGAGTGGCCTCCCTGCTTTGACAGGCAGCCAGCAGCAGGGGAGAAAGTCTGTGAAGGGCTGGGAAATGCATGGATGCAGGTACAGCTCGGCTCAGGGAGCGCCACTTGCCCAGCCTGTTGGCTCTCTCCCAGGAATCTGGCATGGGCCAGAGACAGGCCACTGCCCCAGGTGGCCCCTGCTGACCTGTCCGTCCTACAAACAGCACCTCAATGCCAGTGGGAGGCTCTCAGCTTTTCTCATATGGTGAATGCTTTCCCATGATAGTTTCTACCCTTCCTGCAGGTTTTTTCCTCCCCTAGAGCCTGACCTGAGGCCAGGGGAGAAAGTGTCTGGCCCTATGGGAGAACATTACTGGTGATGCTCTGGACATCACCGCTTCCAAGAAACTCCATGTTCCTTCCAAGCTACCACCTGACTGACCTAGAAGGAAGGTGTGAACACTGCCAGCAGTAACACCAGGCATGCAAGGAAAGCAAACGGCTGCCTCCAGCCTCTTGCTGATGGACCAGACTGAAAAAGGGATCTGTACTAGCTGCTCACCAGTGCAGCAGGACCAGGCTTGAGCCAGGGAAGAAAGGATGGAGGCACATTGACCCAAAGCCAAAGAAGAGCAGATTCCCCTATGCCTACAGCTACACATACATTCAGCCATGGATTGGCACATGATCACTGTCTCTGCTGGCTCTTATTTTAACCTTCGGCTAGCCACGCAAAGCCAGAGAACACAGGGTTTAATTGCACAGGTGGAATAGCCAGCCAGAGCTGAAATGTGGCTGCAGAGTAAAGAGAAGGCCAGAGGAGCTGGCATGGAGCCACCTCCTCTGCTGCCCAGCCTACTCCCAGCCTGCAGCTCTGCAGTGCCTGTTCTCAGTGCTCTCCTCACCCAGGGAACCAAGGAGCCTGTTCCTGGTTGGGGTCTGAAGGGATTTTCTGCTGCAAAGTGCCTGTGTCCTGACCACGCTCACTGAGCCCTATGGGAGGAAGACCTACTCTCCTGTGGCAGAGAAGACCTGAACGATCTGCCCTTGCCACTGCTCCTTGCTCTCTCTCCCTGACACTGCTTGTCTGCTCAGGCTAACAGAAGATAAAGAGCAGCATCTCTCTCTGGGGCTGGACACAACTTGATATGGCCACTCAAAATCTCAGCAAAAAAATCCCTAAACCAGGTCTGCCACACCACCACTCATGCCAGAAAGTGACAGCTCCCGCTAAGAAGCCCTCAGCCTTGTCTCTGCTCTGTGCTTGTCACCTGAGCCCTCCCTGCTGTGACGTGGCCACTGGCTGCGTCGGTGGATGGAGAAGCTGTTTGCGGCAAACCCAAGTAAGGGCAGACCATGCTGGTGCTAGAAGAGAACAGCCAGCCCAGAAAGAGAGGGGGAAATGTGTGTGCAGACAGCCCTGTGTGTGTGGTGCTGCTCGGGTCAGGTGGCTGGGAGCGGGTCACGCTGTGTTTGAGCTGCCTGGCCCATGGCGCTGGCTGTTTTCTGGTGCGCTGTGCTGCGCTGCCTGCCATCATACTGACAGCCACCGACTGCCACTGCCTCACGGTGGATCAATTCACTGCAGCTCCTCGGGATGTGCTGGGCTGGTGGCTGTGGGTTTGTGCTGGATGAGAGGACGTGCTACGCTGATCAGGGCTGCTTCACACGCCCACCACTGCTGAGCAGCGGTGTCCTCTCTGTGGTATGGAGGATGCTGTGCCTCTGATAGCAAGAAGAGCTCTGCAGGTGCCTGCCTTTAACAAGATGAGTAATTCCCTTTCAGTCCTTTAATTAGTCACTTTTAATTAGTGTGCCAATTGTTTTTTCCCTAGCAAACAGCTCTTTGAAGAAGGGTTTTTGCTGCATCTGCTAGGTTGGGAAAACACTGTTCCCAGAAGGGGCTGTGTTTTAGTTCTTCAGCAGGAGGTTCCTCCCATGGAGGCTGTAGGATTGGGCTCATGTGCAGAACATGGCATACATCCTGCTCATCCCTGGCCCACACCAGGGGTGAGCACCCAGCACAGAAGCCACTTTTGGGTGGCTGTAAAATAGGCGTAAAATAAACAACCCAGGATGTTTATTTTCCTGAGTCCAGTAGTGTTTAGCCACAGCTGTCTGTTGCCTTGCTGAAGCTGTGCATCTTCTTGCACATTAAAATTGGAGAGGAAGATGTGCCATTTATCGGTGGTGCCCACCTGGCTTTGCAGTTCGCCTCCCAGGATGCCTGAGCTGGACAGTATGACTTTCACTAAGCAGCATGTAGAGGTAACTGAGAACCTCACAAGCCCAGGGAGGGATTGTGTGCATGCTGTGGGGATGGAGGCATTCCTGGAGGTGCCCCATGCTAGCGGTATCCTTGACATTGCATTTTCCAGAGGACCCGAAGACTGGCTTTCACCTCTTGTAGGCAGAGACATTCTCCTTATCCACATCCCTTTCAGCCTTTTTTTTCTCTTTTGATACTTCCTTAGCTTTGTGCTTTCCGACATCTCATGGCAGCAAGTTCCACAGCTGAATTTTGCTTGTGAAAAAAGGACCCCACCTTGATGACTTTCTGGGATGCTTTGTCCTTGTGTTAGGGAGAAGAGTAACCAAAGCAGCACTCCCCTGCTTTGGGGCATGCTCTGTTTCCCAGATCTCAGCCCCATGAGTCCCTCTTTATTTCTTCCCATATGAATTTTTTTGGGCCAGGACAAACTGCTGCTGCTTAGCCATGAGCCTCCTGACACTGTGCAGCTGCCCTGGGCGAGACAGGCTGAGCACCATCCCATACCGTGGGGTAGGACCAGCTGAAGGCACTTCTGCCTCCAGCACTGATATCCCCTCTGCCACCTACACACTCTCTGAATGCTGCTGCACGGAGGGGAGTGACTGTTCATCAGCCCCTTGCAATAAAACCAGTGACTGGAAGTCACTGGATTCTCCAGCTACAGTTCCCTGCACATGTCTATTAAAGTGGCCATGTCACCTCTGCTCTGGCCTAGTATCCTGCAACCTCTGCCCCTAGGGGAGCTATGCAACTGGGAAACATGATGCTCAGATATGAGGTCTGGTTCCAAGCAATATCAGTATGTTGGGTGAAGGGAATGAATCATGCACGGCCAAATACTGCAAGAGAGTCATTCACTTGCCACCGCCATCTCAGACTAAGCTAAAACCCTGTGTCCAAACATGTCCTGGGGGGTAAGCATTTTGGGGCACACAGAGGTGTAGGATCCAGCCTACAGTAACGGAGGGTATAATGCAACCTAGGTAAAGCTATGGAAAAACAAAATTGGGGCGGCAGTGAAATACATGTTCTTGGAGGGAGAGAACAGAAGAGTTTGTGGTCAGTGCGGCACCACTGCTTGGCATAAGGTTTATGGTAGGGTAGGACCAAGCCTCGTCCTGTCAAAAGGAAGGTGTTGAGCTGGGTACATAGTGATGAAGGACATTGTGTCCCAGGCCACGCTCCTTTGCCATTCCCCGGGTGCCTGGGGTAGGGGCACGGATCAGGCAGCTTAGGGACAGAGCAGCAGCCAGCAGAAGAGAAAACTGCTCTGGATGAGGCTGTTTCCCTGCAGCTCTGCCATGACCCTGCACGAGCAGTGTCATGTGGCATAACAAGGCACTTCTCCATGCAAACCTCTGTGCCATGAGCTCCACATACCTGTGCCAGCACTGGGATGAGGCTCCAGCCCCAGTCTTCATAGCTTGGGCACAGCTGAGCTGGCTTCAAGGCCTACCTTGCATACAGCCTCTTTAGAGGAGCACGAGGGACTTTTCTGGTGAGTGCCACCTTGTCCACAGGAGCTTTGAGAAGGGATGGTCACACCACAGACAGTACAGCTCCCAGAGACCAGGGCGGGGGAGCTGCATACACAGAAATTTTTCAGTTTGTGGCTAAACTTAGGAAAGGATTGCTTCTTTCAGGCTTTCCTGCAATTAAATTTTTGTTTGGTTTTCCCAAGGAATTGGTGTTAAGTGTTTTGGGATCAGCATGACCATTTTGGGGGGGGTCTCTAAAGAAATACTTTCTTGGGTTGGTTTGGGTTTTTTAAATTGTGCAATCTTTTTGTTGTAAAATATCATTCGCTCTTTAAAATATATCGAAACAGCATTTTCAGATTAAAAACTGAAATGCTTTTGCCTAGCAGGCACCAAAATAGCAATGGAGGCTCCAAAAATTCCCCTCTTGTTTGTCTGAGGTTTTGAGCCCCCCCAACCACATATCTACACAAAAGATCACCCATCACTATTGTGTGGTCCCTCTCACAGAGACACAGCTGTGCCCTCAGCTGCAGAGGCTTGTTCACTCCATGGTTCAAGGGCGAGTATTTCCACGGTGCTTTGGACACAAGCAGTGTGCTTGGGCGCTGGTGGCTGTAGATCATTCAGCCCCAGATTCAATGCAAATATCCAGGTGCTCCTTCCCCACCTTATCTCCGTGTCACTGAACTCCTCCTGAGATCATCCTACATCCATATTCAACATCCAACTATTGGGGCAGACGCTGCCAGCCCTGAACCAGAAGTTTTGCTTTCATTTTCATTTGAATAATGAAGATGTGCAAACCTCAGCCTACACTTCCTTCAGGCAGGATTTTCCCTCTCCCCTCGGAGGACCACTGTCCCTTGCTCCCTTCCCCTCTGGAGCAAGGAGAAGCTCTGTCTCTCCAAGGGGGCCCCAGCCACTTTCCTTTTCCTTGCCCAGGGTGGGATGTCCAGGCTGGCCTGCCTTCCCATGAGTCACCAGCAAATCTCAGCTTCCTTCTGCAGGGCCCTGGAACCAGAGCTCTAATTACAGGGCAAGGCTAGCGGAAACAAGCTTATTATTTACAAGGCTAATGAAAATTAATCATGCCTCCCCCTCCCTTTCTTGTGGGAACAGTCATCTTAAAGAAAGCAGATTACAAAAGCATTATGGGCCACTGCTGTGCTGGTTTTTGGCACTAACCAGGAGATTGTGTGTGGGTTGTGGGCTTTGTTTGCAGGTCACCTGAAACTCAAGGGTTAAAAGCACCTAAAAGGAAGTGCCTCTTGTTCTTGTTGTCCCCTGTCCCCATGCTGCTGGCCAAGGCTGCTGGCTGAGACAGGGAACAGATGGAGCCTGTAGCCCCAGTGCTAAGCCAGACAGGCTGTAAAGCCCTTTGGTGCTTTTCCAGGCAGCTGCTGCTTCTCCCCAGGCCTGGACCCCTTTGGCATCATCTGTCTACTTGCAAACACAGAGTGGTGTGGGGCACAGGCCTGGTCCCAGCCCAGGGACTCACAGCCCACCCAGCCCAGGAGACAGGGGAGTTCCCCAGGGTGGTCCAGTGGAGCCCAGTTAGCTCCATGCAGGCAAGCAGGTCTCAAGAACCACTGCAGCCTGCTGCGCAATGCACAGACAGAGAGTAAGACTGTGTGCAAAGTCAGATGGAGGGAAACACGGCAAGGAGTAGTTCATGTTGGACGGGTGTGGAAAAAACAGAGCATCCTGTACCAACTGGAGCCACTGGTTCTGGAGCCAGTGCTTCTGGCCTCTTTTGCAGCAAAAGGATGAACCCTGTTAAGTGCAAAAACCATCACCCTCACTCAAACGACCATCACTTGGGGGAAACTGAGGCATAGGTTAGGGAAGGTCAGTCATGCAGTCAGGGAGAGACCTCCAGTCCTTTGAACTCTGCCCAGGGCCAGCTCCTGTGGTCCCCATTATGGAAAGAGCTCCCAGGGATGTTGTGTTGCCTGCCCTGAGTGCTGAGCTGAGCCTAGAGCTGCCCTATCTGCACCCAGCGCTGACCACATCCCCCTTTTCCAGGCCTAAAGATCTCCACAGCCATGAACAGCCCTCGTGTCCCTGGGGCTGCGCAGGCTGGGAGTGGGAGGAAGGCAAGGAAGGGGCACCCCAGGTCACCCCAGCCCAGCCAGCTCCAGGCCTGATTGCCTGGATCAGAATCTGGGATGGAGGGAGATGAGGACGAGGCTCCAGAGCCAGGCTGAAGAGATACTTCCTGCCAGGCCTGTCTGGGTGGCCCCAAGGGAGCGCTGCATGGAGAAGCCTACCCCATAGCTTGTACAGGCTACCACAATAATTAACTGTTGCTTTGGAGAAGGCAGGAAATGAACAGGAAGTCAATTTTCAATTTCCTAGATGTGTATAACCAGTTTCTAGCAGGCAGCCTGAAAATAAATCTCCATCAGTCTAGTTACCGCTTAATTAACATCACTAGCTACAACATGTATTCCCCAGCCCAGACAAAGCCAGAGCTCATCCACTACTGATGTAGAAGGAGACGGAGCCAGGGCTGGTGCACAGCTGGTGGGAGGGAATTCTCGAGCCTGAAATTTCAGTCCTGCTGCCCAACATGCTGTACTTGTCCTGCTCAGGCAGGGAAGCTCTGCCTCAGCTTCCCTTGCATTGCTCCAGGATGTGGATAGCTGCTGTGACCTTCCCCAGAGCTGGCTGCTTTTGGGGGCAGTTGGCACAGATAACTGAAAGAAATTTGGTGAAACAACTGGAGTTGTTTCCCTTTTGCATAGTTTGGAATAAGGAAGAAAAGAGGGTCCTGTGGGTGAAACACTTCCCTGTACTACCACTCCGCACAAGAAAATCTCATTCTTTCAATGAGAAAATCATGCTCAGTTTTCCATAAGAAAGCGTGGTTTTGGTATGTGAAGTGTTGGCCATTCCAGAGAGACATTTTGGTAAAAATGATACAAGCATCGTGGAACTGTCATGGAAAATGGCCACTGTGCCCAAAAGCAGTTTTAACAAGCTACCAAAGAAATCCCAGCTGCCAAAGCCCCATGAGTATCGGCCAGCGAGGCAGGGCTGCAGCACATGGGCACTGAGGTCTGCATGCCTCCGTCTGCTGGTACCCGGGGCCTCCCCTTCCCTGATGTGATGGAGGTGCCATCCCAGTCATCCAGGTTTGGGGCAGCTGCTGGGTGCCCAGCGTAGACCCGGTGCTGCCAAGCACCAGCCCTGTGCTCACAGGGGCAGCAGCATGGGCAGCCCAGCCACTCTGATCACAGGCTCAGAAGACTCCCTCTCCCCAGCATGTGCACCTACGTGACGTGCAGAAAATCAAGTGCTGTTCTTGCATGGGTCCCGTCCTCAGGGTGATTTAGGGTCTAGGTGCAGCCGAGGTGGGGGAAGGAGAAGTGAAGGTGGGGTCGTGCCCCAGCAACCCAGGTGCAGTGGGGCTCAGCTGCAGCACTGCCCTGCAGTCTCTGGAGCAAGGCACCCTGTGAAGGGATTATGAGCATCCTGCTGTCCTGCTCTGCTCAGGAACTGTCTGCCCCAGCAGTGTCCTCCACTCTTATTCCAGCCCTCCTTGCCACTGTATCAGACCCAAACCACTCCCTTAGGAATGGAAGCCCAGAGAACAGTGCTGTCCTACATTTTGGGCATGTCTTATCTCTAGCTCCTGGGAAGGGGCCCACTTGGCAGAAATACCTTGGATTAGCTCTCTCGATGTGCCAGTCAAAAAGTGTGGGGTCATGTCTCCCACTCAGCCCCTTGTTCTTGTCTTTGCTATTTGGGTTTTATGAGAAAGGTAGGCTTAAAGCAAAACTAAACCTCTTGAGCTGGAGAGCTAAGGAAAGGTGTCAGGAGACCAGACTGACCAGTAGAGTGGGGAGGCTGGGATGTGGAAACCCTTCCTGCCTGGTGGTAAGACCCACAATGACAGAGACATCTTGGATGGGACAGTCACGGTGGGACAAGAACAGCCTGCTCCCTGATAGGAATGAGAGCGGGAGGTTCCCTTGGTTTTGGGAGAATTAGAGCCACGTGAGGCCTCACACCAGCATCTACAGTAAGACACCGACTCCTTGCCTGCCTGAGAAATGTAAAATGCCCTTCTGGCCCGAGTCATCCAGGGAGGGTTCACCTCTCCTCCTGCACCCAAGGGTAGGTATCTACCCTGAGATGGTTGGTAGCAAATTTGCTGGCAGTCAATGAGCAGGGCTCCATATCAGGGGGTAGTGCTGCATGCCCCCCTCCCACCCAAGCCAGAGAGGTCCCAGGCACAGCTGATACCCAGTGAGCTAGCCCTAAGCCAGTGGCAACATCCCAGGACTATGGCACACAGCTGTGTGCCCAGACCCCACTGGAGCTGAACCCTGCTGCTTTCCTCAGCTGGCCACCTTCTCTCTGCTTTTTTATTTACTCCCCATTGGTGATCCTGCTCACACCTATCTCCTCACCCCAGTTTGCAAGGAGAGGTAATACTATCCCCAGCAGGTGACTTAGTGAAGGAAGAGTACATTGGCTGCGTTAGTGTTAGCCCATGTGAAAAAAGGAAAGAGACAAGATGAAAGAATCCATTTCTACTCTTATCATCATCCCGCTTGCCACTTATCTTCAAAGCACTGTACAAACATTAACTAATTAATCCACCCAACACTCCTGGGAGGAAGAGACATATTAACACAACTCTTATTTTAGGTGCCTGATAAACACAAAGGATAGATGGACCAGGAGATACCAGACAGGCAAAACGGGCAGGTCATACCAGTTACTTTGTTCTTCCTGTTGAATATTGCAGGGTTGGTGAATCAGTGGATGTGTCCCAGGCAATTAGCCCATGTACTCATGCGTTGGAGGGTGGACAGAAGCGGAGGAGGTGGAGCAGAGGGCAGAACAGGGAGTGTTGTAGAAACACGAGGGAGAGTAAAACTAGAGCAGAACAGGAGGAAGAAGATAAGCCCCGTTGTCTGCACAGACAGACAGACAGACCTGCCGTAAAGGCAAATGCTGCAGGATGGGGAGCTCAGCAGCACCCCTGGAAGAAGATGCAGACCTGCAGGAGCGCATGCAAGGGAGATCCCCTAGAGCCGAGGGGCATGGTGGTAAGCCAAGGTTGATGCTTTGTCACCAAAAGACCCTCCCTTCTCAGTCTGCACTGCCTGACCTTCAGAGTTATCTGTCTCCAGTGACTCCCCTCCTCCCCTGGAAAAATGCACTACCAAAGCAGCTAGATCCTGGTGTTTGCTGAAGCACACCAGGACGGCACTGCACAGCACTGAGCACACAGTCTCTTTTGGCTTTGAGGGAAGACCCCCTCACCCAGGGATGTCTGGCACCCCAGCAGCGCTTCCTGCAGTGGGAGAGGTCAAGGGGGCAAGTGCACAGTCAGGAAACAGGAAAAAATAATTTTGACCTGAGCAGCACTAAAATTAACATTTTTAAAAGCAACCTGGGAAGTCAAAACAATTTTATTTGGGCCCAAGCAAGAGATTTCAATTCCAGCTTTGATGAAATTTTAGAGGTATCATACAATTAGACTAAAATGGAAGGAAACTCTGACACGGCTGCTGAAGAATCCTGGAGGAAGGTATTGAGATAAAGCATTTTGACTTTAAAAAAAAATGGATTTTGACCTGCTCAGTTTGGCAGGTGAGTCCCCCAGAAGATCTAAAAAAATCAAAAGGTGTTTTTTTTTCCCCACTTAAAAAAAGGTTTTGGCTGAAAAATTCCACTCCTTGCAGCTTTCCTGCCCGGTGCAACACAGGAGCATCCTTCAGTCTCTTCCTGAATCGTACAGTGACAGCAAGGGCTGTCAGCAAGGCTGAAGCCCAGGCACCCTCCACCACCACCACCACCCCCCCACCACAGGCGAGACCCCTCAGGCTGGTGATGCCTGCAGGGCATGCAGTGGGCAGCCTGAGGCACAGCAGCAGCTGCCGGTGCCGATGCCAATGCCGAGCAACTGGCTGCGCTCTGGGGCTGGCACCCAGGTATGCCCAAGCCAAGGCAAGGGGAGCCCGTTCCCATGCTTGTAGGAGATCTGCCCGGAATGAACCGCGCATCCTCATTGAAGAGATGTTGGAACTTCTGTTTATTGCCAATATTAGCACTCTTTTATACAGTAGTCCAAGGTTCACGCGATAAAAGCTTAATACTAATTGGTCCCTATGTGATAAGCACGCATTCAGCTTACAGCTCTGTTGGTTATATGCAAGTACACATGCGACATGCACGCGTCTGAAGCTACTATATGATAGGTTAAAGCCCATTGTTCACACGCCCCTATCTTTATTCTAATTGGCTAAGCATTGCTAAACATAATTGTTTTTCACTTTATCTGTTCCTGCCTTGCGGTTACATCCTCACACCTGCAAACTGGTCAACATACTCCTTAGCTTAGTTTCTCAGGCATGCTTGTCATTCTCTCTTGTTCTCTCAAGGGAACACTGTAATCTTGTCAAGGTCAATATCCTCCCCAGACCCCTCAGTCCAGCTGAGGCCCTCTACATATCAACAGTCTTATAGGGCCACAAAAATAAAAGACTAGACAAGAAGTCTCACAATTTAAGGAGTTCAATCTACTCAGTCTGTTAAAGAGAAAATTGAGGCATGATTTGACTGATAGTTATGTATACTCAAAGTTAGAAGAAAGATCCGAGACAGAGAAGCTTTTCAACCTTGCAGGAAAGGAATAATAAGATGCAGTAAATGAATACTGGAGTTAGACAAATTCAGCCTTGGAAGTAATTAATGTGTTGTAAGTAAAGATTAGAACAGCTACTATGAGAAAATCTGAAAGCCTACGTACATAGGAGGGGAGACCAGATGATCACAGTGGGACATTATGGACTTGAAATCTACGTAGGTGTAGATTTTCTGATGAAATGCAATATAAAAATTGGTGGTTTTGGAAAATACTGCATATGGTATTTTGTTTATTGTATGTGAAAACTACAATGTATTTCTTAACAACAATGTTTATTTGAGATTAGAGAGACAGTTATGTAATATCCTAGGACTGGCTGCACATACTAAATATTATATTTGTAATACTTATGAATGTTTCTTAAATGTTCTCCGTCCACTTCCTTTTAGATGTTCTGTATCAGTAGTACTAATGTTTCTATGCTTCAGGTTACATATTGTCTTCTGACTTTATTTCTGAGATGAAGTAGCTTAGCTACGTGATATGGTTTGCATTATAATGGTCTTCAAAGCTTGGGAAATACAGCAGAAATTTAATTCTTTCCTAAAAAGGAAGTGAGGTGCATGATGCAAACCACAGATATAGTCTTGTCTGCCACTCCAAAAAAGCCTTCAAGGTATCAGTCGAAATGGTGTAGTCTGCCTTGCTCTTTCTTCAAGAGGGCTTGTCTTCCAGTTACATCTCCTGGCATGTAAGTACATGTCTTAGATTGGGTAGTGTGTGAATGAAAGACACTCTGTCAGACTTCCCTGAAACTCTCCCCAGAACCCATTATAGTGGACCAGCTATTTTTAAAATTGTGGCCTTTTCTATTAGCTAGCATAGATCCCAGAGGGGGATCTATCATTTGGACACATCGTCTTCTGAGTACACACATTTTTTTCTCTTTTTTCTGATCACGTCCGGAATCCAGATGCTTCTCCCATGCTTATGTCCTTTGAACTCCTTTGAATTTTGACTGGCTTGGCTCTGATCTGATTTAATACATGGCATCTGCAAGTCTTTTGTTTGTTTGTTTGTTTTTTTTGTTTTGGAAAACTTATAAGGTTTCTGAAACGTTGAGAATGCATAATAGAAAGCACATGGCATTTCCAAAACTAGTGGACACCCTAGTAAGTTTCTCTGCTGTCCATGCTGCGTGTACATGCAGGGACATATGATGTATTCTAGCTCAGTGCTGTGCATCCTCTACACTTTGAAGAAGAATTTCTTGTCTTTTTTTGGTTGAAAAAAACAAAAGCAAACAACACTTCAGAATAAAACATCTTTTTTATAGCTGTAATCCACTTACAAGGAAAGACAAAATAATTCCCTAAAAAACCCCCCAAACTCTAGAAAATAGGCAAAACAATACAGAGGCACAGTACCTCCTCAGCTTATAAACTTAGAAATGAAAACACAGAGGCATATTTGGATTATCAGGAGAATGATACTTGTCAGTAGAAATTTCATATAAGGATTTTTAACTAGGAACATTTTTTGAAGATACTGCTCTGCATTTTACTGACAGTTTCTTAGCTACTTACGTTGCACAGAATATGGAAAAGATATGGACAGACTGTTGTTGCAGTAAATACAGAATCATAGAATCGTTTAGGTTGGAAAAGACCTTTAAGATCATCTACTCCAATCATCAACGATGCCCCCTAAACCATGTCCTGACATGCCTTGTCTATGTGCTTTTTGAATGCCTCCAGGGATGGTGACTCAACCACCTCCCTGGGCAGCCTATCCCAATGTCTGACAACCCTCTCAGTAAAGAAATTTTTCCTAATATCCAATCTAAACCTCCCTTGCCGCAACTTGAGGCCATTTCCTCTTGTCCTATCACTACTTACTTGACAGAAGAGACCAGCACCCACCTCACTACAACCCCCCTTCAGGTAGTTGTAGAGAGCGATAAGGTCTCCC
>JAVJGG010000009.1:15477054-15552733 GCA_035590195.1 Aviceda cuculoides | reverse complement strand
CTGGAGGGGCACAAGGAGTTGGGAGGGGACACAGCCAGGGCAGCTGACCCAAACTGGCCAAAGGGATATTCCATACCATGTGTTGTCATGCCCAGTATATAAACTGGGGCAAGTTGGCCTGGGGGGGCCAACTGCTCAGGAGCTAACTGGGCATCAGTTGGTGAGTGGTGAGCAACTGCACTGTGCATCACTTGTTTTGTATATTCCAATTCTTTAATTATTATTATTATTGTAATTTTATTGTTATTATTATAATTGTTATTTTCTTCCTTTCTATTCTATTAAACTGTTCTTATCTCAACCCATTAGTTTTACTTTTTCCTTCTGATTCTCTCCCCCACCCCACTGGGGCAGGGAGGCAAGTGAGCGGCTGCGTGGTGCTTAGTTGCTGGCTGGGGTTAAACCACAACAGACAGCAGAACCCCTGACAAGAAACTCCCCATGACCAGGGTACCTACACTCAGGTTTTGGGTCTCTGGGGGCTTGCTGTGTCTGACGAATGTCCCACATTATAGCATCTGCAGGGCCCAGGGAAAGGCAAGTCCTATTGTCCCCAGGCAGTGGGATAAAGCATCAACAGTCAGCGCAGGGGCCCTCCTGGTAGAAATGCTGGCCAGATATACAACAGCCGCAGAGCAGCACTGAGTGATGGCTAGACATGGCTTACTGCCTGTTTACACCCTTCATCCCTCAATCAGTCCACCTTGGCTCCACAGGGCTTTTCTTGTAAGGAGGTAGAGACACAGGGGTGGGAGAAAGGGGGGCGAGATGACTCAGCCCTGCTCTCCCACCAGATCTGTGCCCAGAGCTGCCTTGTGCCTGTGGGAGCCTGCTGCATCTTAACTCTTTCCCCCATTGCCTGCCTGCCTGCGAGTGGATGGTGGATCACCCCCAGCTATGCTTCCTCCCTGTGTCCTCTGGCAGCTGCGCTCTCTGACCGTGATTCTCCAAGTGCCTGATTTACACACTGTATTCATATGAATGCTGTTTGTTGTTACAGAAAAAAAAGCAGCATTTCTGGCCATGACGACTACTGCAGGGGCCTGTGTGCCGTCTGCCTCAAAGGCACATTGGCAGCCTGTGTCGGTGCAAGCTGCAGCTCTCATTCCAGCTCTCTGGACATATTTAGCTGGCTGTGGCACAGGATAGGGCAGCCTGAGCCTGCAGCCCCTTGGGGAACACTCCTGTGCCCCGCAGGCACGGCAGCGCTGTCGGGGATGGAGAAAGAAGAGCGGCAGTGGCAGAAAGGGTGGGACCCACATACCTAATGAAGAGGTACCTCCTATAGCAAATCTTTGGAGAGATGCTGTGGTGCAATAGTATGCACAAATGCAAGCAGCAGCAAGGGTGTCTGTCCTGTGTGCGAGTTGTGCTGTGCAGAGGGGCACAAAGTTCCCCATGGTTTACCTGGCCATGTCCCCACCATTCCCATGCGACAACCCAGACGTTGGTGCCCAGCCCCCTGCTCCTGGGGGGCGTATGGCCTCAGCTCAAGAGATGCACGCACCCACAGGCATAGTGTGGAGGGGATGTGTGCAGGGAGGGTTTTGGAGAAGTGGGGGGAACACCAAAAGGCTGAGCTTAAACTACAGCAGCGAGTGCACGAGTCTGCATTCAACAGGTGCAGGCACCGCTAAGACAAAGGGGAAGCAACCAGGAGTGCAAAGCAAATCAGCTTAAAATAGGCTGGCAGTAGAAAAGGGAACAACAAGGGCAGAGGCAAGTCATGGAGACGTTCACTCTGTGACTCACATGCAACTGAAAAAACAGTATGGGCCAAGGGCTGAGGAGGACCAGCCCTGAAGGGACATGCCTTGGCAAGCACCGGGGGGGAGCTCCCATGCACCGGGGCTTGGGCTTGACCAGCAGCTGGGAGAGCTGGTCCATGGGCACTGCCTGTCTGTGCCGAGGGGCTGCTGGAGAAGACCCCGCTGGGGCCGGGCACTGATGCCACCAGTCAGCACAGCGGGCGATCTGGCCTTGGCAAAGCTGAGGGAAGGACGTCCTCGGAGGGAGCTCCACCGGCCCAGTGCCTGCTCCACTGGGCAGGCTGGCCAGGCCACGGGCACGCCTGGGGGACACCAGCCGGAGCCCCCGCCAGCCCCACTACCCGCCCTCCCCTGCCCGAGTGACGGCTGGGAGCGAGCAGCCCCCGCACACCCGGCTCCCCGCTCCCGGCCGCCCCACACGCCCGCGGGCTGAGCTGCCCCCCCCGGCCCAGCAGCTGCCCTGGGCCCCTCTCTGCCCCGGCACCCCTGGGGCCGGACAGAGGATGCGGGCAGGGCCCGTCCAGCATCCGGCAGCAGCCGCTGCCCGGCCAGAGCCACACGTACCTGGGGGCTCCGCCAAGGCCTCCCGCTCTTCCTCCTCCCCGGCCGCAGCCCTCCCGCTCCCCTCGGCGGCTCGGCGGTTGCTACGGAAGGACCGTTGCCAGGAGATGAGGCGCTGGATCCGCTGGATCCCCGCGGCGGGCATCCTGCCCAGCCCCGCCGGCCGGAGGCAGCGGGGACAGGGCCGGCGGCCACCCCCGTGCCGCCCCGGCGGCAGCCAGCTCGCAGGCATCGGGCGAGCGAGGCGGCCCCGGCCGGTCTGTCAGGAACCGGTGGCAGCGAGTGCCGCCCCGCGCGGAGCGTGCGAACACACGCCGGTAACACCCGGCAGCAGATGGAGATGGGAGCGACCTGCCGCAGGGCAGGCGTGGTGCCCGGGGCTCACCACCCCTCCCCGCACCATTGCCCCCTGGAAGCCGGGAAAACACTACGCCCAGCTCGGCGGTGGTCACACGCACAGCTGCGTGACGCCGTCCCTGCCAAAACCAAACCAGGTCTCGCAGCAGCCTCGCAAGGCTGTGTTTTGCAAAGGCAGGTGTCCACGGTCCTGCCAAACCTCTGTCTTAACTCCGTGACGCCGGAGCTGCCGCGCAGCCCCTCTCCGGGAAAGCACGCTCCTTGCTCTGACCAGGTGCCACTTCTGCGTTGCACTGCTGCTCGCTCGGAGATGGGGCCGTCCTGTTGCTCTGCCCGCGTTGGACAGCCATGGGAAAAACCCCAGTACGAGTCATGGGAGGAGCTCAAGGACAAAGAAAACCTCGTCCTGCTTGATCCCCCCCAGGGAGCCGGTTTGGGACCTAGATTATTAGAAAGGGCTGTTTTTTTCCCGGTGAGGTTAGATCTGAACTCTCTGGTCTGATGCAGCACAGGAGTGCCCCAGCGGGTACTAAGAGGGGAAGGAGAAAGATAAAAATGAGCAGGGGTGGCAGGACAGCCCTTTCCACGGGTAGCTAGATGCCAGGTGATAAATGCTGTGCCCCAACCTTCTGGCAGCCCAAGAAGTTCCTCACCAAAGCAGAGTGTCATGAAACCTGAAGTCCTGTTTCTAAAGAAAAATCCAAGCGGAAAGGACATCTAACACTGCATGCAAACAGGCTCCAGGCACCCAAGGCCGTTTTGAGGGAGCTGTGGGCTTTTCTTTCTCTCCAACAGGTCACTTTTTACCAGCTTGATCCCATTCTTGCCATTTCCTAATACAAAGCACACACATCTCCAGCAGTGAGCGGGGCGTGCTACAGCCATGGTCCCCAGCCACCAGCCAGAGCCACAGGCACATTGCAACCTCTCTGCATCTCCCGACGCAAGGCACAGTCCCTGGAGCAGGTACCTGCAGCAGGAGCAGCACAGGCGCTCCCCTCTGCTCTCACACCAGCTGTGTCCCATCTGGAAGGGGACACAGGAAAATGAGAGCCTTTCCCAGAGTGCCCTGTGGTTCGGAGGTCTCCATCAAGGATTTTGGGTGGCTGAAGTCATTCATCTACTCTACTCAGCTCAGCACCCTGCTATGGGTGCCTGCCTGGCAGCAATGCCTCATGCAAACAGCTAAGAACAACCAATCCTTCTACACAGAGGGGGAAACTGAGGCACAGCAGCACACCCAGAAGTGCTTTGCAGGGCTGCAACTCAGTGTCCAATTTCCCAGCTCTCACTGCCCTTGTCTGGTTGAGTAATTCAACTGTCGTCCCAGGAAGCCAGAAAACTTCACTTCAGCCTGTTGTATGGCAAGAAACAGGAAAAAAGTACCCGAATGCTGATCCTAACATGCAGTTGTGGGGTCCACCAACCGTGGGTTCATGAGCCCCCTTGTTGGCTCCCCAGCAGGCCCTGGAGAGCCATGCATGTCTGCACTTCGTGCTGGAGCAGAGAGGAGAGCAAATTTGGGAGGCTGAGGAAAGCCCAGGGTTCTGCAACAGAAAAGGATCTGAGCGCTACCTACACCAGGAGAGCAACCTGGAGAGGGCATACCAGCAGACCTCTGCAGACTGTGGACCCCTTCTTGCTTTGGGACCACCACACTCTGGGACAAGCACCGGTCCCAAGCCCCAGCATGGCAGCCCCACACTATCGAGCTGTGGGATGCCCAGGTGTCCCCAGCCTGGTGGCAGTCAGCCTGGCACACTGCTCTGCTTTGGGAATCAGGGTGTACAGCCACCCACTAGGTACAGCTGGAGCAGCTCCTATGGGAAGGCCATCACTCTGGGCTGCAGAAGTCACAAACACCTCGAAAAGGACCACATCTGACACGGTCACCCTTCAGCTTTAAAAATCTCATTCTGGGTCATTTATTTCTTTGTTTCTGAGACATAAAACTGGACAGGACAGGCGGGCAGCTGCACTGGGCTTGTCTGCCCCACAGACATCTGTGAAAAGAGCCAGCGCAGCTCCCACCAGCTGACTCCCTGCGTGAACGTGACATCTCCCTGTACCAGCTCCCCAGGGGTTAATGCCCTGCAAAGGCTGACAAGACAGTGGGAACAGCAGCCTGCCAGGAGCAGGGGGCAGGCTGACACCACGGCTGTGGAGGGGACCCAGTGTTCTGAAAGCAGTTCACAAGGACTTTCCTTCACCACTGGGCAAAGGAGGCCTGGCTGAGGCAAAGCTTGGAGAGCGGGGGCGTGGGATGCAGGAGGGACCGCGGCTGTTCCACCATGCAAGCAGCTCCTTATGGGGCTGTTACTCTCCAAACCCTGCAGCACTGATGACTGCAGTCCTGGGAATAACTCCTCGCTGCAGCCCAGAGCAAGAAGGCAAGGAGACCATTGCTGTGTAAAATCATGGGGATCATACGTAACCCCTCATACTCAGCCTGTCTCAGGAGTTGGGTGAGATGCTCCCTCTTTGGGTGCTTGGGCACAGTCTCAGCAGAGTGGCTCATGTGAATGCTGGACTACAGCTCACATTCACCCTCTCAGGGCCGTGGCAGAAGGGCTCCCTGGCAGTGCGACTACCCAGGGCTTTGCTACGTCTGGCTTTAAGTGCCCTGCACCCATCCCTAGGTGCCAGGGCGTCAAGGCCTCAGGAGCTCATTGTAGAGCCATCTCTTCCACTGAGGCAAATCTTGGGGTGTCTGGGGGGTCAGACTTTACCCTACGGCAGAGCACTTCTGACATCCCATTCCTTGAATGCAGGACATCTGCTCCTGAGCATGATGCTAGCATGAACTGCATACCTAAAAACCCGACAATGATCTTTCTGAGCCAGGAGATCAGCCAGGTATTAAGTGAGGCCCTCAGCCAAACCACAGAATAGCTTCAAAAGCATACAGTATGTGATATTAATGGAGAGCCATGGAGACACTCACTCGGTCCTAAAGAAACGCAGAGAACAAGACAGAAAGGGATTATCGGAAGCAGTCCTGGGCTCACTACGAACAGAGCAGGGACAACACACATTCACCAACACAAACCTGTGACACAAATGCCTCACAGAAGAAGGAGATTATAAATGACCAAAGCCCTTTTACCCAAAATTTATAGCAGATGTGTCTCAAATGCCCTCCAACACTGCCTGCAGAACCAGGATTCACAGCTACAACTTATGCTGGTGCACACCTGCTCTCATAAGCAATTCCTCAAGTCTTCCTTTCACCACTATTGCTAAAGCACCTTACATCTTTCCTTCAGAAAAAAAGAAAAAAACACAGCAGCAAATACCTTTTTTTGCTGGCAAATACTGGTTTGCAAAGCCAAGCCTGCTGCTGTTGCTGGGGGTGATGGGGTAACTGGCCCATGAGCCTGCAGCTGTGGGGCCTTGAGGCTGCTCTAGCCTGGCCATGCTCCCGTCCTGCCTAGGGAGGCTGTAAAGCACATGTGGGGCTCTTTTGCAGCACAGCCATTTGCACCTGAGCCTGCAAGAGCTCCTCTGGGTCTCCGTTGGCAGCACAGCTTCCCCCCCGTCCCCTGACCGAAGCCCAGAGCCTCTCGGCCAGCAAGGCTGCACACGCTGCCATGTCACTTTGCACTTCTGCGGGAAATTTCCAAAGCTTTTCCCTCAGCTCAGAGTTCAGCAGCCAATTTATGCATTCACAGACAAGCACAGCACCTGGCCAACTCGTGCAAACTTCTTAGCTCACCGTATTCGGTATGAGCTTCACACGCTGCAGCTCTAGGAGCCACAGGCTTACGTGAAAACCCAGCTTGCTTTCCTGTATTTTAAGTAGCAAAGCTCTGGCCTTCTGATTGCAGCGGTATGACAGCATGCTAAATAGCTTGAAAAAATCAGAAAGAAGCAAATAAATCTCAGCATGTGGCGTTTTCAAAATCTTCAATCTCCAGCTTTCTAGAAAGCCAAAGGTGACATCTGAGCATCCAACATTGATTGTCCTGGTGTCCCATGTCTGGAAACATGAGGTGTTTCTAAAACCACTTCAGGACCACTCTGCAGACCTCCTTCTGAAATCTTAGGAAGCACAGGAAACCTGAGGCCATGGGCTGATCTGTGTCAGTGAGGATAGATGAAGCCAGGGCTAACAAGCGTGCCTGTGTGACCAGTCCCTGGGGGTACACAGGCTCCTAGGTGTGCCGGAGGGGCTCAGGGCCCCCCCCACTCTTTCCAGGTGTGCCTCTCACTACTGAAGATGGAGGGAGCCATGGGCAAGTTAGGTGGGTCAGCCCTGACCTGAATGTCCTCAGGGATGGATCCTACTGGTGGTGCACAGTGCACAGCTCCTGCCTGGGAGCACTGACTTTCACCCCAGCCAGCTGCAAGCATGGGCACCCCTTCTTCAGCTCACCCACCTCATATGCACCCCAGACACTCCTGCCCATGCAGATGCTCATGCCCACGCTCCCCATGGCCTCTTCCAAAGCCCAGTCACTCTCAAGAGCAATGCTGGTAAGATACTATGCTAGGTTATCTAGGTTACAGCATTGTCTCTCCCCTTCCAAGCATGCACATACATGCACACACATGCTGGCATACACATATGTGCAGGCACACACACCAGGCAGGTGCTGACACAGTTCCTCAGGCTGTGACACAACAAGCCAGAGCCACTGAAAGTACCCAAGAGAAGGAGGCGCAGAGAAGAGGGAGACAAATCCATTCAGAAGACCCCAGGAGTGCTGAGGTGACAGCAGCAAGCTGGGGACAAGCAGGATTACAGAGCCCCTGAAGGAAGAGATCCCTGGGATCTACTAACTCCCTCCCTGTCTCCAGAGGTCTCCTGGTACATTCTAACAGGCTCTGGAGGCTTGCGTGTGGTGATGTGGGCCACTTTTGGGAACCTCAGTCATGTCAGTAGGTTAGCTACTTTTCTAACCTTGGCATCAGCCTTGTGCCAGCATCACCAGTCTCCTGTGTGCCAGGCCTCTGTGCACCCTGCCCAGAGGAGGGGACAGCCTCTCCCCACCAGAGCAGAGCAGGAGGGGGCACAGGTTTCTGCCAGGGCGCTGATCCTGGGGATGCCTGCATGACACCAGCCTGATGCAGCGAGGAGGAACTGGGGGCACACTGGAGCTGGGCTGGCAGCGTGAATGCTCATCCGTAGCTGTTGATACCTCTTGTTTTGTGCCAGCTGGTATTTTTGATGAGGTGGACACTGAAAGGTCAGGCCTTCTTCCAGGGATGCTTCTGCACTTGGGCTCTGGAAATACTCCTCTCTGAATCCCTGTTAAGTCACTTAAACCTTTTGATGCCTCAATTCCCCATCTGTAAAGCAAGGCTTATGATATTTCCTCTGTCTGTCTTAACCAGGATAGCTCATAAGCCATTTGGGACTGGAAAAGTCTCTGAATATGAATTTGTGTCTGACTCTTACAGTGGAGCCCTGGGCTCATTAGGGACTAATGTGATTACTTGTGCTGTGCCTAGTGAGGAGAGACATGATACTGTGGGTGCTTGTTCCTATGCTCAGAGATGGGAGTTTAGCAGGGATGACACAACACATGCTCCCAAGGCTGCCATGTCATTCCAAATTGCACTTACCTGTAACAAGCGTGGTGGTCTCAGCTCAGGCATTCAGAGACACCAATTTATCTTGTGCTGTTATTTGACAACAGACTCTTTGCTAAGGGGTCAGGACGGGTCACAAATATCCTTCAAAGACAGGGCTGCTATGGTGCTTGTGTGTTCACACATATTTATGCTGTACAGAAGCACAACACCTCAAATGAGAGTTACGCTCACCTAAAGCTGTGATCCTTCTTTCGCACTTTCCCTGCTGCGTCCCTGTGCCTGTCCTTCAAGGATGGCTGTGTAAGGACGATGCAAATAAACACAGAGTGACCAGAGGAAATGAGGCAGCACTGACCTAAGCTAACCCTCAGACACCCCTAAACCATCATGGCTGAGTGCTCACACCTTTGCCGCTGTGGCAACCCCCTCCATGGAGATTCAGCAGCAGAAACTCTCTGGAAAGGTGTGCATGCCAACAGGGCTGCCGCACAAAGTTCCCAGGGCTTCCTTGTGGGGCTCCTGGGGGAATTTTGGGGATTGAACCAGGGAACTTGGGGATTGCACAATACTTGTTATAGGATGGTTTGGAGAAGGGTCGAAGGTGGGGAAAGGGAGGGATCCAGGTATAACAGGGAGGAACAAGCATGCAGTCTGTGCTTCTTATTTTCCTGTGTGGTGCATCCTTGTGTGTGCATGTGATCCAGATCCGCTAGCGAACTTCAAGCCAGGCTAGCCAGTGAGTACAACAGGCAGTGCTGGAGTCAGATCCCGGAGAGGCTGAGGGTCTGGAAGGTGGATACCAAGGAGGCTCTGAAGGGTTTTTTCCCTGAGCTGTGAGCCTCAGGAGTAGGATGGGGCTGTTCATGCTACCTATATCCCCCCTACAGACATTGCCCTCCTGCCTGCGCTGGTCCGCCTGTGTTCGGCTGTGCCTGCAGGGTGTGTGCCCCAGCGGGGATCAGCAGCCTTGCTGCTGCCAAGACCTGGCAACAGTGGTAGAAAGCGGTTCCTTATCTCGACCAGATCCCTGGGACTTTCAGTCTACAGGACTGGACTACCCTGAAGAGTCGGGGCCAAGGACATGCTTAGAAATAACATCTGGGACAGGACAGGCTGAGAATCCTATTAATTGCTTGGTTGCTCTGTGGTTTGTTTGCATGCTGCACCTGAATAAGTACGGCTCAAGAGCGTCTTTGTCAAAGTTGCAGCTGGGATGCAGGTCTGGCACAACGACCCTGAAAGCATGCCAGGAAAGCTGCTTTTTGGCACCTGAAGCTATGTGTTAATAGTAAGATGATAATATATTGAGCCCTACCAGTCCTGCCTTTGGAACTATTTATCATCAGGGCATCTTGTGCTGCTGGCTGGTAAGTGTAATGTACTGCCAGGCAGGATGAGCTGACTTACCATCAGAAACACCTCCAAAGACGAGAAAACATCAGGATGCCATGGAGCACTAGCCTAAAATGGCTTCTGACCTGCTCCCCGTTGCACCTCTGCACACAGCACTGGCCCTGTAGGACCTGACATGGCCAGCCCACCACATTCGAGTATTGAGGATTTTTCTTTCTCAGCTCTTCCATGGGGCAGGGATGCTCCACCCTTGCTTTACACAGGTTTAGCAGTAAGTGGCTCATCCATTCGGTGAGAAGCTTGCGATGGACTTGGGAAGGCAAATTCATGTCCCCATACCCAAGTCCAGCCCCTCATCCAGCCTGTGGGGCTGCTCTGACCCAGGGTCAGTGTTCTGCTGGTGGCTGGAGAGGCTGGGAGGGCGTAAGCTGGAAGCATTGCTCTGTGCTGATCTGTATGTTCCAGCCCTTTGGTAGGGTCCTTGGGTGTCTGTGCCCGCCAGTTTGCATCTGCCAACTGCTCTGAGAGCACAATTTACAGCCGACCTCTGAACAGCTGTTTTATGTGTACGCTGCAAGAAGCCAGAACGCTTCCCCTGCACAGGCTACGACAAGACAAGGAGGTCATGCTGCTGGCGCTGTGCCCTGGCACAGGACTCTCTTGGACAGACAGTGCCCACCTGAGCTTGCTGTGGAGCAGGCTGCCCTGGGCTGGAGCTGGCACAGCCGGCCAGCACTCACACTCAGAGGGTCGGAAGAGGGGCTTTTGCCTGAATATGAAGCAACAGAGTGAAGGTGAAAGGACATCGCACATTGCAGGTGATCGCTTCAGCCCTCACCTGCTCTGCAACAGCAGACCTGACTGGCCTTTCCCCACAAGCTCCTTTGATCCACAGATCTCAAAGTGCTTCTGAGCCCTTCAGAAGAGACACCAGGACGTGATGATTTGCTCTTTCCAGACCTGCTCTAGCCTAGGGTCCTGCTGAAAACTCTCACTCTGTGCTTAGGGTGTAGGGCTGGTGGGAGATGCAGGCAAAGGCTGTGGCACTTATTAATGTAGCTTCTCTGAGGAAATGTGGTCAACAGCGATTGATCAGCTAAAACACACAGAACAAACACTCTCTGCATGATGAGCAAGCACCAGAGCCACCCCACTCATACTGCTTGGGGACATGCATGCTCTGTCTCCATGACATGGGACAGGTTATGCTGTGTCCCCCTTGTTCACCCCGTGACTGCATCCCACTCTAAAAATGTTGCTTGACTCATTGGAAGGCATGTTTGGAAGCATTTTTTTGCCACCAGGAGGATAAAATATTTTTTTGGCAGGGAGGACATCAGAGCTCCCTGGTCTCCTCTACCTCAGAGAGGGACAGAGAGCAGAACCAAGCAGGGGAAGAAAAAGTGCTGGGCAGAGACAGGGATGTTTGCACTGTCATATCCCTCAGCTTCCTGTCCATCTGTGATTATCTAAGACCAGCTGTTAATGTCACGCATGGCCAAAAAAGGGAGACGGAAGCACAAGAAGGAGTGTGGAAGAGTGCAAGGGGCAAAGATGCGCTGTTGCTTGCTGCCCTCTCACCTCCTCCCACCTCCCTGAGCGTTGGCAATGCAGCTGCAGCAAGTCCCTCCTGGCTTTGAGAGCCCCCACTGGAGGCCACTGAGGTTCCCCAACAGCTGAAGGGTTTTTTGAAGATGCTGATGTTGGAGGTGGAGACAGTGAAGTGACAGGGCCAGTTGAGGACAGTGGAAACCCATGAGCATCTTTCCCAGACAGGGAACACTGCTGTGTTCCAGCTCCACGAGGCTGGCATGGCCCTTCCATGGGACTCAGCGCTGGCTGGGAGCCTGTGTAGCCCCCGCTCAGGCTCCTCTCCACTCCAGAAAGATGCGGGTGCCAGCTTTAACTTAGGAAGGTGGGACCTAGGTGAACTTAGCTTGCACTAGGCTTGGTGTAACCGTGACCCAGGAGCTACTGAAACCCCTATTAGTACATTAAGCCTTCCTTTGCTCTGAGGTCTCTCTGCAGGGTGCAGCAGTGAGGCAGCAGACCAGTCACTCTCTGCAAAAGCATCCTGACTCTCAGCTCTGGTACCTACGAAGCCTTTGCCTTCATGGGGAGCTGAAGGTGCTCAGCATCCCTCGGGATGTGCCTGAGGCCGCTCCTGCCATTGACCAATTGCCCAGACTGGGAGCAGGGTTTGAATCTGCAAATCTGGCCCCTCAAAGATAGAGGCATGACTGCCCCTGCAGTGACATCTCTCTGTAGGACAGGGCATCGAGAGTGAAGCTGCCTCTTGTCCCTGTGCTGCATCAGAAGAGGCAGGAGGCTGAATGCTTCAGGGACAGCAGAAACGGGGGTCCATGAGAGTAACTGCCCCCGTCCCCCCCCCCCCCCCCAAATAACAACAAAGCCGTGAGCCCCAAGAGCTCTGCTGATTCCTACCTGTGGAAAATAACCCCAGAAGAAAGGCAGCACCCAGCCTAAACAGGGTTTAATTTGCTGTTGACAATCCAGACAGTAATTATATTACCAGGTACCTGGCTTTTCATTAAGGCCCCATGCAGATGTTACTTTTCTGGAGCTGACATAAATGTGCTCATTTGTCTTCATCAAAGAAGCATGCACACTCCCAGCCGTCTCCCCAGTGACTTGGTGCACCACCGATGCTGTGCCCCTTTGCGAAGCTGTGCTCACTGGCACTGGCAGGGTCCCTTATTCCCTCAGAAGGGCACATGGACCCAGGAAAGAGGTTATTTGCAGTCACTGCCATCAGCCTTCTTCCTGTCACTGGTTTAGCCCTGCCATCATCCCCAGCACTGCCATCATTCCTGTCCCTGCCATTAGTCTTGTCCCTGCCGCCAGCCCTGGTCCCTCTGTCAGCCCCCAGCTCTGCCACCAGCCTCTCCAGGATGGGCAGCATGGATGAGGCAGGGCATTTCACTTCTCTGCAGACAATGTCTGGCACCTCTGTGCTACTTTTGTGGATGAGCCAGGGAGCTTGGCTGAGCGGGGGACCACAATGCCCTCCCCAGCGCCAGTGATGGCCCTTGTCCCGGTGCCCAGCCAGCCTCACACTGCCCACCCTTCTCCCCCCCAGGGCTGGGCATGTGGCCCAGTTCAGGGTGTCCCTGGCCACTCACTGCAGACTGAGTGAGCCCAATATGAACAGAGCCGCTGGCACTGGCCATGTGGAGAAAGGCGAGGGCTTGTTCTGCTCCTGTGGTCCCAACGCTGTCATGGCAGGGGGTGGGCTCCAGCAGCAGAACCTACCTGGCCAGCTGGTAGGTAAGTGATGCAGGTGATCCCTTGGCCTCATTTGAGAAACAAGGGACCAGCATCCCAAAGCGTACAGGCAGCACGAGGGTATGGCAGCAGAGTCTGCTTCTACCTTTACAACATGGGATCCCTCGGTTTGCTGGGGAATTGGGAGGAGGAGTGGGATGGGAGCCAGCCAGATGCCATGGCAAGGCTGTGGAAGATGGAAAGGCACAAACTGAGCACCATGCAGCCTCCTGGTGTTTTTTGTGCAATTTTCATACAGAAACGCACAGAGCAAGTTTGTGGCATTGCCAGTGCTAAATAACCCCTCGCTCTTAACTTGCTTAAAAAAGCCTCTTCTTGTAGAAAATACTTTTCTGGCAGCAAATGTCACTGGATCTCTGTTAAAGTGCCTGACCACTGGAAAAGAGCAGTGCAGATGGGAGTCTGGTGCCCAGGCTGAGCTAACGCAGCTGGGGGAAGGCTCCAGCTCTCCAGACCGAGGTGGCCAGCTTGCAAGTCAGCAATAAGTCAGGACCTAGATGACAGATCTCTGGCTGACATGCATTGCCTGGATGAAGTGGTATTTCTTCCCTCCGCTATCATTTAATCTACTGCTGGGGGTGTGTGGGGTCTGCAGGGGAGGAGGGATTTAGCGGCTCAGAGGCCTGTGATATATGCAGCACATTGCGTCTTCTGCCTGCTTGGCAAGGGAGAAAAGAGTGGCAGAGCTCCACGGACCATGCAGCCTTCATTCAGTCCCTCTCAGCACTCATTCATGAATGCACAGATGTGATGCGAGAGCATGAGCAGCTTGCTGGCACCTCGCTGTGTTGCAGCCCTGGTCCCTCCCCTCCCTCGACCATGCAAGGACCCTTGTCCTGGTGCTGCCAACCCACCCTCTCGGCTTTGCAGGACCTGCCACTGAGACGGTGCAGGGGATGGTATCCTCCATGCTTGCAGTATTGCTGGAGCATTGCACTGATCCTGCACCCCTGCTAGTTATATGCTCCTGCTCTCCCTTGGAGCAGTGCTCAGCCTGACCCCTCACTCTGGGATTATCAGCCGCATGCTGTACCATCAGCTCAGTGTTAACGTTAGTGCAATGAACATCACTGCTGCTATTGTGCCACCACAGATGGCTGGAATCCTAATCCTGACCCAATCACCACTGTATTGCCATCCTCCTGGGTGATGATACTTGCTGTACCACCTTAGCATGGCATGGACAGATCAAACAAATGGGAAAAGCCCCTCCAGCTACCTCAGATCCAACACCCTGCTGAGGCCGTGGGTTTGATCCACTGGCGGTTTGGCCACCAGCATGTATTTTCCCAGAGTTGATGATTCCTTTCAGAGTCCCACTTAGCTGATCCTGAGACCACCCTCTCCTCATAATCTCTGGTTTGCTTCATCACTGGGTGCAACAGGTCCAAATCGATGGTGCTGAGCTCCACGTGGAGCTCTGTTGGGCCTGCTTTTTGTGGACCAGAAGCAACGGCTCACTTCAAGATGTTTAATACCCAGCTCTCCTTTACCTTCTTCACATGTTCTCCTGACTATTTCTGCTCACCTGTGGCTACTTTATCATGATGTCTCCAACCTCCTGGAAGCTGGAGCTGTTCTTTGACCTTCAGCCTTAGAAGATCAAGCTGTCAGGCTCACAGAGGTGCATGGCTTTCCTAGACATCTTATACTTGGGACCTGGGCTGGGAGGTGCAAGGCTAAATAAGTAAATAATGGCAAGACCCTCCAGATGCCATGACAGATGTCCTTCAGGACAGTCTGACTCTCTGATGCAACTGGGTTAACCATGGGGGAGATGAACTGCTAGGCCTGCTCCTGACTCCTGGAGCCCTGTTTGCTCCTGGAGGTATGTTTGCTGCTTCACCTCTGCCTCCTACCCCCTGTGTCCTCCTTCCTGCAACAGAGCTGCTCCTTTGCCTGCTGGAGTGCAAGGCTGGCTGTCACGCAGGCTGCCCTGCAGCAGTGCTGGGATGCTCTGTGAACACCACTGCTCCCACCAGTTGCCTCGTTTTCCCCTCTCCAACTCTTCAATGTGTTTGACTGCATACTCAGAGACTTTTACCTTGGATTTGGCAGAACTTGGCCCACAAGTTTGGGGTGGGTTCAAATCCTCTGGGAGAGTGTGGGAATGCAATGCAATAGCACACTGAAGTGGAGACTTCAGCAACCTGGAAGGGGACAGTCTGTTGACCTGAAGACAACATGCATGACATGCTCCCTGGATCAAGGTCATTTTGTGAGTCACATCACACCTTGTATGGAGTTCTATCTGGGACAGTAGCAACACAAGGGCCTATGCAGGGAGGAGGAATTAAGCCCATGTTGTATGAGTTGCAGCAAGGACCGCTGGAAGGTCAGGTCCTCAGGTACTGTGAGAGCCGCAGAAGACAACAACACACTCACTTTCTACGAGGCAGCTACAAACACTTTTTAGCTGCCCATCAATTTTGTCAGAGGAGCAGGCATGGCGCAGAGGCTGGCAGGGCTTCTGGCTCTGCTGGGTCAGGGGCCAGCTTTTCTCTCCAAGCGTGTGTGCTGGGAGGCTGGCAGGACATGCCTGCCCTGGGGTCTGGCATGTGTGCTGCTGCAGACCAAGACTACAGGTTATGTATACATCTGATGAAAGCAGGGACCCCTGAAGGACTTTCTGAGCCTAAAAGTCATTGGCACATTACCATGACCCTCCAGGGCCAGACTGCCTGCAGCAGCTGCCGCCAGGGAACTGCAGGTGTGTGAGTTAGTGATGCTGCTCTGTTACTAACAGCTTGATTCTACTAATAATAAGAGCTTCATTAATAAAAAGTGTTCTAACAAATACTGGTTGTGATCTGTATCTCCTCCAGCTTGATCCCTTGACCGGGCAAAGGGAGACCACACCATTAGCAGAATGGGGCAGCAGCAGCTCCCATTGGGCTCCTCTGTGCCATAACTAGCTGGTGGAAGTGGGAAAGGCTTTGCACCATGCCTACAGGAACTGCTGCCCTTGGTCTCCAGCCCTCTCCAGCTGGTTTGTTTTTTTATTCCCAAGTCTCAGCACTCAGGGCAAAGCCAGCTCAAGTCAAGACTCCCCTGGGGGCAGAAGGTAGCATGCCACTTCCCACACAGCAGCCAGAAAGGAGGCCAGGGCACCACTGGTGAATCATTCCCACAGTGTGAGAAAGCTGCTCTGGGAGTCTCCTGAAGCCACAGGGATGACGACAGTTCCCCTGGATGGCCGAGGGGCTCCTTCACTGAGGCTCCCTGGCCTCTGCAGACAGCTGTCAGCTCCAGCTCGCTGCTTGGCTGCATTTGGGACTGTATCCAACTTCATGCTTGAGGGTCCTGTCTGCTGAGCCATCCCCAGGATGCCACATTGTTCCTGCCAGCCCCATGGGCCAAAACATGTTCAGAGTCACCTTCTTGAGATGTACTCAGACCAGATTGAGCTGAGAAGGCACGCACTCTGCAGCTGCAGGGGTGAAAGGTGCCGAAGGCTTGCAAACTTCTGATCATGTACCAGGAGCAGCTCCAGGGACATCTGCTGACATTCAGAACCACAGGCTCAGATGCATGAGGTCTAAATTTGCATAGAGTTTGCAGCTGGGAGCTCAGTCTTTTATTTATTTTTACAAATAGGAATTAAAACCCCACCTGATTTAGCTGTAAGTCTTTCCACATTCACAGTGGTGACCAACCAACTGACTTGCTCCTTGGCTATGAACATGCCTTTTCCCAGTGACCTACCTGGCTGGCCAAAATGTACCCCTGGTTGTTCCATTCCATTAAGAGTCAACCTCCCTGCCAGTTTCAGTGTGAGGAGCAGTGATCATGGCAGTGGATGCCAGCTGTGCGGCATGATACGGGCACTAGCAAGCAGGGAACGGCTCAGTGGTGCTGGGGTCACTGGCTCAGCCCTCTGCCCTGTTTGGCAGAGCTTTATCCTGCCAGACAGGCGGGTGCTGCTTTGGGTAGCAGTGCAGCACAGGGGTGCTACGGTAGCAACTCTACAGACCTAAAAATAAGTCCTGCTCCTGTCCCGCAGTGCAGGCCGCAACACCTTTTCCTAGTGTCAGACCTGCTAATTGCTCACACAGTCGAAGCAACTGTGAAGAGGAGACAGCACACACTTGTAAATACCAAGTAATGAGGATTAAGCAGCCGAGCCTGGAGGCTCTTGCAGAAGCCCTGTCTTGTTTGTGAAGAAATGCCATGGAGCTGCCCCTACAAGGCTCAATCTCTACAAGCTGCTGCTGTTCCAGATTTGGTAATGCTCACTTCAACAGCTAGCGAGACACCCAGGTATCCCCAGACCAGCTCATGAAAGCCATTAGCCTCCTCTGGTCAGCCATGGCCATCCTTCCTGCTTGGCTTCAGGGGTAAGAGACGCTGGAGCTTTGCTCAGCCTCTGGCTTGACCTCCCTCTTAAAAGCCCCAGCTAATGGCACTTGTCCTTGGGCTCTTCACAATTGCTCTTTGCAATACTCCCTCCCCCGGCACCCCCCAGATGAGCCACCGAAAGCCATCATGTAGGAGAGAAATTTGTCAAGCCTTGCCTTATGCCAGCAGCTGGGCAGGGGCCAGTCATTTCCAGGAGCCAGCCCATCCCATGGCACTGTGTCCCAGACACGCTCAGTCCCCAGCCCTCTGGGTGGCTGAAGGCCAGCCAGGGATGTGTCGGGTGTCACAGCACAGCACCTGCCATCTGCACACCCCGCTGAAGGTGGTGCAGATGGTGTGTGCTGCATTTATTGTTTTTGCCATTAGGACAATACTCTGCTGTGCAAGAATAAATGGGGTGCACCATTGTTGTATATTACTAAATAGTGTTACATTACACAGCTTATCAATGCCTACTTCAACAACTCAGAAAATGCACTATTTTTGTCTTGCTTTCTATGGGTAGGAATTTCATTCCAGGTGATTTCTCCCAGGGACTTTGCCTCCTCAGGTGTCCTACACAAATTCACCTATGAATCACATCAGCAAGACCCACAGATCTTTCTGACCATAGATCCTTCAGCAAATGGCCCACTAAACCTTTGCCCTGGGCTGTGTATACATCAGCTGCAGCAAGGGAAATGATTCATAAGGAGAAAGGAGCCACTGTAGCTTGTGCTTTCTCACAGTGTTTCACCCCAAAAGATGATCAAGGACAAGAACATCATCTGGAAGCTCTTGGGGAGATACACAACTAGTAAACAGTAAAGGAAACGATCATCAGTGACCATCACAAGACCTCTTTCCTCGGCAGTTTCTTGACAGACTTGAGCTCATTTTTCCTTTTTGGGCACTAAAATGTAAGTACTGAGAAGTGAGAGAAAAAGACCTGGCAACATGGGGAGATTATTGTCCTCTAGCAAACACGTCAGTCTCGTTTGTCTAAGCATGCTGAGCATTGGCTGGCAATAGCTTGTGAGTAACTGAGCTTGGCCACTTCGCTGATTTGCCCTTGAATGGGAGCAAAGTAGCCCTCTGCACCTCACCGGGTGCTCCCAGAGGCACCAGCACCCCAGGGCTGCCCACATGCTGCCTTTCACCCTGCCAGGCAGCTCTGAGCCTCGTGGCTGCTATGTCTGGGTCTCCATTAGGAGTGAAAATAATCCTCCTCATGGCAAGAAATGTTCTGTTGATAATCTCTACAGAGCTTTTGCAGCTGCTGTCAGAGGCAAGGAGACATGGGGAGGCATGTAGAAAGGCAAGGCACTGACTGCTTGTGTCTTACAAAGCTGCGTGCCTGCCGTGTGCGGCCTTGCAGCATTTGGGCTCACTAGAGCAGTCAGATGCGGACTGAAATCTGGCAGGCAAAGGGGCAACAGCCTTAAACAGGGTTTAAGGCTGCCTCCTCTATCATAGCCTTACTACAGCTCTATACCTGTCCGAAGGCAGAAATTGGCTCATTTGGCACTGCCAGTTTTGCAGTTGCAATTTTTGCAATTCGCTTTGCTTCTGTATACAAGATGAATCTCTAAAACATGCCTCCCATGATTTGTTTGCTTGTCCTAGTCCCTGGGAATTTAAATTCAGCCACCTGCAGACATCTCCTTAAGAGGTCCTACTTCACTGCATGTTTCCAGTGGAGCACAGATTGGCATGCCTTCCTCCCACCTGCTTGCTTTAACATCTCTGCAATTTGTCTCTGCAAGAGCACAGCCACTCCTGGGCTGGGCAGGTCATTTGGGCTTTCAAGCCCAATGGGGCAGGAGGAATATCAACCGGTGTGCCTACAATAAAGGTTACCACATCCATTGCGGTTTTGCCAAAAGTCTACAATGCAGAGGAGTGAACAAGAGATGAAAGAGGGACACAGCCCTTGGGTGAGTCCCCTGCAAGGTGGACATTTTGCTCTACAGAGAAAAAGATGGAGGAAACAGATGCTTGGTCATTTCAGAAATGTTATTTCCCATATCTGCAGCTTAAAACCAATGCGGTGCTTTACAATGAAAGACAACAGGGCAGTCTTCAGTGCCTGGCATGGACTAGGCACCTGGGGGCTTTTTCAGGCTGCTGTTTGATTAGTGCAGTGAGCAGGCTGACTCCTGGAAGCTGCCGAGTTCCCAAAACTCCCTGCGATCCATTAGGTCAGCAGTGTCTTAGCACTGGTGAGCATCTGGCACAGGGGGAGATCTTCAAATTAGCTAGTGGTCAGACAATCTTTTCACAGTCCTCCTGTGCTCCCAGAGCACTGTCATGACTCATGATGCTATATATATTTATATGTATAAATTTGGAATCAAAGACCCATCAAGTAATTGCAAATCTACTTTTCCTTCATGGCCCTGAGTTTGCTGGTGCTCCTGCTGCTCTCACATGTGCAGCAGGGAGCAGAAGCATTCTCCCAGACCTGCTTTGCCAACACTGGAGGAGGAAGAGTGTGATTTCCAAGAAGAATGATAAATTTGTGAAAACCTTTGATAGCCTGGGGGACAGGGTGGTACCCAGGGCCCTTCCAGGGGTGGCTGCTGCAGGTGACTTTGATGAGATGAAAGGGAGGCTACGGAGGCCCCCTGCCCAAATGCAGGCTGGACACCTTCCACCCTCTGCCACCTCCAGCTCTAGGAGAGAAGGGGAACTCTCACCCCCTCCCAGGATACAGCCTTGCAGATGGGTCTCTGGGTGAGGTGACAGCCTGCAATCTCACCTCTGTCCTGACCTGACCTGCCATTTATGCTTGTGGGGAGTCCACTGCAGTACTTCAAAAAAATTTTGTAGCTTAGTGCCACTCCAAGAGGAAAGTGCTCTGAGAGTTGCTCTTCCTGCCTCTTTGCCCAGAATTGTCTAGGATACATTCATGTTGTCTGCAGTGCAAGTGAGTGAATGGCTTCCAAAGCAGCCGGTTTATTTGCAGGTTTGATAGACACCTGAATTTCTAAGGCCTTGAGACCAGCCTGCTGGATCATAGCACTGTCCCACTTAGGTCAGACCAGGCTTTTTTCAACCTTTGTTCTACTCAGGTCACCACTCAATCTGCTAAGCACATCTCAGGAGGTCCCAAGGCCCCATCACCTTCATGGAGTACAGGGACCCAGCATCTTGCAGGATTGTTCTGTCAGAGCTGAAATTTTACTCCTTTGCCTGAGACAAAAAAATGTAGAAAAAACCCAACTTTTTTCCCTACTAGTTAGTTCTCCCATTACAGCACTAGAAATAACAGCAGCCTTTTTGTTTCCATAAGATCTCACAGGAATCCTTTAAGGTGACAGGTAAACTGTACCTAAAATGATCTCAGTACCCTCGCTTCTGGTGCCAAGCCTGGTGAGCCCTCAGAAACATCCTCCTGACAAAAAAGAAGCGACGAACATTCATTTATCTTTTTACTGGGTTAATATCCTGAGGATATCATCTGTGCCCATTGAAAGGAGCAACTTCTATTAAATTTTATCCCCTTTTTTGAAGTTGAAATACTTTGGCCAAGTTTCCCCCATTTTACTTGTAAATTGTATTCAGTTTTGTAGACCCTTGGATAAATTTCCAGTGAATAGCCCTGCAAGTTTCTTGGCCATATTTGTGGGAGATGAGGTTTTCTGAACTGATGTACATGCAAAAGGAGGCAAAGAAAGAGAAAGAAATAAAAAGAAACAAGAAATCTATCAACAATAGGAAGCCCGTGTTCAAGTTCTACATAATTTATTATTCTGCCACATGCAATTTATCTTCTGACATATGCTACTGTAGCATATGGCATATGTATAAAACAGGGAAATGCAGAATTAGGGAAAGGCTGAGTTCCTGCAGGTTACCACTTCTGACAGGGCTGTTATTATTTAATTACTGTATCTGCTGCAGTCCCGCCTACAGCAGGACCTTGCAAGGTCTCTCTCCTTCACCACATTGTGCAAACAGGTTCAGAAGCCATTCCTGCTCCAGCTAGTTCCTGCCTGGGATGCGGCAGTCCAGCACACGCACCCCTACTTGGGAAACAGCCCCTGTCACCCCAGCACACAAAATGCTAAGCATGTATTTTGCTTTAAACAGGTGCTGTTGTATTGGGGTTTAAGCAGATACCTAAAATTATGCACATGTTTAAGTGCTTTGCTGAAGGTGACCTGCAGAAGGAAGGGACTAAATGTGAAATAGTGGGTAGAGGAGGCATAGGAGAGATGTGGGGCTGTGCTGGGATCGCCATTTATGCAACAGAGCTGTTAACAGTCTATCCACACAGAAACCCCAACTAAACTCAAAGAGCAAACCTCAGTAACCTGACTGCTAACACTCTGCAACTTTACAGCCAAATAAATTGAGCTACTTCTGACTTGTGACACTTGTGCTTGGCAGACTATGTCCTTGTGGACATCTCCAGTAGATGAAAGAGGGCTTAGTCTCTCTGGGATGACGCTGCATAAACACCTTCAACTACCCATGTTGCTCTCCTTAGACAATGCAACTTCATATCATCAGTGTTGTTTCAGGCTTTTTGCTTTCACTTATTCATTTTGCAGAGGCTGCCTTCACAAGCCCTCCGTAGTGCAATTGCATGTGGTCTTTGATGAGATGGTTATGGAGGGACTCCAGCTCTTCTCAAGAAAGCTTTTACACAAGGATCTCGGGAGCCATGTTCTCACCACCGCACTCCGTGGATTCACGGCTCAGCTCCTGACGCTGCTGGAGACTGGCATCACGAGGCTTGTTTGTTTCCCAGCATGTTATTCACTGACTTTATTTTCCAGCCAAGAGAGCTTTGCAAATAATAAGAAGAAAGGATGAATGGGATGGCATGGGATGATTAACCAGGATTTTCAAAGACAGGCCAGCAGTCTGGATTGCCAGCAGCACAAGCACCTCGCAAACAACTGACTGTATCACACATCCTATCCTCTGCTGGATGGGGGAGACATCCCTGCAGCCGTTTGACCTTACGTAGATCAGTCGAATAGCACAATGAAGCTGTGTTTTCACAAACAGTCTCTCCTTTTTTGTTGTTTTCGTCAGGTTTTTGATCTCCTTACAGTAGAAACTCCTAGATTTATTCCTGCTCTCTGAACGCATTGCCACAACAGTTGGGATTTAATGCTGTTATAATCTTTCTGGACTATAAAAACCAAGTCATGTCTTTTGATGGCATATGGTTCTCCCCTTAACAACAACAGACACCAGAACTTTCAATTAAGTTTCTGGAAGCAGCACTGAAACACACATGACTCATTTCAAAAGTGCACTAACAAGTGAAGTGATCCCATTTTTTGCCAGATCTCGGCTCATCAGGAAACAAACAGTATCTGATGTCTGTCTTTCTTTATACATTGACGAAAACAACACCCTTCTCCGTCAACACTGAGCTTGGGTAGAAATCGTCCAGCTAAATATTATAATATTTGATAATAGTCCTGCCAGCACGGAGCTGACTCATTTAATGTAATGTGCTGCTCCCTGAAGATTGCTTTTCAGCACAATTAGCTAGTTCATTCATCCCAGCTTGAGAATGGTAGATAGTTACAAGACCATGGGTACTCTCCTAACAGGAGCTGATTTATCAACAATCGTAGTTGTTGCTCCTGTAATTAATCTTATGCTATTTCCACACACACTTACCCTTCCACTGACACTCCGCTCCCAGTTCCCAACCTCTTTTTTTATGCTCAGAATGGCATAGAAATAATTTTAGTTCTGGTTAGTGACACAGAATGATCAGGCAAGATCAAGCTGTGATTCAGGGGCTCTGCTCTCCAGCACTCTTTAAATACTGCCCTTTGCTCCTGTGGGGAGAGCACAGGTGCCCCACGCCAGGCCCAGCCCCAGCTCGCAGCGGCTGTGGGCCAGCAGAGCACTGCCAGCACTGCCAGCACTGCCACTGCCGTGCTACACAGGCCCAAGCCGGTATCCACATGCACGATGCCACAGCAGCCCATGGACGCGCATCTCCTTCCTCCCACAGCCATCCCAAGGGAGCAGCTGGCTCGGCCCCAGCGTGCCTGTGGGTAGTCCCACACCAGGGGGGAGCAAACCCCTGCATGCCTCCGTCTCTGTGTCTTGACTAAAAACGGGGGGGGGGGGGCATCCTTGTCCCCAGTGCAGGTGGGGAAGCAGGCACCACAGGAAAGATGATTTGTCCAAGGTCATGTGGTGAGCAAAAAAAGTTGTCAGATCTAGTGGGAGTTGGGATTCCCAGCAAGAGGCTTTAGGAGATGGAGGCGGGAAGCAATTGCTAACCCCTCCAGCATATCTGCCTGCCGCTCCGCTCTGGCTCCTCAGTGCTATTATTTTTCTGACTCAGCAATCCCGCAGCGCCCAGGCACAGCCAAGGCTTTCAGCGCTGGCAGGGCTGCTGTCCCCTGACCTCCACCTCTGGGGCAGGCACAGCCTCCCTCTGGGATCTGCTTCCAAGCTGGTTTTGGTAGTGTGAACCCCTGGCTAATTCAACCCCTGTTGTACCAATCCTTTTGGATGCTGTTCAGGAACACATTAGACACTTGTATTCTCCAGATCCCATGGAGAAAATGGCAGATCCCTAGCAGCAAGTGTTTCTTTATCTCACATTCTTGCAAAAGAGACAGCTCCTGGGATTTTTTCCCTCTATACTTGGGCTTCGACTGGAGATTTATTTTATTGTGTGTTCATTGCTATAACGATTGCCAGTGTGAAGATGGTGACCTCAGCACCCAGACAAATTAATATAGCAATGAGTTCAGCAGCAGCATCCTTATAATTACCACCCAAGTATGCACCATGGAAACCAGGAGAAAGGGGGCATGCCCAGGTAGGCATGGGAGGGACCACCTCCAGTGCCCTCAAAGGGCAGGACCGCATTGGTCTGGTTGGCTGTAAGGAGACATCCCACTGCCGCAGAGTGCTGGCTGTGCCACCCTGCTGTCAGTGTGGGCTGTCCACCCTCCTGGACAGCCATTACTGCTTTTGGGGAAACTCCCATTCCCACAGATGTGCTGCTGGAAGGGATGGCACAGGAATGCCTCAGTGTCACCTCCCCATGGACACCACGAGGCAGGCTGCACAGAGATGCACACCTGTGTATCCATCTTTACAGCCCAGGAACTGCACGAGATGCCTTGGGGAGACAGCCCGAGCCTAGCCCAGGATCCAATGGGTCCGCTTTGGCTCTAGGTCACTTCGCTGATGGCTCTGGCTTGTTGCCCATTCCAGCTCTGCTCTCTCTGGAGCAGCTCCATAACCCCCTCTTTGCAAGGGCAGATATCCACAATTGTCCTTGGCCAGCCTGTGCTGGCAGGTAAGAACAGGTGCCCCAGCAACGTCCCAGCTGTGTGACCTGACCATCCCAGTTTCTAGCACAGGCAAATGGTTTTTAGCATGCCCCATCTTGACTGTGCTCCCATTTACCAACACTGATGACCTTCAGGGAACAGGGGTCTGGACAGATACCAACCATTTGTGCTTCCAGATTTTGCACTGCACCACAGCCCTTGGGGCTGGGGCTGCCATACTGCCACCTCGGTGCCCAATGCCATCGGTTCCAGGTTCCCCCAGGGGCTCTCCACTGGCTTGGCATGGACACGGAGCAGGGAGCACCTTGCTTTGGGATTTCTGGGGCAGTTTTCCAGTTGTTGCTGTCACCCTTGCCTGTACCAGTGACTCAATCTTGACAACTGAGTCAAGACAGTTTGCTATTTCTTTGTAAGAGATGGGGAGCTTTCCTTCTAAGAGATGCCCAGTCACGTCCCCCCTGTGTTCAGCCTTCAGCTTCCTCCTCCCAGAGCCAACACAACCCTCCTGGAGCTCAGTAATTGGGACAAGGACCTTCTGCCTGACCCACCAGCTGCCACCCCTCTCTCATCCCCCTGATATTTCTGCAAGTGCCTCCAGGAAGGTGCCACCACTGTGGTAAAGGCAAGGCGATGTCTTTACACCGTGTGGCCTGACCAAGGGAGAGTGTCCGGTGCTGAGAGACTAAATCTAATTGCTTCTATTAAATACCAGGTGAAGAGCCTTGGCCAAAAATGGGGAAGGGGAAGTTCAATTTTAAAAGCATTTTATTGTTTTTAAGTGACTACTTTTGTGGCAGGTATGCTGGAACAGCTGCTTTTTTTCTTTTCAACATTATATGCGCCATTTTGAAACTGTAAGGTTTGGGGCTTTAACATTGAAACCTCACAAATTAAAAGAAAATGAGCATAAGCAAGAGGATCATATAGTGCCCAGGGGCATGAAGGTCTTCAGTTTCCACCAGGTTAAACACTTAAGAGTGGCATTTTTGGTTTTTACTTGGTTGAGAAGTGTCACATTTTCTGTTTCGGTCCAAACCAAACCAATTCCTTCTCCACCTCTCAGGACCTGCCAGAGGAAATCCTGTACCCACCCTCAACTTTCTGATGGTAACATCTGAATAGACTCTTCACCCAATCCCTGATGGATCAGGATCCTTCCAAATGTGCTTAATTTAAGCATTTGATCCAATTCAGAACTACACCTGTATCTCTTCATGAGCACAGCACCTACTCCCTGTTTCTGGATTCATCCCCTGAAGCACCAGCGTACTCAATCTCCAGCCAGAAAAAACCTTACAGAAGATGTTGAATTTGCTGGAAGGTGCATTTCCCCGGATGTTGACTGTGCTACTCACGTACATCAGCAAAGGTGGTCGTTAAGAGCTCATCTGGGCCAGGCCGAGCGCTTGGCCCTTGGCAGGATCTGAGGCTCAGTGCTTGGTTGGAGCGGAGAAGAGGCTAGTAGCCCCACCATACCGCTGCTCTGACCCAAGCACAGGCTGACTGTCAAATATGCCAGCAAAACCCTGCTTGCCTAATCCTGCACATTAGAAATATTGACCATTAGCACTGGATAAATGGGAAGGAATTGATATCAGCTCAGAGACAATCCCCAGACCAGAGGAGAGACAGAATTAACCAGCTTATTATTATTATTTAATGCCTATATTGTGAGAACAGATGAATAATTCGTTTGCAAGGCTCTGCATACAAGGCAGTTATGAAGCTTAATTCATTAGTGCTTGTAAAGTGACTTGAACTCGTGAGATGAAAGGTGCCCTCTGAGTGCCAAGTACTATTATGGCTCCAGTGCTGTGGATCTTTAATAAGGATATTGAACGACTCCTCTGAGCCAGCACATTGCTTTTTAACGTCTTTATGGCTGTTTTTACAAGCACTATCCTAGACAGCCAAAAAAAGAAAAAGGTGCAAGAGAAAAAAAATACCATAGCAGTGCACACAGCTTAACGCACCTGCCAATTTTCCTCCCCACAGGGCAAGGCAGAGGCGTGCAAGGCACTACTGCCTGCATCGGTGATGGATGGAGGGGGGGGCAGACGCGGCACTGCAGAAACCTGACTCTGCACAGCCGATGGACCCAGGTGATGACTCCGCTACACTCAGCCTCACTACCTGTCTGGCTCGCCACCTGCCAGTAGATACCAGCCTTAGGGGGTCTGTCACCAGCCCTGCCTTGGCGACTTAAAGCTGTGATGCTCTGGGGTCATCACTGGATGGAGGCTGAGAAGGGGCAAGTGGGGAGAGAGGAATGTCACAGTGGAAGCTGGGGACTGCTGGCAGGGTTTCTGGTTTGCCTGCAGGCTCCCAACCAAGCTGCCTTGCTTGCTCTCCATGCCAATGAGTTTGGCCGATGGATGGGGAGGTGACAGTGGGGGGCCATCCACCCATCCATGACAGCCTGCTCTCACCTCCTCTGACAAACAGCCTGATGACAGGGTGAGTGGAAGACGCTTGATTTTCCTCCGATGTGCTCCACCTGCCATGCCAGGAGCCGTGTCCCCCTGCAGCTCTGCCTGGCCATGGAGGGTGTTGGGTGGAGCTGGTTTGCCCCACAGATTGGGTGATGGGGCTGGCTCTTACAAGGCTCCCAGGCCCTCAGAAACACAGGCCAGATGAATGACTTCACAGCAGAAGCGCTCACGTCCCAGTTTGTTTCCTCCAGACCCCTCCTGGCTTGTTCCCTGTCAATGCAAATGCTGTCAACCCTCCCCTTCTCCTCACTGGTGAGCAGATTTATGCTAGCTGACATGCTTTCCTTCCCCGTGCAATGAGTGGACTTTCATGGACTCCCTCTATGGAGATTTCGTGACAATATAATTTCTCTCCTCAGCGCAGCCGCTTGCTCTATGACAAAGCCATTATAACTCGGCCAGGCTCCGCCAAGCTGAGGCACCATGGGCTGCATGTGCCCTCTTTGGAAAGCCTGCTTCCATCACATTCATCTTCCTGCAGCTACTGTTGCTCATTTGTCAGGTAAGAAACCATGTCTGGGAGTCCACAGAAAAACTCTTCCCTGCCTTAGCAAGGTGGGAAGATCTTTCCCTATCTGAAGTCCCACCTATGGCATCTCTAATTGCTGCTGCATTTCCCATAAACTGTAATGGGTTCTGAAACAAAGCTTTCTAAAATTTCCCACTCAGAGGAGAGCAGAAAGTGTCGACAAAGCATGCTGAACACAGCACGCTATCGTACTGCAAGCGCAATCTCCAAATGACCAGGAAAGTGGCAACTTCTTTCATTGCCTCCAAAGAGAAAGCAATGACCTTCTCATCTGCCTTCCTTTTTCCTTCTTCAAATGTTGCTGCAACCAGCAAAACTCTCTCATTATCTACAGAGGCAGCTTTCACAAATTGCTCAATAAGGCATGCAGAGTGCAGCAAGTGTCTGGCTGGCCGGTGCTCTGCTGCTGTGTGGCTTGGCACGCTGGGGAGTGTGAGAGCTGGGGGGCAAGCCGTGGTCTTGCCTCTGCTGGGGCTCAAGTGGAGCAAAGGACTCATCATTTGCTTTAATTATTCCAAAGCCTCTTTACTTGGAGGAAAATAAAATATTTATCAGAGACTTGTGGCTTTGGCAAGGGAGATTAAACTCAGATTAAATTTTTAGATGCCTGTAAAATTTAATTGGCATTAGTGTAGGACAGTTTCTGTCCCTGAAAATTAAAAGGGCTTTTCTGACCAGTGCTAGCCCGACCTTTGGAGAGCTGTCCCTTTCCAGCATCCTCAGTGTTGCCCAGGGACCAACCTGGGCTGGTTCCTCCTATGCTACCACGTTCACACCCTACTCTGACAGCACCAACCACCTTAGATCTGGCAATGCTGCTGGCAGACACAGCTCTATCACCGTGTCCTAGGAGAACTTGGCAACTGTGATACAGACGGGCACCAGAGAAGGTTGACCTGCTTGGGAGAAGATGGAGCTGGTCAGCATTGACTCGTCATGCCTGTCTTCAGCAGGTGTGGGATTCAGGCCCAGCTGCAAAGCTTATCTCCAGCTCTGATCCCTTTGCTTGATCAAGATGGCAGATGCTCACAATACGTGCCTTTGAAGGAGCCTGGTCCTGGTAGATGTTTCTAACTTCCCTAAGTTTTTTGCGTGGACACAGCCTTTGCAGCCTTCATTTTGTGATGGCCAGTAAACTGCCCTCTCCTAGTCCGTATTAGCTATTGAAATTCATTCCTTCTCCAAGCCTGAGCCTGGCTGGGCTCCTGCCTTGCCAGTGTCCTTCCTGAACAAGGTGCCCTGGGCAATGTACACCCCAGGGCAGATGAGCTTCCTCCAGATGGCTAGAAAACAAAGCGCACCAGGTCGGTGTTCGGTGTTCGTGCCTACATGGCAAGGAGACGAGCAAGGCACACCCACAGCAACTGTACACACCAGGGGAGAAGCTGGGGAGGGGGCACATATCATATTATAATGGCTAAACTGCTAATTATCCTTTGCAAGTCTTGCAGAAAATCTGTTTTCTCTCTCTCATGCATGCATAGTAATATGTGCTCTTGCTCTCTTGCTTTTTAAAGTGATGCTTTATGTCTGAATAAAAGCAAAGGATGGTTAAATTGCGCTCTTCAAAGGGATGGAGACCAATTGTCCTGCTCAGGGATTTTCCCTTCAGGCAGCAGTTTTGTGAATGTTGTATTTCCGGGCTGTACTCTGCAGACACCCTGGCCTCAGTTTGCCCTGCCTGTATGTTTTAGCACTCAGCATAGGCAGGAATCAAGCTATCCAGGCCTCTCCTCCTTGCTCTTATGCTGTACTTTTCCTTGTGCTGACAGCTTTGTAAGAGCTTGGGAAACACGATTTCCCTTTGCTCTTATCCCTGAAGCAGAAACTCACAAGTGCCAGGGAAAGAAATCTAGATAGGTTGAACCACAACCCTGAAATCCAGAGAGCTGGATTCAGGTCTGGTATGGCAGGAATAACCCAGTAGCCTTACTTCCAAGAGAAACTCCTGCCACTGAGATCAGAATTAATCCGATGAGTTTTAAAACATATTCTATGTCCCCCTTGCTGTCCTCTGCTCCTGCACGATCTCTTAGGTTTCCAAACCTACATGTGCTACCCCAATTCTCTGCCTTCCCTGGAGTGTCTGCCTTTCAAATAATTTAATGGTTTCCTTTTTCAGACAACCTTGTCAATGCAAAGAGTGGGTTTTTCATTTCAGGATTAATCTCCCCAACTCCACTCTTCCCAAAGGCTTACACAGACATTAAAGAGGTAACTCTTTGCTTTCCGGCAGGCAGAAAGCCTCTCTGGCATCACCTGACTGAATTAAACAGAGACATCAAAAGAACCCGTCAAATTCAATGTGACCAGACGGCAAGGGGAAGTCAGAGAAGCACTGAGGCAGAGCAAAGACTCAGGCTGCTGCTGCGGCAGATTTAAAAGAGGACAAATCCTGCAGAGTTTTTCCCCTTCAAGGGAAAAGAGGATAAAAGCACAAGGGTTCAAGCAGTCCCGACCATGCAGGTTGCCACTGTGCAAGAGCAAGGCAGGGCTGTGTGGCTGACAGGCACTCGCTGCCTGGACCTTGACTGCTGTGCTTTTCCCCCTGGAGGGACTCAGGCCTGCTTCACCATCAAACATGGCGGGTCGCTGCCAGGCCCAGGGGTTGGTGCTGGCTTATGCAAGAGGCACCCATGGGAGATGTGATGTGCTTGGTGTCTCGGAGGAGAGCCGAGGCAGCCAGGGGCAGGTCCTGCAGGAATGGCTCCCTGGGACTCTACGAGTGCTTTTTACTGGCCATAGTGGGCATGTGGCCCACTCCCACACACGTGCTTCATTTCCATTCAGCTCAACACAACTCTCTGATTATAAACACACTTGATTCCCTTCCCGAATCGGGGCCACACTCCTATTTGAGCCATCAGCCTGCAGGCAGGTTAGATATGCAATGCAAAGCTGCAGTGAATCCATAAAGCAGACTGCCTTAATGTAAAAAGTGAACTTACGTGAATATAAATCAGGCAAGCTCTGATACACTAGGTTGCTATGACAGGGATACTTCAGAGTATTTCAGTTAATTAGTTCTTAATTAACTTTAATGCCTTGAAAAACTACAAGCCATACAAGTTCGTCTGTGTGTTGTCACTCATGGGTCCCTACCTGTTTAGGCAGCTCACCCTAGCCAGTTCTTGCTTAAAGGGAAGCTGCAAAGTGAAATGCATTATTAACTCAACCTCTATAATCCTCTCATCATGCCTCCTGAGATGCTTTTTAGTATCAAGACTTCCAAGATGAAACATATGGAGATGCCAGGGATGAAGGAGAGGCTGTAACATGCTGGCGTTCCAAGTGACTGACTGAATGCCTGAGCTCACCAACGGCTGGTGAATGCTGGAGGGGGCATGGTGTGATGGGTAGGGGTGGCTGTGAGAGCCCAGGGCATCGCAGAGTGCTCAGTGCTTGGGCCATAGAAAGCAGCCCCTTCCACCAGGCTGGTGTGTGGTCCACAGATGTCCCCGCCAGGCTGCAGCTGGGGAGGTGCAGGCAGGACCATGGGTGCTTGGAGATGGGCAATCTGAGCCTTTTCAGAGCACTGGCACTGAAACAGGGGGTATGATGGGGACTGAGTGCTGGGTGAGGTCCCCCTACCTCATGGGAGCTGTGGGATCCTCGGAACAGGAGCGTGGCTCCCAACCAGAGCTTGACAGGGTGAGGTTGAGACTCCTGCTTTTCAGACTCCCGCTACACTTGCTGAAGCCACACAACCTCCTCTTTCCTTACTGCCCCTGGGAGTGACCGTAGCTTGCAGCATTTTTGCAGAGCCAGGTCCAGCCTCGCACAGCCAGAGGCGTTTGACGCTGCATCAACAACCCAGCAGCCCTTGGAGGGGAGGTGACAATCACCAGTAAGCAACATGGGCGAAGGGAGGCATGAAAGATATTAAAGGATGGAGTGATCCTCCCCAATCCTTATGCAGGTTTCAGATACCACCACCCCAGAAAACATCCTGCAGGCAACAACCAAGAGAGAAGCCCAAGCTGGCATATGGAGGGAGAGGTCAGGAGAAGAACAAGGGAGAGATCAAGGGAGAAAAACAAAATCCTTCAGGAGGAAGGATTGCAACATGGCAGCTGCAAATCCACTAGCTGGAGGCACAGCACAGCTCATTCCCCTTCTCTCCGTAACAGCGTCCTGAGCCCCAAGGCAGCTCGCTGCACCCCAGCAAGCCGGCTGCCCCCCAAGAGTAGATCTGGATGAATATAGAGCCTGACAAAATATAAGGACAAACCCCAAACATGGTGGCAAGAATTACAGAAACCCTTTTGATTGATGCGAACTCCCAAATTTACAACAGTTTCTCCCAAGAGGTCACTCTGCAACCACGTGTGGTCACCACAGCAGACTGCGAGAAGTGGCGAGAGCCAGGCTTTCTGCTAGGCAGTCATGAAAACCCTGCAAGCACTGCTTTGGGGCACCCCATTAGCACATATTACTCGGATAGCTTTATACTGAATGTAAAAAAGCAGCAACAGCTGGAAATGAAAGCTAATTTTCTGGGGGAAAATACGAATAAAATAGAATGTAGCTGCTGTGCGAATGAGTTTATCCTCTGTCAAGCAGTTGTTACTGCTCTGGCATGGCCTCTGTCACACCACAGAGGGTGGGCAATGTTAACATGTTTTGCTCCCTGTTTGTTCTTCTGCCATAGCCAAGTGTCTGCAGAAGAAAACAGCACTGAGTGCTGCCCCCATAGCTGTGGGCTTGCAGGTGTCCGAGGTAGAGAGTGCAAGTAAAGTATTTAATCATGGTCTTTTCCAGTGAGGGATTCATTGACAGGCTAAGGACAAACCAATGTGCTGTTGGCCTCTTGCAGTTATGTCTTCTGCAAGCTGCCTCCCCCAAGTGCTTGTAAGCAAACTGCTGATCAGAAATTGTAGCTATAGGGCTGACCATCCCACCTTCCCCTGTGCTCCCCAAATTGCCCCCTTGGTGACCAAGCCATGTGTATCTGGCAGGATGGAGAAGCCTCCACTGTGCCCAAGGTAGGATGCACACAGGGTGCTGGGCACTGGGCACACAAGCCAGGGGACAGAGGAACATCTGGTGGCCACCCCAAGCCAAGAGGGCATCCAGGGAGATCCAGGCAGGATTTCCTGATGGGTGCACAGCAAGGCTGGTGCTCAGGGTTTGCACTGAGACCCTCCCATCCAGGAAGGAGGACAGGCAGCATGGGGAGAAGTGAGCACATGGTTAGTTACAGAGCAATCATGGATCAAAGAGTTGGAAGCACCCAGGTGGGGACATGGCACCGAGCTGCCGGTCCACTGAAAGGCAGCTTGTTTGCAGGTATGAGCCCAGAACGATCCTTCACTGGACAAAACAAGTCCTAATTCTATTTTTAAACCATGGTAGTAAATGTGTCCTACAATACCCAGTGTGGCTTTTACAGGGAGAGAGACACTGCACACAGAAAAGGAAAAAAACATCCTGAGTACAGCAGCCAAATTGATACAAGGACTAGAGAGGATGACTTATGGGCAGAGACTAAGGGAATTTAATTTGTATAGCCTAGAAAGATGATGCCTGAGGGGGAACATGATAACACTATATAAATATCTAAAGGGCAGTTGTATGAAGAAGGGGAAAAAAAATGACGCATGCACCAGCCGTGGGAGTGCTGTGATGGACCGAAGAAGGGAACAGTTTCCCAAGGGAGTGCAGCGGGCTGTTACAGCCTCGTGGGCAGAGAGCAGAATGGTGTCCTGGGAGCCTGCACGTGGTTTCCAGCCATGGCCAGGGCCAGAGCAAGGAGGACTGGGAAGGAGCAGCGGGGTACAAGCAGCAAGGGAGGCGTTCATGGCTCTTACATGGGACAGGCATGGCTGCACTGCACGGGGGGGGTCGGGGTGGCACCTTCCCCTGCAGACACCAGCTGGTGACCCAGCACACCGGAGCTGCGTTAGCACTGGGCGTATTAGCATGGGTGCTTTTCCTTCTGGCTCAGGGTGCTTGCTCAGCAGCACAAGCTCCCGCGTGGCTCTCAGCGGCCAGGCAGAGCCAGACCGCTCCCATTCCCTTTGCTGTCTCAGCTTTCCAAAGGATGCCTGAGGACCAAGGCACCCAAACCCCCAACCCTTTCTAGCACAGCATGCCCAGAGCCTCCCTGCAAAACACCAGCCTCAGGCTGACCTGCTTCTACCTTGGCCATTAGGAAACCCACCCAGGCAGCGCCAGGCTGGGGTCTCTTTTTGGATGTCCTTGGAGCAGATGATGAAGACAACATCCCGGGGCCTGGCTGTTTGAGAAGAGCACAACAACCACAGTGGTCTCAAAATGGAGAAAGGAGTGAGGTGCACTGATGTCTGTGTTCCTGTCCCTTTCCTCTTTCTTGCAAATTTGAGTTGCTTTTTACAATCACATTTGCTTCTTCTTCTTCTTCAAAAAAGATTTTTCTCTCTGCCGTTGCCATGTGAAAAACCCACACAAACAACAAGAAAAAACTGGCTACCTCTACACAGAACCCAGCACAGCGACTGCAGCGCGACTGTGACACAGACAGCAGCCTAAAAAAACAGGGAGAAAAATAGATTTTTCCCTTCAGCCCTTTCAGACACATGACTTGGAGACTTATTATAGTAATAACAGGCAAAAGATTTTTTCAGAGGAGAGGCTGGTCTCCATTTGTTTCTTCCTTACATTGATGAAGTCCTTTCTCCAATTTAAATGGGGCAGATTCTGCTTTCAGCTGCCCTCATTTAGAGCCAAGCAGTCGTTCAGTAACAAACGTCCCCGACATAAGGAGTCCCTCAGACTTGGGTCCTTACCGTGAGGGAAGCCCACGCCATGGGGCAGAGCTTTTGTGAGATGGTGTTCAGTTAAACCTGCCATTAATTGCTCTCTACCTATTACGGCTAATTTGCTTGGCTCGGAGCCCCGGAGCATTCTTCGTGAACCACCAGTTTACCGAACAATGCGGCACAAAACACAGAAGTGGTGTGTGTTGGCACTGGCAGCTCTACTCCTCCAGCGAGCTGCCTAGAGAACAAACAGACAAGGTCTCGCCATTCACATCCACCACCCACAACGCCTGGGGAACGACCGTGAAGGCACATGGCTGGGAGACAGGAGCTCTGACAGAAGATAAGCCTTTTGGATGATTGTCCTTGTATTCGCTTATCTCCAAAGGGCTTAAAACAAGAACATGTTTGGATCTGCACATTTTCAGGTGCATCTCTAATTACCCAAGTTACTAGGAGTAGATGAATCTAAGATGCTGACACTCCATTGAAGCACAGTGCCCTTTAATTCCTGCCCGGCCAGCTGTGGGTTGTCATGGAGACTACATCTGTCACCCATTTGTTCACAGATCTTTGAAATAACCCAGGCTAGCCAGACCTTTCCTGTTTTGGTGTGTGCCCATCCCAGATTTTGCTCTCCCCTCTTTCCTTTTATGCCAAGATGGTGGGTGATTCCCACTGGAGGTGCCAGAGGGGCTGCCAGGCAGCCACCAGCATCTTTCCAAGCCAGCCCTCCTTCCTCCAGACCTTGGGCTGGAGAGGACCCATGGAGTTTTGTGCCTGGGAGGTACTTCAGCCCTGGTGGGCTTGAAGCAGGAACGGGTATGGGCACAGGAGCAGAGATGCCCCATGCTGAAGTTATCCTGATTCGCACCAAGGGCTATTCTGGATTTACATCACTAATTGGGAACAGACTCATGCCCAGCACTGCTACAGCTGAAACCAAAGTCATTCTGGGCTAGACTAATCCCTTCCCCATCTGAGACTTTACACGGTGGTCTCCATAGGGATCCTCCCTACATCTTCTGCCTAGAGCTTAATGACTATGAACCACCAGCTCCTTCTCTGCGGTGCAGACATCTGGCAGGATCCTCACCGAGGTGAGGGATTTGAAGGGTTGCTCAGCTCAGGCTGCCCCAGCAAGTCAGGAAACACTCTATTCACTGCTACAGACCTGCCTCACAGGATTCACCTTCCTTATTTTCTGACACCCAGTTACAAGACTTTCTTGGGCTCTCGGCTATCCTGGCTTCACCACTGGGACAGGATTCAGAGTAAGGGCGGCACAGGAGGGTGTTCGGCTTCCCTGGCCTCTGTGCTTCCAGCCAGTCGCAGAGCACTGCTTTACCTGGGATGCAAGTGGGGCCATCACAGACCCAGAAGAGAGCAGGGCTGGGAGGCTGAGAGCTGGCAGTGTTGTCTACCCACGTGCACACACCTCTCACGGGGGAAGACAGAGGTTAAACTCATGACATCTCTTAAGTACAGCAACCCAGCAAGGCAGAGGAAGCCTGGCGTCCAACACCCAGGGCTGGCAGAGAGAAGGCCAGTGTCCTTCCCACAGGTGGATGCCACTTGCTGTGTGACCCTGAGTCAGTCTCAGCTATCCACACTTTTCTCAATGTGCCTCAGTTTCCTGTTTGCCCTGCTGCACTGGTTAGCAGGAGGACTGTCAAGCTCACTTCACTCATTCCTGGATGGCCTTTGAAACCCTGGGACAGGAGGTGCTGCTGAGGTAGTGTATTCCGTGTACCGCTAAACAACAGTCTTAGGCTGACCCTATTTCCAGCAGCCAGGGGAGGGGGAGAGCATTTCAATGCCTGGTCGACGCAGACAATTTATAGCCCAATGCTAAAAAGAACAACAATGACAAAAAAGAGATACCAGGGCAAGCATCACTCTTCATTTAATCCTGATGGATCTATTCTAGCAAAGCAGTGGATAAAGCCAGCTGCGAACATGTGTACATTTCCCCAGGCCATCCTCACACACCTTAGGTTTCATGATTCAGAATTGTTTCCCCGTACTGCCCTTGCTCTCCAGCCTGAGCAGAGCTCCTCTGGAGACAGAGAGCCACAGGCAAGAGCACCAGCCGGTGCACCAGCTCACACCTCACTGCCAAAATGAAACCAGACTCATTCAGCACATTTCTCTGAGGGCTGTTTAAAGGCTCACAGGCTCAACGACACGAGTGGAGGCTTTTCAAAGGTTGCTCTGGAGGGTGTAAGTTGGCATGGGAAAATGAGGTACCTTTTGGTCTGGAGCCTGATCACACACATGGGGATCATCAGTGGCTGAACCAAAAGCTGGACCTACAACACTTTTCTTGGTAGCCCACGAAGGCTTCACCACTTCATTCTCCAGAGCCACGTTACTTTCCTTTATTACTTCTCCCACACTTTGATTTTATCTCTTTCAGTTAAACTAAAAAAAGAGAGGGGAGCTAGCAATCACAGGTGACCTGCAAACCCTTTTGCTGTCCTGGAGGGTGCAGGGAGCTGGTCTGAGGGGCCGTGGGTGTTTGCTGCTCAGCCAGGGCAGGCCAGGGGAGATAGGGGCCATGCATGGTGGAACAGGCACATTCACAATAGTCAGGAGCTGGGTGTGCAGGGTGAGAGGGTGGGGGGAGCAGCAGGCAGGTAGAACAATGTTGTTGGTGGTGAGGTAGACCTCTACAGCAGCAGGGTACTTGGAGGTGTTCCACCTTACTACAGTGGAGAAAGAAATGCTGCAGAAGAAAGGTGTTAGACCCAAGGAAGGGCCAAGGCAGCTGGAGGAGCCCTTCCAGGGGGGCCAAAGGCCCAGACAACATCCCTTCTCCATGGCAGTCTGCCTAGGCTTCCCCAGCAGACATCAGCCTGGAGGAGCAGGATGGGGGTCTGTCCAGATGTCTCCTGGATCAAGAATATTTGAACCTGGTCTCAAGCCCTGTGAGGCACAGGCAGGAGCCCTTTGGTGTGCCTGGCAGGAGGCCAGCATGATGCTCACCTCAGCCAAGGAAACCCCAACCCAGCCAAGATCGGAAACCTCCCTCTTCCTGCCCACCCTGGCATTTGGCTCAGCAGCACCAGTGCTGCAGCCCTGGCCCTGGGAAGGACCTTTCAGCCCACCTCCCTGACTCCCCTGCACTGAGCTCACCCAGGGTGGTGGCAAGAGGGTGCCGGCCACTGGTGAGCCCTCCCCAAGGCTCAGCGCAGCATGCTCACCTGCACTCAGGGCCATGGGACTTTAGTCAGGCCACTGCTGGGAGCTGGGCTTCTTCTGGGCTTTTACTGCCAATGCATAGTGCGCTTCATAGCACTGCCCAGCAATGGAGAAGCAAACGGGCTTAAAGAGAGAGCCAAGGCAAAAATACCATGTATGTCTGCCCTGTCAGTGAGAAGTGAGCACTGTGGAGGTGCAGACAGCAGGCGGCACATCTGAACTGGACCAGGAAGGCACAGAAAGACTGTGTTGGTCAATGGATCCAGATCAGGACCATGGGAGAAGCTCCACCTCTTCCCTGCAATGAGGGATCCTGCCTTTTTCACCCTCGGGTCCTCCTCTGCCCCAGTGAAAGCTCACACCTGAGAGCAGGGAGCCTGCTCCCAGTCGGGCGGGAGCAGTGTGGAGCTGCATGTCTACAGCAGTGCATTGCCCCTGCCTGGCCAGCTGGCTGCATGGCACTGCACAGTGGGGAGCAGAGGTGCAGCCTGCACCCAGGCGAGTCCTTCAACTCTCATTGCTCAGCCTGGGCAGAAGGAGACATCAGGTTCCACCTCCTACCCGGTAGCAAGAGAGATCTGTTCATTTCCTACCTTTATTTCCTTCCCTCCCTCCATGGCTCCAGGACCCTCTGCCATCCGGGCACTAATCACAACATATCCTTCGCCCTTCTGTCCCCAAGCCTAGCCCAGACCTTGCTGTTTACAGAGAAGACTGAGCAAAGTTGAGTGCACAGAGGGGAGGGGTAAATGTGGGCAGGCATTTGCAGAGCTGTGGCCAGGAGGGTCTGTTTGAACATCTAATTAGATCACAGCAAACCTCCCGAATGGCAAAGCTACAGCCCTGTCACCCCCTCGAGACATCAGGCCATGCCTGGATTGCTGTCTGATTCTGATCTACATAATTCACCATAATCCTTAAAACTGACTCAAGCAATGAGGTTCATTGCACAGCTCACTGGATTTAATCCACCACTCCAGCGGTGCTAACGAAGCTAATGGCAAAGGCAGAGAAGGAACACATGTATAGCTAGGAGACAGAGATAAAGCATTAATCCGACCATATGCTTTCAACCCACTTTACTCTTCCACCCTCACCCCAATGCCCTTTTGCAGCACTGGGGGAGGCCAAAACCAGTGTGAAGAAAGAGGAAGGGAGGAAGACTGTGCCCTTGGATGGGTGTCCGTGTGTGCTCACACCTCCGTGCACCCACAGCCTGCAGCAGTTTGGGTCAGAGTGATGGGCAGGGCAGGGCTCAGTGGGTCCAGGGGTACCAAGGAGGAATCAGGATTCTGGGTGAGGGGAGGGAATAGCTCCTGGTCAGAGATGTGGCACCTGGTCTCATTTCTAGATACAGTCCACCTACCCCAACCTAACATGCTGAGACAGACACGACACCAAACCTCGTGTGTGTGCAGCATCCCAGTAACACTCCCCTCCAAACATCCTCCCACCTGCCTGGCACTGCCCCTTGCTCTCACCGTCAGTGACAGTCACCAGGTGTGCAGCACAGCCCAAGAGCCCCGTGTTCCCCTTGGGAGCACTGGCTGGTCTCCAACTCATGGCCTCAAGCCGAGGGAGCAAGGGGTGGCTGCAGGCAGGGGCAAAGACCTGGATGTAAAGAGCCATGCTTACCTATCTGGGGACAGCAGAGACGCGTCTGTAGGATGGAGATGGGCCCACTAGCCTGCGCGGCCACCAGACACATGTTCACAGAAGGGACGTACAAGCAGCGCCCACTTCCCTGCCAGTTTTCACTTGCGGACAGCTGGAGATGGGCTTCATTACGCCTGTGCATACTACCCAGCAGAGTGCGGGGCAGCGCTGCTGTGTACGACATTGCTCCCACCTTGCTGGGGCATCACCTCAGACATTCAGGTGGCTGGTGCGTAATGGGAGAGGGAAGGTGAGGAAGACTCTAAATGCCTCTCCACTGCTTGACACTCCTGGGCCGGGCAGGGCACTAGGTGGGAGGTTGCAGGACTGTTTTCAGAGAGGTTTCTGGTGAGCAGAGAGCTTGGAGGAGAACAGGTGTTCTTTTAGTAAGCAAGGGGAAAAAGAATGCCTTATCTCTCCTGGAAGGCTGGCAGGATAAGCCCGCGCATCCGCAGCTCCTTCTGCCTCCGTGCTGGGAAGAGAGCAGCTCAGGAGAGCCAAGCACACAGCTACCACCCGTCTGGGAATGGCCTCCCCAGCTTTAGCAGTTGTTGAAAAGGGGCTTGAGCCACCAGCCGGTAACCAAATCACTTGTGCCTTTCAGCCCTCAAAGCCTGGCCGGTGCCTGCACCATCCTGGCTGCAGGAAGCAAACCCTGCTATTGCTGTCTTTAGGATCTGTCAGCAGGGAAAAGTGCTCTGCAGAGGCAAAGGCATTGAGAGCCCAAATTAGCCACACCGGGCTCAATCTGAGATTTTGACAGCGGATGCCAAATTTATTTCCAAACGCACTGTGGAAATGTCACCGTGCTGGTCGGAAGGAATCGGGTACATGCTCCCTTTTAAATAGAACCAAGCATATGGGAGGAGGATGATTAGATTGCTTCCAAGCTGCCAAATTTCTTTGCTGCAGCTAAAAATCTTCCCCAAAATGTCCCAGCCCACAGTGTTTCTGAGCACTGAAGTCTGTGCCGAGACTTTTCCACTGACAGTTGTGCTCTGAGGAAGAAAACACATCTCTCCAGTGAGGTCCCAGGTGGTCCCAGCTCTCCAGAGCCTGGGGGGTCTCCTGCCTCCCCTTGCAAGCCAGAGCAACTCCTCCCTTCCTGTGACTCTACCCTGGGGAGGCAACGGAATTTCCTCCTCCCTTTTACTCTGGCAAAAACAATGATCTCAGACCATCCCTTCTCCAGCGCAGCACCTGCCTGTTCAGGGCAGAGCCTCTCAAGGAGGAACCATCTCCCTGCCAGAGGGTAGATGGCATCCCCCTAATCGCAGCCATGCAAGACCCCGCTGCACTGAGCCACCCCATCCTCAGCTGCCCTCTTCCCAGCTCACCCAGAAACCTAGCACACCCCAGTACAGGGGGGCAAAAACAACCCAGCAGCTGTTGACAAACCAAGAGGGGAGCAGTGAAAGCCCTTTTAGCTCCTGGAAGGTAAACCCCTGGGCTTTCATGGTATGGCTTGCTTCCTTCAGTGTCTTCAGCAGCTGGGACTCCAGTGCTTCTCCCAGCTGCCAGCAGTGGGTCCCTTGCAGGCCATGCTCTGACTCTTCAAGGTGACAGTGCAGCATGACAGGTTGGGAAAGAGACGTGCTCCCACTGTTCCCACTGTCCAGAGATGGGATTCAGGCTCTGCATTCAGCTGAGTATTGGGGAAATGAGGGTGGGATCAGAGATGGGGATGTGCTCGTTAGTCAGTGCCACAGAAATGATGCCTGTCCCACTTGGGCTTAGGGCCACCTGGAGCCAAGCAGCTACAGCACTTCCCCTGCAGATCATCCCCAGGTTCACCCTCAGTCTTGGGAGGAAGCAATGTAAGCCACCACAGCTCACTTTTTCCGGGCTGGAGGCAGGGTCAGCAGCCCAAAGTGCAAAGCAGCAGCACTGTGATGTCCCTCATGACAGCCCCAGTGAAGGGATGACCTTGGGATCACCCAAACCTTTCCTGCCCCACTGAGAGACTGAGAATGGCACAAGTAGCTACTTTGTGCCTGGCAAGGAGTTTCCTTCTCTCTGTAGGTAATGCTAAAGCTTCCACAGGGAGCAGAGAGCATGGTGGCCTTCCCAGGAGAGGACGTGTGGTCAGCACTGGTTTCCAAATCTGGAGATAGTGCCCCCTCCCACCTAGCCTGCTTGAATTTCTGTCAGTCCCATATGGGGGAACAGCCAAGACCAAGCACACACTGTCCCTTCCACCAGCCATCCTCATTTTCCCAGCAAGAAAGCAAAGTATGCCCAGACCAGGAGCCGTGTCCTCCCTTCTGGTGCGGAACTAACCTGGGACACCTCTGAGTCCTCCAGGCCCTCTCTCTGGTGCCCCATTGCCAAAACATCCACCCATCTTCTGCTGATCTGCTGGATCACAGACACAAAAATCTCACTGTCTTACATCTGCTTCTACCTCCTCTATAGTGCTTTTCATGCCTTGGAGTCAAGGAAGGCACAAAGTGAAGCCAGCAGTCCTGTCCCTGCTTAGCAGACTGGGAAAATAAAGCATGTTGCAAGGAGGCAGCAAGCCCCAAACCAGCTGAGAGCAGAGCATCATCTTCTCCATGATCCATAGGCAGCGTTCCACCCTCCAGGGCACACTGCCTCAAAGGGTCCCAGGAGGAATTTCCATAAGCCTACCTGGCAGGCTCAGGGTCCCAGAGCCAGGAACTGACCCAGAACATGCTGTAAGGTAGCCAAGCCTAGAGGGCACAAGCAGGAGGACTGTTGAGTCCAAGCAGTTAAAGCAAAGTGGCACAGCTGCTCCCAGCTCTGCTCTCAGCCCACACGCTGCTGAGTGGCGGGTGGGAGGTTTTTCTCTGCATTGCAAATCCCTTCTTATTCGAGTGCTGCAGTGCTGCTTGGAAGGAAAACAACCACTCTGGAGAGAGAGCAACAGGGTCCAGAACAGCACCTGCTCCTTCTCCTGCCCAAGGCAGGTCCTGGAACTGGCCCCGGGAGAGCCTGGTTCTGTAGATAAAGCTAAAGCTTCCCGACCAGACAGCCTGGCTGGGAGCAGGAACCATCCCATTTTCCTGTGCTTGTCTCTGGCAGAGATAGTCCCGGCTGAGCTCTCTCTTCAAACCTGGGAAGCGGGAGGAGAGGAGGAGAAGGCAGAGGGAAAAAGGCTTCCAGGTCTGCGGAGGCTGGCTGGCACCAGAACAAGAGCTGTGAGAAATGGTGGGAGCAAAGTGCTCACGGTGTGTGGCTGCAGCCCCTTTGCAGTGTGGGCCAGAGCACTTCTGGGAGGGTGTTAATACCATGCAGATGCACACGCAGTGTGCAGCAGCGTCCCCCATGCTTTCTGTGCAGCCCCTCTGCCAGAGCAGTTGGAGGACCCAGGTTGGGAGAAAACTGGACTGGGGGGATTTGTTCCCTTTTTGGCGTATGGTGTTGGGCAAGCTGCTCATTTCTGCCTGGTCAGTATAGGGAGCTGTGCTCTGAGCCCCCAGGAACGTAGCTGCGCCTTTCCCAGAGGAGTGATTTCATGCTGCGAGCTGGTCAGGTTACTGATGATCCCAGCCTATAGATGCATCTCCAAATGTGTGCATATCCAACACCCAGCACTCACTTCACACAGCCAACAACAAGTTCTCTTGTCAGACACAGGGCACTACTGGGCTATGAAGATCTTTTGGGAATCCACAGCAAAACAATCCCCATGTTTGCTGGTGCACAAGTTCCCCCACCACCAAGTTTTTGGGAGCCACTTTACTCAACATTTGGCACCACTATCCAGGGAGAGAGAGCTTGGTTTTGTGCTCCTTAGCACAGGTGTTCAGGGACTGATGGAGTGTGGAAGTCCAAGGACAGTGTCCACAGGGTCCTTTGCAGGTGACAAGCCTTTGGAGGGGCTCAGCCCCTGGGTGATGAAGGGGACAGGAGCACTGTGGAGCTGAGATTCAGTAAGTGTGCAGGGGGCTTTCTATAGAGAGAGCCCATTTGGGCCAAGGAGCCTCTGACGAGGAAGGCATGCTGCCTCTAAAAGCCATGACTCTTCTTTCCTCTAGGCCCTTGGAAACCAAGCAAAGAAGGATGGAGTGAGGGACGTCATGCTCTCAGGAGGGCTCTCGCCAAGGGACAGAAAATGCCTGTGCTCTTGGCCCAGTCCACTTGTTCCTAATGGGACTGTTCATGCTGATGATAACTTTGGAGGAGAAAGGAAAGAATATAAACAGAAACCCCTAAAAACAAAGGACAGCAATCCCTGGCAGCAGAAAGCCGTCGCTGGGACAGGGACCTAGGGTGGATTTCTTGCACCAAGGCTTCTGACAAGAAGCACCATGGGGACGTGCGGAGTCAGGAGGTACCAGACCCACCTGCCCTTGGCCAAGCTAGCCCTGCAGGTCTGCCTCTGCAGTCCCATCCTCCCCACCACAGCATCCACCTGTTCACCTCTGAATTTATTCAGCTCAACTTTTTAGAACAAACCATTCATCCATTTATCTATCCACCCGGCCATCTGTCCTTCCATAGTTTTCTCTTTTATCCACACAAAATCCAAATCCATTAGCTGTCTGGATTGCTGTTTATTAAGGAAGGTAGCCAGGTGACTATTAGGATCTCCATTTATTAGCTCCAGTACGTGTCTGTGGGTTTCTCAACAGGGAAGAAGGTATACTCTACTTTTGTGTTAGCCAGAAGATGGATCTGCAGAGGTCTGGGCACCAACACTGCTTTGAAAACACGTGGCCTGGGGCAACAGACACCAAGCCTTAAAGTCCATCCTTTGCTTTTATTCTGTCTCTAAGCAAGCAAGCTTCCAGAAGGAGTGCAGGTGCCTCCACCAGTGGCCTTCGATGTGTAAAAACCAAAACAATCCCACAAGCTCATCATGTACAAATGTGGAAGCTGACTCTGCAAGCAGGCCAGACCTCTTCCCTTTGAAAGAAGGGCTGGAGCCTGCAAGTCAGGTGCCAGGTTTCATGGTTCCATGTTATTCCTGTTGTCCAGTGCTAGCAATTCTCCAGAATGAACATCAGCTCAGAGCACCCCCCTCCAGCCAACTCTCACCCCTACAGAAACACCAGTGCTCCGGGCTGCGCCAAACACTTTGGGAAAGACGGATCCTCAGCTATGCTTCGTTACAGGTGTGCTCAGGGAATACGTTCCTCTAAGGAGGAAACCTAGAGGGTATGGGCCAGGGGTTGGGCTGAACAGTGTAAATACTCGCCATCCCATCCTCTTCCACCACCTCCTTCTGTGCTCAAGGAAGCAAGACTGTGTAGGGGAGCAGGCCCTTAGTCCTTCCCAAACGTGCTGGACTCTGACTTTGAACCAAGCCCTGGGGTAATCCTGGTCCCATTTGCTGGCTCTGCCTGCAGCACATGTCAATAAGCAATGCTGGAGCCTCAAATTAAGCTTCTCTTCAACATACAAAAGAAGGCCTTTAGGAGTAAGAAGTCCTCAGCCGCCTCTTCTGAGAGCTCTGTGATCTTCAGTCAGTCTCATTCCTTAGTTTTTAATCTCAGATTCTCTCCCACAATACACAAAGGCACTGCCATCCCTCTTCTGCAGGCCAGCAGCTCCCTCCAGCCACATGGTCGAATCCTTGCAGGAGCACAGCAAATATATCCCTGCTCCCCTGCCTTTCCCAGCCTGGGCCCCTTTTCGCCTCCAGACCCAAAGTCAGAGCATGGGGTGGTATATGCAATTACCCAGCATAGACAGTGATCATCCTAGAGGTCTCTGTGGACAGACACAAGGCAGAAAAGGGATGGGGGCTTCTAGTGCAAGCCTTCTTTCTCTCTTCAGTTAATTTGAGTTATTGGTTTCTCACAACCGATAGGCAGCAGGAGGATTACCGCAATACAGCCACATCTCTGGTGGAAGCGGTTGTTTTGGTTCCAAATTCCCTGGGCAGAAATGCAAATGCAGAGTGAGACCAGAGTCCTGATGAGACGTGTGGCAAGGGACAGGCAGTCACACCTGCATTTTCCAGTACTTTCAAGAAAGGTTATGAAAGCAGAAATCCTGACTAGTGATAAGGACCCAAGTACCCTTTCTGAAGACACATTTTACTGAGCACCCTGTGCAGAAACTGCAAGAAGGTCCCTGCTTAAGACAGCCATGAGCAAATCCTGTCTTGAAGGTGCTGAAGCACCCAGCTGCTCTCAGACAGGTGCCAGGAGGGGTTCGGCCTCCTTGGTGCTGAGCAAGCAGATGGAGGAGAGCAGCTCCAGGTCCTGCTCAGTGGCTCCACCTCCACCTACACGTGAATGTCGTGCCAAGGGTTGCTCACAGCGAACTTGGCTGGGAGTGGACACGCACCAGGCCTGGCTGTGCACAAGTGTCCTCTCCAGGTTTGGGGAGATTGACCAGCTGCAAAACCCAGCCAAGTCTGCTAGCCTGGCCTGGTGATGAGGGGGCACCTTTGTTCTGGGAAGAGGTGCAGGGAGAGGCTGGCCCTTCATTTCCAGCCTGCCTCACAACATGGGAGGGCAGAGGCACCAGAGGTGGCTTGTACTGATGAAGCACCATGCATCCCACCACTATGTTCTGCTCCTGTGATGTGTCCTTCACAATGGGAAGGGCAGCTGTAGCAATAGTGAGATGCCCACCGCTCCTCCCTCCTGACCATCACTGAATCATCACCCTGGATGCCAACCCACTGCCTGGCCACGCTATAAAGAAGGCAGGAAGCCAATCCAGCAGTGCAGCTATGCATGTCCCCAGCCAGGCTGTCCTGAGCTCTGCCACCCACCTTCTGGGACATAACCTGCTACCTGCTGGCAACCCCACCTGCAGACCAACACACTGTGCAGCTGCAGCATCCCAACCTGCTACCGTGGAGTCTACCGCCATACCAGCACAACAGGTATCTTCCAGTCATATAGGCAGGGCAGGAGCACCTCCTTGGCCCTGAACCTCAAGCCTCACAGGAACACAAGCAAAGACCTCGCCAGGGATTTTCTTCTCTCACATCCAGGTCAGAGAGGAAGAACCAGGGCTGCCTCTGCCCCCATGACACAGCTTTCCCAGCTTGCCAGGCAGGGGCCGGGGGCACCAGGCAGCCTGAGGCATGGCTTGTCCCCCGCTGCCTGCCCAGCAGCCCACTGCAGGCAACACTATGGTTGCCTGGGCACAAGGGGTCAGGCTGCAAGCCCCCTGTATTTCAAGCACTCCTGTCCTGTGCCAGAGCACCTGGCACATGGCTCTTGCCTCCCAGCATCTCCCACGGCAGCTTGGGAGCTGAGCTTGGCACCGGCACTGTGATTCACCTTCCAGTTTCCAAGGAGCTACGGTGTGCCAACAGACTGTCAGGGAGGACCATTCCTCCCCATCACCGCTCCTCTGCTCAGGAGCTATGGGAGAGGCTTGGAGGCACAGAGGAGAGAGGTTGGGTGCACACATGCTAGAGGTGGATGTGGATTTTTTTCCTCACCCTTTCCTTACAAAATAGAGAAGGGAAAAAAGAAGGAAAAAATAGCAAAATAAAGCAAACACGACAACTCCAATTTCTACTTAATGAATAAATGAAATGCATCCCAAGAGGTAATTAAGTGCTTCAAACCAAACATGTGTCACCTACATAAAAAAAAGAACCCAGAGAGAAATCAAGCAACTGCAATTAAGGGAAAGAGACAGATGGGTGATTGCCGGGGAGTGAGGAAATGGGGAAGGCCAGCCAGCTAGGGCCCTGCTGCCCGGTGCTTTCACAGCAGGGGACCAGGGCTGGTGCTCTCACTGTGCCATGCAGGTCCCATGGGAGAGGGGCAGTCCTGCTGGTGTGGAGGCCTCCTAACACCCAGGGTTCCCGGTGGTTTCTCCTGTTCTAAGGACATCACTGTCCCCCGTGCAACCATCCACCTTTGTGCCCCATGGGGACTGTGACCACTTGCTCTCAGGTCTCCCTTCCCAAATCATACACCAAACTTTGTCTCACCCGTCCTCCTGGATGTTACATCCAGGAAGTACTCAAGCCCATCTGATTTAATTTCCTTCTGGCTTTTTCCCTGTTCTTGGCACTACAGTGTGTGGGAGCTGCCTGGAGCGTTGCTGTGTCTCAGTCATCACCAAACCACGTGCTCAGTTTGCATTGGTAGGGTTTGCTGTTTGTGAATGTGCTGTTCAGGAAGAAGGCTGGAGAAGGTCTTTTCTGCACTGCAGAAGGGGATGAGGTTGCGGTTGTGCATGACCTTAATCCTCAACCCAACACAGTATCCATCCCAGGTGCACAGCCCATCCTTCCATGCATGTATGCCCAACCTCCATCCTCATCGCCAAATCTCCTTGAGACCTCTGCACTACTTGCCAGAGCCTCGACGTTAAGGAGAAACCTCTGTGTATGCTGGCCTGCAGAAAACCGCATGCCTCTTCTTTCTCAATGACCCCAGAAGCCTACAAAGACTCTTTTATTGGCCCAAAGGGTGAGGAAAAAGATCAACTTGGTTAAAAAACATCATGGATTTTCCTGTGACAACAATTCAAAGAAGCATTTTAGTAGCTGCTGTACTGAGAAAGCCACATGCTGTAAGGGTCATGAGCTCTCTGGCAGCCTGTGCTCTTTGGAGGAGCTGTTATTTACTTCTAAGTGGCATCAGGGCCAGGACAGGGCACCCACACCAGCCTCTGCACCCCACCAGCCCCACCCCTTGGGGTCCACAGCTGCTTGCTATTGACCTTTCAAAGGTCCAGGGCTGTGAAGAAAAATCCCCTGACATGCTCTTGATGCTTACTGGATTTTATGACCATCTTCTCGCTTTCGGAGGCCAAATCAAGACCTTTTGAATATTTAGGTTTGGCTGAGCTGCTGATGGAGCCCACGTCACATCCTGGGAGATGATCTTTCCTGACGTAGGGAAGGCATGTGATTTATTCCTCCATAGGTTGGCCCTGCCTATTCACCGCCTCTCAAGTGTCTGCTGCTTTCAGAACAAGTTCCTTCCCAATGGATCTTAGCAGCTGTGACAACACTGCTTGAATCCAGAGCCCTGCCCTTTGCACAAGCTTGTCTCTCTCCTTGGGGGAGAAATACAGGCTTTCCATGTTCTTGAGAGGGCTGCAGCCATTCCCTGCAGAAGCCTCCTTCTCTGGCTCACTGGAGGAGGTCAAGTGTCTGCACCCTCCTCTTGCCCACCTAGCCCACAGTGAGTCAGGGACCTTGGAAACCACCACATGTGTAGCTGAACTCATGGTCACAAGCTAACAGCAGAGAGCAGAAAGCAAACCATGGTGAGGGGCAGCCCCACAGACCCCACTGCGCCTACACCTGGAGGGTGTAGGTGCCTCCTGGGTCTGCTCGCCACTTGGCTCATGGCTTGCCTGGTCTCCATGGGCTCTGCCCCACAGCCACAGCAGGAGACTGGATGCTCCCGTGCTCTGTCATTGCTCCGGCCACTGCCCAGCATCACAGCCATCACCCAGAGCAGACACCGTCACAGCTCTCCCTGCCCCTAGACACACCTCTAACAGAATCCTCCAGCCACCCTCTGCCCCAGGCCACTGGGACCATGCCAGCACCTCAAATCAGCTTGCTTACCTGTGCACCCCAGACAGCCCCTCTGTCTCCCCCCACCCTGCCATCGGTACCTCTCCTCCTTTGCTGCCGCTCGGTGCTCAGGCTCTCTTTTCGCTTCGCAGGGCAACAGCAACCCGAGAGAGGAGACGCCCAGAGCTTTCCAACACCCACAGGCTCCTCTTGCCTTTTGCCCCAAGGAAACCCCATGGAGCAGGACCATGACCCACGGGGGTCCTGCCTCAGGCCCTGCCCTGCCCGCGGTGCCCAGAGCACTCACAGTCCAGATGCTGCTCTCCGAGGTGACTCTTCTGCCAGGATGCTGCCGTCATTCACGAGCTGGAGGACATTGGTGGTCCATGCGCTGGCTGCGGGGTGGGCAGAGCCAGGTGGTAGCTCTGCGACCGTGCTCCTTGGGCTGAGGAGGACAAAGACGAGTGTGAGCCCAGAGAGGCATGGATTAATCCCAGTCCCTTCCCCATCACAAAAGAGTCATCCTCCTCCAGTCTTCCCCTGCCCCAGGTCCCTTCAGGCCCACTCAGTGAGGGAGGGATCCAGCAGAGATACTCCTGCTCCAAAGTCCCCAGACCCCAGATGTATCACTACCTGTCAGGTTCAGAGCACATCCGTACCCAGCATCTCCCACAGGCACTCCTCTCTACCAGCCCTCCCTGGCTCCCCATGTGTCCCTGCCTTCCTTGGGAACACAACGAGTGGGGCTGACCCATGTCGCACCCATCAGAAGGACTGGGAAAGCCCTTGCAGGGAACCAGCCATGCAGAGTGGTCTGAGCTCCCTAGTCCTGCAGCAGAGCAAGAAGCAGAGGCAAAGAAGAAACTCGGCAGGGATGCATGTCCATCCCTGGCTTCTCCAGCTCTGCTCCAAGCATGGCCATGGACTCATGAGCTCATCAGGAAAAAACAGTCCACCATGACTAGGTGGCAGTCATACTGCTGAGGTCAAATCCTCAGGTGTCACCTGAACTCCTGCTGAGGTCATGTTGAAATGGACAGCACCATTCCCCTGACTCCAGGGTCTCCATAGCTGTCAGAGACCAAAGACTGGGCTCCAGCTTGATGAGGGTGTCCAGAAAGGTCAACAGACTCCAGCATGGTGAGCAACTCACCCTACTCCAAAGCAAACCTCTTCCTTATGACTGGTGGTGCACTTGAGACATCACACAGCTGCTCTCAGAGGCTTGGACAAGAAATGGGGTTTAAGCCATGAAAACAGTCAGATATGCCACAAAGCTAAAGAACAGGGCACCTTCCTGCTGCTTTCTGTCAGACTGGCTAACCACACCAGTGACATGCACATCTGTCCTCGCCATGCACTTTGAAAAGAGCAGCTTATACTCTGATCAGATTAGAGGAAGAAAACTGCATTGCAATAAATCCAGGGAGGGAACTAACTGCCTGGGCTTTAATCTGAGGGGAGCCTTCAAGATAAGAGCATTAAGAAGTGGGGATAAAGCAGCCTTCATGCAGGAATGGTCTGCGCTTGTCCCTAGTCTAGGAAGCAGCACAGCAGAGCTGGCTGTGGTGTGCCCTGGCACCTGAGAGCAGCTCAGCACATCTCTTCAAACATGACCTGTCTTTCCATGCCTGCAGCCCCATCAGTGCAGGAGATGGGGGAGCTCTAAGAAGGGCAGGGCATAGGACACAGAGGATCACTCCAAAAGCTTGTATTTCGTATCAGGAGCCTGAAATCCTAAGGGGGAACAAGGACAGCACAGTCCTTATCAGGAGACCTTGGAGCAGGGCAGGATGTCTCCCCGTAGTACCTCATTCTAGCAAGGGGATCTGGTACCTCCCAGCTCTGACTGCACTTCAGCCCCAAGCAGACACTGGATTCCCTCCTCTGCAAAGCCCTTCCTCTGCCTCGTGAACGTGGGGCCAGTGGCAACATGCACTCTGCAGAGCTCTGCTGCTCCTTCACAGAGGCATTCGCTGAGAGCCATCACCGCCTGGGTGATCTCCAACCCTGACCCATGCCTCATGGATGGGATTGGAACTTGACAGGTCCTGCAGCAAAGCAGACACAACTTGTTCCTCTGAGAAAGCCAGGCGCCTTTTCCTCCTCATGTCCTTTTAGAGGTAATCTCCACACCAGCATCAGGGGAGAGGAAGGGAATAAGAAGTGTCGACCTGCATCATCTGATGAAGGCTGAGGAAAGCAATCTGCTCCTGCACTAGGTTTGCACATGAAGGACCTGGGCAGAAGCCACCTGGGATGTGGTCAGTGGTGAAAGCACAGAGAGGAGACGCCCCTCATGGCAGTGTAATCTGTTTGGTGTAAGTGGGGACTGACGACGCAGGGGGCAGCTCCTGGTGCAGGATCTTGTGCACTCAGCTGGCGAAGCCCTGGCTGAGTGCACAGCTTCATCGTGCTCCTGAGATGAATGGAGCCAGCCTTGCAGCGTGGTGTAAGTAATTGAGGAAAAAACATTTGTAAGGCAGGAGACAGCTGGATTAAAAAGGTGAAGGCCAAAAAGCAAATGAAAAGAGAATCATTGATGATGGATGGAAAAGTAGTACCAGACTCCAGTGTTTTCCTGGATGTGCTGTTGAACAGCAGCAAGACAAGAAGAGCTGAGATCAAATCATCAAAAGAGCTTGGACAGCCACAGGGGCTTGCAGAGCCTATTGCAGTTGAAAAGGCACAGTCAGCTGCTGAGCTCCAAGTTTTCCAGCCTTGCTGGGAGACCCTGGTGCTGGTCCCACAGCCCACATCTGGTCTGCCGAACAGCGTTAGGATCACTGCTTGCAGAGGCTATGCATGTGGAGGACTGCCCCATGTGAAGTTCAGCAGAGTGACCATTACTGCCTGCCTAGCACAGCCCCTCCTGTGTCGTGTCCTGGCCCTATCTCTGCAGAGCAGACACCCCCAAACATCTGGTGCATTCTTCTTGCGGGCATTCAGAGAGACAGCACAGAACACACTATAAAGGTCATTACTGCAGTTTGCTTTGCTAATTGCTGCTGATCAGACAGCTTTCTTGGCAAGGGGGAAAAAGACACTTGGGTAGAAAAAAAATAAATCGACTTCATAAGACAGGAGAGTTCAAAATTTCTCTCTTTGCACCAGTTGCCAAGAAGACACAGGCCACCCCGGCAAAGACAGGGGCTGTGACTGCCAGGCAAACTGGTCGAGAGCCTCAGGATAAGTCCCATCCATGCTGCAGGGAGAGTGGAGGAGCCAAGGTGAGCCACTACCCAACAACTGCTGCATAGGCAGACCGAGAAGTGGTCAGACTTGCCAACCACAGAGCAGCTTCATCTCTCCACCATGGTAAGGACTGACAGGGGAGATCACAGCCCCATCATCCCCAACATCCCTCCTCTGTGACTTTCCACATCCTTGCACCACCACTGCAGTTATTTGACTCCGGGGCCACCAGAAAGCACAAACTGCTGTACCACCTTCCCTGTCTGGCATCAGGCCACCTCCACACCACCTCCACACCCTCTCAGCACAGCCCAGGAACCAGTCTCCCCACACTCTACTTCCCTTTTCTTCAGGATCAAGGCAACCTCCAACAGGTTTCAATTCTTGCTCCCTCGGTCCTGAGCACTAACCAGAGTCCTTCCCTCCCAGCTGCCTCCCAAGTCATTCTCTGCCGGACCTAAAACTCAGCTGGGACTGAAAGAGCAGATGTGACTGCCTGATCCCATTCAGGTCACCTGTTACAAAGCAAAGCACAGAACTGCTCTGCTTGGTTTTCTTTAAAAAACAGTTTGCTTCAGTGTCCTGGACAACCCCACATATTCACAAGACCCTGAAGCAAACCCAGAAGCATTTGCCAGTAGGCGGAGGTTTCCCAAAGTGAAAAGCACAAGGAGAAAGATTCATCCCACCCCATCATTTCCCAGTGGGTTGAGGACAGTGACATGAGGCTGGCCCAGGGTTGTCCCCACACACTACAGAGAGGGGTTGTATGGCCCCTGCTGTAAATTCTCCACCACGCTGCAGATCCTACCACTGCACAATACCAGTAGAAAGACCTTCCCCAGTACATCTGATGAGCACTGCATCTGTCCTACAACTAGATATAATGAGGCCAGAGGGGTAATGACTTGCCAAACAGATCACAGGGAGCCAAGAGCAGACCCAGGGATGGAGCTTGTATCTCCCAAAGCCCAGACTCTTGGCCTAATCATCCAGCACACAAGACTAGGAGCCAGAGCAGCCCCAAAAGTATCCATCTCAGAGGGATGGGGGCTCTGGGTAAGACAGTACTTGATCTGTGCAACATCATTCCCTGAAGAAACACTCTGGTTCATCATCAGCACACTCTGGGCAGCAAGATGCACACAACAGAGAACCACCAGGCCATGATCTGACCATTGAGGAGAGCTGCCAGGATCACTATGGCCAGTATCACTGGAACCACTCACAGAAGACTTAAAATCCATGCTGGAATATTAGTGCCAGAGTCCAGTCCCCTACCACACAAATACAGCAGGACCCATGCTCGGGGACACTGATGCTGGTGTCTGAACAACCAGCTCCTTCCCTCCTAGGCAGATCTCCCATTGAGCTCAGCAGGAGATACAACCATTACCCCCAGTCCCAGGGCAGTGGGAGCACCCCCAGACCAGGGACCCATTAGAAACCCATGAGAAAACCCATTAGAAATTTAACTAAGGAGAAGGTTTAAGGCACAACCAGCCCTCACTGAGCTGGGAGGAGCTCTGGGGCTCAGGTGGCTCCAAACCTAAGGAGCAAAATCACTCCAAAATTGGAGGAGCAGACAGCAAGGTATGAGAATGCCCTGGCAGAGATGGATCAGAGACGTCTCCAGCAGGAGAAGCAGCTCCCCTTCTGCTCGCTGAAACCTTGACTGCAGAGTCCATCCCTCAGTGCTGGAGGGGATGGATGGTGGCTAGGAAACTTTGGGGAGGGCTCTCAGTGCCACTAACCTGGAGGACACAGGCCCCCTCCAGGGAAGGATGAGGGCAGGACTCTAGGCCTCTCTTGAGAAACCTGGAGGGGGCTTTCTCTGCTAGGGCAGAGGGTGTAAGGTCCCCAAAGGACAGGCACTGCTGCTCCTTTTGCAGGCCAGGCTGGATTCAGGTGTTAAGGAGCTGGAAAGGACAGGGGAGATGTATTTCAGCAGTGCTTGAACTCCAGAGGTACTTCAGCATCACAGCAAAGTAAATACCCCATAAAACGGTCATCTAGCAGCTGTACTGTAGTGCACAGGTTCATTCACATCTGTTCCCAGCACTCTCCTTCGAGATGATAAATAACCATTCACACTGCTGAGGTTTATAATGGAAGCACACAACAAACCCTCAGCCCCAGTAAACGCTAGTGAAAGAGGGGGGAGTCTCAGGACCCCCATCCCCGGCTGCCTGGAGGCAGTGAGAGCAGTTCCCAGGCTCACTGCCAGGGAGGCTCGGGGGAAGCAAAGCAGCTGGGCAGCAAAAGGGAGAAAACCCAGGCCTGAGCTGCAGCCCCATGCAATGCTCAGCCGAGAGTGCTAGAGGGAGAAACCACATGGCTGCACCAGGCATAGATCTGGCCCACAGCGCACACCCCATCACCCATAGCCCCCTCCCGAGGCCACGGCCAGCATCCCCACTGTGCTGCACCACAGGGCAGGAGCACCACACACCACGGCGTGGGGAAGGTGTGTCCGAGGGCTGCTGCAAAGCAGCTGCTGCGAGTGCTTGCTGTGGGGCACTGCCATCACTCGCCCGACTTGCCACGCTGCTCCCTCCATCTGCTGAACCCAGCACGTTTATTTTTGTGCTTCCAAGTTTGATCAGATCGACTCTTCCACTTTAATCTAATGAGCGCACTGAGCTGAAACAAACACAATCTGTCCGTGGAGGGCCGGGGAAGATGTCTGGGGGCACTGCAGAGGCACCATGGGGAGCCTGCAGTACCCTGATGCAGAACCAAGACACGTTTGGTAGCCAGCACAGGCCGAGCTCCCACTCCTCACCCCACACATGCCCACACAAATATCCCCACAGCTCCAGGGGCTGAAGACCTGAACATGGAGAGGTACCTCTGGAGAGAAAAGCATCCTTCTCAGGCTCCAATCTGGGCATGGCTCTGCTGTTTCCTTCCTTTTCTTGCCCATTTTCCACGCTGCTTGACTGTCTTTCCAGCCAATTACCCCACGGTGCTGTGGGCATGAGCCACATGGCAGCTGGCATCTGCACTGGCTCCCAGAAATGACCTTGGCCACTCAGAGGACAAGCAGGAACCTTTTTGCCTTCCAGGCTTCCCCCAAGACAGACAAGAAACCTTCAGCGGGAGGGACAACATGCACATCCAGCCCCTGTGGTTTGCTGCTCTCCAGTTGTGAGCTCATCTGCACCAGCTCTGCCAGCTCCGGAGCATGGCCGGAGGCACCGAGCCTGCAGCTCCCTGCACTGGGACGGGTCACCTCTACAAGGATCCTCCAGCACCAACTCCCTGCAGAAACTCCCCAGCAGGATTTACCACCAGTCTCAGGCTTGGAAGTTTTTCTCCCTGCTGTTTTTCATACCCAGTTTCATTGCAGTAAAGCCTGGCGACAGGTTTGTTTGCATTCCTGTGGTGTGTGGGCAGTGCAGAGGGGAGCTCAGCCACACTGCTTTGGTGTGAAGAGCTTCAGGGGAGTGCAAGGGCTGGATGTGGGGTCATTTAGGAAGCAATCTGGCCAGGCAGCATCACTGCCACTGCCCCACTATGCTTCTTCCCTGGTGCGAGGAGAGAGATGGAGCAGAAAGGACCTATCTCAGGAGAAGACACTGTCTGCAGCTCTCCACAGCAGGGACAACAGTCCTTCGGAGCATCCGACCTTGCACCAATGGAAAGCCCCAGGAGCCCCGTGGCTGGGAGACCCTTGGGGTGGAAGGCAAGCTGCCATCTGGCAAATCGTGGGGGCCACCTGGGCAGCAGCTGGGAAGCTGGAGGCAGGGCAGTCTCCTCCTGGCTGCCCAGCTGCCTGGTAGCAGCTCAGCTGGCTCGGCTGGGCTGCCCAGCTGGCCCCAGTGAGGACAACTCCACTCAAGGAGAGGGCTCAGCTACCCATCATGGGCACTGCCGGGACGTGCATGGGGACGAGCTGGTCATCCACTCCCGTGGGGAGAGAAGGGGGATGTGGGGAAGGCCCCCGGCAGCTTGCCACCCTGCCCTGCTCGGAGGGAGGGCAGGCAGGAGGCAGGGCTGAAGGACAGTGGGCTGGATACGCTGAAGGACTCCAGGGGACAGGCGTTCCCATGGGGCTGCCCATCCCCAGGACCTGGGGCAGAGCCAGGCCAGTGCCCAGCCAGGTTCATCTCCACATGCTGCCTCTTTACACCTTCCCTCGGCCCAAGCTTGTTTTGACCTGGGTGCCAAAGGCTCAGCAGCTTCCCAAGCTCACATGGCACTTTGGGAAATGCCCCCTCCAAGTACTCGAGTGCTTGGGCTCCTCAGGGGTGAGGTGCTGAACTCCTCAGGGAGCTTGAGACAGTGGCACAAGCGTCCCCACCCCAAGGAGCTCAGCACCCACCCATTTGGGGTAAGGTGGCTGTTCTGGCTTAACCTTGAGCCTCACTGCAGTAAAGCTTTGTATGCGGATAGGTTTCCTTCAGTCTCCTCCCCAAACAAAATTCCCAAACTCCCTCCAGCTATCACATCTGCAGATTCTTTTTCCTTAAAATAATAACTAAGTCCATGCTGTGAGAGGCTTGCTCTTGCCCTGCTTTAATAAAGAGGGAAGATGAAAACACCAGGAGAAGATTTGTTTTTGCAGCACCTTGCTGTCACTCCCAGTTCTGTGCTCTCCGTCCTTATTTCTCATTCTCCTTTCCAGGAGCTGTCTGTAACCCTTTGATAATAACCTCTTCTCTCCCAAAAGCAGGCAGTGTCCTTTCTTGCCTGAACAGCCAGAGAAACGTCACACTTTCCCTTTGATGTCAAGATTATGTATAGATGTAACATCGTGTGTATGTGTGACAAACGCAAACAGCCAGCTCTCTGTCCCAGATTTGGTAATTTAGGGAGAAAAAGGAAAAGCTAGGAAAAAAAAAAAATCTTAAAATGAATTCTACCCATCCATCACACGCATACAAAGCAGCCTCTGGGCAGCCTGCCCTCCCTGGGGGCCTAGGACCCCTAAATGTCCAGGGCTAGGACTGCACCAGGGACATACAGGGCCCTGCTGTTACTAGGGGTCCTGCACGTCCCCCTGACCCACCGAGCACTGGGGCCAGCCTTGGCAGGTCTCTGTGCCCAGAGGAGACGACACCTCACAGCCCAGCAAGAATATGGGGCAGCCGTGAACTACCTCATTACAGCAAAAAAAGTAGCTCAAAACCCATGGTTTTGTCAAAAGCTGTTTGGAAGATGGATTTGCAGGAACACCTCATCCACCAGCAGTGCAGGTGCCAGGGCTGCCCCCCTGAGCCCAGCTCCCCAGGCACACCAGGTGCACTCTCCAGGCACTGCTCAGGCCCCTGCTCCAGGCTTACAGGAGCCTGTGAAGCCTGGAGAAACCTCCCACTGTTCCCTCTTTACAGTCCCTCTGTCTGAGGAGAGGTTTCTGTACTCCACATGAACTGGGACATGCCCGGTTAGGACGGAGGATGAGCCTCTTCCCTGCACTGCAAGCATGGGAGGGATCACCCCCTCTGTCTACCTCTGCCCTGGGCAGCCCTGGGTCCAGCCTCCAGACCCAGCCCCCAGGAAACCTCCCCACCACCAAGTACCAAGCCCTGACCCCTCCAGTCCTGGCACAGCCCTCAGCTGCGGTCAGGGCACGGTTTGGGACCAGTACAGGCAGGAACCATCCCAGGAGGCAGTTCAGATGCAGCCAGCATCCAAACAAGATGGACGAGCACAAGAAGGTCTATTCTTGGGCACAGGGGTCTTTCCTTGGCTCTTGGTCTCAGTGCCGGCAGGGACATATTTAACTGCAGACAAGGCATGGTCTGAACACGGCAGGCTGAACTGAATGGTGCGGGGGGGCCTGCCTGCCTGCTGGTGAAGGCCCTGGGCATGCATCCCACCTTGGCCAAGGAACGTCAGCAACATCCAGCCCTCCCTCCCCGCCAGCCCCCATGAGATGCAGCCAGGCGGTGCGGGCAGCACGAATGGTAAAGCAGGCAAAGCTCAACTTCCTTTCCTGCAAGTCCCCTCCCCACCCCACAGACCTGAGCATCGTTTTCATTTTCATCTTCACATCCTGCTTCTGCAATGGCTTCACAACCAGCCTGGCACATGCCTTGCAGAGGTGAGGAGCCTTTACAGCCATCCCAGTGTCCCCATGCATGAGCCAGACCTCTGTGTGCTGCTGGTACACAGAGGGAACAACTTTTGATCCCACCAATCCTGTGGTTTATCTAAAAGAGTGCCAATGCTGGTGTCAATGCTACTTCACGTGGAGTGGCTTGATCCCCAGCCACTCCAGGTGGGGAGGACCTGGTTGGCATCTGGTTTGCCTAAACCAGCCAGCAAGTGCCTGGGGCCACCAAAACCTCCCTGGCGAGCACGACAAGCATGCCAGGTTGGAGGGCGAAGCCCGCAACAGTAATGACAGGCTTCTTGTGATTACCTGCAAGCACTTGCTCACCCTGGCTTCATGATTCACTGCTTGGGTAGCACAGTGTAGTGGGCCAGGGTGAGAGCTGGGGGAAGCTCACCTGCAGCAAGAGGGCCAGGAGTCAGCAGATGGGCTCCTGCACACTCCGTCGACCCACTGTCAGCAGCCCCAGCTGTGGCTGGGCTGGGACCTCCCACAGTCAGCACGTACCAAACAGCATGTTTCACTTGGGGCATGACCAGGGCAGCGAGCTTGGGCACACTGGTGGGACACACTCTTGCCCAGAAAGCCAGAGCCTGTCCTTCTCTGGATACAGGCTCTGATGGTGCACAAAGGTCTTGCACTGCATGGTGACCTATTCCTGTGCTTTGCTCCTTGCAAGCCACTCATAGCCAGGCCTGGCTTTAAGCTTGTCTTCCAGGAACCTCTTGTTCATCCTCAAAGCAGGCTGTCCCCTGCAGACTCATAAATTTATGTAAGACCAGGGACCACAGTAAGTGCAGCTCCCGAGGCTCCCCAGCTCCCTGCTCCGGCCACATTGCCCCTTCCATACCACTGACACCTTCCTCCTGCTCCTCTGGCAGCTGGGTGGCTCTCACCACCCTCTTCATGAACATGTAGTCAGCTGCCTCGGGGTGCAGATGCGTGGGGGTTTGCAAGAATGAGCACCAAGAACTGAGTGTGTGGCTTCTCCAGCCTTCCTGCAAAATCGCTTGCTTTCTACTTTTACCTCTGGCTCTGATGCAGACCCTCAGCACCAGGGGAGCTGTGTGGAGCTGGGACTGGGGTAAGAAGTTGCCCTCCTTGTCCATGCTGCTCACCTGCCCTCTCTGAATGCCCCAGACCACTCTCCCCTATTAATGGGAATCTGGGAGATGGGTTGAGTTTATCTAAGCCAGAATCGCTAAGAGCCCTGGAACTCTGCTCAGTCATTAACTGGTGAGTAAAGCACGCTCAGTGAGTCACCAATGCTATTATAAACACTTTCTTCTAAAGTCTGTAGAAATGAGTAGGAAAGTGGTGTTCCTTGAAGTCACTGGTTGCAGCTGTTTCCTTCCATCAAGATCTCTGCTCTGCGACCTGGGACGGCTCCATCCCCCCAGCCTGCCCCACAGGCACCTGCCTCCCCCAAGGCTGTGCCCCCTGGGGCCAGGCTCTTCATGCCTGGGGTGACAAAATGAGCTGCGTCTTTACCACTCCCACGACCCTTCCTGTGCTTTGCGGCTGCACCTCATATTAAGCCATTTATAAAGGTTAATGCATGCAGGACAGATATGCTTTTCCTAGATTAATTGATGCTAAAGACACCAGCAGCAAGGAGTTGCTCAGTGCCATCCATAATGTGGTGAGGGCTGCATGACCCTCTCCCAGCACGCTACTACTCCTTGGTCCCCTCAGTCTGGCCAAAGCGTCGATTCTGCCTGTCACCACTGTTAATAAACTCAGAGCTCCCTATGAGCCTCAACACCCATCATCACCCTGTGCTGCAGCTCTGCCTGCTGCCCTTCTCCTGGCTCAGCCCCACTCCACACCACGACCACTCCCCCCTCCCCTACCCCTGCACTTGCAGGGAAGCTGTTGTGACCCTTCTGTGAGCCTCCACCTCCATTCCCAACCTCTGCCTTGCTCCCTAGAGCATACCTTGGTCTGTCTGAGGGCCACACAGAGATGCTGACAGTTGAGATAGGCTGTGGCCATCACACCAAACTTCTGCTTCACTGCTGCTCTTGATGGCCAGCAGTCCAGCCCAGCCCATCTTCATGCTGCCTTCCTCTCCCTGCCCATCTAACCTGGATCCACTCCTGCTTGCTCTGCTCACTGCCCTCTGTGCACCTCCCACCCTCATTCCTTCTTCCTTTGCATCGTGTTTTTCAGCTTGTTAGCTTTTTTTCCCCTTTTGCTCCCAGGTCTCATTTTATCCTCAGCCTTGAAAATGCAAACGCTTACCAGCACACCTAAGACCAGACCCACGCTGGGACGGGTTTACCCTCGGGGGCTTCCCTGACACCAGCCCATCCCAACTCCAGTGTGACTGTGCCAGCAGTGCAAAGGGCTCCAGTTCCCACCAGCTACGCCACCCTGCCACGTCCACCACCTTGGAGCAGCTGACTTGCAAGCCAGCCTGCTGCTGGAGCTGCCCTGCTGATTATTTTACATTTTGTATCACAAAGAGAAATGAAAATGCCAAAACTCTGCAGAAGGAAGAGGAAGGTGCATTGGACCAAAGAGACAGGGGAGAGCAATTCTTGCAGAGACCAAGGACCCTTCAGGAAGCCCTTCTGCCTTATCCCTGCCTGGATGCCTTGCTGGCCGGGGCAAGCTCTGCTCTGTGCTGCCATCCCCCATGTCCTGCCCAGGCTCCAGGACTAGACACTAAGATCCTCCTATTCAAAAGGATTACAAATTACTGTCTGATCCACTAATTAGGAAGGGAAGATGAGTGTGCTTCTGACAGTGATGTTTAGCAGCCATTTAGAAATTGCTCTGAAGGCAGCAAGGCTCTGTGAGCACACCACAGCGTGCAGTCGCATCTGCTCCATGCCAGCAAGCCCAGGACCACCCTGCTGGCCCCACTGCCAGCAGCTCCCTCTCGCCCTGAGAGGCTCTGCCCAACGCCATCCCCAGCTCACACAGCTCCTGCAGTGAGTCTTGCCCTTCTGCAGAGCTCGTCTGGCTCTCAAGGCTGTCCCCAGGCCATTTGGCTCCTAGCCCCACTGCCATTACTTCATATTTATTTAACAAAATTAAAACCTGCTTAGTGGGGCCAATTGAAGGCAGGGGAGATAAATCGGATCTTCATGCTGCTGCCAGAGAAGGGCAGCCTGGCGCCGGGCTGGAGGCCACCTGCCCTGTCTCAGGGGGACACGGACCCTGCTTCCCGTGACTGGCAAGTCACAACGGGGGACTGGCCATTGGCAGGCAGCAGCACAGCAAGAGCTCCAGAAAGCTCACGCCACTTCTTGGGGTTCCCACTTGTCTCCTTCCCCACATGGCTGCTGGTGGCAGGGAGCTGGCTCTGGCTGGGGAGGGACTCCAGGAGGAAAGCCCCAAATGGCACCTCCATGCTGTGATGGGACTTGCCGAGAGCCACGGGCAATGCGGTCCTTGTATGTGCAGACAGGCATGGTCATACATCCAAGAAGATTGCCCCAGCCCCGCGGCCACCGGCAGGCCATGATGGAAGCAGCCCCATGTGTGTTTTGGGTAATGCCCATGACAAGTGTGTGGAGGCTGCTCTGAACACCTCCTCCAGACAGAGCCCAGAGACAAGATGCTGCTCCCAGCAAAGGAGGAGCAGCAGAGCTGGCCTCAGCCCCTTCTGAACCCTTGTTGCCTCTAGCCGGGCCCGTTTCCCATGTAGTTTCTTACAGGATCAGGCTCCTCTCTCCTGGGTGAGAAACTTGCTCCAGATCAAACAGGAGATGCGATGGGTCTAGGACCACCTCAGGAACTGCTCTACAGCTTTGGCCTTCCCAAAAGTCATCCTAGTGCTCACCCTCATTCCCCAGCAACACACCCCTTCTAAAACCCAACCGACGGGCACAAAGCCAAGCAGCCCAGCTACCTCCAGCAGTGCTCCATGCTGTGTGCAAAGGCTTTCCATAGGAGAAACAGCAAAGAGCCAGAGCTCGAAAGCATGAGCCACATCCTCAGTGCACAAGGGCAGAGATACTCCTGCCCTCCACCCCTGGTATGACCCTGCTGGGGCTTGACATCTGCAAGACCCACCCTGGCCTGTCCCCCACATTGCGTGGCCCTGGGTCCTCCCCGCCGACCCTTGGTGCTGACTGAGCCTTCTGGCACCACCCTGATCCAGCATCATGCAACACAGAAATGCAAACGCGATGTGAAGGCAGAGGGAGGAGATGGGAAGCTTCAGCGACAGGTACAGGCACCCACAGAGGAGCAGCGTCATCACAAAGATGAACCTGGTCAGCTTAAGGTATTATTAGATTGAGTTACCGTGGTATTAATGAGTGCTTTCAATTTTAATGAAGTTAATCTACCTATAAAAGCTCTTTATGCCCATAAACATATGATCTGAGAGAGAATAGGACTTTCAGCCACATTTTTACGACATTTGAGCATGTTTTTTGCAGATGCCTATTTAACAGTGATGCCAGCACAACAGCTGGGAGAAAAGCACCCAGTGTCCAAACTACAGCTCCCTGCACCATGCCAATTAAATGTGAAGTGATCTCCTGCTCAAGCTGCATGGACTTCTAGGGGAGGAAAGATTTCATGTTCCCATTATGACAAAAGTTAGAAAAACTGCGAATTTCAATGGAAAAATATACGTTGTCTTTTCTCCACTGGGAGAAGACGGTGCACACAGAACAAAGAGGTCATGGAAATGATGACAAGCCTCAGTCCAGTAGACGACCCAGGCCCACTGGGGTCTCCCTGTCCTCCCCCTCTTCCCATCTCAAGTAGAGAGGCCAGCCTGCTGGCCAGGCTCTTGCAGAAGGAGTCATGCTGGAGCCGGTCTCTTGTCTGCTTTGCCAGCAGAGGTTCATTTTTCTGATGCCTCCAGTTACTCTTGGAGTAGGATGTGGGTGGCCTGGGTTTGATTTACTGGCTCTTTCCCAGGCTTGGTCTTCCCATCACTGGGGAAAACAGGAGAGTCAGAGCCTGCTTCAGATCTGGGATGACCTCCTCAAATTCACAGGTTTGGACTTTCTCCTTCCTCATCCTTGCGAATCCTGTGAAATTCCCCCTTCTGAGCAACACCAGCTGAGGTCCAGGTGCCAGAGGACACCAGGGCTCCCTGAGAAGCATTGCCTTGCCCAGGCTGGTCCTCCTTGCCTGGAGGAGAGGACGAACAGAGCCACCCTACTCGAAAACATCAAGCTGACCAGAAAACCATTCCGTCACATCTTCAGAGAGGGGAAAGAGCAGGAACGGCACTGGAAATTCAAACGTGCCTGGGCTGGGTTCAGAGATGAGATGAGTTCTCGCTAGCTACAGCAATGGCTTGGTCTCCCACCATTTTGGCTTTCCAACCAAAAATGCCTCTCCCTTCAGCCCACCCCATCCTCCTGCAGCATTGCCAAGGGCAGGAGATGCCATGTACCATGGGAGCCACCAGCAGCACCCAGCCCTGCTCCCACCCTGCTCTGCTCACCCTGTTGCCAGCAGCTCTATCACAGCCTGGTGGAGCTAGGGAAAACTTGGGGGTTCCTAAAGCTCTTCCTACACTGGGACCTCACCATGGGCTGTTACAAGCCACCCTCAGACACATCCCTATGCCAGCACCAAGGCAGGACAGTCCTGCCTGCACGCCCAGGCCAGCTCACCAACACACCCACCTGCACCATGCTGCTCGTGGCACTGCCCAGGCCAGCAGCCAGGGTGAGCCAGAGCTTCTCCTTGCACCGAGTTCCCTGAAGGCCACAATGTGCTGTGACTTCTCATGGAAAAGGTCCTGATGTGCCCCACAGTCCCATGCACCCCCTCATGGGGTCACTTCCCTGCCAAGTGTGGGAAATGTCAAAGCAGCTGCCCTTCACCCTCTTCTTTTCTCCTTCTGGTTATGTCATCCCTGGCTTGGAGGTGACACACACAGCTGCCAGGGGCACCTGGTCCATACTGCCTGCTACAGCTGGTGGCAATGGCACTGCTTCTCTCCCAGCAAAGCCCTCTGTGGGGCAGGCGCAGACACAGGCACAGTCGTGTGTAGCACATCTGGAGAGGTGAAGAGCAGCAGCTCCCAAGTGCTCCCACCAGCGTGAGCCAGGAGCCGTGGCTGAGCGGGCAGAGGAGCGGACAGTGGTGCTGCGACGAGGCTGAGCAGCCGCTTCTCAGCCAGTGAGTTAACCAATCTGTCCTCAGGTGGGAAACTGGACCTGACTCTTGGGGACAACAGCCTGGAGACCCCAGCACTGAGCCTGATGTACATAAATATCCCTTCACACCCCTCTGAGAAAGGGAGGTTAAAGCAGCTTTACATCTCCAGTGTAAACCAGTAGATCAGTGTAAACAGGCATTTGTGGAATTAAAATTTCTTTTCTCTTTCTCTGAAATTTGTCTTCGTTCATAGAGACCTCGGTTGTTTCTGCAGCAGACTGGCAGTTACCATGAGGGACGCTCAGAGAGCAAACTCTGCAGGGAGCACCCACAGATCCACTCCAGACCTGGATGAGAGCTTGGCAGAGGGACCCTGATGGAGCTGGTGGGTGTTTGGTCTGAGCCCACCCCTGTGCAGGAACTGGAAGTGGCTGGAGGATTGGGGATGCCAAACACACTCCTGGCTGCTGGCAGGGGCAGAAGTGGCAGGATTTGATAGCTTGACGTCAGAACCACCAAGCAGGACTTCCCAAATAGCTATGGCTCAGTTTCTTTGGCAGGACCAGTCCAGGAGGATCAATTGATCAACACCAGGATGTGCAGAACGCTCTGGGGCAGAAATCAATAGCAGGCCGCTTAGCACCTAGGTTGTGGTCATTAATCAATCAACATGAGAACACCACAGGGTGTTTAGAGAAGAGCTGTGGCACTGAGCAGAAGTGAACCAGACCAAGCCAGAGCAGGCCCTGGCTTTTCTTCTCCCCAAAATGGCACACTACCAGCAGTAGTTGGGGAGCTGCACGTTAGCAGGAGAACTAGGGTGATGTGTGCTACCAGGAGTCTCTGCACTTCTGGAGCTACCCCAGGATGGTTTCATGGATGTTTTGAGGGACAAGGCTTTCCAGGGGCAGTACAGATGCAGTTTGGGATGTCCACTAATGAGGTTAAGAGCCTGACTTGGGGGGACCCCTCCACCCTCTGACTTGCCTGTGGTGCTTTGGCTCACAGAGGCCAGCCTTGTGTCCTGCAGCTTGTCTTGCTGTGGCAGACACTGGATTTGGGAACTTCTTCCCACAGGTGTGCAGAGTTGCAGGTGCTGATCTGTGCTCAGCTCCTGCCAGCATCACCTCACTGACCCCTCTCTTGTAGGTCAGCAGGGTCCACCAAAGCCACCAAAACCCACAGCAGAGGAGAGGAGACACGGTTGTCTAGCAAGGAGAGCAGGCAGTGCTTCTTGGAGCAGCACAGGGAAGGAGGGAGCAAACCAGTCAGGGCTCATTGCCTGCAAGTGGCTCACCTTCGTGGGGACAGGCGATGCCACCAAAGTAGGGCTGCCGGGCTCCCTGGGGCCACGGCAGCACAAAGACTTTCTCGGCATGCTGCACAGAACAGGGCGTATCGTCTAATTATACCGGCTCTGTCCCACAAAGAGGAGCTGGGGTGCCCTATTTACACAGCTCTCTTCTGGTCCTCAGCAGCCGCAGTGCTGGCGCCAGCCCGCCCCTTGCCCAGGTACTGTGATGGGCCCATGTCCTTCAGCCTAAACGGCTGGAGGATGGGAACAGCAGCTCCCCACTGCCCGCACCTCCGCACCCAGCGAGGCTTGCCTGGTACAACCGCTCCCTGCCTCAATGTTTGCTTTTGGTGGGGAGGGAAGACGGTTGCATGGGTCTGAGGCAGTGTCTGATGGATCAGTGGCCTCTCCCCATCCCATCCTCCAGCCCTTGGACTGACTAATACTGGGCTGCCCTGAGGGCTGCGAGTGATCTCACGCTGCCACCAAGGTCTGAGCACAAGATCAGGCACTCCGGGGGAAGAAGCCCACCCTGGGCAGCCCAGCAGTGCAATCCCACAAGGGTGCTGGAGCTTGTGGCCTGGGCAGATGTGTCCTCACCACACCACCTCGCACATGCACCCGTGTCAGGAGCCATGAAGGGGTCTGCAGCAAAGGGACTCCAGCTAGCTCCGAGTGGGTGGCACGAACACCCCAAGACCGACAGTGTCGTCACAAGTCTGCGCCCCGCCGGGCCAAGCTGGGGCAGCCCTCTCCCTGCCCAGCACTTGCTAACCTTCTCAGCTCAGACCCTGCTCCAGGAGGTCTCATCACCTGCAGGGTGGGTTGTAGTGAACCCATCCTCCAGGCTTGTAGTAGCCCCATGCCAAGAGCCTTTCGGGGTGGCTGGAGCCATCACGAGGAAATTGCCATCTCAGGCAGCACAGGATTGATAGCATCAGGGCTATGCCATGAGCACAGGCATGGCAGGCAAACACCTCCCTGCCTGTGCTGGGAGAAGACCTGGAATGAGCACACCGATGCTGGGGTTATTCTCCCACTTTAAGGATGCCAGGCAAAGGGACGGGGCAGGAGCCAAGGGCGCTCAGAGCTGGCACTGTAGTGGTGCGCACAAAGGAGGCGGTGCCAAGGGGTTGGTGGATCCCATCCAAAGTCCTCTGGGTTCACCTCCCAGAAACTTCACTGTGCTTTGGAGGTCCCGGGCACAAGCCTCCCTCTCCTCATATGGGACCTCTGGATGCTCCAGGCAGTCAGCAACCTGGCCCAAATGGTGTTAGAGACTTGGCCCCTCTGTGGATGTTTGGAGATGCCCCTTTGACCTTCCTGGGAGCTGGCCTTGGGGTATCCCACTCCTTGCATGGCTCTGCATGACCCTCACCCCGCCTCAGCCATGGCTCTGGGAGCCACTTCTGTTGGGCTGCTGGTGGCAGGCATGATGCACAGCACAGCCCTGAACCCTGCTCTGGTGGGGCTGGCAGGAGAGGTATCCCTGCCAGCCTTGTCCCAGGGAAGCCCAAGGGCTGGGGAATGGCTGGGGGTTCCCTGGTCCCTGCCACCAGCCTGGCAGAGGGGCTGTGGGCTGAGAACAGATCAGAAAGCGCTCCTCACCTGACATTACTTTGGTTGCTAGGTGATTAAATCATCCATCTGCTTATGACAGCACGGGAGAGCAGTGAGTCAGTCCCCTTCGTACAAGACAACAAAGGGTTTTTCAACTCCAGCCCACCTCCAGCCTGTCCCCGCGTCCATCCACGCCTGCAGGACACTCAGATGGCACAGCCTGCCATATGCAGGGGGAGCAGGGCTCCTGCCCAGCGCTGCAGCCCAGTGCCCCGAGGCAGGGCAGCTGCCAGAGGCAGGCGGGCTGCCACGGGGCTGTGGGCATCTTACAACATGTTTCTGGTGAACAGGACCTTTATGGCATCCTGGAGAGCACAGCCAGGCAGCTGTATCCTCACAGCACCACCTCGCAGGAGGGTTTTGCTTTATCGTATCTAGAACAACTTTGAGGGATCAGATGAGCCCCACTACAAGCAAAGGGAGGTTTGCTGTTAGGCCCCCGGGACAGACCACCAGCCCCAGTGCAGCCACGCAAGCACCTTCCCCCTTCTGCAGGCTCAGTTGTGTCTGCTGCAGGGATGTCGCTGACATTGCACACGCGGAGTGGCTGCGACCATGCGCTTTGGGAGCAGAGCCCAGGGAAAGCCAGCAGGCTGCTCAGGGAGATCAAGACAGAAAGGCAACTGTTTGGGAGAATATAACATTTTCATAAAGTGTTTGAAGTCTTTTGGAGGAGGAAAGTGGGAAGGAAGAGAAAGAGCCTCTGTGTGTGCGTGTGTGTGCGTGTGTGTGTGCATGCATGCGTGCATATGTGAGAAAGCGACAACAGGAGCCTACCTCCCCACTGAGAAGAAACCATCTCAGTTTCTCAGGTTTTGGAGAGTATTGAGACACTAGGAAATTAAAGCAAAGCCCACAAAATGTGTTCGAAAAGTCCAGTTTTCATTTGTAAGGTTCTGAACCATGTGTGGCTGCTGCACAGACCCCTCTGCTGTCAACTGGCACATGCTGAGCAGGGGAACCAGCTGCTGGGTGAGGGGCTGGAGGCTGCCCAGGACCCATGTCCCCTGCCAACACACCACCCACTGGATCTGAAGCCCACCAGGGCCAGTGGAGATCTCCTGTGACATTCATGAGCCTTTGCAGGAGCTTCAGTGGCCATGTGGAGCTTTGCTGTGGGGATGGAGCTGGGAGGCCACACCGGGGCTGCCCACCCTCTGCCCTCAAGATCCCTGAAGGAGAAGCCCTGCAGCAGGGTAAGGAGCACCATGCATGGCAGAAACAGGGCAAAACTGGCAGAGCAGCTAGGAGCTGCCCAAAACTGATTCTCCATCTCCTGCCACTGCAGGGGAGCAAGTGCAAAACACTCACCGTCTGTCACGTCCCTCCCGCCCCACACACCTCATGCCGGGGGCTCAGCTAGCACCAAGGCAACCACAGCAGCATCCCAAACCCAGCGCCCAGCATCCCAAACCCTGGGAGTTGGGCTGGTGGCCTCCCCACTGCTCTCCACAGTCCTCCCAGGTCCCCTGGCAGCTATCACAACTTCTTAGTGTGAAGAGACTCATTAATGAAGTGGAAAAGGAGGAGGAGGAGCAAGCCGAATGGTCTGTCCTAAGGGACAGTACAGCAAAGAGGAGGAGAACACTCAACATTGATCTCAGGATATGCAGCCACCAGAGGGAGAGGAATGACTGTCCGGAAAATAACCGCGGGTGGAAAGGATGAGGGGTCCAGCTGGCTGGGCAGCCTGCCTAGGGGGCAATGGTGGAAGCCAAAGAGGTGTGGGCAGGAGGAGAGCAGGGCAGGGATGCTGCTTCCTGAGCCACACAGCCGCCATCAGCGCCCATCCACAGCAACATCCACCAAAAGGTAGCTCCCTGAGCTGGCAGGAGGCAAAGGGAGGCCTGCAGAGCCATGGGCAGGAGGGCTGGGTCCTGGGAGATACCCATGGCATCACAGGAGAAGCCTCCCCAAGGCTATCCGCTCCATCTGCACACCCTGCCCTGGACCTCAGGTCTCTCCATCCTGCGGGCTACCATCACTTTGCCAGCTCCCGGTGCCCTGGCCTGGCGGTGAGCCTGCAGCTCACCAGCATCAGCACTGGAGGAGGGAGGAGGATAGGCTGGGCTGTGTGGGAAGGACATTTTTCTTTAGCACATCGGTTCCCAGTTTCCAAGCTGTCTCTTCAAGGGCCTGGGTGCTGCGTTTGTGCGCAGCACTGCAGGGGGACTGGGGGGACTGGGTGCTGGGCTCCTCCTGGCCACTGGCCCCTGGCCACCAGCCCCTGGCTGGCTCCTCCTGGGGCAGAGGGCACAAAGGCCTAGGAGCGGGTCTGTCTGCATCACATGTGGGCAGCGGCAGAGGCTGTCAGGGAGCAAGGGGAGGGGAAGGTTTCCCTCCCCAGCTCGCAGCTCCAAGCAGAGGAGTGGAGACATCAGGGTGGCAGGGGCAGGGGCTGCACGGTCAGCAGCTCCACAACAGCAGCTGCTCCAGCTCCAAAGCCTTGCATTGTTCCTTGGGTCACCAGTAGCAACTGTTTCCAAACCTAGTGAGCCCTGGTCTCCAGTAATCTCCCATCCCAATGTCACGCAGGGGCCTTGGCTCCTCGTGGCTCAGAGCCCATGACCTTGGCTTCCACTGCTCCTGTGCTGGGCAGTGAGAGGGCGGCTCTCCTCTGCTCATGTCCTTCAGGGCTCAAATCCCACAGGCAGACCCATCTGACACGCTGGGGCCAGGACTCCCATGCCCAGCCAGCCCCAGGGAAATGACTGAAGAGCTCATCAGGAGCTTAGGTCCCCCTATTCCTGCCCAGCCCTGCTGCCCTGCATCCCACTGCAGAGGACACATACACCTTCACTGAGCATCACCCTCTCATGCTGAGCTGGGGGAGAGGACACTGGCCATCGTGCTGTGGTAGGTCTGTCTGTCCATGCACCTCCAGCCTCCAGGACATCCAGCATGCTGCCCGGAAAGCACAACCCAAACCTACACCTGGCATGAAATTGGTTTTCCCACCCCAGAGACATTACCCACAGCAAGTGGGGACTAGACAGGGAATCACACTAGTGTTTATGGACCGACAGGCTGAGAAATCCTTTGCGCTTCAGCCAGCTGAAACGCTTCCTTGAGACATTGCTAAAAGGATTCACTGGACTTTAACCTCTTCCGAAACCACCAGCAGTGTCCAGCTGAGACAAAAGGAGGGTGGGTTATTTAGAAAATGCCAAACTGACCCTTTCTGATCATTCAGAAAATTGCCTTACTGTTCAGAACACGAAAATTGCCAGAAAAGGGACCTTGTCCCTTAAACTGTGTCAGCTCAGTCCCAACACCAGCCCTGAGTCCCAGCTGCCTTGGCAGATCTGCCCCAGAAGGAGGGTCCCTGGGGTCCAGGCTGCTCCCGCCAAGCATGGGTGCAAGGCAGCAGGTCCCAGCAGGCACAGCAATGAACACCTGGCTGAGGTGCCCATCTCAAGGACTTGCCCAAGTCCATGAAACCCCAGCGAAGCCACCAGACCAGCCAACCCCTTGTGCCCCTCCACCATGGGAAGGATTAATCAGACAAGGGAAACAGTGAGGGAGTGTCAACTTCAGTCCCGCAGTGAAGAAACTGTGCCATTAAAATCCTCTCTCCTGTGACACACACTGAGACTATTTCAGTAATAGTTTGGCAGGGGAATGACATTACTGAGCCTATAAATACCTCGTGGGGTGCTGCTCTGCTGATGAAGCAGTAGGACGTGGCCCTTGCCTACCCTGGTGTTGGGGCCCGGCAGCCTCCCAGGAAAGCCATGGCCATGACCATCACTGGAGCTGGCAGCTGCCTGGCCCTGCCCTGAAGGTGAAGGACAGAAGGACACGTTACAGCAGGGCTGTTCCAGGGCAGCCCCAGAGGAAAGCTAGGGGCTGGGAGAGAGCCACAGTTGATGGGAATGGGGCAAGAGCTCTGTAAACCCTGGAGACACCAGAGGGGATGGAGCTGAGCCAGGGGAAGGATGGAGGTAAGAAGATGGTGGAAAGCATTATCACCCAGAGGATGTTTCCGAAGCAAACTGCAAGGCTCCCTGCAGCTGCAGCCAAGGACTATGGTCTGACTCAAACCAGCCTGAAACACACAGTCAGGCCATCTCTGTCCTCCTCACAGGACACTCCAGGCACAGAGGGGTGTCTCACACAAGAGGAAGTAGCAACTGAGGCTCCTCAGGGCACAAGTTGATGCCCTGAAACATTCCAGGGACATTCACCACACGTTCTTTGCAGCACACACGGCATGGAAGGAAGCAGCTCTCTGCGAAGCCCTGGCCATCAGCTGGGCCACCCTGGGCACCAAACGTGAAAAATCAATGACCCATCTCCAGTGCCTGCTCCTCTACCAAGGCCCTGAGACAATGTGGACGAAGAAAATACCCTGCCACATCTGAAAGGGATGGCAATTGGAGGGGAAGAGGTGGGGAAAGGCTTCCAGCACTCCAGCCATGCCAGCCAGCCACCATCACAGTGCTGTGCAGCGAGGGGAACAGCTGGAGCCATGGTGCTGTCATCTATATTTCATCTTGCAAGGGAAATGGTCTGGGTGGCCCCTGTCCTGCACAGACACATTAAGACAAATGGCTGAGGGATTTGGATATTAAATACTTGAGGTAAGGGGACTTTCATGACACTCATCATGGGTCTCATACTGCACCTCCTGAGGATACAGTTGAGCCAGTGCTGAGTAGTTTTAATACTCCTGCCTTTTACATATTTTATGCACACGCTGAGCTGCCACATACCTTCCCTGCTCACAGGCCAGACCTCTGCCCACCTGCAAGTGTCAACAGTGTTCTTCAAAGCTCCTGAGTCCCTCCTGCAGAGAGAGCTCCTCCAAGTCCTCACCAACCGGTCTATGGGCAGCACGGGAGATAAAAGGGGACACCAAACCTCAAGGCTGTTGCTGAGGGCCTGACAGAACGGGGTCCCTCAATGTGAGAGTCGCCCAAGGGATGTGCAGAAGGGTGCACGCTCCTGCGGGGAATGCAGGAGCCAGACCCAGGGGACATCTAAACCACCCTGCAGCCAGCAGTGTAGGTTTGTGGCTACTTGTCATAACCCCCCTGCCCATCCCCACAGGGCATAAAACCACTGAGATCACCATAACAGCTCTGGAAGTTGTACAGAACTTCCTTCAAGCAGCTGGAAAGCTTTGCAAAGAGCTGCAGTGAGCCAGGCATCATTGAGGGAAAGCTCTCAGGAAAGATAATTTTCCTGACAGCCCATGGTCCAAACACACCAGTCAGCCATTAGAGCTGGGAAAGGCTGACATTCTTGAGAGCCTGCCTGAGCAAAACCAGAACTGGCATGTTAGGTTTCAGCCTCATGGGAACTTTCCCTATGCAATGTCTCTGCAAGCAAGAAGCGGCTCAGGACTCCCTTTCTCTTGCACACACAAAACCAGAACACGAGGTCACACAAGGAGCCTGCTGGAAATTCTGCTAATAGTTGCCTGGTTCTTGTAGCCAAAGACACTACCCACAGAGGAACCCAGCCAAGCTCCCAAACAAGACTTGTAAGCAGATACAAAGTGTAAAATACAGGTATCTTCCTCAAAGCATTGTCATTTTTAAGCCATAGACAGCAGGACACACCAAGTCCAAGCTGCAAGAGATTGGTGCAAATCTCAGGGAGTGTCGTTTCAACAAAGCTTTGCTGTCACATAGCCAGCTTTCCGCAAGACACGGTGCCTAAAGCAAGAGCTCGTTCCAAGGGCTTCCCTCACATCCCCAAGCAGAGGAGCTGAATCTTCACTTCCACTTATTCTGCATAAACCTAAAAACACCCCCCAAAATGAAGAATAATCCCTGCTCAAAACAACTCCCTCTGATCATCCCAGCTATTGCCTGCGATCTGCCTGCGATCCACCTGCAACCCCTTTGCTTTCAGTAAGTACGACTACAGTCCTCTCCTCAAACACAGCCTCCTCATGGGAAGGGTGGGTGATGTCTCAGCCTGACCTAGGGTGACTCAGCACACCTCACCATGGTCCGGGAGACCAAAAAGGCTGCTCAGGGCTGCAGAGCTGCAGCAAGGGGCTGCCTGCTGCCTCCAGCCCAGGGCACGGCTGGCCAGAGCGCCCAGCTAGCTGCAGCTTCAGCCCCAGGTGTGACCGATCCGGGCTGGAAGACGGCGAGAAGAAAAACCACGCAGAGCTCAAAGCTCAAAATCAGCACCTTGAACCTTGTCCAAAAGCAAATCGGAAGTCAGCACAGCTTCTGGCAACCAGGTGCTGCCTCGCCTGCAGCTGACGCCGCTCGGCACAAGCTGATGGCTTTGCCCTGAGCCATGGGCAGCAAAACTGGGGACGCAGGTGGCTGCTGTGGCATGGGGGTCCTCCCAGGGATGCTTTTTCACAGGCTGCTCCTCTCCTCTGCGGATGGCAAAGGGATGATGTGGGCACCAAGGAAAGCAGGTTGCCATCTGGATCCAGGACTATTCATCTCTGACGACGGCAGTAGCGGCTCAGTGCTTGGGAGAAGCCTGATTGTGGACAGATTAGAGGGGACACAGCGTGTTCATTTCTATCCATGCTGCGCTGCCATTACCCAGGCTGAAAATAAAGCCTCATTTTTCATGCAAAGATGCACAATGGTTAACATGAGAAAAGCTTGCCTGGGAGGCATGCAGGTATCAAACCAATTTCAAAACGGGTGTCTAATTACTACTGATGTTTATTTGATTTATATTTTTTTCTGGCTTGCCAGATGTTTATGCTCTGAGGGCAAAATTCAGCCTGACACCATTGGACTGGCACGAGGGTTTAAGAAGGTGCAAGAGTCTCCTGCTGCAGAGTGGCATGTTTCTCTTGTGCTGCTCTATTCCTTCACCACTTGCAGCCGTGCTTCAAACTGTACCGGTACGTCATGTACACTGAGAGAAGTGAAGGAGCTGAGCTGCTGCAGAGATCAGAACTGGGCTTGCACACACCAGCTGCCAAGCCTGGATTTGGAAAAGCCCCATTTTCCTGCCAGCAAAAGAAGCAGCCCCATGTCTCAGGAGCAGGAGTGGCAGCTCCGACCAGGCGTTAGCTTCCTGCAGGAAGCCTCTGGGCTGGCTCCACTTTGTGCTTCCTCAGAGGAGAAGCAGTCGGAGGCAGATTCGCAAGGCTCCGAGAGTCCATTTTGCAGGAAGTGTTCCAAGATGCCCAGGTCCTGTGGGCTGCCAGCCCCCACGCATCTGCATGGACATGTCTGCTCACGGTGCAGCAGGTGCCAGCCCTACACTGGGATGGTGGCATGGTGTCGGGAAGGTCACCAAGGCTCAGATCCTCACAGGCATGCTGGTGCCAAACTCCTGTTGAAATGATGGCAACAAGGCTCTAAATCCTGCTCCTGCCTGGGCCTCATCCTGGACTGGGGCTTCCTAACTGCGTCATGGCAAAGACCCGTAGAAGAGTTTGTTCTGTGGTATCTCTCTCCTGGAGGGGGACTAGCAGGTGGGGGACACTTGTCTGCCCCTCCAAAAGTCTAATGCAACTGCACTGACCTGACCACCGCCTCAGGGCTGATCCACGCCGTTGCCACAGCCCGAGGGGCGTGCAGGGAGCCTGCCTGCTGGCCTCATCCACAGGGGAACAGAGGGCACTGCCCTGCCAGGCACTGCCGCTCGCTGCCAGCCGTCTCCATTTCCCCACAGCCCCTCTGGCTCTGTATGATCCGGTGTGAAGCAGGAACAACTTTACACTTGCAAAACCTAGCAGGCAGCGGGGAGTGAAGTTCTGGCTGGCCACCCTGCCTCGGCAGGCACAGTGTGCCGATGGTGTCCCCGTCCCAGGGAAAGGAGAGGGAGACACTGAGGGATGCACCCAGACGCAGGCCACGCTCAGTGCCAGCAGCCACTCGGTGAGACGGGGGCCAGACACTCAGAGGTGGGCAGGGGGGAGCCGACAGCCCCTCTCCCTCGGAGGTGCCAGGAGCCAGCCTGGGGCCCGGTGTGCCTCTCGGATGCTGTCCCCCTGCCCGCAGGGGAAGCAGCCAGCCCCAGCACACGGGTGCTCACAGACTCCATGCACATCCCTGCTTTCCCCACACCTGCCTGCTCCCCCCATCCCACCGGTGCCCTCCCCGGCACACCCCCCCCAGCCCCCAACACCCACCCCCCCCGCAGCGCGCACCCCGGCAGGCCCACCTCACCTACCGACACACAACGCGTGCCTGCGCCACGCACACCCGGGGCAGTGCACACGCACGCACCAGGACGCGCACACACGCCCGCGCGCTCCGGCGGCGGTTGCTCCCACACACAGGCTCAATGCGGTTGGCACTCGCGGCGAAACGGGGCCACGCTCGGCTCCGCACCCCTGACGGCGCCAGGCGTGGCGTGGGGCTCACACCCAGACACAACCGCACACGCCGGCTCCGCAGTGGCTCCCCCGCCCCGCAAACACGCACGAACGCTCGGCCCGGGGTTCTCGCACACGCACGCCCGTAAAAGCGCGATGTGGCTCCCGGGGAGGCAGCGGCGGGGACAGGCTCTGCCGTGGGTCTGGCAGCCGTTGGAGCCCCGACACGCTGCAGCCAGCACCTGCACCCCTCGGCCTCCCGCTGCCCCGTGCTCGCCCTGCGCACCAACACCCGTGGGGTGGGATGGGCCACGCCCCCGCGATGGGTGCCGGATCACACACACGCACACACACTCACACACGCACCCACTCGCTGAGCCCGCTTGCTCCGCAGCCGCTTAACTCCTTGTTGCCCGGCCCCAGCACCATTCAGCCTAGCCCTGCACCATCCAGCCCGGCGCCGGCATCACCGAGCCCGGCCCCGCCATCGTCCAGCCCGCTCCCAGCCCCGTCCAGCCCTACGCCCCGCACCGTCCGGCCCGGCCCGGCTCCACACCGCCCTCCCGGGCTGCGCTTCCCGCCCCGCTCCCGGTGTGTCGTGTGTCCCCC
>JAVJGG010000009.1:15440894-15476710 GCA_035590195.1 Aviceda cuculoides | reverse complement strand
CCTGCCCGCGGCGCGGTCCGGCCGCCTCGCCCCTATGCGGAGGCTCCAGCAGCACCGAGGCGATGCCCATTCATTCAGCTTGTCCCCCGCAGCCCTCCCCTTCCGCCCCGCGCTCCCAGCCTCCTGGATGGAGGTGGCTAGTGATGCTGCAGCGGTACCCAGAGCCCCCGGAGAGCACAGTGCGGAGAGGAGGGAGGGAGAGGAGGAGGAAGGAGAGCAGAAGGAGGGAAGAGGAAAGAGAGAGAGAGAGAGGGAGAGGGAGATGGCTGCCCCCAAAACCAGAGCTGGATCTGGAGAAGACTCTGGGATTTCCACAAGGAAATCAGGGCAGGCAGCGGAGCGGGGCCGGCACGGCACCCCAGCACGGCACCCAGGGATGCTGTGAGGGTGGCAAGGGCAAGCAAAAACCCGGGGAATGCAGGCGGTGGGCACGGCCCCGCGCAGGGCCAGAGCAGTGTCAGGGCTCCCCTGCAAAACCGAGATGTCCTCCTAAGTGAGAGCTCTCACCAGCCACCCCAGCCAGGAGCTTGGCTTTAAAGACGTGTAAAGCTCGGGGGACACCTTTTGCCAGTGTTGCCAACCCAGTGTGCAGAGTCTGCACGCTTGGCCCCACATCTGCCCTGGCAGCCTCCCAGCTTCGCCATCCTCTGACAGGGCTCCTCCACCCCCCTGAACAGCCAGGAGCCCCTCAAAAGGTACTGGGGTCCATGTGTCCTGAGCCCCAGCATAATGTCCTGCACACCACACCAAAGTTTCTCAGCTTTTCCTAATCTGGGTCTTGCTTAACCCTCTGGAAAATAATCCATTGACCATCTGCCACACTGATTTTCATTTACAGCCTTGCACAAATTAGGCTCAACTCTTCACATACTTCTCCTCTTTTGCCCAAGGCTTTTGGTCACTCTGTTGCATGTATGCCTTCCTAGGCATCAGCTTCCCACGGGCTGGGGATGACCTTGCCAGGCCTGGCAGCCAGCACAGGGCTGCAGGCAAGTGTGCTTGCTCCTCACACTTTCTCTGGTCTTCTTAGGATGCTCTTAGGACCCTTAACTGGGTGGAAGGCATTCCCCCTGCCCAGCCTGCCTGACGCCCACAGTCCTCTCCTGGGAGAGCTGAGGAACCTGTCTGGGGGAACGGCCCCTTTATTCAGACACCCCTTTGAGTTGTGTGCAGGACAAGCAACTGGCTTTCAAGTGCACTGAGCAGATGGGTCCATGCAGGATGTTGAGCAAGAGCTCCTGGAGTTCCCCCTGCCACAGATTCACAGCCCGGCCTTGGGCAATTCAGTTATCTGTGGCTTCAGAGGTGATTGATTGCTAATTCACGGACTTTGGTGCTTTGGGAGGCCTGACCAGGGCTGCCCCATGAGAAAGTGAGGTGTTCTGAGAGCCAAGCAGTGGTAATTTCTAAAAAATAACACCACAGCTGCTGTGCATCTCCGTCAGAGGCTTCAGAATCAGGCCTGAGGGATGAGTACAAGATGCTATGAGCAGCTATCATGGTTATTTTCTCATCACTTTGCCCTAGTGCTTTTGCAAATTGAGAGCTTTGCTTTCTGGGGAAGAGGATTCATTCTCTAAGGAAAATGGAAATATACAGATTTTTTTTTTTCCTTCCTGTAGCAGATTCAGCAAAAGTGCAGCTGCCTTCACAGCCTTGAATACAGAATTGACCATTCAGTTCATCCCTAAGGGGAAATGACCAAGTAGAGAGGAACAACGAGCCCCACAGTGCTCTCTGCACCCTCTAAAGTCTTTCTCAACCCAGGCATTTTCCTCTCCAAAGTTTCAGGGGTGCCTGGCTCCCTTTGCAGGGCAATGAAGGCTACCCACATATTTTTGAAACCCCCCTCTAAATGCCTATCAGCTTCAAAATGGGTTTTCTTCTTAAATTTAAATTTGGCAGGTTATTTGTCAATGATGGAGACAGTGACCCAGAGGTGTGGGGATAAAAGAGAGAAGAAGCTGAGCGAATGGCTTACTTTGAAAGGCACCACGCTGCTGCAGAGGCAAAGTGCATTTCATCTCTGCCAAAGGCAAGAAGGCTTCTGGATCTCAGTGGCGGGACCAGTCAGTCTTGAATCTTTTGGCTTTGAGGGGCAATGCCTTTTCCATCACACTGCCTATTCTACAGCCCTCCCAAGCCATATGTCAGCCCCAACTGTCTGAAAGGAAATGAAGATGAAGGCATGAATAATGCTATTTATTGTTGATTTTACCATGAGTGTATGTGTGCTTCTCAGAAAATCTGCTTGATGTCTTAAGAAGCCTACAGCCAGGTGCAGAGCCCAAGGTGATGGAGAGCAGCCCTGGCAGGCTGGCATGCTCCCCTGTTGTATTTTTAGTTAGCAACCCAGCAAAGCCCATGTGGAGGAATAAGATGGTGGGATAAGGAGGGATATTGGGAATGTGGGGCAGCTGGGGAGGTTTGTCTGCAAAACGGCCCCAAACCTCACTTCTCAGGTATACAGGAGTCAAGAGGGGACTTGGACACTAGCAGGAAAGCCGCAGGCAGCTGTTGATGATTTTCCTGGGGATAAGGGAGGGACAATCAAGGGGGCATAGGAAGAAGAGGTGACACATTCAAGGCAAAGGGGAAATAATCTTTCCAGGAACCAGTGCAATGAGTATTCATTAACACGGCTGCTGTTGTCAGGCCAGAGAAAAGAGTGTAGCAGTAATCAAATGGCAACGTACTTGAGCCCAGACAAGTATTTTAGCTGGAGGAATTAATATGAAAGTGTTTATTTGGTAGCAGTGCATGGAGAGAACGTGTGGGACTCAATGCAGCATGGAGGTCTTGTCTGCTTGGGAGAGATGGGGAAGGCTCTAGTGAGAGGTGATGAACTCTGCTCTCACTGTGCTGAAATTGGGCTGAGGGGCTAGACCTCCACCAGGAAACATCAGCCAGGCTCGCTGATTTTTTTGAAAGGAAGAGACAAGTCTGGCACAGCACAGTAGATCTGAGAGTCACCATAGAGATAGCAGTTGGAGTTAGTGGGTAGCAGAGATTACCCAGAGATAATGTGTGAAGGGAAAACAGAAAGGGCTGAAGGACAGGATGCTGTGGGCATCCAGCAGAAGAAGGAAGCAGGCGTAAGGATGAGGAAGAGAAGCAGAGTTGAGGAAGGCAGGCAGAAAACCAGGGAAGGACAACAGAGAAGCTCAAAGGGACCAGCTTTCTAAGCCAGCGTGGCTGAATGTGTGGTGTCAAGGAGAAAGATCCAAACTGAAGGCTGAGCATAGTTTTGAAACCATCATGAGAAACCTGGACACGGGACTGTGTGCTGAGCAAGTGGGACAGAAGGCAGAGACAGTGTGAGTGTAGAGGTGGAGGAGAAGGCCTGGGAGAGATGGGGCAGCAATCTGAGGGGATTTCTCCAGGCTTAGTGATGTTTGTGCTGTAAGGCTGAGGGGTCCTAGCACAGGTTAGGAAGAGAGCAGAGCAGAGCAGAGGGAGACTGTCCCCGTGGGAGGCAGGGCATGGGGGTGCAAGGAGAAACAGAGGTATCCAGAAGAGTCCCACCAAGGTGGCAGGGGAGATTTGTCTCAACAGAGCAGCAGAAGAGGACGAGGGTTGACAAATCAGGATCTCTTACATCCCTAATGAAGATGGTGGCAGGATGCTGTGTGGGAGGTCAATTCACTGAGAGGAACAGTCATTTAGGGAGGAGAAAGCAGAACCAAATCCAAAAGGTCTGAGTCGAGAAGTTGGCTTGAGTTTGGGACTTGCACTATGGCACTGTATGAGCAATAGGCACAAAAACCACCCTGGTCACACAAAGGCTCTTCTATTTCAAGTTTTATCCTCCTGGAATTTTAGGTAGTGAATGGCTTTGCAGCCCACAGGACAGTCTTTGAATGTAGCTTGCAACCCTCTGCTGTTAAGCAGAATCAATTCCTCTGGCACTGGATTGCTTCAGTCTCCAAGGGTGACATAATTTGTCAAAGATGCCACTGAATATTTCAGTCATACTTCATACTAGACCAAATATTCACTGCCAACAGGAGAGATGACACAGGTTGTCTCTGCATGGGAAGCAAGCAAAGATGGGGAGGGACCAGAGGACAACATATGGAGAGGGAGGTCAGAGGAGTAAGTGAGGTGGCAGTGTAGAGTGATGGATGCAGTGCTGAGCATCCAGGGATGGAGGGGCTGTTAAGTCTGTAGGACCCTGAGACACAACCATGACTGACTTAGGACCTGGGGGAATAAGGAAGAGACACAGTGACCCCAGATGAGGGCATTGCAGGGAAACAGCTGTTCAAGCGTGGGGTCCAGACCCCAGTGCTCCCAGATACATGGGGATGCACTGAACACAGGATGGATTGGCATCCCCCAAGCTCATGAAGCTCTGAGCTGATGTGGGTCTTCCAGTGAGATCCTATAACCCCCTGCATATTCAGAATTCTGGAGATAGATACCTCTGGAGACCACTGAGGGGCAAAAGGCCAGAAAATCTGCAGCGGGCTATAAAAGATCAGAGGTGTGTGCACAGCACAGTGCAGCCCTCCTGCACCTCCCAGCTAGGCAGAGGGCAGGCCTGGTTTGCTTTGATCTTCTGTCAACAAATCACTCAGAAGTCAACTCTTCTCTCTGCTCCTTGCTGAAAGCGAATGCTTCTGAGTAACAGCCTGTTGACTTAGCCACATGCTCAAAACCTCAGCTCCAGTCTCCCATGCTCTCTGTGTCCTGCTCACAGAAAATGTGAGCTCTGCCCCTGCTTTGGTCTTAGGTGGAAGCTCTCAAAAGCCTGTTTCACCCAGAATGAATGGTCTGTCAGACAAGCCTCTGCTACCCTTTGCCATAAAATTCCTCATAAACAGGTAATGGTTCATTCCAGGCAACGTGGCTTCACTGGAGGCTTGAAGTCCACATTCTCTCTGAGGACAGATGGGCTGGTTATGGCATGTGCACCTGCAGGCAGATTACAGGTCTCCTACCCTGCCTGAACAAGCTGGAGATCATCAGCACATCTGATGAGAGACATGTTCCACATAGGCAAGATGTATCACCTATAGTTGATGATATCTTGGAGCAAAAATGTCCTGTGCCATACCTCAAAGAGCATGCAAAATAGGGCATACCAAGCACTGAATACCCAGAAGGGTGAAATAAGTGGACTAAACTCAGTCAGACACTTACTCCCACGTTTGCAACACACCAAATTCAATTCAATACAGGATGAGCCAAGCAATGAGCACAGTAGGGCTGAGAGTATAAGGCCATATCTAGTTATCTGAAGGGATGCCAGGGAGTAATGCTGAGGAGTAATGGGATAAAACTGAAGGAAAGAGCTTGGTAAGATTCAGAAAGAAGCTTAGGCACTTATGGAGAAGAGGAGCATCTGCAGTCACATTAGGCCAAAGAGGGAAGCAAACAAGGGACAGCGACCTCCTGCTACAGACCAAGAGCTGTTGTCCAGACGGGATCCGGCCCCCGCAGGACAGGACTGCACAGTTAAGCACAGTAAGAGCATATAAGGAATTTCTTGGGAGCATTTGCCACGAGCCACTGTTGGACATAGAGTGTCAGACCAGATGGGCCATCAGTCTGCTCCAGTGTGACTGTTTGCACGTTTTTATTGCAGGAAATCATGACGTGGGCACTAGGAAATGGTTTACAATACTGTCCAGCTGTTCCTTGAGAGATACCGTTATATTTAGCACCTGCAAAGATCTGGGTAATATTCTATGAGAAATGAGTCTGTACCAGGAAAGGAAGAGGGAAATGAATAAGGCAGCTGCAACCTTTCTTCCATTGCTCAGGAGCTCATCTTGCTGCCATGCTCTGACCACAGCCAACGGGCACTTTTGCATCTGCTGAGCAGGGGAGCAGCTTCACCTGGCAACTGCTACAGCCCCTTCTCCTGTCAGGGCAGGGCAGGGCAGAGGTACAAGGGCCATGCAGGGGGAGGAGAGTGCTGTATCCATCAGGACCTCCGACCTGCAGGATGGCCCAAAGATGCCAAAGCTTTGCAGAGTCTCTTGCTACTCTCCTCTGCTGCCAGCCTGGCTGAAGAGCTCTAGGGGAGGTGCTGCAAGCAAGAAAGGACAAAACACTGTTTTGCAAAGAGTGCAGTGAGTCAGTCGGCTAATTTGAGGCAAGAATCTCTTCCAGAAAGGAAAGATAAGGAGGAAGCTGCTTGTTCTGTAAGGATGAGGCCAGGGAGGGTGTATGGCAGTGCCTGCAGAGCTGTGCAAGTGTCTCTGTGCTCTCTGCCTCCTGCTGCATTTTGTTCGTATGGGCTATGGCTGGACACTCCCGTTTGCCTGCTGAACAAGGGGCCAAGCCCTCAGGCTGTGGGAAGTCCTGGGCTTGACCCACAGAGAGTAGCCAGAGTTCCAGATTCAGCCAGGGATCAGACTGCAGTTTCAGAGCATCCTACCGGCTCTGATACCAAATTTCATTCCCCCATAATTTTGTGTTCAGTTTCTGCTACTCCAGCAGTACTGTGGGGTGACAAGGCCCTTGGTCAGCCACTCTGCCTTGGCTTCCATCTAGCTTAACTGCTAACTTAACTGCCGATGAGTGCCTGTGCAATGAACGGTGAGGTTGCACTTTCTGAGTCTTTAAATACAGCAGTGAGGATGGACGCTGGGTACCTACATACCACAACTGAGATAATTTTCTAGATGCTTGTTGCTTGGCAGCAAAAGGCTTAGAAATGTCAATTTCTAATTAAAACCATGCACCCAAAATCTACACACCCTCCCCAAAACCCAGTATTTTTATACACTGCTCTCAGCTGCAGTGGGCATGGTAATAGCTCTCAACATGTGAACATCCAGGAACAAGACGCGTTTCTGCCAGGAACGATGCAGGTGAGATATATGCACTAGCTAAGCAGAAGTGCATTCAATTAAAATAGTAGATTCAACCTGATAAGAAGGGAGATTGAGGATGTGACCCAGAAACAGAAATGAGGAAGGCTTCACTGGAGCACTCAACAGGCACAGCAAAGCCAAGGTGCTAACTACAAAAATGACGGCAGCGTAATGTCACTTTTTCATGTGAGATGTAAATGCTGGGGCCTGGACCTGGGGACAGGCCGCACGGAGGAGCTGGCAGCCTCACTTTGCCAGGGCAGTGTCTGCACCCAGGCAGCATCCCTCTCCCCTGGGCACCCACGTCTTCTCCCAGGGCCAGGATCCTGCACTGGTGACTGGTCAGTGCTTGCTGAAAATAGGGTTTTCTTATAGGAACCGGTGTTTGCAACACCAGGAAGCTGGGTCTAAGGGTGAGCTGATATGTCCAAGGTAGCGCAGCTCTCACCCAGCCCAATTCCTGGTTCTGCTTGGGCAGGAGACACAGTAAGCCCAGACCCCTGTGGCACCAGTCCCCTCGCAGAAGCAAGAGGTAATGCCATGGTGAAGTCTAAGCATGAAAAAAATCAGCCTCACTGAAAAGTACAATAAGATAAATTACTATTTTTTAAATCCATGTCATTGGATTACAGATTTGGAGAGGTTAAAAATAATAATTGTTGGCAGTTGTATTTGCTTTCTGGTATATAAACCTTTAGAGTTTGTATTTCTAAGCTCTCACCGAATGAGAATAATGCCAAGGGCACGGAGAGAGGAAAGGAGGGGAAAGGCACTGAGACTCACCTGGAAGTGCGGCTCCGGGCAGTCGGGTTGTGGGAGGTGACAAATATTTGCAGCTACCATGAAATGCCCAGTGAAATCCTGAGCTGACGTGCTGCCAGGTGGGCAGCAGCACCAGACCCCACCATGGGCAGAGCCAGTCCCAGCGCTGGGCTGGGGAGAGCACGGGTGCTTGCAGGAGCAAACTGCCTCCCTGGAAAATTTACTTTATTTTTGGAATAAAGATTGAAGAACCTCTTTTTAGCATTTTCTCACGGAGTAATTCTGGGTTTCTGCTTCTAACTGACATTCAATTTCAACATCTGAGCTAGGGATAAAATGAATATTTTTACAACTTGACTGAATTCAAACCAAAAGGCTTAGAAATGATGAAACTGTCATCTGTGGAGCAAAGCAGAGGTGGGCAGGCATCTACAGCCACTTTTATGGCTGGGGAGTTTTATTTGCCCAATTCAGACTGGAGAAACCTCTCCTAACTCAGCCGCTGGCCACCTGGCACCTGGCCACAGCCCAGCCCTTTCAACCAGCCCAGACAGGGGCTGCTCTGGACACCAGACTCAGTGCACACCCTGGGACAGAGGCTTTTGCTATTTTTGGGACGTTTTACCATGGCAAATAGGCCTTGGTACTAGGCTAATCTTTGCCATCACATTGCCTGCTTCCCTTCATGCTATATTCAGATGATCTCAGAAGACATTTGATTGGCAGGTCATACCTAACACATTTTCTTTTAACTTTTCCAGTTACCTTGTAGAAGGCATTATTATAAAAAGGACTTTGATACCTCGTTTTCCCCGGATGGAGTATGCAACCTTGAGATGGGGACCAGTGTGAGATGGTTCTTCTCATAGATACACCGAGAACACTTTTTTTGTTTTCCTGAGGGTATGGAGGGTCCTACATCACATATGCCATAAAATCATTCTCTAACTAGTGAGGCAAAAATGTGCAATGGTTAGCAGTGGTACCCTTTTTTCTTTCATGTGCATAATGGTCAAACCTAATGAGTTACTACAGAATAATTAAAATCCCCTTTTCCTCGTTCAAATACACAACCGCCTTATAAATAATGTATCAGATGCATATCAGCAAAAATGTCCTCCATTGGCTCCATCTCATTAGCAAGTGGCGGCCCAAGAGGTGAGGCTATGGCAGGTGGTGGTGACCAGGAGATGTGTGCTCCTATCTAAGCTAAGCTGCTAACGCAAATGCCCCCTGCCAGCGGTGCTGACACTGCACAGCCCAGAGGCTGGCAAGCTGTGCTGTCACTGCCGGCACCACGCCACGCTGGTCGGGCAGAGCTCAGAAACTGGGAGATGTTGCTGCTTCGTGCCTCCAAGCATGCTCGTGTGGTCACATCCTGGGTTTGCTCCACTCTCATCCTTCAGCATCTTTTGGCCTTTCTAAAATTTCCAGATCTCATCAGAACCCAGCTCCAGATCCCATCAGATCCCATCTCCAGATCCCATTCCTGCCCAAAGCAAAGACAACAAAGTCAGGTTTTGCTTCTCCTTTTGCAGCGTACTTCTTTGGGAAGATGCAGCTCAGGAAAGAACCAGCTTTTAGCTGGCAACAAGAGAAATGTGACTTCCAGGTAAGTATCAGGTTTGAGTTCCCTCAAGAAAAGTAGGATTTCCAGGGACTGAGAAGCAGCAAACACAACATGTAGGATCACTGAGCTATCACAGAGCAATTAGCTTTATACCAGTGTGGAGGAAAATCTAGAAACGCTATGAGGTATTTTGTTAAATGGATGGAGACGTGTCCCCTGACTAGAGGTGCTTGGTGCAGGGTGGGAGAGTATGGCTGGTTTGAAGGTGCAACATCAGCATCCCGTAGGCTAAGGTCTACAGTTAATTATCTAAAAAAGCCAACTATAAGCTTCATAAAAGCCTATAAAAGCTTTATAAAAGCCTAATAGAAATAGAAATAGCTGTGCTTTTTTTTTTAAATCACTTACACCACGTATCATTATTAGTCTTAATTACCTCCCTGCAGTGTGGAGATATCATGTTTTTATTTTTTTTATATTATTGAGACAGAGAAAGCACACAAGGCACATTTTAGAGATGAAATAGAAAGGCCATTGTAAAAAGCAAGGAAGGCTGTGATATCTCAGGAGCTGAAGGCCTCCCAGCTCCTTCAGCTGACGTGTGGCCTGGGACCATAGCTCACTGCTGCCTTTCTGACTTCAGCATCCCGGGCAGCAAAGCAGCTTTGGGTGTTCAGGCCCTGGAGCTCCTGCAGTTCTAGGGCCTGGAGCTGGCTTTAGCTGTAACTGCTCCCAATGGCCATGATGCAGCTCAGTCTCACCCCCGGTACAGCGTGAAGCCCGAGGTGGCCGGGGAACTGGGGAAGCTGTGCCCTTTCCAGCAATGCAGCTGGGCCACCGCAACACAAGCAGAAGAAAGGAGATGGCAGAGCCACTGTGCAAGTTAAAAACCACCTCTTGAACACCGTCTGCAGTTCTGTTCTCCTCAGCGCACACAAGAATTAGACCCGGAAAAAGTTCGCAGCGTCTTACTCCAAATGAATCCGAGAGCAATGAGATTCAAACCAACCCAAAGTGCTGTGATGAAGTGGAGGCAGAACTGTGGTTCTCCTTGCCCTAGGATGCTGTAGATGCCAAAACTGTACAGGAATAGATGGAGAGCAGAAAACTGCTTGAAAGAGAAATTATTGAGGATTTGACAATAACAAGTGTGAAAAATAAATTAATGGAAAGAAATGAAATCCCCAGGCAGGTTATTAAATATCCAGAAACCAGATCTGGCTTGTGAAGTCTCTGAGCTGAAAACACTGAACCATGAACCACAGTCAGCTGCCGGCTGACTGCCTGGAGCAGTCTGGGGAGAAGTTAGTGAGTGTCCAGTACCTGAGGCAGGTGGGAACCTGCACAGTCAGCAGCGAGCAGTTGCATGGCAGCAGCTTGGGCAGGTCCCAGTCCTGCCTGGGCTACCACTAGAGTAGTCCAGGGACATTGCCTTGTCCTGAAATGCAGAGGGACAACCCTGCCTGTGGCCAGGGACATGTGGGACAGACTCACAGCAGGGACAGACCAGTCCAGGCAGGCACTACAAGAGTTGCGCTCCCCTTTATATCAAATCCATCATTTTCAATCTTCAAAAAACACAGAAACCCTTAAATCCTCATTCTGCATTCAAGGCATTGACACCAAGGAGAGACTAAAGCCAAAGGAAGAAAAGCAGATTTTTCTACATTATCTTGCCATTTTTAGTGACGTACACATTTTTTTCACTGACAGCCATTTTTTCTCCTTTACTGACAATCTGTACATTTCCTGATGGCTGCTGCTACCTGTGCAGCAGAGGTGCCATTGGCGGGGGGCGGGGGCTAGATGAGCAGCAAGACAGGAGTGACTTTGGGGACCAGCTGAGCCAAATAGCACTTTGCACAGGGGCACCAAAGCAGGCACCATCCTTGGTGCTTCAGGCACAGCCCGCAGTCTTTTCGGTCCTCCAAGGACACCAAGGTGACTACATAGGACTTCCCTGGAGCTGAGACCACCGAGCTGAGGCTACTGAGCTGGGGTGCAGTCGGTCTAGCTGGGTAGTGTAGCTGGAGCTTTGCCCGCTGCAGCCTTTCTGCACTGCTGCAGACGGAGTCAGAAATGATCATGCAGGCATTGTTTCATGGGCATGGAAATTGCTCCCGCCCTTCATGAGGGCAAGCATCTGCTCACTGTGACAGTGGACCCCGCAGAAACTCTTGCCAGGATGGAAAACAGTCACTTCATTTTTTTAGCATCATTTCCAATGCAGCCATCAGAAGTGGCCATGCAGAGCATCCCTGCTGCCCAGCAGCCCTGTGAGCCCTCCTGAGACTTCGTACTGCTGCACTCATCCGCCTCTTAGGGAGCTCCCTGTCTCGTGCCAGGCAGACAGTGATCGTGGAGGTTGGGTGCTCTGGTCTGACATCTCTGTGAGGTTGGTCTGCTGGCTGCAACTGCCTGGCGGGTGTCCGTGGGAGAGAGGAGGGAGCAGAGGTAGTGCAGTCAGCCTGTCTGTCCACCCTGCTGAGGCCAAAGTGCCTGAGAGGTAAAAGGGGCTAGCTAGGCATGTGTCCAAGAAATGCAGCACTGCCTACCTGCGTGCATAATCTGGACGTTGGTGCTGTCCTGACAGATTTGTAGCATCTCGGCACTTTCCCAATTCCAGGTATGGCCAGCAAATTCTGGCACAACCCTCCAAAACAGGAGAAAGAAATGGATGGATCCCCAGCCGTGTTAAGATGAATGGGTTATGTCTACCAGCCAGGATTACCTGCTTAGCATATATATGAAAAACCCAGTGGAACAGAAAATGCCAGGCTTGCCTCCTGGCCAGGGAGGCTGGGCAGCTGAGTCCCCAGCTGCCATGGGGAGCTCACTGGGGACAGCTTGCTGCAAAGCCCACCAGGGAGATGTCTGTCCTGAAGGTGCTGCAGACGTTTGGACAGGAGCCAGTGGCCGCAGTATTGCTCAGGATGGGAAGAGTGATGGAGCTGCTGCTTGGGGTTGGGAGGAAACAAGTGCACAGTGATGCTGTGACATTGCAGCCCTGGAAGGAGGCTCGCTGGATCTTCATGAGCCACCAGAGCATCCAGGACTGAATTAATGCCACGCAGCTCACCCCAGGCTGCCTGCTGCTCCTCCACAGTGCATGGAGTGGAATGGGAAACAGGTCCTCTAACTGACAGTGTGAGGAGTGATGGACTGCATGGCTCAGTTCTGCTCCTGGGGAGCTCAGGGTGCACTCAGGGATGACACCACAGCCTCCCAGTGGAGCTGGGCCTGGCATCTGTGAATAAAGAACAGAATTAGGGCCCAAAGGGAAAGTCAGAGACTGATCGTGACTCCCTTAGATGCTGTTTTCTCTAATGATGCCACCGGTCCATGGAGAATCCCTGCATTCCCAACAGACTCCGTTTGCAAGAGCCTGCTCCCACGCTGGGACAGGAGCCTGGGGAGGGATGCCAGCAGCCCCTGCTCCAGCCCTGTGTGCCTGCTGCCCTTGCAAAGAGCATCAGCCTCGAGAGAGGGGAGGAAGCACCAATTTTCAACGCCTCTGCAATAGTTGAGGGCGAGGTGGTCGCAGCGAGCACAGCCACTGGGCTTTGTGGGCACAAAGGGGAAGCGCCGTGCCAGGAGCCCAGAGCATGGAAGGTCTCTCCCTGCCTCATCCAGCCATGGGCAGGCAAGGGACAGCAGGACAGGCGGCAATGAGCCGTACCTACCAGGGCTGAAGTTTGGAAATTGCATTTAATAAGAAACTGTCACATCTTGAAACCTGCATTAATTCTAGCTCAGGGAAAAAACTGCCCTATAAAATGAGCAGTTCTGGAACAAATATAGTTTGGAAAGCAAAAGTGCAAATTGTGTTTTAAAATAAAATACACAAATAAAATTTGAAATAAAATATTCATTTCATCATTTTCCTAGGGATACAAATTGTATTTCTTTACATTTCTATCACTCAAGAAGTGGCAGCAGCAGTACTGTGTAATGTGCATCACACACACACTGGGGCAGAGGATTCCACCACTTCCATTATTTTATTCACATTACTGTATTTGTTTTACATCATTCTGAACAGCTTTTACTTAGCATTGATTGAAACATCTTATTTTCTAGATCAAAATGTTTCTTTGTGTTTTAATGAAATACTTTGACACAATAGCTTTGTGTTAGTTTAAAATCATTATTTAATATATTGAAAAACGCTGGGCCTCTAATTAGTATGCTGTGTGCTTTTCTTCCTGTCTTGTTCAAAGTGTCAAAACATTTCACTACAAAACAATTCTATTAGGATATATCAGCGGCAGTTGTACACACCGTGATGTGCCTTTTGATATGATGTGTACACTGGTCCACTATATAAAAATAATAATAATAGTGATGCAAAACTGAAAATGAGAGTCTTGAAATTAAAGCCAATTTTGAGTGTTTCCCAAGTGAAATTTTGAAAAATGAAAAAAACATCAGGACTCATCAGGATTGGGTGGTGGGTGTGTTTGAACGCTGCCTGTCTCCTATCCACCTCTGAGCCTAGATTAAGAGAACTTCAGGCAAAGTGTTTGTGCAGCCCCAGTGCACTGGCACAAGAGGCTGAGCTCTCCTGGCACTCTCCAAAATCCTTCAGATGAAAGACACAGTGGCCTGCAAGTCCCTCAGCCCCACATCATATCCAAGACTGTTGTATCAACTCTAGGTCAGCTCCTGCTGTGTTTAGTGATCTTGGTCAGCTCTTCTGGGACAGCTGATGCCCCGTGCAGGACAGTCTGTGCTCCTTGTTCTCTTTGGAGTAAATCCTGCATTACATAACCTGCTGCTTCTCTTAGAGATGTCCGATGTTGGGGCAGTTGGGCTCTGCAGGTAGACCATGACCTGCTGTGGAAGGGGGACAAGATGAAGCCCTCAGGTGCAAGGAAGATGTTCAATGAACAGGACCTCCTCCTGGGCTCAGTTTGCCAGCCCTCCATATATTTTTCTATCCAGGTTCACCACTGTTTCTACATACACTTTCATCAGATTCCACCCTATTTCTCCCCTTTTCTGTCCCTCATCTGACCGTTCGCAAAGTGCTCTTTTCCTATAGATTTATTTCTCTTCTTGCCTTTACATATGTATATATCTCTCTTTTCCACTCAGAGTGACTAATACATGCAATGAAACAGGGAAATGTTCTCTGCCAGTCTCCTCACTCTTTATTATGAATGCAAAATCATCCTGTTTTCACAACAGATTTGCAAAATGTTGCAAATATTTTCATTTAAAATGGCCTGTTTCTCTAATCACTGGGGAAAGTATAAATAAAAACTTCAAAAGATTAAGTGTGATTTGGATTGTTCTTAGCATGAAAATATCTGTTTTGTGAATCTCAGAGAAAAGGCTCAATTTTAAGAACAAAAATCTGAGAAGTGGAAAAACAGTGTATGAGAAATTTTGGCTCTGCAGAGCTGAAATCTGCCCTTTTTCTGCACATCTCAGCTCACAGTTCAGTATGACCTGCTTTGGAAGCATAGAAGACAAAAGTCTTTGGCTTTATTAATCAGGGACCGTATCAGCTCTCCATATAGATCATGCCATAGGTACATCACTCACGCTCCTGCAAACCACAGAGAGATGCCCTCCGCTCTTGGTGAGAGTCTTATTTATTGCACTACAGATGAACTATGAAAGGATCTTTAATGCTTTTCCACCTACTGATCAGCTCCTGTACCTCTGTTTATCCAGCCATGTGCTCGCCTGGCAGTTGTCTGCCTGAATCTGCCTAGCTAGCGATTCACCTTCTTGTCAACATACCCGGAGATTTGCTAGTGTTGTAGCTTCTTGTCTATCAAGTAACATGAGATTGTTGTACTCTGTATATGAGCATGTGCCTGAGAGACAGAGTTAATGAGTAAAAACTACTTTATTATTCATCATTTTTTTGGCTATTATCATACTGCAGGACAAGAAGACTGCAGCAGGAAGACATCTGTAAATAGCTCTGACAATCTAGAAATTAGCTGCCGGGGAGGGACAGAGCCATTTCACGCTCAGTCCAGGTTCCTTGCCTCACATATACAGCTTGCTTAACTTCAGACAATTCAGAAGGGTTTTGTCTAGCCAGCTGCTGTACACTTTTGCAGAGCCAAAGTGGGAGCGGACCAGGAAAGAAGGGGTTGGCCAGCACGGGGAGGTGGGCAGGGAAGGGCAGGGCACGTCCTGGCATTGGCTCTGGCACAAGCCCCGGCTCCTTCCGTGGAAAGCCATCATGCTGCTTGCCTGGTGGGTGCATTAACCAGACCGTAGACTGTCCTGCGCTCTTGTTTATCTTCACAGATTCAGCAGTACTAAAGGCTTTGGTCTGGGGAAAAAAAAAATAATTGAAGGGAACTGTCCCATCAGGAAACTCAAATGCTGTCTGGTGGCTGGGACCTGCTCCTGCAGGGTCCTTGGCACACAGATGGGGAGACAAGGAGGCAGGAACACAAGTCAGCAATAGTAATTCACTCTGTCTCACAGTGCAGAAGCTAAGCCAGGAAAGAAGCTGGTACAGAGAAGGGTTTAAAACATACAAAAGGAAGGATCTGTCTATACAAATGTGCAAGGAAATTGTGGACCTCCTTGCCACAGGGCATCATGTTGGCAAAGAGAATAATGGCATTAGAGATGGGATAAGTTCAACATCTGAGATAATGGTCTGCACACAATCTCAAAAGTCTCTGAACAAGCAGCGACACCTCAACGAGGCTGCCAGAGAAGGCATTTTGGGCTTGTCAGGTTTCTTACACTTCTGCCCGAGCATCCTCCACTGGCCACAAACTCTTCTGGCAGCAAAGCCTTGAGCTTTTAAGTTCCTTTCCTCAATACCTCTAACACAGGTATTCCTACCTCCACTCTTTGGAGTGGTACCTGCTCTTTTCATAGCAAACATACAGCACCTAGCACGTAGCCTACAGTCTAGGAAGGTACTGGATATTGTGCAGTGCATGCAAAAGGTCACTATGTGACTCCCTATCCCCGATCTTTGATAGTGAGTTGCAAGGGAAAGCCATGCTTGCCTAAGCATGCCTTCCCCCGGCTACAAAAAACAGGCAGAAGCAGAGCAGGAATTCCTAGTCAGATGCACAAAGCCATATTATATTCACCTGGTATATTCTGTAAGCAAAGTTTTGACTCATTTCTATATTCATCTTCCATCACAGGTCAAAGGAAAATAATCCTTTCAGCGTTGCACTACAAGGCAATACCTGCCAGAGCACAGCAAGGGCAGAGTAACATGGCTGGTGGGGCTGGGGCTTCATAAGCAGGGGTCTGTCCTATGGTACCCGAGCAAGGGAGTGGGGCAGGCATGGCAGCCAGGTTTAGCCAAGAGTCATGATCACCAGGCAAGTGATGAGACAGGTCCAAGGCCAAGCCTGGAAGGCAAGTCAGGGAGCCAGGGTCAGGATCAGGTGTGGCCATGGTAACTGGGGTCAGACACAGACCAGTGACCACCCAGCAAACCCACAATGGTGAAGCAGGTCAAGGCTTGAGCCAGAAAGTCAGTCCTCAGGTCAGGGTCCAGGGGACCAGGGCCCTGCCGGGTGCAGGCATGGCTGCGATGGGGCAGGGGGTCAGCCCTCGCCGAGCCTCCCTGCAGCCCTCTCTGGCTGTCCAAGGGCCCCAAAAGACAGGGGCCACCCCCAGCTGGCCTTGAGACTTGCCAGCCAAGCCTCCTTGCTGGGGGGGGATGCTCTCGTCCAGTGTGGACACTGGGATGGCAAAATGCAGCTCACAAGCCTGGCAGAGAAGGTGGCGCTGGCACTTTCAGCCATGCATGACAAGCACCCAGAAAGCAATGTCCCTCTGCTTCAGGGTCAGACAACTGCTTTTGGCAGCCTTGGTGTGACAGGGTGAAGCTGCCCACCCCCGATGTGTCAACGCATGTACACAAATCAAGAAATACTCTTCCAAAGTGCCTGGCTGTCCTGTGTGAGAGACCAAGAAATGTCACTGTGGTCCACACAGGTAACCCCCAGTGGCTGACACGTGACAAGGATCCATCAGGGGAGCCAGGGAACTGCTAAAGGCAGGGGGGACAACTCCCTCTCATGCCCATCCTGCCAGTTCAAGGCTCTTTTGGACTCTTACCAGGCAGGGATGGGACTCTGCAGCCCACCCAGGCTCAGCAGCCAGCAGCAACCTAAAGACGAGGCACATGGGCTTGTTTAACTCCTACAGAAGACAAATATTGCCCCAGTGTTCGTTAGCTAATAGTAATTTTGCTTCCAAATAACTGTTGCCCGGGAAGTATGTTGGTGATAAAAGCAATACCGGAGGAACACGTGTGGAAGGAGTCCTCGCAGCAGAGTGGAAGGCAGCTGGGCTGGGTTGGCTGCAGTGCAAGTTGCAGCTCATCTCCCAAATGCCAAAACTGGGTTGAACTTGGGGTGGGAACCATAGTCCTCAAAGTCCATCCAACACTGTCCCTTGGCGTAGGGTGTCCTTGCTGTTACTCCCCCCCTGCTCCCCCCCCATGGACTGTTTATCACACCTCTGTGTTACAAGTACACCATGCATGAGTCTGAGGACTCTCAGACTCTTCCAGGATAGGGACCTGGTCTTCCTCAGAGCATGAGAAAAAGCAAAATTGGTGGGTTTGTCTTCCTCTGGAATTTTCAGGAAACTTAATGTCAAGCTGTGTAGTATTTGTGCCCCTGGGAGACCAAAGTTTGGATATAAACGACAGAGAGACCCAAATGAAATGAACTGGAGACCACAAACCTCATCTGAGACACCTGAGGATGCCAGGACTGAAGTGGTGGAGAAGGCACATATGGGACAGTAGGATCCTGCCTGAGGGCATCAGGAGCAGTGCTGGGTCCAGGCCTGTGTCACGCAGCAGGGGATGAGCTGGAGGGGGTAAGCAGGAACCCCCCCAGTCTGGGAGGGGAGGACGGGGGCTCCTCCAGCACTGACCCCCAGCAGCAGGGATGCAGACAGGCAAGATAGGCATTACAAAGACAACTACAGAAACCTGCCACTGCCCACACAGCCCCAAGCCTTGCCATGTGCCCCCCACCCTTCTTGTGCACTGCATTTTTGAGGCAGTCACATATCCCATTCTCCCCTTTCTGATAGCAGCAGCTTCTGGCAGAGCACATGGCCACCCTGCTGCCAGGTGGCCTTGGAAGCTGACAGTTCATCTGAAACTGCCTCAGCAAACTGACAGCCCCTTGGTAACTGCAGGGACTAATCTCAGCTCTGGTGCCTTGAAAAGGTGTTTGTAAGGATGCCTCATGGTGCAGACCAGCACCTCAGGCAGTGTGTGGCACATGTTGGCAATGCACAGAGCCCAGGGTTGGTGGCCCCAGCTCCATCCTGACCTCTCTGGCTCCTTTGCTGCCACTTAATTCAGCCCTTAGTCAAGCACCCGCCAGGAGAGGTCCAGGCAACACAGCTTCTTCTGCCAGGTCCCCCAGCCTCACAGCCCTGAGGTTGGCCTGTCCCGCTCCACCGGTGGCCCCAGAGCCACAGAAAATCCTTCAGCAGCAGCAGCAGAGAGCACAGACCCCACTGCTCAGCACGACCGGGGTTCCTGATGATCTGGATGACGTTAGGCAACTTCCCACAGCTGCTAATTGGGCCAGATCTCCCTCGTGCTGATATAATTGGTGTTTTCCAGTGATCGTCCAAAGCCAAGTCTGGCACCTCACTGTGTCCATCACTGTCCCAGATATGTTATTTACCAAAGACGTCCTTTTCGTTACTTTAGCTCATCAGTCCTGACTCTTCCCAAAACTTCTTACAGGCTGGTCATGGTCTTTGACATCTCTTAGATCAAAAGGACATCAGCTGAGAACCTGGGCCCTGCCATACTCTCCTGAATGGACCATTTTCTGTGAAGCACCTCAGAGCTGAAGACAATGTCAGTGGACACCAAAGAAACCACCTCTTGTTGGAGATTCTGAATCCTCATAAACATATGTGCGCTTTCCCTAAGGGCATCTCCCAGATGCTGCAGATACAACCATGGCAGGAATTTATTTGGGGGGCGGGGTGGTGGGGGCAGAGCTGGCAGAGGCAGCAGAACATGTTGCAGACAAAGTTATGGTATTCCTTCAGCTCTCCTTGACCTCAGCATTGATCAGGGAAAGGAGATTGGCTTTATCTCGTTACTCTGCAAAAATGTTTCTCACACTTCCCTGCTGCTGCCACAGTGCACATTGCCCCTCCAGAGCACTCCTCCTGCAAGTGAAGGTTGAATCAGCTCCTTCCTCCCCACCCTGGGCAACAGCTTGCAGTGGGAGGTCACCTGTCACCCTTCACAGCCATTTACCATCCATCACTTTGACTCAAGTGCCTGCAGACCTGTGCACTGCTGTTTGTAAACTCTGAGCCAGTGTCTTCTTTTGTAAGGACCAGATCCTCTGTCAGGTCGAGTCAGGGCCACTCATGCTCCATGAGCCAGCTTGCATGTCTTCCTTTGATGAGTGAATCCTAATTGGTTTCGGGTTAAATATGTGTCCTTCTGGCAGCTTTCTGAGCTTTTCCCCCCATCTCTGAATTGCTAAAAGATCTCATCTTGTCTCAGGAATCCATTAGTCCTGGCAATATTGCCTCTTTAGATTTACAAGAGCCACAAGCTCTTCTGTGCTCACTGTTGATTTCTGCACTTCATTCAAAGGCCCCTCTCAGCTGCTCTGGTTTTGTGCAGAGTGCGGAACTCCTCAATTTTCTGTAATACCCTGTGATAGTTAGCTTCCTCTGCCTGACTTAATTGAAAGTATTAAAAACATCATGTGCTTCAGAGCAGGCTATTGTAAGAAATGAAGCTGCGTTCTCACAGTCTTCCCTCTCCAGATCATCTACTACTTGCAGAGAAATTGGAAAGCACCATTTAAGCCATCTCTCCCACCCTGCCACCTTCCCAAGAAGCTGTGCCTTGCACAGGCCTTTTAGCAGCTCCATGCTTGCCTTCAGGGTCTTTCTCCAGTCTGCATATCAGTTGTAGTTCCCTGAGATCAACCTCTTAACACCATGTTTGATCACAACACAGTAGCCTGTCTCCTGTGAGGACCTCTGAAGACTTCATCTTGCTCAGCAGAGGGGAAGGGATGCTCCATTCTTTGCCTAGAGATGGAGTCGTCCCCCTCTGGTTTGGCCATATGGGGCAGCCCCATGGTTAGGGGCTCTGTGCCCTGGGTGCCCTGGATGTCTACCTGCTGCAGGAACGGTGGTGCCATACAACCGGCAGGTACCACATGCAGGAGGGTTTAGGATAGGCAAAGGGAAGGCAACCTGGGGCATGGTGCACCAGAAGGATGCCTTTCCAGAGCCTCTGAAGACCTGCGCCACATACCTGAATCCCTTCTTGCCAGCCAGGCTCTGGCCCCACAGGATGGGGAGCACAGACTAGAAAAGCCTTTGTCACCAGGCCTAAATGACAGCATGGCTGGGACCATCACCTGCAGCCTTATTCGGGCTCCTCTGAGCATCACATCTAACCTCCTTCATCATCCATCTCCCTCAAAGGAGCTGATCACCTCAGCTTGCATGGCCATGGGGGCTCTGAGGACCAGGATACCCACGCTGTGCACAGAATAAAGACACAAATGCCCCATAACACAGAACTCAATGAGGTGCTGAGGTGACCACCTTGCTCTTGGGATTGATGGAGCCTGTTCCAAAGCTTTCATATCCTCCATCATTCCAGGGCTGGGAGACTTAGAGATGCTAGTCCCCTCAGAGACAGCTGCGGTGGAGAGCAGTACAGAGCCATTGCACGACATGTGACTGGAGGAGGTGATCTGAGACCTGCTCTGAGGCTATGCATCACCATCTCACATCCTCACCTGGTGCCCTGGTGAGAGGAGGCCAAAGCAGGCTGATGCTAGGGTGGGCGGTTGTGCTGTGACTGACTATGGACGGGTGAAGGGGCACTCAGAGCCACCATCGCTGCAGCCATTGCAGACCTACAGCCTTGCCTAGCACTGGCTCCCCCAGTCCTACCCATAGTGAGGGCATCACAGCATGAGAGCTGACACCAACTCCAAGCTACCACAGGTGAAGCTGAACCTGGCAACCCTCCTCTGCCCATGCATTGTTCATGGAGGACCCAAACCCTCCTAATTTGTAGCAAGAGGCATGCCCCACCTTTTGCTTATGCAATGTCACAAAAATCACTAAAATTCACTAAGTATTGTGTTGTGCTTGGTTGTCCCATGATGCATCAAATGCCCAGGTGTTACCACCGGCATGCCACAAGCTCCCTTCCACTCTTTTTTCCCCAAGAATAGCAAGGGATGATGCACAGCCTGGAGCATACCTCCTTCTCCTCCTCCTCCTCCCCCTCCTCCTCTGCCTCCTCCTCCTCTCGGCACCGCTTAGGAAGGAAGGTAAGGTCCTGCCAAAGCACAGCACTTACCTCATTCTGCCATTAAAAATCAAGTCAGCCCAATGATTAGCTGCTATTAGCGCTGAATGCTGGCGTGCTGGGATGGTGCACAAGAGCAGAGCTTGCTGCACAGGGCACTGCATGTGCATCCACACAAAGGAAGCAAGAGACAAGGAAAAGCACAGCACCCTGTAAGAGGTGTAAAGGTCCCAGGTGGCCTGGGGTTTTGGAGCTGTGCTGTTTTTCCATACCTTGTTTGCTAAAGAAGAGAATCATGGATCCCAGCTCTGTCAGCCCCTTTTTCAGACTTCACTAGAGAGAGATGGGAGCACCACTGGCAGAAGGTTCATCGCCATTTCGCAAGGGGAGTGGTGGTCTCCAGAAGGGGAGCGATGCTAGACTTGAATGCCCAGCTCAAAGCATAAACCCTCAGAGCTGCCAGTCTCTCAATGTATTTTAGTGTCACATCACCTGGAAATAAAAGCAAGTTTTAACACTCACCTCTGCTGCATCCCTTTTTGCAAGTGATGCTGAGGAGCAGCTGAGCATGAGGTGCTACACTTGCAGCTGGGCCTGGAGGCAAGCTATGTCAGACGTACATCTGGGAGGAGAAGAGCTCTCAGGAAGTGGCCAGAAATTATCCCCCTTCTGACCTTTACCTTCACAGTAAGAAAAAGTTGATCTTGATCTAAATTGGAGCCTTGAGGACTTGAGCAACCTTTAACCTGTCTCTGAAAGGTTTGGGGGTTTTCTTTTTCTGTGTGGCTGTGAAAGTGGCTGTCCCAGTAGAACACATATCCAATCTCACTTGATTCCAGCAAGCAATTTGCTCTCGCCTAGCAAGCAGCTTGGGAAATCAAAAAGCCAGCACTAGCCGCAGACAAGAATTGATAGGAGCAAGCCCAGTAATCAGAAACGCCAGGGAGCCATAAAGGTGGTTGCAGGAGGCCAAGAGTGTCTCTGGTGTAATATGGTTCCAGTGGGGACTGCACATCTTGCTGTGCTGCTGGTCACAGACACAGCCTGTCCTTGGCAAGCAGCAGACAGAATATTAATCTGCTCAGTTCTGCTAAGGCACCCTCTTGCTCCTTGACCAAACGATGATGGGGTAAGGTGGGAATTCAGGGGCTAGACTGCCCTCCCTCCCTATTTTCCTCAGGAGTGAGAATGCTTCGAGTTGCACTTGCTTTTTTACATAAGTAGGCGGGTTCTGTCCAGGATATTTTGTCTCAGTCTTGGTTTTGGTGGACAGTGTTTCTCCTGCTCTGTACCTGGAGCTGTAGTGGCAGAGTTACTCTGTGGTCACACTGTCACTCTTCACCAGAGCCCTGCAGATGTGAGCTGATGGCTTGCAGGAGCATTGCACCATGCTATGCTCAGTCAATGCCTCTGGAAGGGGGTCAGCCTGAGATCTCTGGCCCAGACTAAGCCCTTGCCTACCTGCCCTTCATCCCAGCTTTCTTGACCTGGGAAAGACAGGCAAGCAATGTGAAGTCCTGGCAGGGCTGGATGTCTGTGCTCCAGGGCTGGGAGCTGCTGTCTCTGGTGCAAGCAGGCAAAGCATTGCACATGGGCTGTGAGCATGAGTGGCTGTGCTACACTGCCAGCCCAGCAGCCTGAAGGATTTGAGAGGCCGGAGCAGACCCACTGAAGTCAAACAAAGGACAGATACACGAGCTGCATTACACACACCAGTGCCTCCAGCCACCTTCCCATGGCCGTGACGCTACTCATGCCTTCCTCTTTCCGTGTCCCACTCGGTGTGCCAAAGCCCAGTAATAGTTGCCCCCGCAGCACTCCCAGCTCCTGCCTTTAAAGTGTTGTCAGTCTGGACAAGGCTGCAGAGAAGGGAATGAATCAGTCCAGGGACTCATCCTGCTGCTCCCCTTGCTGCTCCACAAAAGGGAGACAGGAGGTGATGTGGGTCTGCAAAGGACACCGAGGAGATGGCGTAAAGGTGCGTTTTACCATGGCCAGCAGCCCGGGACTGGTGGGGCTGTGGCACATCACGGTGTGCTCCCAATAGCTTGGCAGCGGACAGGATCAGGTGGCTGGAGCCAGCCAGCTTGGGGATGGCACTCAGCCTCCACAGCAGCCTGTCTGTGCAGATTTCCTGCATGATTCGGGGACAGACTTGCACACCATGTAAAAACCAGCCAGATCTAATTTGCAGATTGGGTTAGTGGAAGAGAGATAAGCCAATCCACTTAGTGGTTTTGTTGAGCTGTATGCAGCTAAACCAGATTAGGGGCAGATGCTTAGCCAATGTAAGGTGGCACAGTGCTGTGGGAGCCCATGACAAAGCACCAGTGTGCTTCCTTCCCAGTAATCTCTCTAGTCTCTAGGGGCAGCGCAACGTTAGTGCAAGAGCTGTAAAGTGACATTAATACAGAGGGATGGATTAAATGGGAGCTTTGGAGGTAGCATTATGAATGAATTTCTGTTTTGTCTTACTCCGGACATCTCACACTAGCATTTCTGCAGAGAAAAGTGATGCACAAAGTGCTCAATCCCTTTACGAGCCCTGCCTCTGACTTTGCTGAGTCCCTTTGGCCATGATATTTGCTTGGGGCTGTTCGCATCCCGGATGCCCACACCCGGATGCAGCTCTGCAGCTGGGAGGTTCTTGCTCTGCTGGCTGGTCCTCAGCCCTTGGGACCTGTGAGGCTGAGCTGGGGAAGAGGGAAGAGGCACTCACTCATCAAAACGATCCACCTCTCAATTTTTTATTTTTATTTTTTTCACAAATGTTTAGTGAACAGTGTTCTTTCAGGGCAAACAATTTTTTTCTCTTCTTTGAGACACTGCTGATTCATAGAGGCAAAGGTAAAGCAGGGAATGGGGCAATCCCACATCTTTTCAATTCAATCTGTACCAAAACTCCTTTGAAAATCTCAACACCAGCACCAAAGTCAAGTCATCTTCTTTCCACTTTGTCTTGTTTACTTGTAGCCTGAAAATAAAGGTGAAAACAAAATCCTTCCCACAGAACAGCAACTTGGATAGTGGAGCCTGCGGGATTCCTGTCCTCCCTCCTGCACACTGTGTCCACACAGAGCAGCATGGAGCTTGAGCCCCTGAGCCACCGAGGGGGCTCACACACCCCAGCACTGCCTCATGCAGCCATGCTCACTGCATGGGACTTGCTGAAATGGGTGCAATGCCTCCCGAAAAAGAACAAGTCACTGCATTTTTGGGAAAGAGCATGTGTAAATTCTCACACCACCACCAATCACCTTTGCTACTCTTAATGCATGGCTGAGATCAAGGACCCTTGTTCTGCACTTTGTGCGGACATCGAATCACAAGCAAAACAGGCCTAGAGTAGGGGGAAATGGTGACAACATCTTCCCAGCTTGTGCTCTCGTGCCAGCTGGGGACTATTGCGAAACAGACTATACCCTGTGCTGACTGTGTTTCTCCACACGTCTCATGAATTTTCCTTCAGGCTCTGCGTTGTGGGTGTTTCACCTCCTGTTCCCCTCATTGCATTCATACACTCCCAGGAGGATGGAGGCTGAAACAAGCCAGTTCTGGATAAAGAGGGGCCCAACTGGGTCACAAGGAGAGATCAGAAAAGGTCCTGCCTATGCATGAGTCCCAAACAGGTGCAAAGGGCGGGGAGGTGGAGATGTCCTCAACCACCTGCAGATCCCCCAGGTAAACCTGGCAAAGCCATCCCTCCCTCCTCCTCTTAATCCCTTGTGATTCTCCCTGGACAGGACAGCCTCCTTCCCTCTCTCTCCAGATAGGTCCAAAGCCAACGGTGCCGGGGAGCCCATACGCACCGGCTGCTGGGGCCGGCTGCTGCTGGTGAGCCAGCCGGCGCGGTGCAAGGCTGGTGCCACTGCCAGCCGGCTGAGCAGGCAGCGCTGCCTCGCAGCAGGCACGGGCCGAGGGTGCAGGCTGCAGGCAGCACCTCTGCAGCGGGTAAGGGCACGCAGAAAGGCAGCATCCTGAGCAAGCAACCCGGTCGGCAGCACCCGGTGGAGGCGGCCGCGGCCGCCCGCTCCAAGCGGGGTTTGCTCCAGTGAATGAATGAGACAGCTGATGAATATTTGGAATTGGCAAAGCAGATAGCTTTCAGCTAAATTTGATCACAATACGGGATAAATTAAGCCATGGGATGAATGCATTTGAAATGAAGATTAAAAGAACACACTGTACAAAGTCAGGAAAGTAGGTTTAGCCAAAATCTGACAATGTACACAAACAGACGAAAATAAAGTTCCTTTCACTGAGCAAATAATGAGGTCAGGATCAGCCTCTCACCAAGTTCCTATGGAAACATCCCTTTTTTCCTTTTTAATTTAAAAATAAAAGAGGGGGGGGGAGAATGCCTGGGAAATGAACGGTGCTCAAAAGGTCCACAAATAGAGGGAGGTGCTCAACACGAGTAATATCTAGTGAGAAAAATAACCTCACATCAGGGGAGGCCCAGGGAGAGCAGGCAGGCAGGAGAGGCTGCCAAGCCCTCAGCCCTGCCACCCACCGAGGGAGTTGCAGGGCCAGCCCAGCATCGTGGGTTGCTGATTTCCAGCACATCTCCAGCTTGCTGCAGGTCCTGGGTCAGGGCACTGGGCTCTTTGGGCAGCTGGGAGAAGGGTGATGAGGAGGAAGCATTTGGGTTTGCCATGGGAGCACAGAACTGGAGAGCTAGCAGGAGACTAAGGTGAGGAATGGAGCTCATGCCACATCTGCTCCCGGTTTTGGGAAAATGCACATTATTGTGGGTCCCTAAAGCAAAACCAGGGACAGCACAACTGCCTTGGCTTAGAGATAAGTGGAAACAAAGGCACTGAGGCGAAACAGGGCTGTGTCCCTACCCTGGGGAAACTGAGGTAGGGAGCTGGCAGACCAACCTGCTCAAAGGCTGCCAGAAAGCAGACACCATCAGCCCAACTGGGCACCCAGCTCTCAGGCACAGGCAGGGTTTCCACCACCTTTCACTGCTGTTAAGTCAGGCACTGCAGTCACCTCCTAGGGTCCCTGCAGCATCCCTGTCCCGAAAGACTTATTCCCTCTGTCCTTGCCTCTCACCGTGTGTGCTGGGCAAGCAGAACAGGCAGGCAGCTTTCTGCTCCTGGGTGAGCAGCATCCCTTTGGGGATGGGTTTGGCCCCTCTGCCAGGCTGGGAACTGGTGGGGAAAAGGTTCTGGAGGGAGCAGGGTGCCAGGGAGGTGAAGGACCTTGCCGAGCTTGCTGAGGTCTGTACCTGGCTGTCCCTGCCACCAGTTGGTGAGAAGCCCCAGCCTCTCATTGGGGCCAGACTGGGCATAGCAGCACAGGGCAGAGGCTGCTTGTCCCAAACCACCCAGAGCTCAAATCCAGACACCCACCTCCCGGGGACCCCAGTGGTTCAGAAACCCACCTGACAACTGGCACGTGGCCTCCTTCTCCTGCAGCCACACAGTTTGCAGGAAGAGAAAATTAAAGGGCTGTCTATCAGGCTGACATGAACAAGTCTATTAGCAGCCCCTGGCAGGTGAGAGGAAAGCATTAGCATATGGAAAACGGGGGAGGAAAGGCAGCGCGTCTGGGACTGTTATGACTGAGCAGACAGGTGAAACCGGGGAGGTTATAAATATATCCCCCGCACACACACCCAGCCATACTTCTGCAAAGTCTCTAATGGGCTCAGGAACCCAGTGCTCACCCCTGGGGCTGGGGAGGGCGGTGGGCTCCTGCACACGGTGGCAGTCGGACAGGGAGCGGAGCATTGTCTCGCCAAGGAGCAACCTGCGTCTGACACCACAGCACCAGCAGCAGAGGAGGAGGTGATTCTGGATGCAGAAGGGAACAGGAGCCCCATCCACGGCACAGGGCTCAGACCAGGACCAGTCGTGGCAGAAGGACTGGGGCAATGGCTTTTCCTCTACCACCCTTTCTGTCCTCAGCTGAGGAGCTTGATGACTAGAGGCAATGTGATCCCCTCTCTGTCTTCCTCCTGCATCCACCCGAGAGGGTGGTTATTGCAGCATCTCTGCTCTGTGATGTGAAAAAGCCACCAGTGCTGAAGTCAGTGTGAGCCACACCAGGAGTGACTGCAGGGGAGAGGCAGGCAGCAGTGGGAACAGGCAAAGGCTTGTGTGTTGAAGCCAGGATTTTGAGAAAGGGACTTAAAAAAGGAGATGGCCACTTGCATGCCAACTGGAGTAAGGGCTGTGGGGTGCAGCCCCTCAGAAAGGCATGTGGACAGGCAGGTGCCGCCCCAACACAGGCAGGAAGGAATGAGCAGCCTCTCCTGCCGACCTGACCCCCACAGCAAGGGGTGCTACTGCAGAGAGGTGGGGGATAGCAGCCCTCACCCCCTCCTTGCCTTGCTTGGAGCACCCCTGCGTTCCCACCCGCCCAATGAACCAGATTGCCAGCCCATGATTCAGTCAGAGCTACTGTGCCCAACACAAGGTTACCCCAGGGGACCGCCACCAGCCTCCCTCACACAATGCTGCCCAATCAGTGCCAGTGAGAGAGGAACTGGTTTGCTGAAGGATCACTGCAGGATGGGTCATACAAAGCAGAACAAGGTCCTAGTTAGGCAAATGACGGTTTACAGCAGTGTCCAGTCTCAGCCCTTAGAAGAAACAGTGATTTGAACTCCCAGGACTGCAGTCAGCTCAGGCAAGCAAGCCTACCTTTTTCTGCCATAAGAGGCTGGGTTCAGCCCCTGGGAGCAAGAGACAGTTGTAGGGTCTGGTAGGAGTGCAGAGCTGTATCACACTTGCTGCACTAGCATCCCATCCAAGGTCATGAGCCTCCGCAAGTATTTGTTGGTTTTACATAAAGCATCAACAGATCATCCACAAATACAAACCCTGTTCCCCTCCCCAGCAACAATAGAGCTGACCAGGTTTCAAAACACACGGGCACCCACAGCTCTGTGCACATAAGCTGATGCCCTAAGCATGCCTAGTTTTGCATGTCCAGTTCGGGTGGCAAGGCTGTCAGCCTGGGCTGATGAGACATGAATCCTGCATACAAACATCTTGGAAGGTTCCAGGACAGCTTCTTACCCTCCACGCATCCCCATCCCACCCCACGCCAAGACCCAGAGAGTCATATTGCTGCCTTTGCTGAAAACCACTGCTGCATCAGGTATATTTATTTAACTATTTTTTTACTTAAAGCTCAGGTTGGGAAAACAAAATAATGGTGATTTTGCCTTTTCAGGAGCTTTCCACAGGCAAGGAGAGAGACGGAGGTCAGAGGGAGTGAAAGGAAAGACCAGCTGCAAGAGACCCTCCTTGCCACTTCCCAGGCTCTTCCCTGTTTCTCTACATTCAAGGCTCCTATCTCAGGCCTTAGTGATCACACTGTGCTTAGCAGGTCTCACCCCTTGTTTCGTATGCCCTAAAGGAGAGCTTGTCTCTGCACTTGAAATGCTAAATCTCTCTCAGAGTCCCCCCACATGAAAGCATCTGATTCGCAGCCAGGATTTTGGCCCAGTGCCCCAAGTAGGGGAGCAGCCCAGTGAGGTGGGAGACTTAAAATGGTGTCAGGGCCAGAGACTGTCTATGAGTAAGGGACAGTGCAAGTTCACAGGATCCAGAGGTCAGAAGTGCTTGGAGATATTGCTGCTGGGCTGCCTTCCACAAGTGCAACTGCCCTACAATGTGGAATGACCTTCCTGTGGCATCCAAAGAGCTGGACTACAGAGAAGTTCTGCTGCCCCTCCATTGCAGGGAGAGTGCAGTCTGGAGGGGGGATCCTTTGTATAACCCCTTGCTGCTGCAGAGGAGCATGACCCAGTGCCACCCTGGGAGCAGGAAGACCCAGGCATCCTGCTCCCCCTCCTCCCTTCTTGAAATGAGGAGTCATGGATCACCTGCAGGGTTGCAGTGACACACAGGTGCTGAGTTGTCTGCTTTTGCAATTAGTGGCAGTCATTAAAGTAAGTGCTACATTAATTATTGCTGGCTTGCAGCTCAACCTCCAGGTCTGTCACTTGGCAAAACTTGCACTTGAGTTGGCTCCCACTTCTGGGAACTTCCCAAAGCCTTCACATTCAATTGAGAACATGTGGGCAGCGTGGGCACTGTCCTCTGCTGTGCTCGCTCCTCCTTGCTGGGGTCTGGTAGTGCCAGTGCAAAGCAGCCTCTGCAGGAGGACTAAAAACAGACTCCCTGCCTGGGGATACCTGCCACTTGGGCCAATTGCCACAGGCTACTGGGGGCCAGACAGCTTCTATCCTCCAGATGTGTCTGTCCCACCTCATCCCCCACCAAGTCCTGGGAGAGGGCCCAGCACATCACAACTCTGAAAGAAGGCCAAAATGTATGGTGCAAATGGTGTGGGGAAACTAACCCCATAGACCTACCAGGGGGCTCAGGACCAGCACAGCCATGGCAAATGCCAAACCAGCATGCCCTCCCAAAATTAGGGAGGCCTTGGAAAGCAGGAGGTGGTATTGAGATAGAGCAGCTGCAGAACTGCCTTCATCCAGGCTGCCAGGACCAAGGTCGTCTTGGACACAGCCTGTGCCAGGTTTCCCTACCTGTGTCCATACCGTGCCAGTCCGCCTTCCTCCCAGGCTGTAGTTAAGCCCATCCAGCTCCCCCATGACTACATTGGGTTCAGTTCACCGCATTCCCACTTGTACCATGGTGGTTCTGTTGCCATATAGCATTGCATAACTGACTGTGAGACAGGCTTTCTGGATGAAAACCCTTCCTACCCAAAGAGTACCGAGAACATCCCCGTATTCAGGTATTTTGCACGAGGCTAATGGTTTTGAGGAATGGCAGCTTTTGGCTTTTTCTCCAAGACAAATCGTGCACCCTCTCAGCTCTTGACCTCTTACAGAAGCAAGTCTTACAGACCATGGCTGACCTGCGTTACAAAAACTCTGTTCTGCTGCAAGTTTTGATCTTTCCAGTTTCACTGAATTGATGGTTATTGACAGACTGGTGCAGAGGGACCAGTTTCTTCGATGCTGCCCATAGTAACCAAATTGCAGCAGGCTGCAGCCAATGTCTGCTGTGGGCTTGTTCCTATTTCCAACTGTTGCTGTGAGCAGCAGTGGGACCAGGACAGCAAGTCTCCTTTAAATTCTTTACATTCAGTCCCTACCCTCACAGGTACAGGAATAAAAGGGTCATCTTGGGTCAGAGTTTCTAAGATCTTCTGCAACAAGCAGCTACTTCCTACAATCCCTGCCCCCAAATCAGGTAGATGCTTAAAAAATAAGTGTGGTTTTGACAGTCATTGGAGGTCCACTACAGGACACCTCCCATCCTGAAATCATACTGGTGTAGTTTCAATGCACTTCTTCCTGATTGCCTAGCCTGGCACAGATTTCTTCCTGTATCTTTCTCAAGATGTAGATGCTTAAAAAGCTCCACCCAGCCTTACTAAAAGCCACATGAAATTTTCATGTTGCCAGTCTGCTGGGACAAGTTTAATGATGTTTAATAAAGGCTGATTGTGCCTGAACTTCACAGCAGAGTTCTTTCACAGACTCCCTGGTGGAGGGAGTGTGGAAGAGCTCATCCCTACTGTGTCGTCTTCACTTGACTTCTCAGCATAAAGAACAAGCTATTGTGAGCCACGTGGCATTTGTGCTTATGAGACAGCAGAGAAAACATCATGCATTTGTGGATATTTTGTGTAAATGAGTCAGCATCATCAAAACACACTTTCTAGGTATTAAAACCAAATACCATTGGGTTTTATTCTGAATCAAGATAGTCTAAGTTAGAGAGCTAGCAAAATGCTTTTACTATCACTCAGAGAAGATGTCTGGAGGTGGCTGGTCCAGGCAGATATGGGTAAGGCCAATGTAACTGGACAGGACACGACCCAGTATGATCTTGCAACAGGCTCTGTCAGTGCATGCCTGAAAGACCAAACAATCGCACCTCCATTACAGATTTGTTCAGCACCCTTGGGACTGCCTGCGTAGAGCTTCCAGCACAGCAACGGCAGGACCCCAGTCTGAATCTTGCCTGCAGTTTTGTGCTGCAAGCCCACCTAACCCAGCCTGGAGCTAAACACATCAACAAGCTGCTTAAGTCTTTAAGAGGGGCTTAAGCCTTTAAGAGACCCAGTTCACATCAACTCTGTGTCATGTACCAGACTATCCATATGTAATGCTCCATGAGCACCCGAAGGTTGTTCCTAGCATATCCATAATGGTTTTGGAGACTACCCCAAAACCTTAGTCTGAAGGGCTGGACTGTTTTTTTGACTAATGCATGTAAGACTCCCAGTTTGATAACATCTAAGGAGACAAACCTTTCTGGGCACCACAGGTTTGAGATCTGAGAGCCAAATGGGATCTCAGAAGTTGCATGTTCAGGAGATTGGAACCCACTGGGATAACAAATACCACACAGAGCTCTGGTATGACACCAAGCTTGTTATTTTCAAATTCAGATGGATCAAGCCAGATAACAGGAGATTGGGGAAGGGTCAAGGCAACCATTTCCCTGCCATGGCTGGAATCACACCCCAAGCTGGGGGACAAACCCAGCTTGTCAGTACCCATCAGGATGCAAATGAACAGGAGTCAGCTTTGTGCACTGTCAAAGGAGTGAACAGACTAGCAGTTAATCATGGGCACATTTTCTAGTGGGCTTATCGCCTTAGAGGAAAGGCGGAAGGATGTCTGTCACACCTCAGTATAATACAGTAAGTGAATAAACAAAATATCCTAATGGAGTTATAAATCTTGAATCCAGAGTTCTTAGCTTTGAAAGATATAAATAGTGAATGCCTCCAGGCTGCAGGACCAAAAGGCATCCTTGAGAAATGTACAAGGCAAAGAAACAGTTAGACACCTTTTTGTCGAAGGCAGTCACCCCTAGCACATTTCCATTATCTTCCAGATAGACTCTTCTCAAAGGGCCAGTCTCCCAGCCTCAGCCAGAGACAGACCTGGGAGGTCCCTGCTGAAGAACAATCAACAATGCTTCACCTGGTACCACCTGGAGCCCCAGGTCCATGATAGGGACATACACACTGGGTGTGCGGAGCCAGTGCTTTTGTAACAGTCAGTGCTTTCATTACAGCAAATACGACTTGCATGTGCAGGAAGGACTCTGCCCACAGGTGTGCACTGCCGTCAGCACACACAGGCTGCTCCTGCAGCAGCAGCAGGGCTGCGGCCCACCTCCCCCTTCTCCCCGAGCTCTGGGGTGTGCAGGCACTGCACTAGGGTCTGCTGCACTGGCAGCTCCATCTCTCAGAAATCAGATTGGAAATAATCTCAGCCCAGACAGCAAAACCATCATCTGGTGTGCTGCTGTGTCAGGAATAGCTCCTTGACTCCACGGGGCCAAGCGCAGCCTTGCGGCAACACCAGCATGGCACCCACAGGCATGACTGTGGACCCACGTGGCTCTTGTGGTCCTTTGGAACCTCTCCTGGGGCAGGAGCCAGCAGCACCAGTCCAAGCCTTGCCCTTCTATTCAGCGATCTGAAAGGAGACCTTCAGACACTATTCAAGACCACTGGGAGCTACAGGTCCACCCTGTCCTACATTCAGCGGCACAGCACCATCTGGTTGTTTTGGGTTGGCCACCTGCCTTCTCTCTTCAGTAACAGCATCTCTTTGCCAAGAGATTGCAATGGAAGGGCCGCAGGTAGAAGGCTCACAGCCAACACCTCGGTGGAAAGGTGTGCTCGGTGCCCAGGCCAGTACTGCCCTTGGCCTCCTGTCCCTCCACCGCTGGCTCAGCCCCACCTGCATGCTGTGGCACCCCTGACAACAGAATGGTCCCCAGGCCTGGTGCAGCAGCTTGTCCTCTCCTGGGAGCACCAGGAACTCCAGCAAGAGCATTAGATCCTGGCAGCACACAGCCGCACAAAGAAACAGAACAGTCATCAGCATCTTGGACAGCCCTGGGCACTGCACAGGCACGGTGCTGGCCAGGACATCAGGATTATCTTTCTCCATTAACTAAAAGCACTATGGGAGTGCTGGCATCCACCTGGAAAGGTGGCCTGGAAAGGACAGGCATGAGGAAACTTCTCATCAAGAAGAGCTGCTGCTGCTCAGCATTTGCTTCTGGGAGGCTCTGCCTTAGACCCCTGTTTCCACTTGAAATAACAAGCCTGTTCATATTAAATATCTTTATGCTTGGAAGGAGGGCAGAGGACTTTCAGGCTTGGACTGCTCCCAAGGAAGTTAATTTGCACACTTTGCCTTGGCTCTGTCGGTCTGGAGTGGTGACATTCCAGACTGCAGAGGGCTTAGGTGCCCAGAAGACAAAGTCTAGCAGCAACGAAAGGAGCAGAAAGGTGCAATGAAATGGACTCAGGCCATTCTGATGTGGATGACCCCTTCCAGACAGCACTCTTGGGTCCTACACTGGTACCTTGCAAGAACACTCAAGCATGCCCACCTGACACTGGTCTGCAAGGCATCAACTCTACAAACACTTGCTGGGCTGCTGGCATGTTGGTTCCCCCACCAACTCACACCACAGAGGAATAAAGCTGTCAGTAGCACTGGCACTGCCAGCAGGAGCAAACAAGCCTGCTGGTGAGCAAGAGGAACATTTCCTGTTCGAGTGCAAACAAACTTCCACCCGCAACAGCTCACGATGGGCCAGGAGTGACTGCAAACTCAACCACCCAAGTCCCATTGCTCTGGAGATACCCTCTCCTGCAAATATCCTGGAGATACTTGCTCTCCTGCAAGGTGAGCAGCAGGACTTTGGCAGGGCATGAAGGGACAGCCGGCAGTATGGCTGAAGGAGAGGGTGTAGGAGACGTGCAATGCAAAGAAGCCTGCTACAGAGCAGCAGTGGCACAGGCAGATGCCAGATCCAGCCCTCTGCCCACCAGCCCAGTGCCGCCCTGCCTGGGCACTGAGGTGGCACTAGAGCAGGGCATCAACTTGCACTTGCCACTGCCTAGCCCATCCAAGGGACACACATCATCAGTGGTGCTGCATCTCCGTGGGGCAGCCCTCAGCACCTGCAGGCAGTGCCCCTGCAAAGCTGCTGCCACCAAGCACCACGGCACAGCCGCGCAGGGCTGTGATTGCTGTGTGGGGAGGGAAGGGTGACCTTGTCCTACATTTTAAAGGCCATTTTTCATCCGCAAAAAGCAGCCAAATGAGGGCAGCAGCAGGGAGGAGGAGAGATGAGCAATGCAATGCGGCCGCGAGGCAGAGGCAATGCCTCTGTGCTCAGCAGCACTCTCTCCCCTCCCTGGAACAGCAGGTGGCTAGAAAGGGGGTGCCCTGCTGACCCCATCTCTGCTGCCCCTCCTGTCCTGCCCTGCTCTGTGACAGTGAGGCATGTGAGGAGAACAGGAGCTGTGGGCTGTGCCCAAAGGGGCAGAGCAGGGGTGTTTGAGCGCAGACCCATGGCTCTGGGTCAGGGTCACTTCAGCCAGGGATCAGTGCAGCCCCCCCAGCACCCCAGCACCCCCTGCTAGACTGCCAGCAGCCACAGGCCCCCCAGGTCCTGTGCCAGTCTGCCAGTCCTGTGCTGCGTCTCTGACACCGAGGGAGTTTCAAACACAACCAGAAATGTGAACAAGGACACCAGCACATGCCATACACATCCTGCATGTGGCAGTCCTCCTTTTCTCAACAAAAGGTAAGAATTCTCTGCAAGATCACCAAGTTGGACCATCGCAGTCCAAATGCGTCCCCCACCCTGGTTCAAAGCATTAGGAGATAAATGGAGAAACCCAAGTGCATGGTCAGCTTTGCTAGGGAAACACAAACCTGTCTGCAATACACAGACACCTCCCCACTCACTTCCCAAGGGTTCTCCGGGGACATGTCCTGTCCCTGTGAGCACTGCGAGCCCCAGGGAAGGGGCTGGACTTTGGCGTGGATGTCCAGGGCCTGGAGAGGAGGCCTCCTGGCTGTCCTATCTCCTGGTGCAGAGCTGGGGAAGGAGAGCTCCTCCAAGCATCTGGTGGGGCTCAGCATTGAGCTGCAGCTGTGAGATTTCACGCCAGGCTCTGGAAAGCACTTCAAAGATATTCTTAAGCATTTTGCTGCTTCAGAGCTTTAATGATAGTGCATCACTTGGTTGGCAGGAGCTGAGAGCTTCCCTCCTCACTAGTGACTGAGCATTAGCAGAAGAAAGGAAGGCTGCATTATGGGTTGATGCTCTCCATTCAGTCTCCCATTTTCTGGGAGGAAAGATTGCTCAAGTGTAGCCATTAAAGAAGGTGGCAGTTCCTGCATTCCAACCCTAAAACTGGAAGGCTTACTCAGTGTCCTGGTTTCAGCTGGGATAGAGTTAATTGTCTTCCTAGTAGCTGGTACGGTGCTGTTTTTTGAGTTCAGTATGCAAAGAATATTGATAACACCCTGATGTTTTCAGTTGTTGCTCAGTAGTGTTTAGTCTAAAATCAAGGACTTTTCAGCTTCTCAAGC
>JAVJGG010000009.1:15419267-15440794 GCA_035590195.1 Aviceda cuculoides | reverse complement strand
CTATTAAACTGTTCTTATCTCAACCCACGAGTTTTACTTCTTTTCCTGATTTCCTCCCCCATCCCACTGGGGTGGGGTGCTTAGTCGCTGGCTGGGGTTAAACCACGACACTCAGGTTTAAACAATTCAAGAGTTTCTAGAAAAAAAGGCCAAGGTGTCTGCAGAGAGGAAAGGACAGGGAAGAGTGCCCAGGGGACATGACTGCTTCACCTTTAATCCCTCTGACAGAGGCAAAATGTTGCTCTGCACACAGGACGGGCTAATGCCCAACATCATGCACTGCAGGGCCCTCTCCATGCCTTTCTACCAGCTTATGTGCAGGTATGTAAGTACGTTGGAAGAGGTATCTGAGCATCAGTCTGGGCTGGCTTCCTTCCTTCTTGGTGTGAGGGCAGGCTAGAAAGAAGCTGGTGCATTATTCTTCCCTCAGTCCCTCCCATCCATCTCCTTCTATACTGCCAACATCTCCTAAACTTTGATGGTGCCACAAGTTCACATGTCTTCTCCCAGACTGCTGGGAGCACATGCCACTGGCAGTGAGGGAGCCAGAACTGGGGGAATGTTTCCAAAACACCAGGGTTCCAAAACAGGCATAAGCAGGGAGGTCAGCCCACAAGGCTGTGACTATTCAGTGGACCAGGCTCCCTAGAGATGCTCTCAGAGAAGTTCTCAGATGCTTTTGCCTCTAGAAGTGGCCACAATTTGAAGCAATTCCCAAAAGGGTATTGTCCCCTTGGTGGCACAGCCACTGGCTCTGGGCTCAGACCTGGGCTCCACTTCCTTGGAACCAGCTCTTTTGGGATGGGCTCAGGGCAGCAACCCATGAAGGTCTGAATGGAGCTGAACATGGGAACAGAGGTTCATTCCAGGAGACATCAGCTTAGTCTTAGTACCACAGCATTGACTCGTACACCATATTGTGCCAGCTAAGACAACTTGAATGGTGACTATAAAGTAATATGCAGCTGCTACACAGCAGCAGGGTGGAAAAGAGGCATCAGGATAAGCTGGGCCCAAGCTGGAGGAAAAAAACCTACCTTAGTCACAAAGCCACTTCTGTGAAAATCTACCCCATGTCCGGAAGAAAAGGTAGGGCAAGGAGTCCTGCGGCTGCACTGAGCTTCAGAGGTACAGGACAAGATCCTGTATGGCCCTGGAGAGCAGCAAGGAGTTGTTAAAAGCTGCCTTTCATGGCCTCACCTGGCGCTGGTGGAGGACCTGGGAATCCAAGTGAGCATGAGAAGCAGGAAGAAAGCCCTGATGCTGCCTGTGGAAAAATAAGACCTCCACACAGCTGCAGGAGCAGTTTTGTTGCCGATTGCTTTTACAAGGGGTTAGGCTAGGTTGATCATTAATATTAATGTCTTGGTAAATTATGCATATTATGCATTTGCATGAAGCATCCCCCAGTGATGCTTCCTGCATTGTTAGCCAGCCTCCCCCTGAGCACCAGCAGCTTGCTTACAGAATCGGTGGCTGCATGTCGAAATGTTTTATTCTATTAAGAAAACAAAACTCAAAGCAAAAATGAAAAAAGCCTGGCAGGGGGAGCTGACTCCTTCCTGCCAACAGAGAGCAGACTTCAGACAAGAGGGGCAAACCAACACGTCACCTTCCTGCACGTGTGACAGAGTAGTCAAAGGTAGGATCCCTCTACCAGAGGGAGGGTAAAGGAAAGGGCCACCTTCTGCCCACCCATCCTCTCCCCAGGATGGATAGATTTGTAGCCCTAAGCTAGGGGCAACGATCCTACCACAGCCTAGATCTAGTCTTCCCTACCTCCTTCCCACATCTCTCTAGTTCTTTTCTCACAAGATGCTTGGCTCCTTGAATTCTGCTCCTGTCTCTTGTTACTGCTTGTATGACTCCAAATTGTATCATCATATTACTATCAAGCAATACACCTGATTTTCTGGTACACTGTGTCCTCATCAGGAGGCAGCTCCTTGCAGCTCAGTGTTTCATTCGGTACAAGCCAAATTGTGTTGCAATGAGCAAAGCAACACTAACTCTTATCTGTCACCTGCCATGTGCTTTCCAACACCCTGTGCAGCACCATGCATGTGTGCAGATGGGTGCCTGGACTGGCCACTTCGAGCCTTCACTCTCAAGCCACAAACACAGATTCACTGCAGTTAGAGGCTCCAGACGAGGTCCTGGGCACTGCTCCTCTGCTGCATGTCCCACACACCACCACAAAGCCTCATCCTGAGCTACCACGGCTGTGCTGCTGGGCTTGCCAGGCAGCTGGGAGCAGCAAAGGGAACTCTGCTCCTTCCCCTTTCCATCATCACTGTGATGGTGCCCCTGAGGGTCACCTGTGAGGGACCAGAACCAGGACACGCTATATGGAGAGCAAAACACCGCTGGGGCACCTCACTGGCCCCCTGACCACAGCAGGCCACCCTGCCCCATGCGGTCAGGAGGCCACATCAGGGCCCAGGACCTCCCTCCTTGCTTGACCTGCAATAAGGATGGAGGCATAGACAGAAAGGACTTCATGGTTGAGGAGGACCAGCCTCTCATGGGCTGCATCAGTGCTGAGCGGGGAGGGACCGTGCCAAGAGCCACAGCTTGTCCTCCACCACTCGCCCCAAATCCCCGAGTCAGCACCAAGTGCCACACTTTGAGCACAAGCCCTTTAGCCAAGAGATAGTCTCCAACCTCAGCACCATGTTTCCAGATGCTTCATGCAGGTGTCTGTGGTGAAGGATATCATGAGATGATTAAGAAGCAGAAAATGCAAAGAGGAAAGACAAGACACTTGTGCAGGACAGAGGCATCTAGAAGAACCAGCTTAGTTCATAATGGACAAGCCACCTTTCAGAAACAGCCCTTCTGTTCCACCAGCTCCCATAAGCACACCTAGCAGGGAGGAACACGGACTCGTCACTGTCACCTGCAAACCCCACAGACTCCTCTTCACCAGGGCCCATAGCATGGGAATGAGACAGATGTTACATTCTCCCTGGCCAGCCACATTTGGGGTGTTTCTTCAGTCAGAGGTTGCGGATATTTGCCCAAGTCTCTTTCAAATATCTTTTCATAGTTCTGGTCTTTCCAACACCCTGTGAGAAACTGCTTTACAAGCAAATTTGTTGCTGGGTGGAAGGATGCCTTCAAGGTCATCAGGCACTTCCCAGCAGCTCTATGGAAGCTGTCCCAGGTCCCACCTCTCCTCCTCACCTCTCTGGTTCCTCAAAGAGGATGTTCAGCAGTGGCTGTTGTACCTGAGACACAGGCACACCCCCACCATCCCATCACCAACCACAGCCCCACCACAGCCCTTTCACTGCAGAGCAGGTGCATAGACACTGACACCCATTGGGTCCTCTGGAATCACAAGGATGTGCTGGCTGAGTAGGAGACAGACAGACTGACAGCACGGAGTGAGTGGGACGCATCGGCAGGGCCACGTGGGTTGCACAGCCGGGTGCCATCCTGAGAGCTCCTGAAGGACCACAGTCACCCAGAGCTGAAATCCTCCAAGCACTGAGGTCCCTTGAAGGCCCCATGGAGCATAGCTGTCCCAGCTCCAGCAGCCCAGCACAAGGATAAGAGGGGCAGAGAGCCCTGGTCCTGCCCCAGGGTGGAAAGGCCAGCAGAGCACCCCCAGCAGCAGGCTCAGACAACCCTGCCCACGGTCACTGGAAAGGAAGGGATGAGTCAGCACATGAAGGCCACTCATGCATGGTGTGGGTGGAGCACAGCAGCAATTTCTTCCCCAGGAGATTATATTCTTTGCAGAAGTCCTTTTTATTTATTTCTTCATATGGGCAATTAGCTACTCCTCAACTCCTCCGCACCTGGGGCTGCTACACGTGGGAAGGAGACACTCACCGTTCCTCCTGCTGTGCCAGGAAGGCAGGCATGGACAACAGCACAACACGCAGCCAGGGCCAGGAGCTCCTCCTGGAACCGATGTGACACTGAGAGGTCAGGGCTTGGCCACGCAGCCTCACCCCTTGGCCACAACCTGCTCCCAGCCGCACCCCCAATGCCACCACAGTCCTGAGTGCACGTGGGTGCTCTTACCATGCCTGTCCTGCATATCTCAGCACTATCAACCACTGCACCGGCTGTGGCAGACAGCCTGGTTACCAGTATTGCCCCAACAGTCAGATGCAGCCTTGTCTGGGGAGTATGGCAGCAGGAAAAGCAGGAGAAGCAGAGAAGATGTTTGAAGCAGCCTTGGGTCTCCTCCCAGCTCTGTCGCACTCTCGCTGTGCAAGCTGAGGTCACGCCACCCAGTTCCCCCAGGTGAAATGCAAGCATAACTCTGCCAGATACAGACAAATAGTACTTTCAGTGCTTGGGCCACTTCAAAACACTTTCCAACGACAGGTGCAAATTCCATCTGCCTAACAGAGCCCAGTGCAGCTGGTGCCAGCTCATTGGATCTACCTGTGGCCTGTAAAGGGGAGCAGCCCTCACCAGGTTCTGCAAGACCTCAGTCCTACCCCATGCAGAGGTGGCCACCATCTCCCTCCAGCTCTGCCAGGCCTCAGTGTGCTGGATGCTGCCTTGCCTGGTACCAGGGTTCAGGGACAGATAAACAAATGAACATGTTGTGAAGGCACTTGCTGAAGAAGCTGTCAGAAGCGTCACTGTTCACAAGCTGTACTGTCCTTTGGGAAGGGGACCAGGCTGAGGACAGCACCCAACTTGTGCTGTGCCTTACTCCACACTAAAATATTAGAGCTGGCTTCGATTAGCATCACAAGAAGAGAGTGCAGCTTTCCTCCAGTGAGCATCTTCAGACCCTGTCTCTGCTGTGAGAGAACAGAAAATCTGACAGATGTTGTCCAGGCAGGATCAGAAGGAAAGCAGAACTGTTCCAAGAAAGGTGACCTCAAGGAAAAGCTCCTCCTGTTGTCCTCCACACTAGTTCTCTTGGCTTGGAAGGACACAGGGAGAAGGATTATTTCCTGAAGCCTTCATAGCACACATCATCTGCAGAGGGAACTGACAGGCAGAGCACTGCCCAGGTGGACTTTTCTACCCAGCAAAAGGGTGATGCAAACAACAGAAGGGCATAGGGAAGCATCAGTGCCCCCCCATATACCACAGGAGGTGCTCACCCCATGGAAGACTGCACTCCTCAGACCCAGCACAGCCATCAGCCTGCAGGACAGATAAGGTGTTCTTGCTTTTGCATCCATTTCCTCCACAGTATAATAGTGGAGTTCAGGACAATACCGAGGTGCCTAGTGCTGCCCCTTGGGCAGGTCACTCTTTACACATGCGTTACTCTCCAGCCAGGCAGCTCAGGAGCACTCATCAAGCTGCAAGGGCTGGAAGAGGGATGTCCCTGCAGCTGTGCCCCAGCTCTGGGCAGGGCTGCACACACAGCAGCACAGGTTTCCAGCCACCCCTCATGGTGCTGTCCTTCAGAGGGAAATCCTGCTACTCAAAGTCATCTTTCCACCAGCACATTTCCAACCCACCTCAAGCAGTGACTGCCAGATGCTGGTCTGGTCACTTGCTGTAGAACTGGGACGTCTCATGGGCACTCACATGTCTCCATCCCTGCTGTGAGCTGCAGAGACCTTTCCCTGGGTCTGGCCCCTGCTGAGGTCCCCCTGGGGAAGTCCTGCTGCCAGGCACTGCCAGAGGCACAGGGGTCAGCACTGCCGGCAGCCCCCAGCTCCCAGTGCCCACCGGAGGGGTATGCTGCTATCTGCCTGCATTTCTCCACAGGGAGCGGGCCGGCAGCCTGCCTGCACAGCCATGCACGGGCCAAGCATCTGAGGAGCACTTGCAGCCCTGGGGTAGAGCTCTTCACCACTTGGTCCCCTGGCCCAGCACATCACAGGGAGGAAGAGCTGCGGGGTGGGGGGGCAGAGGTCTTCTTCCTCCATCCCATTTCCCCGACCCTCCAGCTCTGTCAGGTTTTGCTGTCCTTCCTCATCATACCATACATAACCTGTCTCACTTCCCCCAAATCACATAGTCAGCTATCCATCCTACCTGCAGCACCCCTTCATCTTATCTCCCAAAACTGCGTTCCTACTGTCTTCCTACCAAATTCAAGCAAGCATTCAAATTTCCACCTCCTAAAAACCACTGATTCATCTCCTGATGACACAGGCCACCATCCCTACAGGAGAAGGTCTTCAGAGCAAACCACTGCTCTCCTCCCTACATCTGCAAGGGTTCAACCAACACAGTGCTCTCATGGAGATCCCACCATGTGTTTGCTTGGACCCAGCAGGGCTGCTGGTGCCACACAGGGACTTCAAAGCTGGGAGAGATGGGGATACTTCCAGTACCTTCTCAGCCCAGCTTGTGGCCCCTCCAGTCCTCAGTCCCATGCACCTTGCCTGTCCAGCAGCCTGCTCAGCATCTACATACCTTCTTCACACCTCCAACAAGCCACCACTTGCCAGGTCTAACTGGTGCCCTCATCACTAGCAAAACAGCTCAGGCATAGGCTCCATTCCTGCCTTTGACTCTGCTGGTTCTTCAGGGCAAAGAGCTCTTCCACCATACGCTGTGTCATTATAGGACCTGCCCCACCATCCTGGGCACTTCGCTTACATATCTGATGTCCACTCATACAGGACAGGTTCCTGTTGAATCTTGCGTTACAGATCTGGACAGCCACCACATCAAGCAGGGGCCAGCTCCCAGCCAGAGGAAGGGCTGCCCTGCTGCTGGTGCAGACAGCCAGTGGTCAATGGCAGGTACCGTGGGCACTCATGCACCCACTCATCAATACCCCTTCCCCTTGGGAAGCAATCAGGTCAGGAAGGCAGGAAAGGCATGCACAGCTCTCCTCCACTGCATTTTCCCATCGATTCACAGTAGAATCAGGAGAGGCCAGAATAAGTAGCAAAGGGGAAAATCAGTGGGGTAGGGAGGAGGAGAAACAGCTTTGAAACCCAGGGCACAGACACAGGACTACCAGTGAATAGCATTCATTAGGCAGCAGCTGAGGAGGAGATTGTGTTCCCCGGCTCTTCCCTCACCTCAACCAACTGCAAACAAGCATAGATGCTGCTGGCTTAATTTCACGGACACAAGCCTTTGACATGGGCACCACAGTCAAGTCTGTATAGGTCCTGCCCCAGCAGCCAGATTGGATGCAGTAACCCTCTGCTCACATGCCAAACAAACTGAATTCATTGCCTTGCAACAGCGGTTTGATTACCAAGACATCCCCAGGACATCCCAGGCCTCAGTCTCACTTGCTCCTTACTCCATGGAGCACTTTACACCTGCTTTGCACCGGTGCACACTCAGCACGTTTGGCCTGCATTCAGAGGACCGAGGGCTGGCTGCAGACCCAGAGCCCTTTCCTAGGCACATCTCTCTTCAGCACCTCCCATCCTGCACTGCAAGAGCAGAAACAACACAGGTTTGAGCCCTCCCATCACCCACCATGTGACAAGAGGGAGAGAGGTTTTGAGAGACATTGGCAGTAACCAGGGGAAGAAGCAGAGCTGTTACTTGAGGGCCCAAACCCACCCAGCTGCTCAGTAACTTCAGCTGCATGATGCACACACTGGTCGCTCAGCTCCGTGTGCATCCACACACCTACGACTTCACGTACACAAGCTGGTCAGCCAGCTCTGAGTGACCCTACCTGATGGCAGTGATAAAGCCAGCCAAAAGATGCTTTTACTGAGTGGTGACCTGAGAGGAACATGGAAAAAAAAATTGGTTTACTGCTGGCACAAGACAGAACCTGCCATTTCCTTTTAGTAGTGAAGCATGGGAAGACTGATGGAGTTAAGTCGCATTAGAATTGGACTAGGACCCCTGACACAATAGGAGAAGTTGTCTGGTCTTTTGAAGTAGCAATAAATGTTTTGTCACTGAAGAAGCAAAGGAAGAGGGAGAAAAAAATGTAAATCAAAGGTAACATTTTCTTTGGGAGTTTAAAAGAATCTTTGCAGGGAACAGTGGATAATACGGAAGGTGGAACATCTCCTTGCTAATGCAGGAGAGCTCTTGACCTGCTTGCTTCTGCTGAGGAATAAAGTGAATGAGATCCCCAGAAGGAACATTAGATCACACTGGTTATTGGTCTTGTTAAGAAAATAAGTCCACTAAATGAACACACTTGGGCAGTGTGAACTTCCAGCAGTGATGAACATGCACAGCCCTCCCCAGTGAACTCTTGCTAATGAAATAAAGCCATTAGAGGCCCCAAGTGACCACACACCACAGCTGGGCAATGTGCTTTAACAGGTCCCTGCTGGATTGCACATGGAAGGTCTCCCAGAAGTCTGTAAAGCTCACAGCAATGATCAGTAGACTCTCAAGTGATGCTTTTTAACTCCTGAAGTGGCTGTTCAAAAACCAAAACAAAAATACCAACAGACAAGAGGCCATGGTCAGCACAAATGGAAGAATGGAGCCCAAGAGGCCACCCAGCACTTCTTCGTCTGAATCGTCTTGTCTGCCCAGTTGCTGCCAGGTCTGCCAACTCATCCCTGCTCCAACACCTCATGCCCAGATGCAGTCAGGCATGCATGGTGGGAACAGGCAGTCCTGCAGCAGGAGCCAGGCTGTACCCCCCATACCTGGCCCTGCTAACCACAGGTGTCCCTGGAGAAAGCCTTCCCCATCAGCAGTGTAGCCAACTGTGGCTCGTTTCAGGGTCCCCTCGGCGCACAGTGGGTTCAGCTCACCCACCATTTAACCTGTTTGAGCAGCTCACAGCAGTCTGAAGGGCACAAGAACTTACACAGAGAAGGAACAAGCAGCATTGAGTGAATACTTATTAATGTAGCTATATAAAATCCTCCAGCAAACCTTATTAAAAGAACAATTCACCTTCTTGTTTACTGGGAACAGTCGACCTCTGCTCAGAGGGTACAACTGTCCCTGAAATGCAGGTTATTGCAGAACTACATAGTCCAAAGCCTGTTTTGTTGCTCTGTGGAGTAGGCAATACTGGGTTCTGGAGCAGCCAGCCCCCTTCCAGACCAATGCGTGACTGCAGGGCCTCAGCAGGCACGTGAAGTATCAGCTTCCCAGCCAGGACGTCCAGTACAGACTCGGGATACGTCACCAGTGTTCAGTAATGAGGCAGCACTCCCAGGGATAACTGCCTGCTATAAACAGTTCCTTGGACTGACTGTCTCCTGCTAGCTGCATTAGCCAGGAGTACTTAAAACATAAGGACAGATCAGGAAAATAAAGTTGTTCATGTAGTACGCATGAAGAAATTACAACATCCAATGCCAAACCTGTGAAGATGGAGCCACCCAGAGGTCCTTCTTCTTCACTGAAAACTCCTTTTCTGCAAAGGAAGCAGTTTTCTCGATTCAAACAAATTTTAATGGTAAAGTTTGTTTTAAAATACATGATGAAGCCTGTGCTCCTGCCAGTGATGCCCTCCTCACAGGAACCTTCACAGAAAAGGCAGAGCAAGTGGCCCCTCCCTCCCAGAACAGAAGTAAAGATATTTTGGGGGGAAGCTGTGAAAACTCACATCATTAACAGGACTGCTCCTAGAACATTAACTCAAAAGCTTCTTACCAGTTCAGTAAAGTTATGAGCAACTTTCACAGTAAGGGAAGAGTCCCACAGGTAACTTGTGCCACTGCTAACCTTCCAGCTACAGAATTAGCTTGGGGTACCCAACACAGGCTCCTGAAAAACAATTAACAGGAACTCCCACTGTTTAAACCAAGCTAGCTTCATTAAAAAAAACCAAACAAAACTCCCCAAAACCCCACAGGATGAAACACGTCAGATTCTCAAGGAAATTCACGTCCTTTGGAGTTCCCTTCCCAACAGACATAGCCACCTCTTCGCTTGCTCAGGTGCAAGAAGAATCCCAAATTCTGTCCAGTCAAAAACACAGCTTTTGTTTCATGCAACATCCGATACTTCCAGACCAAGGACAAAACCGTGCCTCCTTCAATGCTGAAAGGGAATGTCTTTTCCAAACCCAGTTTTTTCCATAATAACATCCTTGATGTCCCTCATTTCCAAACCTCAAAAACTTCCTGTGAGACCACAGCTACTCCTGGGTTAAGCCTTCCTGGATACCACCTGCTCTTCCTCACACTTCCAGCTGCTCCCCAGCTGAGGGAGAAATCAGGGATTTTTTAATATAAAACAATGACCATTTCCTTTTAAATTTTTTTTTTTTAGAAATACCTTTAAACTTGAAACTTGCCATCTGTATTAGAGTTTAAATTCACTGTAATGTATAAAAATCTTAATAATTACCTTTATGCTGCCCTCTCATCCTAACGAATGCAGGCACAGTGATCGGAGCTGCGGAGGAGAAGCAACGTTTGCTTTTAAAAACCACCTTCTTCTGAATTAAGTGTGGCTAAACCTGCCTTTGGCGGGGGGGTTGGGGGGGGAGGGTGGGGAAAGTGCTGAAACCTACAGCACAGGGTAAAACTAACTTGCCTTCTGGCGAGCCCTGCATATGCCCCAGGCAAACACTGGCCCCCGACCTCCAGCCCAGCCCAGGGGCTTTGAGCAGCTCCAGCGGCCAGTGCAGACAAGAGTTGCTCTCCATTCTTCTCCCTGCCCGTCATCTCCCCATTCACTGCTCAACACCTGCATTTTTCACCACTTTTCCTTTACAAATACCAGTTGATTTCCTTAATTATTTAATGACTATGGTGGGAAGAAACATAATTTTTACAGGCAAAGAGACAATAAGTAAATTGCAAAGCAGCACTGCAGGAACACTCCTGTTGCTGGCACCTTTCTCTTACCAGGTCAGCCTTGCATGGCATCTCTAAGGTAGTGACTGAGCTGCAAACTCCCTCGCAGAGGGGGAAAGCATTCAAGCGTTACGGCTTCAGGGATTTGAAGTCTGGGAAACTTCTCTTGCACTTCAGCTAAGCATCCCATTTGATCCCATGCAGGACATGGGAGTTACCACCTGCCAGCCAGGCTGCTGACACAGCCCTTGTGATGGCTGCATTAGATGAGAAGTAAACCCTCTCGTTGTTTCCTTCTCCCTCTCACTTCTTGCCTCCCCAAAGTTGAGACCTGGCAGGTGCCACCTCAGCTTGCAACCATGCCACGATGAGCATGAGCACAGGCTTTTTGTTTCAAATCTCTGTAGGCCCTCAAGCTGAGGCGGAAAAGAGCCACCAGAGCAAGACCTGAGCTCTGCTGGAACCGAGCAAGGCACAGACCTGGCACCTCGCTGCCCACACTGCAGCTGTGCAAGCCGTGTCCACTGTGCCCTGACAGCAGCTCCTTCCTCGGGAAAACACAGAGCCCTCCAAACAAGCTGAAACAGATCCACAGAGGCAGGCGGGGCAGCAAGTTGGACCAACACACCCAAAGCAGCGGCTCTGACAGTCTGTGTATATGGATTTTTCCTCCTATTGATTAACCCATTTGGAGTTTGTTTATTGGTATTAAGGCTGTCTTGCAGCTCATTTATGCTCTCTTAATGAGGCCCCTGCAGAGTCGGTGCCTCCTGTGCATTAATTACAGGCTCCATCACAGCTCATGCTTTATGGAACATCCTCCCTCCCACGCTTCAGCTCCACTCTGTGGTTTGTACAACACTTGCCTCCGTAGGACAGGCTCCTGCACTGCCAAATCCCAGCCCTGGTCTGCCCAGGAGATTGCAGCCGCACCGCCCGCAGTAGTGCACATTCTCAGAAGGGGAGCAGAAATAGCTATGAAATAGCTGACTGCATTGGGAAGGAATGACCATTCACAGCATATCCCTTTTATAGTAACAGGGCTGCAGGAATAAGCCACTGTCGTAGCTTCATTTGACAATGAACAGCAATATCAGAGGAAGATTATTTCCTTTTTCAGAGAAAGGAATCAAGGTGTTCCATTTCATCTTTTTCCATATTCCAGGAGCTGAGTGCCAGCCACTCCATCTGTAGCAGCTGGCATAGTCTATGTCCAGCTGTCAAAGCAGTAGCAGAAATAAATGTTGCTCCAAACAAAGGCGGTGTATGTCTAAGAGACCCTGAAAAATCTCTCACTCCTGTTAGTTGTTAGAGGCACAAATGCCAAGTGGATATCTATTATTTGCTATTTTTGGATTAGAAAAATAGGGGTACAATACTAACAAACACTAGAAAAGCCTAATAAAAATAGAAAAAGACTTGAAATGAAACAAGATGCGCACAGAAAGGCTAGGGTCACCATAAGAAAACACTGAGGAAAGAACAAAAATTCAACTTACCATTAAGCAGTGAAAGTGAAAGCACCAAGAAAGAGTCGCTGGTTCAAATAATAATTAATCCTGACCTCAATTCAGATTTAAAACCACAGCACTAACAAGCTACACAGAGTCACCGATCGCTTTCTACAGCTTCCCCACCTGCTCCCTTTCATCTTTAGTTTTCATTTAGAGGAGTTGTGGGCCAAGAAGAACACCTCTGCATGTCTCGGTGACATCTAACACTATACAAACTTCGTGCTGTTCAAGGTCTGCAAGCATTGCTGTCACATGAGTCAAAGCATTGCTGAAACAGCTGCCACACAAACCCAATTTGAACCATGGGTTCTACACTGTGGATGTTCATCAGTGACACAATGAAGTCATCAGCAGCAATCTACCTGAAAAAAGACAGAAGTGGTCTGTCTCCTTTTTTAGCAGCTGGGGAGAAGGTGGTGGAAATCACAAAGGAAGCAGCATGAACTGGCAGAGGAAGATGTACCATTTCTCTTCCCAATAAAAAAAGGGTGTACAATACTGGGATAGGAAGGCAGCTTTCTACAGCCTCAGGCAGCACATTCCACATCTCTGAATTTGCATAGTTGATGAAATAAGCAGGAACCATCTTCAGTTTGGTGCAGGACAAGACAGAGGCCCCACATAGGATAAATATCAGTAAGTCTTAAAATTCTGGTTTGCTAATGTTACTGAGCCTATGGGGAAAGTGGAAAAAAAAAATGGAACAGCAGCTCTCAGGGTTGAATACACTCACACTGGGCTTTGCATTGTAATTGCAGTGTATATTTGGGGGTATCCAGTGGTCAGCTCATGTCACTGCTGATTCAGAAGTGATTAGCTTCACCTGTGGCTAAGCAGGGCCCATGCTCCAACACAATTTGCAGTGAAAGCACATGTCACAGGACAGGAATGATGCCAATTTGCCTCACTTGCACAATTCTGGCAGCTGGACAACTCTCTACATAAGCAGGAGGCCAATGTACCTCATGCTTCAGTGCCACTTCACAACGTGCTGAAAGCTGCTTGTCCCAACCCTAATTCATTGCTGAATCAGTGTTGCAAACACATCACATACTACACTTCATTGGCTTTCAGTAATGTGTATTTACACACACACAATCTCTCTTTTGGTTTCAGATCATTATATTCATCTTAGCTGGAAGAAGGAGTAGTGTTATCATAGCCATAGCTGGCCGAAGGCTATATAAGGGCAAGAAAATATTCCTTCTACTACATGCTACTACTTTCCTTTTATACCTTCCTTTTTGCTGACTTCAACAGGAATAACAGCACTCTTTTCCCTCCCAAATTTATAACCCCCCTTTTGCAAACATCCAGCATATGTTGCTCCATATGTGCCAGCTTCCCTTTTCCCTCAAAGTGTGCAACTGTGTCATATAATGGAGCTGAATTCAAACACCTCAACCTGTATTTAGCTGAAAGTTCACTGCTTCTGTTTCATAGCTAACAAAGGGACTGTGTCCTCAAAGGCCTGTTTATTCCCCACCTATTTTGTGGGTCTAATAAGAGATATTACCTTTCCCTATTACAACCTTGCAAAAAGAAAAAAAGCGCAATGTAAGTACAATTATATTCTCTTTTCTCAGTTGCTAAAAGTGTAGCTCATTATGGGAACCTGACTATTACACACTTTGGAAGTTAATTTTCAGTTACTATTTTTGAGATTTAACAAAGACATACTCAAATTAACCTAACCATCAAACAAGTGGGAGCATTGCCAGGACAGCCTGCAAAGCACTGACACTGCCTGGGCAGCCTGGTCTGCAGCCACAGAGCACTGTTCTTCTCTCCCTTCCAGACACACAGGTCCCCAGGCTCCATGCTACCTTCACTACTTACATCAGTGACTGGTGTTCTGCTCTAAAGCAACAAACCAGTCATCAGGTTGGTGCAAAGAGCCAACAAACCAAAAAGGCATCTTTCATCAAAGCGGGGACTATTCATTACAAATGATTTGTCCAGTTGGCAACTGGAAAGACAGCACCGCCTGTGGATACAAAGAGCAAGACATCAAGCGGAGAGCACAGTCAAACTACTGTACAAAAGATCTCAAGGGTGTTAAGGACAAGAAAGCACGGAAAGAAAGATTTAAGAACAAAACACTTCCCAAATCAGAGTAACCTCCCCTAAGGACGTGTGGTCAATATGGAGTCCATTTAAAATGCACAAACCAAGACACCAGAGTAACAGAGTGCAGAGCCCTTGACGAAAGGGAGGAAACGGCACCAAGCAGTAGATGAGGGCTTCTGACAGCCGATTCCTGTGGTAAATTCCCAATTATCTGGAAACACCTCATCACATACCTTCTGCCCAGAACATGCTGTGCTTTCTGCCATGCCACATACCGTTTTACTGTGAGCTGTCCTTGGATGTTACAGATACCACTGTGATGTTACTTCTGGGGACACTTGGACATCCCGATGAGAAAGAGAGGGCAGTGTTACTGTACCATAAGCTTTGGCTAAATACCTAAAAAAACACTCGTACAGATGTTTTTTGTAGGCAAGGCTCTCTTGAGATTTATTTTGAACTATAAAAGACTAACAAACAGCAGTATCTTGTTAGACATACATACAGACAAATTCCTGAATGAGTCCAACAGCCAAGGAAGTAACAAGCGAGTGGTAGGACTAAGTCCCTGTGGAGCTCCCAACAAGCACCACAAGTTTTCTTACAGCCTACCTGTGGGAAATGGGGAGAAAGAGGAGACTGTCACCAGTGAAAATACGTAAGATTTCCAGTTATAACAAAACAGAGGATCCAGTTCATGTGGAAGTCTGACCTTATATCTCATGCTCGCTCTCTTCTTCAAGACCTGGGTGACTACTGTCCAAATAACTACTTCTTATTACTAAACTGTTAACTTTCTTTTACATCAGGCTAAACAGTGTCAGCAGTAAACACAGAAGGCTTTAACAGAATGGGAAGAATAAGATACCTCAGTATTAGGGGTATGAAATGGAAGGAATTTTGCTGTGGCTTTGAGTCCTCCTCCACAACAGATCATTGCAATAAATCACAGTAAGCAACATAAGCATCCAACACAGTTTTGAAACACTTGTGGTTACATCCCTGTAATGCAAGCCTAGGAAGAGCAGAACTTCTCAGTTCACAGCCTGGGTTCAGGCTGTCAAAATCTGGAATGAGCAGTCATGTGGGCTTACACTCCTCATTCAGGAGGCATCAAATTGGAGCAGCAAAGGCTTCGAGTGTAAACCACAGATGCTCTCCAAACAGGGTGTCACCTCCAGTCCAGGAGGATGGAAGGGACCAGGGATCTAGAGGTCAGCAAAGTACAGAATGAGGAGACACTGCAGAAGAGCTAGAGGAAAAAACCCAAGGTGTCCAAAGCAGCCACGTGACAATACTCAAACTCCTGCAATAATTCTGGTCTCCTCACAAAGTTAGGAATCCTCCTGGGTTTTCCACATCTGCTTCTACAGCAGAAAGAGGAATCAGCTTCAGAAACAGACTTTAGGACGGTGGCAAGGTTGGAGAAGATGTGGAGAAAGAGTTATTTCCAAAAGCTGTTTGTTTCTAAGTGAGCATTTTGCTTAGTCCACCTGCACGTCCTCAGGAAGTTCTACCACTACAGGAGCACAGTCATCAGGCTCTGCCTCAAAGTCCCATTTAAATTTCTTCGTTAGGTGAGCCTTGAATTTTTCAGCCTTTTTCCTTAGGGTCCCATCAACAGCAGCACTGCACGTGCAGGAAAAAAAGACCTAAAAGAACAAAGTAGAGGTCAGTCAGAACTCAGCCATAACACAAGCTATGCATCTCTTTCCTACAAAGATGTCATCAACGGGGTGCACCACAAAAAGTTTCAGGCTAGGCCACTGGTAAGGGATCTACCACCCTGGAAACCGCTCCAGCTTTCAGGCTACCTAAACAAAGCCTACACTTCTCTCATCCCACAGCCAAGACCAACATCCTGCCTTCACTCCACTGAGCCAGTGTTAGAAGTACTTGCACTAAGGTAATAACTTTGTTTCAAGCAGGAGTATATATGTAATTAAATATGTACTATGGAATTCTGAAATATGCATAAGTGTGAACAAAGAAAAATGTCTGAGCAGAAGGGAAAAAAAAAAAAAGACTATCAGTTTTCATTTGTCACATAGACAATTTTACAGGAGGTGTCAAAAAGGCCAACAGGTAATTATACCCATCTTTTTCATTGTTGGATGGACCAGGAGATCCCCCAAAGTATTTTTGTAATATGGTATCACCAACACCTTAGGATACAGAGGAGACTTAATAAAATGACCTTGAGGGTAAGAGAGGAATGGGAGTTCTCTGGAAAAAGTCCAGTTATCCCCAGCACAGCCATTCCCTTGAGGACAGGGCACTGAAATCTGGACTAACCTCTACAGGTGGCTCCCCTCCATCATCCAAACACATACAAATCTATTAACTTTTCACAAATTCACAGCTTCTGTTAGCACTTTGAGAGTTAAAGCACCTGTAAATGATTATATAGGGCATTTAGCCTCAGAGCCCATCACTCATCGGCTTGCTTCTGGCTCCTTTTCTGAATGTGATCCAGAATTTGTTTTCATAGGAAGAAACTTGTATTTCAAAGCCAAAAAAAACCCCCCAAAAAACCCCACTGCATGATGGAAGTGAAGGGAAAGCCCTCTAGGGAAAAAACAGGTTCCTTATTTGGGAGAGGCCTACTGACAGCTGGATAAAACACTGACAATGAGCAGCAAAGTTCATTGCTTTGTTTATGATCATATGATCATTTGCCTTTTCCTTGTTCATTCCACCATGAAACTGCCTCTTTGTAACATAACTGTCTTACACAGCAAGGCTGCTATTAAAAAAAAAAAAAAAGATTAAAAGATTATACTTCCCACTTCTACTCAGTGAATTGCACATTAGTTATTTCATCAAAATTTTTTTTCTTCAAACGTTGTTAGGGCTGCATATTCAGTGGAGGTTATGCTGTACTCTTCTTGCCTTAGATCAAACTCCAAAAATAAAGTTGCTGTATTCAAAGCTGAGCAAAAGCTAACACAGATAATAGACTCCCCCCCACACACACGCCATTTTGCACCTGCCCACATCCAGTTAAGACTGTTAACTCTGACGGCTATGTACATAAAGTGACTGGGTAAGGCAAGTCCCAGAGGTTCCCTGGCACTATTTCAGTGCATCAGGGAAATCCCACAGGAGCAGAGAAATGGAGAACCTCTAGCAAGGAGAGGCTTGGTTCACCCATACGGCAAATTTCTTCTTTGTTACTAGGACCGTGATGACTCCTGCTAGGGCTTAACTGTGATCACTGAAGCCAGCACAGCCACCTAAAGGCATCAGCTTCTACTGCTTAAGTAAAAAGCACAGACTGATGAAATCCAAGGGCGTACAAGACTCAGGTATCCAAAAAGGAAAGATAATCAGCAAGGCAGGGTGCTTCCAAGATTCCCATCAGATGGAAAGAATGGCTGTTTGACACATTCTTTCTACTGCTATAAATTGACGGTGCAAAGCATTGCTCTGCGAGTGTGCTGCAATAGAGCTAGGTTTTCCAGTCCTGTAATGGGATGGAAAAAACCCACCAACAAAAATAAAATAAAAATTAAAAACCTGAGCCTTTTATTAATCCAAATTCAGAAAAAGTGAGAAAAGTCACTTGATTAAAGCAATGCTTCCCTCAACATTTTACCCAGCAAATTAAAAACAAACACCTTCACCCTCCCCAAATCTACAGCAAGAACCTGGAGTTAGAAGTAGAGAAATGCAACCACTCTCTGAGAAAGGAGAAGGTGCTACTAATTTGCATCAAGCAGCTACAATGTAACTTACTACTGTTTCTGCTGGGATTAAGTTTCCATTGCTGAGCTTCACCAGTGTATCTGGTTTGGGCCTTTTTTATTTTTAAACCAAGTTTTGCTTAGTCTGTTTGCTGAACTGTTAGCGTGGTTACAATCACTGGGAGTAACTGGTTTTTACTAGTGCTGAATTACAGATTTGCCCATGCCTGTCTCAGTAGAAGTAGTGTTTTCTGCATTTTGGACTAACCATAAATTCCCTCTGGATAAGAACTTGATTATAGGAAATCTTCAGCTTTGCTTAAGGCAAAAGGAATGGAAAAGCTTCTTAAATGCTATCAATACCCTAAGCTCAATAAGGTTTCGCTGCAGTTCTCTGCATACTAAGCATACCATTTAAACTGACCAAAAATCAGCGTCATCAGTCTTTTTTATACCAAAGTTTTGAGGCCTTTTTTTTAAAGAATGAATGACATTTGGGATAAAAAAACCCCAACAAAAAAAAAACCAGACATCATCTTGCACTTGCTCAGCCTCTCTCATTGTTGTTCAGCCCAATGCAGCTGAAGGCCTTAAAAACGTTTAGAAAAGGTATGCTGGTACAGTCCCATCACATTACATGCACCACTCCAGAACTCTAAAACCATGCCACTGTAGCAGGCTACTTTCAGCACTATTTGCAAGGAAATCATAATAAAAAAGACAGAGTCCCTATTCTCTGTTGCAGCCATCTTCATTAGCCTTTCCTCTCGTTGCCTCACTTTGCTGGCCTCTCTGCATGTGGATTAAATTTTATACTGCATTAGACTCATCTAGGCATAGCTTGAGCAGAGCAAACTCTGAGATGACAAGCAAATTGCATTTCTTTGTAAATAACACAGGGAAAAAGTAAAAAAAAAAAAAGTGCGTGCACTTAGATAGGCTCACTATCTCCCACACGGCTCAACAGTAGCTTAATTATTTTTGCAGCTTCTCCCTGAATTTGCTCTGATGTCCTGTATGCCCTCTCCTCCCACTCCCATTTTTCAAGAGAGCGCCACAAACATACCTGTAAGGTGCTGGTTAAAAAGTTGTCCTGGGAGACAATGTCCACAAAAAAATCAGCTGGGATTTCACTGAGCTGGTGATACAATACAGAAATTAGATTGATGTAAAGGTCTTGATACTTCCCTATGGCATCTTCAGATCGGCACAGAATGTTCAAGAGTCTTTTCCAGTGCTCAAATGCATCATATACATTCCCAATCAGGAAGCAGATGAAAGCAAACTGCAACTCAGCTGTGCATATTCAGCAAAGCAAAACAAAACAAAACACACATAAGACTAAAAATGTATCTAAGGTACACATCCTCTCAAAACCTCTGTAAATGATTGCATAAAACTCTGGGTTTGCCTTTTGCACATGCATTCTGCCCTTTCAGCGATTCTGCTAATAGCAATCAATGCTCCACACTGACTATTTCCTCTCTGCTCTGCTCTTCAGCTGGAGAAAAAGCAAAGCATAATCAGGCAAGTCCACCTGGAACTGCAATTATCATCTTTGGAAAGTGACTTTACAGGCAGAGAAAAGAGACACCTAAGGGCTTCCACTATCATCCATGTTCTCAAAATTACACCCAAATAAGAAGTCAGACATTGCTGTTATTCTGCAAAGATTCAGTCCACCTGTGCCCAGGTTTCCAAAGCCACACAGGAACGTAAATGCCACTGTCCTTGAACACAAGGGCTGTGGGAACACTGGGAGAGGTGAGCAGTACGTTAACAGATGTTTTTTCCTCATTGAATTAAGAGCCAGGTCTGTCTCACTGGCTACTTAGCATCAGCTATTTTGCCAGAATGACGGCATCACCATTTCCTAAGGTAATCCATTCTTTGTATATCCTAGAGTTGTCCTTGATAATTTTGATAAAGAATAAGTTGTATAACGTTAATATAGAAAAATGGAAGAAGGGAAAAACAAAGGCTTATTCCAAACCTCAGTAGTCTCGAGGCTCCAGCTCAACTGGGTTCCCAAGCCCTCCCTCCATCCTGCCACGAAACACAACCACACTCCAGGACATCCACAGATTTGATATTTATTCATATGACAAGTTGTCAAAAAAGGCTGGCAAGTAACTGAGACCCTGTGACCGGGAGCTGCAGGCCTTGCTGTGGACGTTGCCTGCAGCAGGGCTGGCAGACCTCAAACACTGCCACAGAGAGTCGCCAGCAGCACAAAGGAGAGCTGCCACTGCTCCAGCCAGGGAGGGGACCAGCCACTGCCTTGGGAACCGCCTGCAGGGAGACCCAATACCACCTCACCACCAAAATGGGAATGAGAATCTGAAAATCATGTTCAGCCCCATTCAATGCTCCCAGGACTCTCTAAGCTCCATTCTCAAGACGTTCACTTAACAGGCAAATTGCCAGGCTGGTCCAGATGACAGGCCCCCTTCGCATGAGATGCAGCTCACGGCCACCTACGATTGCTGCTTTTGACTTAATTTGAGGCAATCTGGGCTCCAAGCACAGCACCCAGGAGCAAGAGAGGTAAATGTGTCAGGCTGGCAACTCCTGACACCAAGCACCACGTCCTCACCCCAGTGCAACTGGAACAGGCCCTATAGCTGCTAAAAACTCCACAAACTTCTGTACTGCAATTAAGAGAGATGTCGCAGGGTGCCAGGGAACAAGGCCCACAGAACAGGCGCAGGTTTCATCCCGGGGCTCTCATTTTACAGAGAAATTACTTTATTCTCCCAAAGCACCCGAGGATTGTCCTGGGCAACACATGGTACTCACCAAGCAGATCCAGAGGCTGGCTGGCATATCGCTGGTTAATCACCTTCTCCAGAGCGTAGCTAAGGTCCATGCTGTGCCTGGTTATCTCCTCCGGAGTAGCACCATCGGGGTACATCTGCTTCGGCAGCTCCGTGAACCTGATCTCGGTGCCGGCCTTTGGCTTCATCTGGGGCAGCCGTGCCATGCCTTCAGCGTAGCTCCGGCACGCGGCGCCTAAGGGCGGCAAGCACTGTTCCGCCCGGTCTCTGGTGAGCCGCCCGGCCATGACCGGCAGCACCTCTGAGAAGGCGCAGATCTGCCCGCTCTCCGGCTGCAGCTTCTTCATTGCCGCTTCGCTGATGAAGCTGGTGAGGGAGACCCACTTCTTCAGGTTCTCGTAGGGATAGGGCCCGAGGAACTGGTCCATCTCCTGCAGGTTCTCTCTGAAGGCCTCGGCCTCCCCCGTAGCCCGGGGCGCCAGGCCCACCGCCTCGCTGGCAGCGTCCCACCGCAGTACCCGCACCTCCCGCCGCTGCAGGCTGAGGAAGAAGCCGGTGCGCGGGCCCGTCTCCCGGCCGCCGCCGGCCCGTCCCGCGCTGCAGTGCAGGAAGTGGACGCCCGGCGGGATCATCTTGACGCCGCGGAACCTGGGGCCCACGGCCCAGGTGCTGTAGTCGATGCCGAACTCGGTGCCCTCGGGCACGCCCAGCACCACCACCGCGGCGCCCTCGAAGAAGAGCTGTCTGGCCAGCTCGGGCTCCAGCCGCGGGCCCGCCATGGTCCGGCCGCGGGCAGGGCAGGGCAGGCCGCTGCCGGGGCCCCCAGCCCGCTCCTCA
>JAVJGG010000009.1:15352065-15418911 GCA_035590195.1 Aviceda cuculoides | reverse complement strand
TCCCTTCCCCGCAGCTGGCAGCCGCTCCCTGGGCCCCTAGTCCTCCCTGCCGGGGACTGAGAGCCCTGCAACGGCACAGACGGACAGAGACCCCCGCAGCGAGACACATCTACAAGACCCCGCTGCGGTAAACGCCCTCACAGCACCACATCCTCCCTCCCAGGTCGACAGACAAGAGTTGGGCTCTTCAGGGATGGCTGCCACCTCCTCCCTCTGGGTTCTGAGCATTCCCCACAACCGCCTTCGCTGCCCCACATGTGCCTACAAGGGTCAGCAGCTGCCGCATGAAGCCGCTCCCAGCCCCAACACCCAACCTGGCAGCCCCTTCGCTTTAGACAGAGTCCACTATTGCCATGTGCAGAGACCCCGGTTTCAAGGTCCCCCCTTCACTTCTCCGTCCTCTTGTTAGGAAAGAGTCCACTGAGGCCCCAAGCTGATTTAGCATCAAACACATTTATTTCACTTTTATTGAATACAAGAACAGTGAGCACACACGCATACACCACTGAGCACTGAAAAGGAGTATGACTGAAGGGGGAGAGGGAGAACAAGGGAAGAGAAAAGGAGAGTTAGTGAAGTAACAACAGAGCGTTGCAGTTGGTTGGTAAGGTGCTTCTCAAATAAAAATAAATATTATTATTATTATTATTGTTACTGTTATTATTACTCATGCAATCACAGGCCAGGTTTGGAACGAATTTGTGGGATCAGGTAAAAACAGGCACTCGTGTCTCCTACCCCTTTCAACAGAAAGGCCCCTGGAAGAAAACAAGCAGTGATCAGCTATCTGAAACAGAGCGTGGTGATGGGCAGGCTGGGGGAGCTGAGCCCACGGGGGCCTCAGTTGTTGCTGAGCAGCAGAAACCCACACCTCGCTAGGCGAACAAGCAGTGAGCTTTTTACTTTCCTTTTTTTTTTTTTTTTTTAAGTTTTTAAACACTGCCACCCATTAAACACGCTGAGGAAACCAGGGACTGGATCTGCTCACTCCAAATGTAACTCATGTCAGTCCAAGCACACATCAAGTCTAACTCTGTAAGGCCACTAATTTTAACAGTAGCCTTCGATTTTATAACTGTACACAATGTCAAAAGCAAGTATCTAGTTTCACAGTAGCCTCTGGTGGGTTGTAAATATATCAAAGCCAGGTGGGCTCCTCTGAGTATGAAACACACAGTGTGCTGATCAACGCCAGCACCATGTGCAGACCATGAGTCCTCCGCCACCCCACCTCTCTCTCTGAAAGTGCCACTGCTGATTACAGCTGGTTTGGGTGTATTGAAGAAAGAAAAGAGAAAAGTTGCCTCTTTGCAACTGCCTTAACTCTTTTTTGTTTGGGGGTCTGGTCTCGAAAGAGATCTGCTGAAGGCGCTCAGATGGAAGCTGGGGAGGCCCTCACAACCTGGCAGCACTGGTGCCAGTCAGCAGCTCTGTCTGATTCCCAAGCAGCTTGTGCTCATGCCTTTCACACTTGCAGGAGAAACCTCTCTGCCAGAAGAACAGACTTCATGGGGACATACTAGCAAGCAACTGGTGAACCATGGCTGCCAGGGAGCCGGTTCTCTCATCGGAAAACAAAGGCAGTGAAGCAGGGCCTGCCCACAACATCCTCGCAGCACAGGCTCTCCTGCTCACTGTCATCCTCTGAGCCATTGCAGGACCTGGCAAAATGCACGCATTTCTGGGCACAGTCTGTGTGAGGGGTGGGAGACTAAAGGCAAAATGGTGCAGAATTGTGGGCCCTTCTGTTTCCGCAGGAGCTAGAGACGATTCTAAGAAGAAAACCCATTTATTTCCTTTCCTTTCTGATTTTGGTTCCAAGTCTACCCTAACTGCCTGGTTCACAGTGTACAAGGCCCTGGGCTTGGCCCATGATCCCCTTCCAAAGGCAGCCTTAGAGGAAGCCTGGGGCTAAAGGCCGAGCTGGGATGATTTGGGGGAAGGCAGCTCCACTGACACCTCCTCGACACGCACCTTATTACACAGAGGGCCTGGGCTCTCTCATCCAGCCTGGGATACTGGGGACGCTCTGCTGCAATGGAGACAGCACAGTCTCTCCACTGCTCATCCCTATGCAGGTCAGGGGAAGGACTGCCATTGCCCTGCCATCACTGTCACCAGCCCGCAGCGCCTCAGGCAGCCCTTGCCATCACACACTGGGCAGCAGGGGAGGCAGGGCAGAAACAACCCCTCTGCCTTTGACCCTACTACAAAGCTCAAGTAACTTCATTAACTGGGATCCAGAAACAAAGCAAAACCACCCCAACCACCGGCATGGCTCAGTAGGCTGGAGAGGAGTGATAAATGTAGTCCTGCAGCTGCTGCTTTGCTCCCAGCTGACTCCCGTGGCTCTGGGTGGGGGGCCGGGGAGATGATCCTGCCTACAGCTGCCGGAGCTGCAGCCTCAACCTCCTTCCCTGTCCCTCCAAGTCACCACTGACCCTCCAAATCCAACCGCCATACACTGTAGATCACCCGGCGGGACATCTCCCGTCTCTCACCCTCTCCCTTTCCCCCCCAAAACAGCAGTGGCTGAAACCTTCCCCATTCTCTTCTTGCAGGACTGAGAGTCCCACACGTGATCTGAGAGTCTCAAAATACACCAACCACAGTCAATCAAAGAGTTAATAATTTAAAAATGTCATCATCATATTTACCAGCACTGTTGAATTATTTCAGTATTGTTCCCTCCCTCCCCCCTCGTTATATATAATAATATACATAACTTAAATGCACATCCATATGAAACCCCTACAGGCTGCATTTTATAAATGAGAAACCATATACATATCATTTGTTTTCTTTGAAATGAAATCCATTCTTAAATACCTTCAGAGAACAAGAGGTTGGACAAGTGCACAGAGAAGAAGATAAGGAATGGAAGGGGAAGAGTTAACAGAACCCCAAAAGAAGCAAAAGAACCAGCATGGAATGAGGAGAAGGGTGAAATGACACTTGTGAATCAGAAAATAACTCTAAGGTAATAAATTCATTGTTTTTCTCTCTTCCTTCCAGAGGTGGGGAATGGTTTTGCTTCTGCTTGTGGTTTTTTATTTCAGTTTGCTTATTTCTTGCTTTGTTGCAAAGCAGTTTTCCTTTCCATTCAGTGTGCAACAAATGAACTCATGATTGTGTATCCTTTAATGTAACATGCAAGATGGTGGCTTATTGTATTGTTAACAATATTATTGTTATTATTATGACTTTTTAAATCTTATTTTATCACCAATCCAATAAATTCAATTTATCTGCAGAGGGTTGGCTTTGTTTGTTGTTGTTGGTGTTTGCTATTCATTTCCAGCATATAGCAGCAGTGCAAGGATGCTTTTTTTTTCATTTTTTTATATATATATATATATGTATGTATGTATATATATATATAATATATTTGCTATTCCTTTTTTAAAAATTTTTGTCTCTCGCCATGAACATTGCAGCCAGGATGTCTATGTCTTGCTGACAAGTCCAACATGAAGGCTCCTTCTCCGCTGTTCTCCAGGTTTGGATACAGATGCCGACTTCCATGAACATGTTGGTCAAGATTCCTGTACAAGGCAGATGGAAATGACCAGTCATGGGGTGCTGATTTCTTCAGCTATAAAAGGGCTCCTCTTTGTATGAGGGCACTGGACAGTAAATTTGCAAACACCTGGGGCCACAGCTTACACTTAATTACCAGGACCTCTGGTAATTAGCAGGAACTTTTAATTCACTGTGCTCATGTTGGTGTATGGAGGAGATAACAGTGAGTCACTGCTCCCTTACTTTAAGCCATTCAATTAAAATTGGGTGGCTCCCTAAGTGATGCAGAAGTGTCTGAGCTTGCTTGTTTGTACTGTGCTGTGGGAGGTAAGATTAGGCAGATGCAAGAGCCTCTTATGACCTTCCAAGCTGCAATGGAGCTGGTTACTTTTCCAAGCTTAAAAGCTGCCAAACAAAATCTTCACATGACAAAGAAACAAAAAATCACATTTCCAAAGAGGCCTCTCAAAATGCACCTGCAGCTTGGCTGGTGACAGATCTCCTCGTACATTTTGCAGCAGTGAAGCTGCCTTCAGAAGCTTCCCCTCTCCTTTCCACCATGTTCCTCTGCCCCTCAGCTGCTCTGACACAGAGGTCTGTTGGGCTGTGCCAGCACTGAAGAGCTGCAGCAACCTGGCTGATGGGGGAGCAACAGGGTCAGAGTAGGGGGTTAAGAGTGGGGCAGGACTCCTCAAGCCAACTTTGCCCTGAAGAAAAATGTCTGGGCCTGTGACTGCTTTGGGGCATCTGTGGGGAGGTGCAAACCTTGGGTGCTGCTGCCTGCACCTGCATGTGTATAAAAAGACAACCTGGGGATCTGAATGGGACTAAATAAACCTCTTTTTTTTTTTGCAAACATTGGTCTGATACTTTGGACTGGCTTTGCAGAACCTGTAGCCAAGTTACTCAGCCCATCCGCAAAACTGGCATCACCTCTTTCCCTCCCTGCCCCAGGAGGACAAGCAGGTCCTTTCTTCTTTACACACAAATGACTGACCCCTCTGCTGAGCAGAACAGCAAGGTGACATCTGCAGAATTGCTTTTGGTGGCATGGCACTGGCTTTCTAACCATAGCCGGGCGGCTGTGCCCGGAGCCAACATCACACTGGAGCTGATGGCTGAGAGCTGCCATTCTCAGTGCTAAGGAGCAGTGATGCCTACCAGCTCCTGCAGCTAGTGGGGATCAGAGACACTTGCCCAGTTATATCCACCCCTTACACAGCAGGTATAAATCACACCTGGTAACTTCTCTACCCACCTGAGGTTTCTTGTCCCGTTCCTCTGGAGAAGGTTCTGTTTCTCTGTATACCACAGCTTTGGTTACCAGCATGTCGGGATGCTGTAGTTTTGCCTCTTTGATTGCTAAAGCCAGAGCCTAGAAACCAGAAGGATGAAAGCATTTATTGTCGCTTCCCTGAAACCTGCTACATTGCTCTCAGCCAGACAGAAACAGCAGACAGAAAGCAGCTGAAGCTGAGTGGGATTCCAGGAGGACATGGATACAGAGGTTCAAAGCTGAACCCACAGTAGCCTGGCAGAAGAGGCTGGAACCCACCACTGATCAGGGATTCATACACCATTGGAATGCCTCATGCACTGCTTTTCTCTTGCTGTTTTTTTCTGTCGAGATGCACTATGTCCCAGGCTCCCTACTGAAACCCAAACAAAGGAACAGCAGCAATTCTCTCTGCAGCAAAACCCTACAAAAATTTATGGTAATTATCTAATTTAATTTATTATTATAATTCTAAAAAAAATCTAAAAATTATTTTATAGCCTTTTAAATACTTTAGCTCTTTAATTTTTCTTCTTAAGGAAGAAATCCCAAAGGGTTAGGCCACAGGAAAATGATCCTGTGACCCTAGTAGAGATTTATGTCAATCTCTGTTATTTCATTATAAAGGTTTGTCACTTTTTTTTCCTCTATCACGGAGGCAGATGCAAAACACCATCACTTGGAGTGAGTCAATCTGTAGTGAGACTGTGCTGGAAAGAGAGAAAGAACCTGGGTCACTTTGGAGAAAGGGCAACTGGAAATGTGTTTTAAGAAAATAAAAACATGATCCCATCACTGGGCTCTGTGCTGGCATGTAACCTTTACTGCTGCTTCACTGCTGCAGCAGGCACTGATGGGAGCTGGGCTGGGGCTTCACATGGCTGCCACTACACCCTGTGGGGACCTGCATTGCTGGACAGAGCTGGTAGGTTTGGGGCCTCAGGGGTCAGCTTTTGGAGAGAAGGAGTAAACAGGTACGAGCCAGAACCAGAAGCATGCGGTGCTGCAGCTGGGGGCAGCCAGAGCTGGGCAAAGGCAGGGTGTCCTGCACCTACCTGGTCCTGGTCCACATCTTCATCTCCTGTGATAATGATGCGCTTCTCTATTCGGGTCTCGGAAAACCCTCCTTTCACAGTCTGCACAAGAAGGAAAGCACTCACCCACAGCTGTCCAACAAGCCAGCTCTTGGCGGATGCAGCTCTGCCCACAGGAGGAGGGACAATGCCAGCATCACCTTATGAACTCCCCCTGTAATTAAGTGTATCTCCCACCACCCTTGACTAGGTGCGTGGTTAGAACCAGCAAGACACAGCTGGCCGTAGGTGGGGAGAAAAGGAAAAGGGCCGGGTGGCAGGTACCGAGCTTCTGCTTTCATTTATGTGTGCTTAATTTGGGAATGAAATGGCAATGGGTGAGGTCCTCTGATGCAGCCTCAACTCCTTCATTTCCTACCATCACTCCCCCTTGCCTGTGCCACTCCAGCTCTAATAAACCCAATACACCCCATGCTAACACAGCTCCTATAGCTGACACAAGGCAAGATGGTCCAGCACGGGTGCTGTGGGCTTCTTGGCCCACGGGGACCTGGGGTCTGGCTCTAGGTACATCTGGGAACACTCACCCCAGTTGACCAGGCAGGGACTCACACGCATGCTGCTGGCAGCCTAACATGGAGTCCCTTCCACCCCTGCAGTTGGCTCCAGGAGGTCAGCAACACTGCGTGCTGATCTTTCTTCTCACCCCAATGACTCCCTGCCCTCCCAATCTACCAAGGAGTAGAGGTGGGCACAGCAAGCGTTCACAGTCCCCGTGGGTGGTACGCAGGTGACGAACAGCTGATACCTGGCTGTCCTTGCCTGCAGCCCCCCTGGTCACAGCTGGCTGGATGGGAGGGGCAGCACAGCAGGGCCGAACTGGGCACGGAGCACTCAGAGCAGGGCATGGGGTGCTGTGCTGGCTCGCCATCCCCCACGGGACAGCATACACTTTTTCAGCTTGTAAAGAGGGAAGCAGCATTTTCTGCTTGTACTAACCACAATATAAATCCACCCATCCTCCAATTCCAGTGGCTTGCATCAGGAACCCCCTGGCTGCCCGCTTTGGAGCTGCTCTTACCTTGGTAACATGGGTAGTGGTGGAAGTGGAGAGGGTTTCCGCAGTGGCACTGAATATGCTGGTGAGGACTTCCTTCCCAGCAGAGCTGCTGGTGATCTGCAGGAGAGAGAGCAGTGGCATCAGCGGGGCCACCATGGGGGAGCCCCCAGTGCTGGCTCCCAAAGAGCTGGGACCTTCCCACGGGGATGCACCTACTCAGCCAAGCACGGGGAGAGTGGCAAGGGAGAAAAGGACACTGCACTGTGCTCCCAACTGGACATGGGGGTTTTGGGGGTGCCAGGGAGAGGTTTCCACAGCTACCCCAAGCCCAGAGCTACAGGACAGGGCCTCTGCAGCAGGGAGATGATTTCATGGCTGCATTTCACTCTTCCCCATCCATTCTAAGGGTCATCCTAAGTGCAGAGCTCTCAGGCTACCTCTAAGCTTTGTCCATCCCTGCTTTGTGTGGTGAGGGTTGGGAAGGCTGCGCTGGTGCTCCAGCCACACAGTGCCAGGTATGTTCTCCCTGCTGCACAAAGTGATGAGCCTGGGGCAGCACATGGCGTTTGGCCAGGCTTGGCTCCATAGGAATGAGGAAATTGAGTAGAAAACTTCCTTTACACAAGAAGGCCTGCTGCTGGACAGGGTTGTTCGTGGTCGTCACCTCCACTGGGAGTCAGGAGACTGTGTGTGCCCTTGGCTGGCCAGGCAGGACACCCAGGGCTAAAGATAGCTCAGCCTGCTATGAGACTGGGCTATTCTTTAGGAACTCTCCTCCCCTGCCATCTCGGTTCCCAACCTTCTGAGTATCCTTCTGCTCTTCCTGGTACCAACACACTAGCCAAGGGTGCGAGTGCTGGGAACACAGGAGGGGGCCCTGTGGGACCAACCCCAGCCACTCCCAGCCCTGAAGGCCTGCCTCCCTCCCTCCCCACCACTTGGCCAGGCTGCTGGCACCACATGCTCCCCCTCACCGGTGAGAGGGAGCGAAGGTCTGTCATGGGAACGGCCCCTTTCCCAGCCTTGGTGCTGTGATCCTGAAAGAAGAGTAGATGGGCGCATTGGCTCAGACGCAATGCGGGGGCAAATGCAGCAGGTCACCCTCCGCAGACATCCCCTATGGGGCAGGGTCCACCCCCCCAGCACAGCCAGCCCGTTGCCCTCGCCAGAGCAGAGGGACTGCAGGGGACAGTGGCTCCCCCACCTCTCGAGGAGCCAGCCCTGCTTACTGAGGTCGCCAGTGCCGTCTCTGTGGTGCCAGCATGAACAGTGGCTGTGGCGTCCCTGCTGCCCAGGGTGCCTCCTTCCACCTGCCGGGGCAAAGGAAACCTGGTGAGCCTGGAGGTGCCAGGGAGGGGGTGACACTCACAGGAACGTCCTTTCTGCCAGAGGAAGCCGGGGAGGACTACGAGGCCATGGACACGCATGGTGCAGCATGTATGGTGGCCATCACCCTCCTGAGACATGCCCATGTGCCAGTGCTGCCCAGTGGCATGGCAGATGGGGCCAGGGATGCACACAGAATATCTCTGGGTGGGTTTTAGTTTGATGTTTTGGGGATTCTAGCAAGACAAGGGTGAGCAGAGGCCCCCGACCACCCCACTCAGACACCTGCCATCCCAGTGCTGCTGCTTGGGGACAGGTTTTGCTGGACTTGAGACTCAGCAGAGCCATCAGGGAGCAGGGCCACAGGAGGACGGAGCCACCATATCACCTGGGCTGTGTCTGTGGTGCCGACACGGTGGGGAGCAGAGCCATCTGCTTCAGGCTTCTTCATGCCTGGCCCCAGGCTGACAGTCACAGCATCCATTTTTGGGGCTGAGGACTGCAGAAGAAACACAGCAAATCAGGAACTGGGGCACGATGCCAACAGCCCTGAGTGCTCCTTGTGCACCAGCCCCCGCAAGCAGACCATCCCTGCCCCACTCCTCTGCAAGTGCCACACACGTATGACATCCTGCAAGCATCATGCTGAGTCCTACCTGGGCAAAGAGCAGAGGCCAGGCTGCTGCCCTGGGCAGACAGCCACCATGCAAAGTGCCCTGTGTGACTGACATACCCCAAATCAGATCTGATGCTCTGTCCCTGGGGTTTTCAAAGATTTTTTGTATAGATTTATAGACACCATGGGTTAGGTTAAACTGGTCTTCAGAAGTTGGGTGAGACCAACCAAACCCATCGCAACAGGTTTATGATCTGCACCAGCTCCCAGAGGCTGTGTTTACACCTAGGGTGTCAGAAACTCGGGGGAATGGAGACAGGTTTGCAGCACTCCCCCACTACAGCAAACTGGAGCCACCAAGGGCTCCTGCACAGGGGATGCTTAGCCAGCGCTCAGCATTCCTGAGCCTAAAGCCTCCCCTGCCCACTGCCGGCCATGGGGCACTGTGGAGCTGATGACCCATGCCCACGGCCCCACTGTGACCCTGGAGCCCACGGTGTCAGATGCTCTGCACAAGGGTTTCCAGGCTGTCTCAGAGAAAGCTCCCTTTAATTCTGCAGCTGTTTCCTGGCTCCAGGTCTGGACTCACCCTGGCAGCTCCATGCAGCATTGGGGACTTACCTGCCAGGGCTGGAGGGCTGCCCCAGCACTGACCGGGCAAGAGATGGCCCTGGCCCAGCACAGAGGCAAGGCTACATTTTGTCCGAGTTGGGGCTGGCTCTATTGTCCTCTTCCTGTGGTGTACACTTCAACTTCCACACGCATGCTGCATGCATTTTTCTTAGTCTGTTATAATTTCTGCCAGCATAGGAGTGACCCTCCACGAGCTTTAGAGCGCTCCCACAAGCTACTCAATAAATCCCTCCCAGCCCCAGCATGACCAGAGAGGTTAGTTGGCAGCACATTTCTCTTCACTACACAAACTGGTCACTGACTTCATGCAAAACACAAGGACAGAGCCATTGGTTAGTGACACGTGCCCTTCCCAGCTGCTGACATGCTGTAGTGGTGTGAGGGACAGGGTAGGCAGCCAAACGTGGGGGATTAAGAGATGATGATGACTTCTCCTAGTTAGCAGATGCACGAAACACGACAGAGCCATGCAACACAGATGACAGTGTGCACCGGGGAAAAACAGCTACACCAGACAGGAGCCCGGGGATGTTTGAAAGCTAGCATGCTCTTCCAAAGCAGTGTGGGAGTGCACACCAGCACAGCAATAACAGGCACCAGGAAAAGGAGCACGGAGGCATGATGGCACTGAGACAGTCTCAGTGGAATGGTGTCCCTGTGTACCTCTAGCTGGGAGGTATCTGGGCTGGGCTGGGAGACCTTCTCCCTGCCTTTGACATCCTCTTCCAGTCCGGGAACTACTTTGCCAGTGTGCTGGAAGGAAACCAGGCCTTCGTCTTCCGTTTCACTCTTGTCCTTATCCAGCTCAGGCAGGCTACGGGAGATGTCCTCAAAGGCTGTGCCGTGGAAGTCACCGATCACTGTGAAGTCCACCTCTGCTTCCAGGCTGGAGGTTGAACTGACCGTGATGCTGGAGCACTTGCGCTCAATGGCCAGGTGGTTGTCCTTCAGAAAGACTGAGTCCTTCTCCTGGTCCTGCTCCTCATCGCCAGTGTCACTCTCGGGAGCCCTGTGCCGAGGTGGCTTAGCTTTCTCCTCAACGCCCTCCCTCAAGCCCGCTCTCTGAATGAGACACAATGGTGGAGAGAGATGGAGACAGTGAGCACCGTGTGGCATGGCAGCACTGGCAGTGCTGACAGGGGAGAGGGGAGGAGGAGGAGAAAGAAGGCTGCAGCAAACATCACAGAGTCGAGTCAAACACAACTCAAGCATGGAGACTTGAAACCTTTCTGACAGCAGCGACTTTGCAGGGGTGGGGTGGGGGGAGAAGGGTTATTCAATCTGATTTTGCCAGAAGTCTATCAGTAATTAGTCATCTCAAAAAAGGGTCAGTCACACAGAAAAGCTTGGACAGCTTAGAGGCACGTCAGTGCACCCAGTGGAAGCAGATGTATGCAAAACAACAGGTCTGTTAAGAGACATTCAGAAACAGCTCAGACGCCAGTGCTATCGTACGTCAGTAAGGTCGGGCACTCAAAAAAAACCAAACAAAGGGAAAGAAGGAAAGAAGAGTTTGAAAGAAAAGGGCCCCAGCAGCCACGCACAGTGAAGGAGAAGCGAAGGAGTGTGCCAATTCCACTGAGCATCCGCATGGGCCCTGCAGAGCATCCCCCCAGGGGGAGGAGGACCAGCCCCGCCAGGGCTGCCCACCAGCCATGCACGCCAGGGCGGCTGCCTGCACAGGGGGGTAAATCTGCCCCACCAACACAACGGTCCCCCTCCAGAGACCTCACGCAGCCAGGGGTGAGTCTTAGGGATGACCTGGTTAAGTGTTTGGTCAGTGTAATTGACAGCACGATCAGAGCCAGGGGATGCCCTCCCTCCATTAGCCCTCCAGACATGGGCATACCTCTCAACTCCACCATCAGAGGGTACATTTCCCCTCACCACACTTTGCCATGATGCCATGGGAAATCTAGACCCATGCTGGACTTTGGGAAATCTAGACCCATTGGTGGACTTTGCATCTTGCTCTAGGCAGTTCTCCCTTAGAAAGAGTTCTAAGCCCACTGATGTCAGAGAAAACCCAGTTCCTGGACTCTGGTCTAAGCATTTGCAGCCAGAGCCATCCCCGCAATGGGCCAGGCTGTGCCAGCACAACCTTCCCTTAGCACTGCTAGGAGGTTGAGAGGTATGACAAATGGGGTGTCAAACAAACTCAAGAGGAACACACCTGCATACATGTTTTCGTGTGTGTGTGTATATGTATAAATATATACATAACAGCTCTGCAATGGGGAGAGGAGCTGGAAGCACACAGCTCTCAGCTGGTTAAGGTGAGCTTTCATACTACGGTAAGAAGCAGTTAGTAAAACAGCACTGAGACCTGGAAGACCACTGGAACAGCAGTCTTTACATTCTCTTCCTTCAGGCTGGATTTTACTGACGGGTCAGATAAATCCTTTTCTTCCCCACTTGGTTCCTGAGATTTGCTCTGGATTAGAGAAAATGGTTAGTTGTAAGGAAATGAACTCTACAGGAGCTGATCTAGCACTTAAAAGAGCGAAGAAAGCTATTTCATCATCCAGCCACCAGCTTGCTGAAGACAGGGGAGGGTGGGTAAGGCCGGCGAGCTAAGCAAGAAGGGATATCAACGTAAGAAATGCAAGGGTGAAGCTGGAAGCGTGGGCACGCTGCTGCTACGTGTGTGTGCGTGTCTGTGACAGAGTCGCAGCTCCTTCAGCCACCCCCCGTCTCCCTTTCTTGCTCCTGGACATGAAGCTTGGGTGCCCGCTCTCGGGTTTAGCGAGAGGCATTCTCCAGGGAGCCAAAATGTCAGGGGGGTCACAAAACAGAAGCTGATGAACCAACTGGCCAGCAAGTCTGCATTCAGCAAATAAGCCTGACCACACACACATACATAAAAGGACAGGGGATGCAAAGCGACTGCTGTCAGTCAATGGATGTGTGAGGAGCCACCGAACATGATAATAGAGCCACACAACATGCGCATGAACTTTCCATCCGGACAGTTCATTGGAAGAGTTACCACGGCTTCTGCCAGTGTGAGTTCGCAGCCAGAGTCAGGGGAGGCCAGGTCAGCACTAGCCAGGTCAGCACTGTCTTCTCCTTCGTGCTCCAGGTCAATAGAAACATCTTTCTTCAGAGAGAGAGGCTGGGAGGTGTCTCCTGAACCAGCTCCTTGCCCAAGGGCCAAGGAGCCTGCACTGGACGCAGGTCCCACCGGAGTGAGTGGCATTGCCAGCGGTGAGGCAAGGCCTGTGTTCAAAAGCATGTCCTGTGCCAAACCCATCTTCCCCTTCGCTTTTGCTGATGTCTCAGCTTCAGGCACATGCTCTTGTCCCTCCTGGGCTGCCCTTCGCTCTGCTTCACTTTGCTCGAACATCTTAATCTTAGAGGCCACTGAGGTTTTCCTGTAGCTCTCACTGTCCTGCCAGCTACCTGGGGCCACAGTGACATCTCCATGCTCCTGGGACACAGCTCCTGTCCTCCCAGCCACACACGTCAATGACTCAGACTCTATTTGATGTGTCCCACTGCTTGCTTGCTGCTCTTCTCTGCCTTCATAGATCAAGGTAGAGAGCCGGTATGTTTTGCTTACTTGACACAATCCTGCTACAGGGGAGTGGGAGTGCAAAACAACAGCAGCTTCTTTGGGACAAGACTTATCCTGCAGTGGCTGCCCTGGAGCAAGGTCACTGTCCCTGGTGGTTTCTCCTACTGTAGGGCTCCTGCCCTGCAGAACTTGTCCCACATTAAACTCCAAGTCCCAAGGTGGCTCTTGTACTTTGGGATCTGTAGTGTGGAGCAGCCCTTCAGCCATGGGACCCTCTTGGGGCAGGGCTCTTATTATGGCCTCGATCTGTTGTTCTGGTTCTTCTGCCTTGGGAGGCAGCTCTTCCATGCAAGGGCTTTTGTCATGGGACGATTCTTCGATCCCACAGCCTTCATCTCTGGTCAGCTTCCCTGATGTGGGCCCTATGTCCTGGGAGAGCTCTTTTATCACGGGTTTCTCCTGAAGCAGCTCTTCTGTGGCAGGGATTTTGCTCTGGGTTGCCTTTGCTGTGACAGGGCCCATGTCCTGGGCCACCTCCCCTGTGGCCGGGTCTCTGACCTGGAGTGGTTCTGCTGCAGCGCCTGTGTCTTCGGGTGGTCCTCCCACAACAGGACTTGTACTTTGGTGTGGCTTATATGTAGCAAAGCCCATGTCTTGGGGTTGTTCTTCAGATTCAGGACTGGCACCCCCGGGTATTGCCACCTCTGCTACAGGGTTCATGTCCTTGGGTGCTCCTTTGCCTACTACAGGGCTTGCCTCCTTGCTTGCCACCTCTGCTGAGGGGTTCACAATCTTGGGTACGCCTACACCTCTTACAGGGCTGGTGCCCTGGGACAGGTCTCTGCCCTCAGGCTCAGTGCCTGAGGCTGGCTCTGCAGGGACAGGGCTGGATTGCTGGGGAAAGGTCGTAGGGGCAGGAGTGCTGGGTGTATCCCACTCCGACCCCATGGTGGTGGGAGGGTGGCCCTGCCGAGGCACTGCTGATGGAGGTGACTTGGTTTCTATCTCTTCCATCTGAAGAACCACTCTGGCACTTTCCTCCTCATCGCCATCTGCTCCAATCCTTCCCGAGAGGCCCTCCACTGCCATGCAGATGTCCGGGCTCTGTATTGGGCTCCGTACTGGGCTCCCTCTGTGCTCCTCAGCCCTACGGCCATCCCCTGCCAGGCCACACGGCTTCAAGTCTCCCACTGGGCTTTGCAGATCTGTTTCCTCTTGTCCCACCTCTCGGGAACATGGCAGGGCTTCACCTCCCTCAGGTGCTTCGCAGCCTGTCAGCCCAGCAGATGCTTTCTCTTGCTGTAGAGGCAGCCCTTCCTCCCGCCCCAAGGTAGGACGTTCCACCAGGCTGGTCCCATCACAGCCTGTCCCCGGCTGCTCCAGTGCTTCAGCAGGTTTTCCAGACAATGCCCTATGCTGCTGGCTTGCTGAGGAAGAGGGTTGGAAACCTTCTGCCACAGGTGCTGTGTGCCCGGATCCCTCCCTGGATGTGTTCTCAGTGGCTTCTGGTCTCTCCTCCAAGCCAGTCTCTGAGAGCAGGTGTGTTTTACTGTCCTTCTCCTCTCCCTCTGGGTCTCCTAAGTAGATGATCCTCTGGGTCGCAGAAGTCTCTGAGCTGTCACCACTAGCCTTCACTTTAATTTTAATGAGCTCTGTGGCTGTGGCCAGCACTCTGGCCTCCTGCTTCCTGGAGGCTGCAGAAGCACACTCCGTGGAGACCACCTCGCTTTCTCCCTGGGGAGGCTCTGGCCCCAAAATTTTAACCTTCTGCCTCTCTTCAAGCTGCTGACATGGCTTGGGCAGACCTGGTTCACTGGTGGTTGCTTCCTTGCCCTCCTCCTGGGGCTCCTCTGCACTGTCAGCTGGCAGGTGCTCTGCCTCCTCGCTGGGCTCGCCCCTGGCTTCCTTCTCATAGATCTCATCCTCCCAGACAGACTCAAAATCCTCTGGACTAGCGATCATTTTTGCTCTCGTCCGGGTATCCAGGGATGCATCTGCTGGCTCTTCCTGGCCTGCCACTTCCTTGGCTTTCCCTACTGCCATCTCCACTTTCGATATGCTCACACTCATTTTCACCTCTGAGGTACCTGCATGTGTTTCTTCTTTCTTGACTCCCAGCGCTTTCTTTAGAGCTACTGTTTCCAGCCTAGGAGTTTCTCTCTCTATAAATACCCAATGCTCCGAGCCCTGCATTGCAATTGGAGCAAGAAGAGTTAGCATCAAACACACTTTACCTAACTGCTGATGACTGCTGTCATGAGTAACAGAAAGCTGATCTGCCTCAGACAGGGCTGACTAAATTATTATTATTATTCATGCAAGAGTTGAGGCAGGGTCTATACAGAGAGCCTGGCAACTTGCTGATGGACAGAATAAGGGGGCTGATGCCATGATGGGGACTGAGCTCCTCTAGCCTCTCCAGGGACCATGTTTTGCTCTGGGCAGTGGCTCACTGACATACCTGCAGTATCTGCAGCTTTGCCGGAAGTACAGAAGTGGGAGCAATGCTCCCAGCAGACACATTAACAGCCATCAGGGCATCTCTCATGAGGCAGGGGAACACAGCTGGTTAAACCCAACTGGGACTCCCCATCTGACTCCTGTTTTTAGCTGGCTCTAGCAATCTCCATGAGCAAAGGGTGAGATTTCACTGTAGGCAATGGTGTTTTGAGTGGCTTCACTCTCAGCTTCATCCATGTGCCCTAAGACTATGTCAGACTGCCAGGAACATAAGCAGGAAAAGAAACCACCTTTAGGCATCAGAAAGGCCCTTTCCCCTTCCTACCAGATGCTGCAGCTCAGATTCACTCCAAAGTCCATCCTTTCTTTCCAGCTCTCCAGGGAAGTCTCATCAGAAGCAATTATTTAGCAGAGGTTTCTAGCAATGCTGAAGCCAAGCGGGTCAGAAAATGTAACCTGTAAAAGGTTACCGGTGAAATGTAAAAGAATACCGCGGGCTTGGCAGCTGAGACAGCTATGGGTACTGCAGCAAGGACAAAGCAAAGGTTGTGGAGCGTCCTGCAGCAAGGACACAGTGGGTGTGTGATATACCACACAGTGTATCTGTGCTGCTGTGCAGGGGAGGATGCTAGATTACTGTTACTACATACACTTTGTACATTCACATGTTTGTCCTGCAAGACAGTTTAAGACTTCACAAGTGCCAAGAACAAAGCACTGCTAAAATTCAACCACTTCTGGAACAGAAGGCAGAAAGAGAAGACAGCAGCAGGAAAACATTTGCACCAACGAGGAAGCCCAGCAGCATCCCCAGCCATCCTACTGTAGGCAGCACACACATGAAGGGCATTGCTGTGGGCATTGGGCACGGTCCTGTGGAGTTCACCACAGGGCTGGCTCTGCCCATGACACAGGCTGCTTGGGCACCTGCCTGCAGGCAGAGCCAGCGTCACTTCTGCAGGCTGGACAAGACTGACCCTCTGTGGCACCAGGATGTACTCCAGCCCCAGTGACTGGGAATGCTGGCTGCCTGCTCCCCGCTCAAACTAGGAAAAATAATCCAGGAAAACATGAGCCATGCTCCACGCAGGGATGTCTGGGTGAACATCTGGAGCAGTTGCACTCGAAATGGAAACCTAATAACTGATATTGAATAAGAGCAAACAGAGGGGCAGAGGGAAGCAGAGGGAGAGGGAAGGGAAAAGAAGGTGAGATTAGAGGAGAGAAAGGACGAAAACCAATTACTAGTGGAAGGGCTTCCACAAGGAGGGGAATCAGAAATTGGTGAAAGCCTCTGGCAGAAAAATGCCACCTCCCAGCTCCTGCATTCCTTACCAGGTGCCAAAGAAAGCAAAGCTGCCTAGGCACAGTGCCCCAGGCCTTGCCCTGACAGCACCCAGGCAAGCAGCTCTGGCAAGAGCATGGCTGCCCCCCGAAAATCCCCGAGGAGTGCCAGCAGGGCTGTGCCTGGCGGGGAGGCACCCCAGGGGCTGTGTGTGGGTACGGCCTGCTGCCAGGCCCCTGCGGGAACACCGAACCACCTGAGGGCCAAAGTGGGTGCAGGCCCTTCGCGCTGCCAGGACAGCTGACGGGATGGCACATGTGCATTGCAAGCCATGCCACACACATGGCAGTAAGGGCACCCTCCTCCACAGATGGAATACAGAACCCTCCTTGCCAGGGACTCTGCCATGGCATTTGCACCCTGCCACAGCCAGGCAGCCCTCTGTACCTGTGCTGGAGGAGCCAGGTCTTCAGGAGACCTGTCCCATGCCAGCTCCCTACAGCATCACTTGCAGAAGCCTCTCTGATATCCCTTTACCCTGCGCTCCCAAGCACTGTCTGCTCTCCAGTGCCTTCTTCCACACCTGCCTCCAGTGCAGGTTTTATTTCTTCCTAGTCCATGGAAATCGCAACAGAGGCAGTCGGTGACTGCCAGGAGCTCCAGGTTGCACCTACATCTTTCACAGTTGAGTTTGACCCATGAAAGCAACATCATCACTAACTCGGCAGCTGCACTGGGCCTGCTGGGAAACCCAGGGTGGTCTCTGGCATTCCCTCAACGCCAATCTTCACATTCACTAGTGATGCTTATGGGCAATTCAACCAGAAGACTGCTTACTTTCCTGAGGGTACAGCAGCTTCTCTTCTGCTCCTGCAGTGTGGTCTCATCGCTAAGCCCTTTCTGCAGACAAGGCAAGGATGGACAGGTTGTGAGCACATGTACAAATCTCTTCAGCAAAGCCTTCTTGTCCCCCTTCTCTGGCTGCAAACCAGAGTCCTTTGGAGGAAACCTTCCCTGGACAAAGATGATTAGTTTCTTCAGGCTCCTTCTCTGAGCTAAGGCTTGAGATAGATGTTTGTAGATCAAAAAGCCTTAAGACAAGTCTTCTGAAGCCTGGAACAATGTGTTCATCCATGGCAGCACCTCTAAACCAGCAAAGAAAACCCAAAAGCTCCAGATTTATTTCCAAACCAGCTTCCTTCTTAAACTTTGTTGGGATGAGCACAGCCCACTCCAAGTGAACAGCCAACTACTGTGGTGTGATCTGAACTCTGCTCCGGAGGGCTCAGCGCCAGCTCCGGCCACAGCTCTGGTTCCACAGCTTATGGCAGCCCTTGTGTCTCCAGAGCTTGAGGACTCTCAAGGATGTTCAGAACAAATATCTGGATCGTTGGGTATGTCCTCCAGAAAAGAAGAGAACTTCTGGAGCTTTGGAAGTCAGTAGGCTGGCAGGACAGAGTGTGTGCCAAGGCAGGAGCCGAGTCTAAGAAGCGATGATGTTAGGAAGGATCTGTCCATAGAGCAACCTTAACTTCCCAGGGGATAATTTACTTTCACACTTCCTCCCCCCCCCAAATGCATCTGCTCTAGGAACAGGAGCATTTGGGAAGGCCATTCTCACTGTGGACTACACATCAGAAGAGAAAGCAAGCTGGTGGAAAGGAAAGAAACAACGGCATGGAGCAGAGACAGCCTTCTGCCCCTGCCAACAAGGCCCAAAACTTGGACAGAGCGCAGGGCAGGCAGGAGGCTTCTCCCTTTGCCATCTCTCTTTGCTCCTGAGAGAGACCCAGCTCACCCGAGAGGAAAGCACGAGCCTCACAACAAGGAGGGGAGAATGAATCTGAGATGTTGAGATACTGGGTTGCTTTGTCACCCAAAGCTGAAGAGACTCCCAGCACCTCCCAGCCCAGCATTCTGGTCCTCCAGGAGTGAGGATTGAGGGATGGAGGGGAGGGTGGAGATGCATATAGCTGGGGGTGACGGATAATCCAGCCTCAGCACCGAGTGACTTTCTGGCTGAGCGTGATGAGAGCTCCAAGCTCCACAGATGTGCTGTCCTCATGTCATCACCCTCTTGGGGCCACAAATTCCTCATGGCAACCACACACCAGGAGAGGACAAATTCCTACATATCAACTGCTGAGTCTCAGCCACTAATGTCTGGGGAGAAATCACCGGTGAGGCCACCTCAGCACCTGCACGCCAGCAGAGCCCTGGCACCCCAAGGGTCTCCGGAAGGTGGAGGGGAAGACTCTCTGAATCAAGAGATGTGTGTGCACCTCACTTCTGCTGTTTCTGTCCACCAGCTCCTACATACTGGCATGTAGGGGGTCCCAGCATGGACCAGAAGATGCTGCTGCAGAGCCCAAGCTTCACTGAAGATGCCTGTACCCTTTTTGAAGCCTAAGGCTGTGCCCAAGCCCTCACTCACACCCAGACTGCCTTTTGGGGACGCATGCTCCAGCCAGCCCAGGTTCAGGCTCCAGCTGTGCCTGGTAGAGCACAGCCTGCCGACACTGGCAACTTCTGCACTAAAGGAGCGAGAGCAGGACCAGCCTCACCCCTGCCCCTGCCTTGTCTGCTCCCCTGCCTGATGCTGCTCCTCCTCCGCCGTCTTCCCTGGGGGTCCTCAGGCAGGATGTGCACCCCAGCACCACTGGGCAGCACACTGCAGTGTGGCTGGGTCCAGCCACACCAGAATCAAGTCTCAAAGACCAGCTTGCTTAATGCTCAGTGGTATGTTCTCTTGGCTGTCCTGGGAAACAACCACCATCACGTGAGAGAAAACCTGCATGCAAGCAGTGCTGAGAGCCCACATTCCTCACCTGTGGGTACTACACAAGGACATCAAAGGCAGCATGACCCTGCTTTGCACAGGCATATTTCAACATTTCTGATGCCTCCAGATATGCCCTATTTCAGGGTGCCTGGGCCCAGGGAACTGTAACCGTACCCAAAGTGAAAGAAAAGCACAGGGGATTGCTAAAGACAGCTTCTAGCTGCCTGCCTGCTTGCACCTGGAGCGGATACCTGCAGAGTGCCTGTGCCATAGGGTCAGCACTGCCTCAGGACACCCAGCACTGGTCTCCAGCATGGCCCCCTCACCCAGAGCACAGCCAGCCCTGGGGGTGCACAGCAGGGCTCCACTGGAAAGTCTCTCCCAGGACTCTGTCTCACAGCCCAGAAGAAACAGTCAGAGGAGCAGATTTCACCAACAGCCCTGTCCTGGCAAGGGATCCTACCCATCGCTGGAGGGGCAGCCACCCAGGGGGGGCCAGCAAATGGCTCAAGCTCTGCTCAGAGGGCAGAAGCTATCTCAGCAGGCTGGAGGGCCCCATGGGGGGAGGGGGGTGGTGCAAACTGTGAGAGCGAGGGGTGGGAGAGAAGGAGGATGATGACAACCTCAGGAGAGGAGACAAGGCTTTTCTGCGTGAAAGACTCCATGCTTAGGGAAGCTCCGTGCTCAGATGTAAAATCGTCTGGGGTGTCCTCTTCCATCGTCTGTGCCAGCATGGAAACCCCAGCACCCATGGGGAAAGAGAGAGAGAGAGACAGACAGAAAGACAGAGAGAGAGAGAGAGAGAGAGCATGAGAAGGAATGAAGGAAAAAATGGTGGGTAGGTGGGTGGATGGGTAGATGGATGGGTGAACAGAGGTCACAGCTATGCCAGCTCTAGATGCTCCATTTAAATCTCTGCACTTTATATATTTGCTTGTAAAAGAGATGTGGGGTGAAGTCCCTCCTTCCTCTTCCCAGCTCAGTGCTTTGATAAGGAGCTGTGAGCTCACCTCTGCCCGGGTCACCCTGCAGCCCTGGGGACCAACAGGCGCACGTGCGCATCACAAATCCCCCACAGAGAGCTCCTGGCACAGCCACCCGGCAGCACCCCACACCCTCCTCGCAGCCCAGCCCCATATCCTCATTTGCTCTGCAAGACTGTCCTGGGAGGGAGCCAGGGCAAAATGGGCCCCGTGTGTGGCGTCCACCCTGCCTGGAGCAGGCATTGGACTGGCTCCAGAGCCCCCGTGGGGGAGAGAACACTGCGGAGGGGAGCAAGTAGGGAGGGTCCCTGGCAGGGACAGGACATCCAGGCTGGCAACCAGGAACCCAGCGCCACAGAGCACCCAGCTGTGCCACATCTGCGCCCCTCACGCAGCACCAGGGGCTCTGCATGCCCTGGCAGCCCCACTTCCAACTCTCCAGGAGCCTTCCTTTCACACTCACGGTCCCACTGCAGAGCCAGCAGGCAAAATGCCAGGGGAGGAGGACGTGTCTGCAGGATGCCAGTGCGGCACCACTCACCCCTCTTCCTACTCCCACCACCCAGGTCCTGGCTGCTAAGAGCACCGTGGGGCACCTCTGCACAGGTGCTTGGTCCTGCTCTGCTGAGGACACCCTTTGGGCAAGAGCTGCACTGGGCACTGCCACGCAGCAGCCCTGCTGGTACGAGGGGTGAGGAAAGCCCCATCTCATGGACCAACAAAGCCACAGCCCAACTCTCAGGTACCCCCAAAACATAGCCCTCCAGAGAAGGATGAGAAGTTCAACCCCATGCCTGGGCACAAGGGGAGATCACTACCAACAGTGTGAAAATGGTTAGCTCGTTACAAAACTTAGAGACAATGGTCTGGCCAAATGTCCCCTTCCTCCATCCCATGTCCCCACCATGTAATTTCCACCATGCTCCCCCAGGGTAGTGCAGGAGGCAGAGACACAGAGCCCAACATGTGAGGAACACTTCCCCATGAACAACCTGATCCCCTCCATAAGAGAAGCAGCAGAACAAACCTCGCTGGCCTTTTCTGGGGTTCCCTTTGGTGTTTCATCCTCATGCTTGGGTGAGGAAGAGGCTGGTGAGGAAGGCAGCCTCCTGTCCCGGTCCCTGTGAACCAGCTTGCTGTTGGGCTCCTTCAGGGTCCGTTTCAGCTCATTGATGCTGGCCTGATGCTTCAGCAAAACATCTTCCGGCTTGTCTAAAAACTTGGGGAAGGAGAGAGGAAGGTAACTATGATTAAAGAACCAGTCAAGGCAAAAGAGATGATCAGGGGCACTGGGAGGATTTGCTTCACACTGGGCTTGACTTTAGGGGATCAAGAGCTGAATGAACAGCGTGTCAGACCACCCTGGTCTGCAGTTCTCACTAAGACCATTGCAGGGAGCAGCAAAAAGGAAGCATGTGGCCGAACGCGGGCTTCCCTCCATGAAGGGCAAAGCATGCCCGTTTGGTATCTCCAGCACAGCCTGTTGAGGACAAGCTAAGCCACCTGGAGGGAGAGAGTGGGCTCTCCCTTGGGATCAGAAGGTGATAGGGCTTTATTAGAAATACCAGCAGCCTCCTCTGCTGCTCTCTCCTGCCAGGCACAAAGGGAGCCTGGGCCTCTGTCCCAGCAGGGCAGGAAACTGGCATTTCCAACGGAGCTCCTTCAAAGTGGGCTTCTGCCAAAGGGCAGGTGGTCAAGGGCTGGTCAGAGATGTCCAGCATGGATCCAAGCCTGGATCACCATGGACCAGCCTGGGCCCAACGGCAGCCTGGGGTGGGGCCTGGCCTGCTGTGGAGAGAGGACAGCTCAGAGCACTCAAGTGCAAGGTGGGGTTTAGGCGTTAGAGCATTGGTTTGTGATGGTACAGGTACCAGGGTGGCTCCCCTCATCCTGCCGCAGAGGTGGGCAAACTGGCTCAGAGCAAGAGCAAGAACCCTGGCTTCTGCTTCAAACTCAAGCTCAAACTTCTTTTGAGGTTTGAAAGGAGTCACCTAAAATACCTCTCTGGTATTTCTCCTCAGCAACAACCCAGAGACCGAAAAGAGTCCCACGAAAAACCCTACCAAATTTTCCGGATCCTGAAGGCTCACTGTAACTCATGAAAAAACTCCCCCCGTGGACCCGCATGTCTGAGCTGTGGAGAAGTGCTTCATGGTTTGCCCACCTCTGGGCTCGGGGTGTGCCGGGGGCCGGGGGAGCAGCACATGCACATGCAGTGGGGCAAGCAATGAGGCGAGCAGGGGAGGGACCGGGACCGGTGCCCACCGCCCCGGCGGGGTCTACCCTGCGTTGCCAAGTGGGACGCTGAGGGCTGTGTGGTGCCAGCACAGCAAACCCCATTGCCTGGCCGTGTTTGCCCCCATTGACAGCTGCAGCGAGGATCTACGTCCCACTGTGAGCAGAGGGGAAACCCCCAGGGAGCAGCCATGGATTTTAGGCTGGGATGAATCGTTCCCAGTGGGGGGGCCACCGCGGACACAGGAGTTTGTGCAGGGGATGGCAGAGCCTCCCTCTTCTCTGTGACAGCCCCCTCTCAGGCTGGGCAGATGCAGGCAGCTGCCCTCTGGCACAGGGGGTGGGTGCCAGTGCCTGCCCCCACAGGCAGCTGCGCAGGCGCTGAAGGCAGCTCAGAGACTTATTTGCCCCCAGCAGGGTTGGACGGCAGCTGCAGCGCTGCAAGGAGCTCCAGCCCGGCTCTCTGCGGAGGGGAGCCTCGCTGCAGGAGCGGGGGGGGCTGCAGGAGAGCAGAGCCGCTGGGCAGGGCAGGTGAAGGAGCAAGTTCAGGTTAGGCAAAAGCAGAGCACGGGTCGGGGCGCCAGCGGGAGGGATGGGACCAGCCTGCACAGGTGAGCTAGGGACGCAGGGCTGGACAGAGAGGAGACACGAGGCGAGGACATGGTGGAGCCAGTAACACGAGCAGAAGCCAGGTCTTCCCAACGGGCCAAGGACTCGGCATGGGGGCCTGGCCATTGCACCTTGGGAGGGCTCTTGCTCACACGTATGATTAGGACTACCTTACTTAGTGGGATAGAAGATGCCGTGTGCAGGCTGGGGCAGATCCCCAGCTGTCTGCTCATTGGGCTTCTCTAGTATCCAACCCCCCGCCCTGGTGCATCTTGTATTCCAGTAAATAGGGTGACACACAGTGTTGCTTTGGAAAGGATGGATAATATGATGCACCAATGAGGACTAAGATACTCCAGAGAGAGAATACCTCCTGCTTGTGCCTGGGGGTTGTTTCGTGCTCCGGCTGGCAGCAAAGAAAGGGTTAAAAGTAACCAGCAGGGTCAGTCGAGGGAACTTGTCACAAACGTCACAGTTAAGTCAGTGGGCTGGTAGGGCGCAGAAGGACCGGACCCCCCTCCCCTTGCAGCATGGGGCTGAAATGGGCTGGGGTGTCCCTGGGCCAGCCTAGTGGCTAGGACAGGGAGTGGGTGGGCTGTGCCTGGGCAGTGGCAGGCATGAGTGGGCACTGGTGTGCCTGGCCTGTCCCCATCCCTATCCCTGTCCCAGAGCAGAGCTGTTCCCAGGTCCAGCCCTGCCTGGGGACAAGCCTTGAGACCGCCTGGTGGGCACTGGGGAATCGGAGTTGAGCCGAGCCCCTGTGACAGCCCCACTTCCACCAGTGAGGCCAAGAGCCATGTCCCAAGGGTCCCACCAGCCTGGGGCACAGCTGGCAGAGAAAGGGCTGCAGGGACCATGCCCCACGGTGACCCTTCCTGCCTGCAGCCCAGCCCTGCTGCCTGTGCCCAGTCCCCTGCCTGCCCTCTCCAGGTGTGAGCCAGCCTACCCTTCCACCTCCACCCTCCTCTGCCCGCTTCTTCTGTACCTTTAGCTCCTTTATTTTTGTTGGGGTGGTCACCTCCTCGTCCTCCATCTCAGACCGTCTCCTGCTGCCAAACTCACCGTCCTCATCTTGCTTCTCACCCTCCGCCCCGGCGTCATGGTTTTCACTGACGGAGGCTGGGCGCGAGAACTCTGCCCGTGGGGGAGAGCCTGGGTCACCCCAGCCCTGCCACCCCCAGCCCCCCAGCCTCAGCCCCCCAGCCTCTGCCAGCTCAGACCTGGAGGCTGACGAGCTGCTTCCTGGTGGTCCCAGGGGTCCCAGAGCACAGGGAGCCAGGGGAGCCCCGTCCCCATGCTGCCCGACCCCAGCCCTGCCATGTCCCCCTGCTCACGCGCAGTCTGAGCTATCACTTGGGGTGGGGACAGACCCTCTACCATGGGGATGCAGGTGGGGACAGCCTCCAGAAGGAAGCCCGATGGCTACTGTAGCCCTGCCAAATGGGTTTGCAGAGATGAGCTGAAGAGCATCCCCCACGCTCCCGCCAGCGGACCAATCTCCTGCCCCCTCCCCAATTTGGGGCATACCTCCATCAAGGCTGCGAGACATGGTGTACCGTTTGCTGGAGGAGCGCTCGAAGAAGGGAGCCGGGCGGTCGATGAGGGCACTGGCCTGCCGTGTCTGCGCCTGCGTTCGCCCACTGTAGCGAAACTTGGAGCCCATCACCAGGAAGCCCTTGGGGGGTGGCTCCGGGGACACCAGCCTAGGGGTGAGAAAGGTAGAGTGCTGTCAGCAAGCCCCAGCCATGCGCCCCCGGCGTTGTCCCCCATGTGTACCCACTGCGGCAGAGGCAGGAGCATGTCTGCCTCCAAGAAAGGAGGCCTGGAGAAGGTCTGGAGAAAGTCTCCTCACCTGAAGAAGGTGTGATGCTCTATGCAGACCTTCCAAAGACGCTTGGCGGAGCGATGGTTGGGCAGCTTGAAGCCAATGGTGCTCTCAAACTGTTCATACTTGGGGGAGACAGAGACAGGCCATTACAGGCAGATCCTGCCCTAGAGGACATGATGGGATGGGACCTGCCTTGCCAAGGTGCTGAGGTTCCCCTGGCAGGAGCCATGACAATGCAAAAAAAAGTCTTCTTCAACGCAGTGCTGGAAAGTCCATGCCCAGCCCCACTGGGTGGTGGGATCATGCCCCCACACTTTTGGCCTAAGCACTTTCCTCAACTGTAAATGGCTTTTCAGTGCAAGATAAATTCCCTAAGGAAACAAAAACCTTTTACAGCTCGTTTTGGCAAGAGGGCATCACTCTCCATTTTAGATGCGCTGTCCTTGCCCTCCTGCCCGCTGGAAAACATGGGTGGAAATGCATTCTCCCATCAGTGCACATAAAAGTGAAAAGAGTGAAAATAAAGTTGGAAAACAAACGAAAAAGCCTCCTGATGGTTTTTTGTGAAGCATGGAAGACACATCAAAAATGGCCCTCAACCCCCCTTCCTGGGCAACCTCCCTGCGCCAGTGGGGTCATGGCATCTGGCTAGTGGGGGAAGGAGCCTGGCATGCCCTCAGCCTGCTGAAGTCACTTTGCCAGTGAGAAAATGAGAGCATGAACAAGAAAGCACTTGCTGAAAGCCTCCATGCGCCACACGAGATCTCTTGGCTCTCTTGGCCAGTGTGGTCACTAACTTGGGACCCTTGCAGCAGAGGCTGGAGCCAGGTGACGACTTCCCTGTCAGGCAGCCCCAGTCCAGCAGAGCAGGCACTGTGCCGTGCCCTGGGGCTGCACTGGCACATGGCACCCACCTCACCCGGGCGGATCTTGATGTAGAAGTTGCTCCTCTTGTAGGAAATTTTGAGGATCTTGGGCCAGGCGAAGCGGTTGATCCTCAGCCGGTCCCTGTAGATGAGGAGGCCGTTGGCGCAGACACCCAGCATGATGTCAATACCCTCTGAGTCCTGGAGGAGGCAAGAGGGACAGGAGGGGACTGCACAGCTGCCCAGTAAGAACCAGTCTAGCCAGCAGTGCCGTGCTCCCTCCTGCTCAGTGCTCTGCTATTGGGGACCGGCTGACAGAGAGGTCGCTGAATCACAGACTGGTTGAGGCTGGATCTCTGGAGGTCCTCTGGTCCAAAGCAGGGCCACCCAGAGCTGGCTGCTGAGGACCGTGTCCTTGTTGAACCTTCATTGTGGGAGGAAGGAGCTGGGCAGGGAAGGGTGTGCAGGCAGCAGGGCAGGATGGGGTGGCACTGCCCATCGCTCTGGCAGCCCCACGGCCCCATACCTTGGCATGGTGCAGGTCCACCCCATACATGGAGAGCTTCTTGGCGTTCTCCAGGAAGTGGATCTCCGCTTCCCCAGGGGTCATTCCCCTGCAGGGAGACAGAGAGGGGACACGTGGCCAGGCATCCCATTGGGTGTGGGCCAGCTGACTGGTGCCTTTCTCGCCACCAGCCTGTCCTCTGCTGGGGCTCACCGGTAGGTCTTGTGCAACTCCATGATGCGCTCCTCCAGCTCCCGCGTCTGGTTGGGGGCGAAGCGGAGCTCGCTGACGTAGTTGCCCACGTGCTCCTCGGCATCGTAGTCACCCAGCTCAGCCTGCACAGCGTAGGAGCCCAGCAGGGCATGCGTGACAAAGGAGCAAGGCAGGCGCCCCGTGATGATGTCCGCACGGAGCTGCAGGCACAGGTAGTATCTGCAGGAGGGGGCAGAGGGTGAGAGCGGGGTGGAGGCGTGTGCCCTCCATAGCAGGCTGAGGCTCCCCAGGAAGCAGTAGCGTGCACCCCACCTTGCACTGCTCTCTGTGGGGACCGCCACCTCCCACAGCCACCTTCCTGGCCCACTCTGTGTGATTTAGACATGCCACATGCAGCGGGAGGGCAGTGAGCCCCCAGACATCCTCTGGCTGCCCACATCCTGCCTGAGCCCTGTCCCTCCACACGCTCCCAGCCGATCCCCTGGGAGCAGCCCCAGCAGCTGTGCCCATGGAGAGGTGGTCCTCACCTTGTGATGTCCTCCGTGAGCTGGGCAGGGTCTGGAGGGTAAAACTTGACAGTGAAGGCGAAGTTCCAGGGCCCACCTAGGGAGGGGAGAGAGCAGTAAGGGCAGCACCCACGCTGGCTCCATGCAGGCGTGCAGGAACATCCAGGCATCCACTCAGGGTCCTGCTACTCTCCCCAAGCCCAGCACAGGGCAGGGACAAGGGGGCTCCAGAAGCTGTTGTGAGAACAGCCATTGGGACACCAGCATGATTTGGTTAATTCTCCCCAAACCCCTGGGAAGAGAAAAGCATCACAACTTCAGAAGCCATCAGCTCAGCGTGACTACCAACGTCACAGCAAAAGCTTCAAATGTCCCAGAAGGTGACACCTTTGGCAACAGCCCTTCTGCTGCCCCAGCAAGGCAATATCATGGGCAAAGGCACCCCAGGACCTGTCCCAGCAAGCCCCCCGCTCTTCTCCCCATCCCTGTCCTCCCTGCTCAGGGCAGGTGGGGATGGCACTCAGAGTGGGACCAGGTCTCAGCCAGCTCTCTGGTGGCATAGACAGGGTCCTTTGCCCCCCACGCCTGTTACGATAAGAGGAGCAATGGGTAACAGGCAGCCGAATGAGCAACAGCATCACTGTCCCCAGGCCAGCTGCCAAAGGTCCCCTCCAGGGCAGGTGGGGAGGGGACCCACCAGAGGACAGCCACGGCCAAGCCATCCAGCAGCCCCATGGGATGCCCCAGGGCTGGGAAGGATGGACCTTCCCAGGGCACTTACTGCGGATCTGCTTCTTTATCTCCTTGGAGGGGTCCAGCCAGTTCTGCAACAAGGAGACAGCAGGTCAGGGAGGCCCCCCACCATGGAGGGGATGGCCACAGAGGGACCCCCTGTGCTCACCTTCTGGCTGTCTGAGTCACAGAAGGTGAGGCCGAAGTAGTCCTTCTCCAGGAGGTTGAGATGCTCACACACCATGTCAAAGAGGACCTGGCCTCGGGCGTGCTTCTGTCAGAGACATGGAGAGACTGATGGTGAGTCGGTTCCCTTGTGCTCCTGAAGATCCGGCAGGTGCAGGCAGGGAGCACTGGGGAGGGTCAAGGGCAGCCCTGGCCCTCCAGGTGACCACCAAAAGGTGCTGGGCTGCCTTTGAGAGCAGCCCCCTCACCCAGCAGCACCACTCTGGGGACACACAGGCAGTTCCTGAGCTGCAGGGACGAGGCATGATCGAGCCCAGCCAGTGTGGTGCAGGCAGCAGGTCCCATGGGCCAGGGAGGACCCGGTGCCCACCCAGCTCATCCCCCATCACATCAGAAGAGTGATGCCAAACCAGAGAGAAGTCCAGCCAGCCCAGGCACCTCTGCTCCAGACCAGCCAAGCTGGGACAAATATGCCCCAGAGCTTGTGACGGCCAGCGCTGCCCATGGGACAAGCTCCTTCCCAACACCCTCCCTGCTGGTGCCGGTGGCGGCTGGGTCCCGAAGCATGGCATGACAAACAAGAGCCATGAAGAGCCCAAGCCACACACAGGGATGGAGGGCACCCTCATTATCTGATCCTTCGAGTTCCCCTGAATTTCCCTTCATTACTGGTGGCAGCGACGCCCAGGTTTGCTCATGGAGATGGGAGAACAACCTCTCCCATGTATGTTTCTCCCCTATTTACAGTCTTACAGCCTGGCAGCTTCTATCTCTCCTCTCCCAGGCATCCATTTACCAGAGCACCTTCACAACACGCCCCAGGGATGGCAGCTCAGGGCACCAAGCGGCACAGCCCCGGTGGCTCGCTGCCCCCAACTGCAACCCTGGGCTCCTCCTGCCCTGAAAAGCTTTTCAGCAGTTGCAGTCACCCTTCCTGGGTCTCCTCCCTCCTGCTGACCTGGATTTGGAAGGCAGGGGCTCACCCACGGCATGTGCCAGAGTATTACACTGAATGGTTTGACTCCCCTTTTTGATTTTTACTGAATTAGGCCTTAATAAAGCACGTGGGCAAGGCACAACTATTCCCACAGGGCTTGCGAGAAAGAAAGAAAAAATGAGGCACCAGCCTTTCTACATTAAATCCTCTCCCCTATGCCCCAGGTGGCTTTTTTAGAGAGCAGCAGCTCTCTAAAAGTCGACCCCATCCTTTGCATCGCAACAGCAGAGAGCTCGTCCTTATCCTTATCCATGCCCAGCAAGGAGCATTGCTCTGCTCAAGAAGTTGCCAGTGAGCCTGCAACCCGGGTTTCTGCTTGCATGCTGGTTTTGCTTGGCCAAATGCTATGGGGACAGCCAGGGGAAGGACGACCCCACCAGGGCTCACACAAGCTGCTCCTGTGCCCCGTCAGCCCCCTGCAGTCCCTGGGGTGCTCCGCTCCTTTTCTTCTGTGGGAGGGCTTTCATCTTCGTGACAACCCATCTTTCCACAGCTTTGTGACAAATTTTACCACTATAGCAACAGTCAGGGCTGTTGGAACGTGCAGATCAAAGGCCCTGCTGCCTGTGCCATGGGCAGGGGGCCAGACCCTGCCACTGCTGGCTGCCTCACTCGTCCCAGGCAGCCACAGTGAGCAGGCGGCCACGCTCCTTACGTTCATCAATCCTGCGCAGCCAAGACCCAGGGGAGGCAGGACCTGCATACAGATGCAGGTCCACTCTGTGCAGGCAGCTCCGAGCTGCTGCCAACAAAAACCCGTCTGCCCACTCGCCAGCAGCAAGTGCAAAGGTCTCCTGAACAACCTCAGCTTTTGCATTTTTAAGCAAAGTTGCCAGTCCTTAAAAATGTCCTTTCCACCAGGACAATGCCGCAGGTCAGAGCAGCACTGCCTTCCCCAACCTGCAGGCACGAGACGGCAGCAAGCGCTGGGGACAGAAACAGGCACTCCCAGCAAGTACTTCTCCTCCCAGCTGCCTTTGCCCCAGCAGCAGGGCCACAGGACCCTTCCACAAAAACCAGCCTCAACTCCTAATTTAATCCTGGATGTCCCCCAGCCTGTCCTAGAAGGGAGAGGTCCCCATGCTGACAGCGGCTGAAGCAGCCCCGCAGCATCTCCCAATGCGGAGGCAGCCACGGGCAGGTGCCAGTCCCTTCCGTCCCTCCCTGCGGTGACAGCCACTACCAGGGAAATGCGCTCCGTGGTGCACTGCACACCCACGTGCAATCATGCACGCCCACACCACACACTTGGGATGCTGCACAAATAGTGAGTGGCCTACACACTCAGAGCAGGGTGCTGGACCGCCTGCCTGGGCACACCGCTCTGCCTGCACACACGAGGATGCAGCCACAAGGATGTGCATGTGTATCACCCTTACGTACACATGCACACACACACACATGCATTCACGACACTGCCAGGCTCTGACACACCTCCCCGTGTGGTCCCTGGCCTGCCAGCTTTATGGGAAGGGACAGCAAGGGATGAGAAGTTGAACACAGAGAGGATGGACGCAAACCCGCCTGGGGCAGCCGTGAAGGTCCACGCATGTCAGCCTCTTTGCACCAACAGATGCACACACATCTTTCGCCTTAGCAGGCGGGACAGCCAACGCGCTGTGCTCTTGCGGTGTTGGAAGACAGGCTGGTGCATGGACATGTCACGCACATATTGTCAGGCTGAGCTCTATCCCCCATCTATTAAGCTTCTGATTTTTAGACACTGTTTTCTATTGGGAGCAGCTACCAAATTTGGATTCACTGGGCTGATATTCCCTGCTAGGGTCTGTCTTTCCAGATTTTTTCCTTATTTTGAAATTTCAACTGGAATAGCAATTTCTGTGGGTCCTTTTCCCCAGGACAGAGGTACTACAAAGCTGTGCTTGGAAGAGCCCTGACACTGGGACTCGCTAGGCTGGGCAGGGTCCCCGGCCTGAGACACGTCCGCCCTTTGGTGCCAGCACAGCCCCTTGAAGCTGGGACTCACCTCCACCTCGCATTCGTACTCGGAGGCATCAAGCAGGGTCACTCTGCAGAGGGCACTCTTCACTTTCTTGGTGGTTTTCTGGGGTGACTTCTGGGTCTTGCTGGGGGTTGTTTTGTCAGAGAGCCCGTCTGTCTCGCTGTAGTCCTTCTCCTCCATTTCTGTGCCCTGGAGCAGGGAGACACACAGGGTTACCCGGCACCACTACCAGGCAGAGGGATGGGGAAAGCCCTCCCAGCAGAAGAAGAGGAGCAGGCAGAAGAGGGCACCTGATGGAGAGGAGACTGATGACCTCTTAGGAGTCCACAGCCAAGCCCAGTTCCCCCACCCCATGCCACTGGCACAACCAGGGCCCCTGGAAAATGGACGCCCATGAGCCTGGGGTCAGTTCAGCACCCGAAACCTCCCTCCCCAACTACCTGGTGCAGCAGGCAGGGACAGGGCAGCACCGAGCCTGCTGGGAGCAGCACAGCTCCCCAGCTGACATTAGAGTGCAGCTGCTGCTCCAGCCCTGCCAGGGGCAGCTCAGTCCTGGGACACAGGGCCACCCACTTCCCCCCCATGCCCCAGTTGGCAGCCACGGCAGTGCCACTTCCAGTACAGTCAGCACTTCGGGCTGCCGTACTGCTCATTCTGCCTGTCCTGCCTGCAAGGACCCGTGCAGGCAGCTGGGAGGCAGCCGGCAGGGCCCAGCCACTGCCCTGGTTGTAGGGGGCTCCCCTCTGGGATGTTCCCCCAGGGCTGACAGCACAGGGGAAGGTGCCCACCTCACCAGGCTCCCTGCAGCCCCCGCGCTGCAGCAAGGACATGGCGATGGGCAGCAGAGAGCGGTGGCACGTCCCCTTCCCCCGCTATGTCTTCCCCTCTGCTGCATCTCATGGCACCTGGCTGTCATCCACTCACCGGCTCTGTATTTCGGGCATCAGACTGTGCCCCGGGCTTCTCATTGACCTCAGCGTCTCGGCTGGCGGGGTTGGTGGCTGCGGTGGTGGGGCCCTGTGCAGCCGCCTCCAGCTGCTGCTGCGGAGCCTCCTCCTGTGCGTTCTTAACCTCCGAACCGGGGCCCGTCTCCGTCGTCATGGCCGCTGGTCACCCTGCTCTCCCACCACCATCCACAAGGAGAGACAGGAGGTGTCACCCGGGCGCACGGGGATGGAGGATGCTGGCCAGGCAGCCAGCAGCCTGCGATGCCCCGATCGTGTGGGCAGGTGTGGGACCTTCCTGCACGCACAAATCCGCTGCCAGACACCCGGCTCCCTGTCTGCACTAGGAAGTGGCTTTGCAAAGGGCCAGCGGTGTGGGGAAGGACACTGGTGGCAGGGACCCACCGCACTCACAGCAGTGTGGGGCTGGCCACAAACCCCTGCTCACCCCAGCCCTGGGGCCTTTGGTACCTTCACTAGGTACCTTTCACTCATTTTTTATGAGTGGAAGGGTTTATTCCAGGAGGAAAAACCAGGCTGTGAGTCAGATTAAAGGCTGCACTGACACGGGAAATTGCAAACATGGACAACTCCACATATTGCATCCGGGATGGCTGGTTTTTTTCCCCTCTGGACTTCCCGGCAGCAGCAGCATGCTGGGTTCCCACGGCCAGCGTGGCCGGACCCTGCACAGCAGTCAGGACAAAACCTGCCTCCAGCTCCAGCTGCCTGTCCCATACAAGATGCAAAAACAAACCCGGGGCCAGGAACAGGGGAGGGGAAGGCATGGCATTTTCCGTGCTGGGGAGCTCAGTAACATGTTTTTGAAACCTTTTTGGTTTTGAAACTTTTATGCAAATGCAACGTGGGGCTGGTGAGGGCTCCTGGGACAGTCCATGCATGCACAGGTCATCGAGCACCCTTTGTGACCATCACCCATCTGCCACTTGGGCTGCTCAGGCACCACCAGCTCCCCATTGCTGGGCTCCCCAGGCCACCATGCAGGACCAGCTGGGTTCGCCACCACCGGAGTGTCTGAGGGCTGTGGCTGTGGCTGGATGAGATGGTTCAGTCAACAGCATCTGCCCACAGTCACATCACCTACCTTGCCCACAAAGCATCCACATGAGCAGCCCAGAGTAATGCCTGCAACATGAGAAAAACTGCACTTTTTTGGAGTGTGGAAGCCCATATGGGATATTTCTGATCTCTGTCTCTGGAATGACAGCCCACGTGGCATGGGCAGGGAGCCAGCTTCTCCCTGAGCTGCCAAACCCTGAACTTTGCCCCAACCCTAGCAGCACTAATGCAAGGATGAGGTCCCAGCACAACTCCAGGCCACGGACCCGGACACCCTGGGGCTGGAGTTGTTGCTTGGTGACATGACATCCCACCACCATGACCTCCTGTAAGTCCCAACTACCTCAATGCTGTTCTAGAAGATATGGGAGAGCAAGAGCCCAGTCCGGACCATGACCTAAGGCAGGCAGGGAAAGACCACTTTTAGAATCACAGAATGGTTTAGATTGGTAGGGACCTTCAAAAACCATGTAGTCCAACCCCCCTGCCATGGGCAGAGACACTTTCCACTAGACCAGGTTGCTCAAAGCCCCATCCAACCTGACTTAGAACACTTCCAGGGATGGGACATCCACAGCTTCTCCAGGTAACCTGTCCAGTGTCTCACCACTCTCATTGTAAAATATTTCTTCCTTACATCCATTCTAATCCTACCCTCTTTTAGTTTAAAACCATTACCCCTGGTCTTGTCACTACAGGCCCTGGTAAAAAGTCTTTATGTCTTTCTTTAAGCCCCCTTTATACAGTGAAAGGCTGCTGTAAGGTCTCCTCAGACCCTTTTCTTCTCCAGGCTGAACAACCCCAGCCCTCTCAGCCTCTCTCCATAGCAGAAGTGTTCCATCTCTCTGACCATTTCCGTGGCCTCCTCTGGCCCCACTCCAACAAATACATGTCTTTCTTGTGCTGGGGATCCCAAAGGTAGATGCAGTACTGCAGGGGGGTCTCACCAGAGCAGAGGGGCAGAATCCCCTCCCTTGACCTGCTGTCCATGCCGCTGGTGATGCCACCCAGGATACAGTTGGCTTTCTGGGCTGCAAGTGCACATCACTGGCTCATCTCCAATTTGTCACCCACCAGTACCCCCAAGTCCTTCTCCACAGGGCTGCTCTCAACCCACCCAGCCCCCAGTCTGTGCTGGTACTGGGGACTGCCCCAACCCACGGGCCCACTTCTCTAGCCTGCCAAGTCCTTCTGGATGGCATCCCGTCTCCCTGGTGAATTGAATGTGCCCTCAGCTTGGTGTCATCCGCAAACTTGCCGACCTCCTTTTACAAAGAAAACACATCTCACCATAGCTCATCCCTCCTCTGCCTTTCAGATGTCCTCAGCACAATGGGGAGATCTGAAACCTTACCCAGAAAAACTGCTAAAACTGGCTCCCAGGGGTGGGAGAGGACAGACAGGAGGCAAGGGGCAGAGAAGACAGAACGAGTCAGCCTGTGCCTCCCATAGGGCAGTGACGCTGCTGCTGGCTGCACTGGCCAAGCAAGTACTGTGCAGTCACCACAGAAGGACTTGGTTCACACACCAAAAGAGCCAGGATTTCATCCCCTGCCCCCAGGCCACGCTCCCCCCAGCCAGAACAGGCAGGACAACCTGCCACTGCCCCCTGAGAAACATCAGCTCAGCTTCTCCTAACAGATCCCAGTGCTCAGCCAAGGGCACAAGATTTCAAAGGTCACCAGTAGTTTATTTTTTTCACAGAGGAAACAGGGCTGCTGTTTTTCCACTGCAAATTCAAGCAGTTGCATGCTCCCAGCTCCAGTCCCTGTGTGGATCATTCCCAACCACTTCCATTTGGATTTCAGCATACAAATTTTTTAATTGATGTGAGATCTCTAAAATGACAACCATCACTTTGGGCCAAAAAACACACTGAGTTTTTCACTCAAGGTTTCTAAACTTTCTTCCAAACTACTTCCCTGCACTGGGAAGCACTGATCCCTGAGGAAGTGATGGGGGTTGTTTAAGGGTGGCAGGCTGGGAATTCATCCCACCTCTCCCAGCCAGCCCTACTTTTGCATATTAAGCTCCAGTTCAAACCTTCTGATGCTCAGCAAGGAACTTGATCCAGGGACCCTAATTTTTAGCTGAAGGAGATGAGAGCACGGCACAGGAGTGCTGGAGTAGCAGAGCCCCAGCAAAGGGGTCTGGCAAGCCCCCAGGGACCATCTCCCTGCTCCCATCGTGGCCTGGCTTCTCCTGCCACCCTGCTTTGGGATCCTGGCCACAACCCCCTTTCCCTGGTCCAAGCACAACTTGGCCCAGCCACACACTCTCCCTCCTGCCCCACCTGCTGCAGGTGCCAACGGGCTCCCCAGCAGCACCCGTCCCCCCCGCCTCGGCAGGGAGACGAGGATCAGCACGGGCTCAGAAGAAGCACAAGCACCAATGGGCCCCGTCCCAGGAAGGGCCCATTGACCCCATCCCTGTGGCATTGCTCCTGCCCCAGCAGCGTGGAACACAGAGGAGGGAGGAATGAGCCTCTCCATGCTCCCAGGGCAGGACAGGCTTGGGGAGGAGCAGGAAGCCTCTCAGTCTCTTGGCTTGCAGCCATGCTGGGAAGGCTCCAGTCCCCCACATGGGGTTGCAAACTCATTGCAGGGGTAACAGGGTCCGAGAGATGCCATGTGGGAGATGGGGCTGGCAGGGAAGGCAGCGACCCTGGGGGCACAGCACCGCTGCAGCTGAGCCCCGCAGATGCGCACAGTACCGGCACAGGCAGCGCAGACGGGGGGGGCCATGCTGGCACCGCCATGCTCCTGGGCACAGCCACAATGGCCGCATTCAGGAGCTGGTGAGGCACTGGTGCCACGTCTATGTGGGCAGTGCTGCTGCCTGGGGTTCTCTGCCCACCCTCTGCCTGCCCACGGTGGAGCAGAGCAGAAAGGCCGGGAGCATGGAGCCAGGGCTGCCTGCAGCACTACCGCTCACCCCAACACTACTTGCAGCAACGCAGACAGCGGGACCAGGGGGGGCTCAGGGCTGGCTGGGCACCAAGGGTCAGTGTCAGCCTCAGCCTGGCAGCACCAAACCCCTGGGGATGGCGGCACCCAGCCCCCAGGGCTCGGGCCGGCAGCGGGATGCTGCCACCCTCCCTGCAGCCTGGTCACCTGGACCCAGGGCTGCTGCAGGCCCAACCACGGGAGAAGGACACTGAGGCTGGCATAACTGCCAGCACCCCAACCATTCCCTCTGCCAGGCTGGGGGTGCTGAGCACCCTGGGGGCACCTGCAGGACTCCATAGGGACCTGAGCAGCACTCACTGTGAGGCAGCCAGTGTGACCTGTCCCAGCCCTTTCTACCCCCTGGGGAGCTAGATTTCTTCCCCATGTTCTTTCCTAGAGTGCTCAAGTGCTTCAAAAGCAGATGATGTTTATTATGGGAGCATCTCTGTGCCTTAAGCAGGAACTATCCCTGATTTAAAAGCAGAAAGCACACTTTCAGACAGCAAGAAGCCAGTCATGGAGAGTGCTTGCCATCACACAGCACTTTCTGGATGCAAAACTCACCTCCTGCTGCCCCACCTCACAGGACAGCCCCCCAGGAGACCCTGATGTGGGGGGCCATGGGTCAAGAAAGGACATGGGTCCCAGCATGCTGCCAAAAGGACAGTTTAACGAACATATTTGCCATCATAAACCTTTAGAAGAGGTTTAGACCACAACTGCAGCAAACTTGATTGAGACCACTCAAAATGCTGTCCCAAATCACTTAATTTGTTTCTAAATATTACCGACAGCAGGAGCAGGACCCAATCCAGCAGGGCAGGCAGCCTCTCCAGGCTGTCCCAGCCCTTCCCAGCACCTAGCCTTGCTCATGGATGTTCCCTCAGGAGCAAAGCCAGGGCCAGAGCAGCTCCCATACTGAGGATGGCAGCTGCCCGGGCAGTGGCTGGCAGAGGCAGGAAACAGCGGGCACCATCTCCCCAGACCCTTGCTCTGTACAGGGTACTGGCTGAAGGACTCCTCTGCACCCATGGTCCCTGGTGCCACATGCCGAGCACAACCCTGGTTCTCAGCAAGGGCTGGCTTGCTTCTGCTGCAGTATCACCCAAAATGGGCTAGGGGATATGCTCCTGAGGGCAGACATCAGGTGAAATGGCTGGAGCCGGTTGGAGCTCCAGGCTACTGAAACAGACACATGGGAACCGCAACTGCAAAGAAAGCCTTAGTAGGATCAGAGGTAGAGCTGCTTGTCATGCCTGTAATCTCCTCCCATCATCTCCCTGCCTGCTCCTCCTTCCCTTGGTGTTTTCCTCTCCCCCCCCTTCAAGCTGGAGTGTGGATTCACAGCTTTCCCAGACGCTCTGCCCCCGCACTTCCCTAGCATATCCCAGCTCCAGCCTCTGCAGTGCTCCCCTCCCAGAGCCTTTCCTTCCCTGCCACCTCCAAACAGGCTTTCACCCAAGCCTGCTTTCCCCTTCCCCCTGCCCATTCACTCCCTGCTGCTAGGCTGGTTTTCAAGGCTGAGCATCCCCCTTTGCTCCTGAGCCCTGCTCTCCCCTCCTCGCTCCCTGCTGAGGACACCGTCCATCCATGATGCTTTACTTCTGAAGCATCATGGACATGGGCAGGCATGAGTCTCTGTGCAAAGCCCCATGCTGAGTGCCTGAACAGGTCTCCACGGGCTCCAGTGCAACAGGGCTGCACAGAGCTGGGTAACAACCAAGCAGCCTCCTCCCTTGCCACTGCATTCGGCAGCTGCCGAGGGCCCCGTGGGGCTGATCCTGGCAGCAAAGCCCACTGCCATGCTGCAGGACAGTCAGCTGCTGCAGGACAGACAGCTGCCGCAGAGACAGCTGGAGATGAGCAAGCTGGGCACAGGAAGCACCCTGTGGGGGTGGCCAGTGGCTTCGTGAAACCGGGCAGGGGGTCCAAGTACTTGCCAGCCCCCAGAAACAACAGAGGAGCTCACCAGGGCTGTGGTACCCAGCACCCCTGCCGTGGGGCAGAGGCTGAGCAGGCAGGGGACAGGCAGGACGAGAGCACAGGCAGCATAGGCAGTGCCTTGCAGCCATCCTGGAAACATGAGAGAAGCCCCAGCAAGGAGTCCTGGGTATCTTCCAGGGACACATAAAATGAACAAGGAATGCAGTCCCCAAAGCCCTGGCAACCTGCAGCACCCCTGAGCCCCACTGTCACCCAGCCCTCACCCCCTGGCAGCAGGGGACATGCAAATCGCCAAACTGCTCTGCAGTGCAGTGGGCAGCCCAGAGAGCTCTCCTGGGCTGCTCTGCAGTAAGGCCAAAAAATCATATGAGCTGCCCTGTTTACAGTGAAGGGGGAGGGGATCAGAAATGCAGGGTACCCCCAGCTCCTGGAGACTGCACACCACTCCTCCTCATGCAGGACTGGCAGGGGCAGAGATCTGCAATTCCCCGAACCATTCCCCAGCTGGAAAAGTGCCCTGTCCCCCCAACCCAGGCTCCAGGACCTGAATCCCACCCAGGCTAGTGCTCCCCACGCTGGGCACCCGCTGCCAGCTAAAGCCCAGAGTGTCCCACAGGCAGTCAGCAGCACCGCAGAGCATCCCGCGTAGTTGCCTTCTCCACAGCAGGGCCAGCCCTACCTTGCTGCCAGCTCCCCATGCTTCCAGCACAGCTCGTCACTTCCAGGCTGCTGCTGCGTCCAAGGCAGCGCTTTCTGCAGAGCCGCCTCTTCCCCAACCCCAACACCCCCGCACAGTGATTGATGTGTACCGCAGCTGAGCTGGGAACTGGGCTGCCTTCCCATCCCACTGCTGGGCTCCTGCCTCGCCAGGAGCTCTGTGCCCACACCGCAGCCCCTTGGTGTGGCAGGAGGGTCCCACGTAGATGCTGGTGCCAGCCCCATCCGCCCCCTTGCCTGCAAATACCTGACTCATCCCGGACCAGGCACCAGAGAGCTGGTGCAGGCTGCGATCCTGCCAGGATCCTTCACCGTGCAGAGAGCTCGGCTTCTGCACTGGCTGCTCAGCAAGGAGCTGGACCCACTATACATCTTCATCTCAAGTTAATCCAGCACTTTCCTGCATCACCGCCCCCATCTCTTACACGGGTCCTAGGGCAGCAAACACTGCGCCGCCTCCAAAACACATACCCAGGCACCCCACTTGCACTAGTCAGCTTGGAGATGTACCAGCAGCGAGAGCTGAACAGAAGCTCTTTCATCACCGCTGTCCACAGTGAAGTGCAGAGCGTGACATGCAGCACATCCCTGCCTGCAGGGCACGTGGCTCCTTGTGCCCCCCTTGTCCCCTGGGAGGGACAACGCCACAGAGCAAATACCAGGGCTAGGTACTGCACTGCACAGGTGCCTTGTACCCCCGCAATGCAACAGCACAAAGTGTCCGTAAAGCACAGTGCTGACACCGCTGCAGCAGAGGGACAGATCCTGCCTTCAGTGAGCAGTGGGAAACCCTAGAGCACAGGCAGGGGCACTGCCAGAGCAGCTGCAGGATGGCAGCGGGTGCTGCAGCAGCGGGCAGTGGCAGCCCAGGGGTGGGCTGGCAGGGCTGGCTGTGGCTGGGCAGGCAGCCTGCAGACAGGGACCAGGTAATATTTAGCAGGTGTAGGCAGCCTGCTGGGAGGAGCCATGATCAGGTAGCACCCACAGGTTTGGACACATGCTGATGAAAACTCCAGAGTGCGCCAAGCCATCAGGAGCCCCAGGGGAAGAAGCACAAGCCAGGCAAAGCCTGAGACTTGCTGGCAGACCCCCAGCAGGCTCCTGCTGGCGGGATGCAGGCACCTACCTGTGTGGTCTGGCCACACAGAGCCTGACTGTGCTGGATGCAGAGGGAGAAAACCCCGCTCAGCCCTAACTGCCCAGTCACTCACCAGTATGAGTTCTCCAAATGGTACCCATGAGTTGGAATGCTCATGGACCATCCCCTCCACCCACGAACATCAGCCCTGGGGGAACCAGCAGGGCAGGGACCAGGTTGCAGCTCTGACACCCCTCCCCACGAGCACCCTGCAGAGCCGGGCACTGCTCAGGCAGGCTGGCACGTGCCGTGCTGGCAGATGGCAAGCTCGGCCTCACACAAGGACTCCTGAGCCGCTGGAACGGGACAGCCCAGGGAGGGGTCTCGCTTGAGTTAAACGCAGAAGCCTGTGGCAAGGGAGGACCAGTCATCCCATGCTTCCCAGCAAGCCCCCCTCTTCCAAAATCCTTGCCCAGTCCGTTTGCACCCTAACCCGACACCCCGACCTTGGCAGCGCAATCCCCTCGAGTTCAGGTGGGCTGAGGACCAGTCGGGCTCACCACTTCCCTGGCTCCCAGTGGGGCAGCAGTGCAGGCACGGGCCCCCACAGCTCCCATGGGAGCAGCACTCAGGCAGCCCCATGCATAAGGGGTCTCAGCCTGAGCAGCCTCAGCATCCTCAATGGCATTTCCAGCCATGAACCCCCTGCCTTGCCCTCACCCCAGGGTGGTGCAGCCAACAGTTCTTGGCTGCTCTGCACCCCTCCCACTGTGGTCAGGGCTGGCATCACCAATCTCCAAGCACCCACAGCTGTAATACCTCCTTGTCCTGAGCTGCTGCACGAACAAGGAGGAGGAGACACAGAAAGTGGAGGGAAGAGTCAGCCCAGAGCCAAGAAAGGAGGCAGACAGGAAAAGGAGGGGGAAAGGGAGAGGCAGATGGGACACGTGATGGGAAAGACCCGATTTATCACGTTGTGCACACACACACACCCCGCCCCCGCCCCACTCAGCCAAACTCCCCAGCCCTGGGGAGTGCTGCCCAAAGCAAGAGGGAGGCAGCAGGAGCTGCGGCTGTCCTGTGCCTGCTTGCCCAGGGTCAAGCCAGCCTGGGGGCAATGACCATGAGACATCATCCCCCCCCTCTCTGATCAGCGCTCAACCCCTGGAAACATCCCTGTGCTGGCTCCATAAGGTAGCCTAGGGAAAACAAGAGCAGAAAGGTTCTTCCCTCCATCCCTGGCAAGAAGCAATGATGCACCCAGCCAGAGGCGCTCAGGCCCCAGGGTGCCAGGCTGGAAGGGACTCACTGTGCCCACTACCCACTAATAGGGATGCAGGTTCCTGTGGAAATGCGATTCTCCCTGGCTCCAAAATCTGCCACCAGTGAGACCCACAGGGTGCACAAGGCACTGGGGAGACCTGAACAGCAACAGGTTTCAAATGGGGTCCTGCTGGCATCTTGGTCCCTGTGGCATGGGTGCCTGCACTTCACCCCATTGAGGACCCCACTGTGCTCTTCTGAACCCCTTGCATGTTGCCCACACTAGAGGTCACCATGCTGTGCTTGAGGACTGAATCACAGGCTAGTTGAGGTTGGAGGCATCTCTGGAGGTCACCTTGTTCAACCCCCTGCTCCACCAGGGCCACCCAGAGCCAGCTGCCCAGGATCATGTCCAGGCGGCTTTTGAGTATCTCCACGGATGGAGACTCCACCACCTCCCTGGGCAACCTGTGCCAGCGCTCAGCCACCCTCACAGTGAAAAAGTGTTTCCTGATGTTCAGAAGGACCCTCCTGTGTTCCAGTTTGTGCCCATGGCCTCTGGTCCTGTCCCTGGGCACCACTGAGAAGAGCCTGGCTCTGTCCTCTTGGCAGGAAGCCCTGGCAGCAGCCAAGGATGGCACATGCTGCTGGAAGGAGGGGGAAAGTTGCCCCATGGATGAGCTCCCCCACTTTTCACTCTAAGGAGAGGCAAATGAATCCCACAGGGTGACACAGGCCAACTCACGTAGCACATTTTTCCCTTTAAAAGTGAGGGGATGGCAGAGTCCCAGCAGAGCCCTAGAGACCTCTATGGGCATTTCAGCACAGGATTCGGGCCAGCAGAAAGATGTCAGCTGTGGTACCAACCCACAGAAGAGCACCCCTAACTGCTGCAGTGCCACGGGGCACGGCGGGCACCCAGCTAATGCCCGAGTTGTCCCACGGAGATGTGACTCATAGGCTGGGCCTGATCCTGCACCTCCTCACCCGCCAAAAAAAATACACCAAGACCTCTCCTGGGGGAGGGAGAAGCTTGGGGACCCACCCACACCAGAGGTGCCCCCCCTTCAAGCACTGAGCCATGCCACTGAGCCAAGCCCCCGCAAAGGCAGTGGTTGCTGGTGAGTCCCTCCTTGCTCCTACCACCCCTGCTGACCCCACAACACAGTCTCCTCACGTCCTTGCAATCCCACCCGGCACAGGAGGCAACCATTTGCATTCTGCACTGCCACTCGAAGCACGATTTAGTGACTCAGGCACCAAAGCAAAGCCAGCTCCCTCTGACCACAGTGGGACACAGCTCAACTCTTAGAAGGGGTCAGGGCTAAGCTGGGCCAAGGTTTTAGTAACATCACAGTAAGTCCTTAGATCCCAGCGGTGAAGGCTGTGGGGGCAGAGGGGCACCGTTCTTATTCCTCCCCCCCACCAGTCTAGCAAAGCTGGCTGCCAGCCATCATTTTGGAGGCATCTGCAAACCCGGAGGAAGACAGGGAGCTGGCTGCTGCATGGAGCAGTTCTATCTACAAGCTGATTCAAAGCTTCCTTCAATCCTAGACACAGCCTCCGATTTTGAACATCAAAATGTTTCTGATTAATGTGGTAGAATTTAAAGGGGGGGAGGGGGATAAGGGCTGACAAAACCAACCCCTGTCCTGAAAATGCTGGAAAATCCACTGAAAAACTTTACCGCGTCTTGCATTTTAAAAAAAAGTACCTTTTGATGACCACTAGCACAGGGCACATCCTTCACATAAGGAATGCTCACAGAGGACAACCCTCCCCACATTCCGGCATGCACACACCTGCCCACAGGGATGGAGGGGAGTGCTGGCCTGCATCCCGGGTGCCCCGGGGCCACTGTACCACCAGTCCACCCAGGAAGGCCTTGACGCCTCACAGCCCCAGAGTTGAAGAAGGGCTGGCATAGTTCAGGGCCAGTGCAAAGGGCTCTCCAGAGCAGTGGGAGCATGGTGCTGGGCCCCAGGCTGCACCAAAACCACGCTCGTGGCTGGCTCTTCAGCCCTCGTGGGCACAATGGCTTTCCCTACTCGGAAAGGGGACTTGGGGGGGCAGGCAAGGGGCTGCAGGGATCAGGAGACTTGCCAAGTGTTTCTGCAGTGCCAGCCCTTTGCCTCATGCTGGAGCAAAAGCACCTTCCTCCCTGAGCTGTGTCCCCCAGGGCTGCCCCGCCATGGGGTCCGTGTCATCTCCCCCCCCACCCCCGGCCTGTACACTGGGAGCAGGGCATCGTGGCACCCATCACACCAGGGAGCCCGGGTAAGGAAGGGAAGGCAGCAGAGCTGTGCCAGCGCTTTGCTGCTGGGCTTGGTGCACGCACCACCAGCACCCTCCACAGGCTGGGAGCTCACCTGGCTGCCAGCAGGGGAAACTGAGGCACACAGGGCTTGGTCACACAGCAGCCACAGCAATGCTCTCTCCCTGCCTCCCACCCTGGTGGGGGATGTAGGCATTTGGGATGGGCCTCATCCTGCAACCGTTCCCCTGCCCAGAGCCTGCACACAGCTGCCAACTCAGGCTTGCCACCCCCCTGAGAGGGGCAGGGAGTAGTAGGCATAGGAGAAAACATGACATTAATCCTCAGAGTGCTTTAAATCCAAGCAAGGGCTAATCATTACTTGTAACCTCCAGATATCAGGGGCACCCAGAGGCACCCTGCGGCTGCTCACCCTGTGCAGGGACACTGTGCCTGTGCCTGCCCCTGCTGCCCTGCACAGCCTTAGCAGGAGGTAGGATTTGGGGGGCTAGGGGCTGCAGCACAGCACGCCTGGTCCATGCCCGAAACAGTCTTTCCCCAAAACATCCCACTTGAACCACTTGTCCCTGTCACCACCTGTTCAGCTCTGTCCTCGCAATAGCAAAAAAGAGTTTGACATCTACCTTGGAGGTTTGCACAGGCTGAAGCAAGTGCTGGAGGGGCTGTTATTAGAATATTTGTGGGTTTTAACCCAATTCCCCTGCTTTCGGGATGCCTGGCTCATGCCTTCTGAATGCCTAAAAACACGAGCACAGACTTCACTCTGGTTTCTTCACATCCAACCCTCCCCAACCATGAGGAACGTATGTCCAGGAGAAGGGAGCAATGGCACCCCTGTGGCTGTGCAGCCATGAACCAAATCCCCACTGATGACAATAGATTGAAGCAGGATCAGGACCCTAAGAAACCCCAGAGCACCACCAAATAAGACTAAATAACAAGAGCATGTGCAGCATGGCCCCCTTGCCCATCTCGGGGTTCAACATCCTGCTAACGAGCCAGGTCAGGGGCACCGACCCACCACACAAGGCCAGCTCTGCTCGGGCAGGGCAAGCAGATGGGGCAGGAGCAAACTGGGGAGCAGCCTGTGCGCTGGTGAAGACTCGCAGCTCCAACAAGGAATGGGAGGGCAAAAAAGGAGGAACTGTCTCCTATGCACAGAAATATGCCCCCACCCCAGTCCCCACGGTGCAGCGGCTTCCCAGGCTGCTGCAGAGAAGGACCCGCATCCTCTGCAGGTGCCCAGGCATAGGAGAAAAAGAGCCTTTTAACTTTTTCCAAGGCAAGGACAGCTCTGAGGCATCAGAGACGTTCAAGATAAGAGACAAATGTTTTAAAGGTTGGAAGGGACAGGAAGAGGGATAACAGAGGGTGGGGAGAAGAAAAAGCAAGTTGGCTTGGAGCTGCAGTGTAGGTCAGGATTCAGTGGGCTGGGGAGCAGCCCACAGGCTTCCTTCATCAGCTCTGACCTTCCCCATAGAGGACACCACGGGACACAGCGGGGACTTGGGCCATGCAGGCAGATCTGGGGCTACTGTGAAGAAAAAAATGGTACTAAGGAGAAAGTACCTCAGTCCTGCCCGAGGAGCACAACTGCACTGCGGTGTGCACCCCAACCCAGCCCAGACCCCCCACTAGTGCTGCCCACACCGGGGTCCTGCCAACTCCTGCCACCACAGAGAGCAGGACACGCTGCGCCATGGCCCTGGGTCCCACAGGACACTACGCTGCCCCACTTGTCGGGGAGGGCTCCAGGAGCCTCCCACACCAGACAGGCTCGCTCCCACCTATCCTCACAATTTCCAGTTTGTCTGGGACAGTGCGCCAGTGCCCGAGGTCCCCAAAGACCCCCCTGGGCACCCCCAGACCTGATGCAAAGCTCACCAAGAGATGTGCTGGCCAGATCCGGGCCTGTGGCAGGCACCCATTGCGGGGAGCACCCCACTTCACTGGACCATAGGGTAAGCCTCAAGGGCAAGGAGGAAAGGGGTCCCCAGCCCTCCACACCCACCCTGGGGGAGACAGGGAGGGGACAGGCCATGCCACCAAGCCTGGAGGAACAGGAGCAGAGCTGCCCCAGCCCCTGTGCTGCCCCATGCCCACCTTCATAAGCCCCACATGCTCCTGGCCATGCTCTCCTCTCCCATCGGCTCCCCACCAGGTCGCATCCCCCAGGAGCTGGGACGCCATCTTCCCCCAGCCCTGCCCCGGCTTTGCTGCAGCACAACTCAAGAAGTGCCCACACACCAGACAACCAGTTCTCGGGAATGGATTTACTCCGATTCCCTCCTGCTTAACATCCTTTATCTGTCCCCTGTTTGTCTTTCAGCAGCAATTAGCTCTGCCTGGGCTGCTTTCCCCGCCTATTCAGGATGTATATATAATGTATGTACTATATACATTAATGCAGCACCATCACCACACGGTCTAACATGCCATGCACCATCACTTCAGAAGGTCCGAGTCCCAAAGCCACCATGATACCGGTCCCCAGCCATGCCTGCAGTGACCAGCACTGCAGCGCCTGCTCCTACACCCAAGTCCTAAAATATACGTACAGCATAGCTGGATTCCAGCTGCTGCGGGGAAAACTGTAACTTGGAAATTTCCATGCTCTGAAGCATTTCACAGATAAGCGAAAGGACCAACAAGGTGTCAAGGAGCTTGAACAAGTCATAGGGCTGAGCAGGAGCCAGAAATAGCAACCAGAAGCCTGGGTTACATGCGCCGGGAAGGACCACAGCATGGGCAGACCTACGTCCCTCCATCAGGCTGGCCCGTAGCAGAAAACAACCTTCAAATTATTACCTCGGTGGAGATGGACAGCAAGAGGTTCATGGCCTCGAACAACCTTTCTTACCTGACTCCGACTCTACTTTGCTAAGAAAATACTTCACTAGTCTCACTTCAATACCTATTTGCAAGCGACAACATTTGTATCCCTACAGAGCTGGGGAGAATCTGTCCTTTGGCATCCAAGCGCCTGGACACTACGGACACCCAAACCGGGGACAAACAGAAGACTCCTCAATGACTCACAAAATGCAATCAAAAAAACTACTGTCATCAGCTTGCCAGGGCACCTAGTCTACAAAAATCCTTCAGAAGGAAATCAGAGGCTAGAAAGCACCAACCTGGACACACATGCACTGAGGACACAGTACTTCAGCCTCCGACCCAGCTGTGAGCTACAGCATCCAGGACGGGGCCAAGCCTCCCGAGAGGATTACACCTGTGGGCAGTTCTGACAATTTACGTCTCAGGTTGAGGGTATCTGAGCCCAGAAAGGACATGGAAAGATGCCCAAATAATATTTTTTAAGCATAACAACAGTACTCGTCCATCATCCTCGAGATGGTTCAGAATAGCTCAACGGATTTACAGTTGTGCCAGATGTGCTGGGGGTAACCTGCCTCCCACCAGGAAAAGGGAGGCAGGCGACCCCCACTTTTAACCTGAATTACAGAAACACCTGCTCGGCAAGGAGCCCCACAGCACAGTTTACAGGGACCAGAGATGCCTCTCCATGCACACACGGGGAAGAGGGAGGTCGTCTCATCCTCCCCGTCGGCTGCCTGCGACCGAACATCCAGCCAAGCAGGTGACTGTGCTCTCGGGTTGGGAAAATGATGGTTGGATGCCGCCACAAACTCACCAAGATGCCAGGGCACCAAACTCTGCGCCCCGGCTGCTGCCAGGGAAGGGACCAAAAGGTCCCTTTGCAGGCAGAGCACATCCCTCTCCAGCTCGGTGCTGGCATACCTCACAGCCAGGCTCAGGAAACGCTGACAAGATGAAGGAAAACATCTTCTCTCCCTGCTCTCGCGCAGCTCTCCTTCCAGACAATTAATTTCAGCCCTGCACCAGCCTGTGGCTGTCTTGCAGCACTGCTGTGAATCATCGGTAGTGAAACGCTGACTCACAGAGGTGAGGCTCTGGATGCGGCTGACGTGGGAGCCCTGATCCCTGCAGCCTCCTGCAAGTGAGCTCCCAACAACCCTCCTTCAGGTCCCCACACCGCCTCTGTGAGCCCCAGGGAGGCCACAGCAGCCCTCCACTGCAGCAGGGAGATGATGCTTCAAGAGGTCATTTAATCCTACTCAGCTCAACACAGGGAGTAGCTCCATCCATACCAGCCCAACAAGCCTTTAATAGTCTACTGCAATGGAAACTCCTCTCCCTGCACCACCACCCACGCCAGGGCTTTATCCTCATCACATTAGAGAGAGGTTCTCTGGCATCTCACCAAACCTCCTTCCCCGTAGTATTGGGCTGTGGTTGTCCCTGTCAAGGAGCCAGAGCAGAACTCCTTCTGCCCTTCCACTATTTCAAGCTCTGCATCTCCCCACCATCCCCAGGCCACCATGACTCCTCCATGGGAACAGCCCCACAAAGAGCTGGTGCCAGCAGCAGCTCAGCCCTGCACAGAGAAGGCGGCAACACCTGCAGTAGCTCACTCAGCCCAGGGACAGCAACCGCCTGCGGCCACCGTTCAACCAGCAGGACCTGTGTCCACCCCAACAAGAAAGTGCCTTCTCAGGTCCCAGGTCTCAGGTTCCAGCCTCGGTTCTTCCCACATGTGATCTGGAGGCCCTCAGAGAGCAACAGGTCTACAGAGCCACTAAACCAAGGCAAAGACAGCTGCCCAGGGAGGTCCCTGCAGGACCAGCCCTGGGAGCTCCTCTCTGCTCAACCCTGAAAGAGCAGAAAACAGCTGGCAGAGGCATGGGCAGTTGGGCACTGAGTGCTGCTGGGTCCAAACTGAAAGCATTCTGTTCCTCCTCCTGCCATCAGGGTCTTGACTGTGCCGTGAGAGTCTAGTCCACATGCTCTTGCTGCCTGTAGCTGGATGGACCTTGGGGTTCATCTTGTCTCTGCCTGGCTCCTGCAGATCCCTGTTAGCCGAGACAGCAAGGCTTTGCATTTGCAGCACTGAGATTTGCTGGCTGGTGTGTAACCACAGCTTTCTAAGACCCCTCATGCCCACATACTTGTCTCAAACCCCTTCTCTACATTCCCTCCTCATGTCCTGCTATTTTCTCTCTATTCCTCAGATCAGTCACACAGATGGATGTTTTAGCATCCAAGCCTTTTTCCAGACAACAACAATCTCTTCTGATGTTCTCCATCTACAGTAAAGCAGTTCCCCCTTCACCTCACACCAAAGGCATTCTCTATTTCCCAATGACCTGGCTCCTCTGCCCAGCAAGCACTTAAACATGCACACAACTGGCAGGACTACAGCACAAGAGCATGGGCACTGGGAGAAGCTTTATGCTCACCCATTCCCTGCCACTACCATCTACTTCATCCAGTCCTCCCTGCAACCATGAGGTGCTTGCAGGCATTGTCACTTCACCCACCCATGAGCCTTGCACCACACATCCACCCACACCACTGCATACACATGTAGTCTCGCGGCCACATTGCTCATAACTCACCCTTTTCCGATCACCTCCAAGCCTGCTCCCTCCCACCCACTTGTTCGGAGCATTTGAAAAGGCGATGTCGGGCCAACACAGCATGATGTTCTCCTGCCCAGCAGGATGGTGTGAGCTCAAGTAGGTCAGACTAGGAGCATGAAGGACAGTGTGAGTGTTCCCTCTTCACCCCAGACACCTTTCTCACAAGCTTGTGAGCAGACCTCACACTGGCCTAGCTGAGCTCTGCTGCTTTGTCCTGCTAACCAGACCAAGCCTGGCCCAGCACACAACAGCACAACATCAGGGGGACCTGGTCCTGCCACAGCTCCTGGCTTCAGGTAGGGAAGATCCATGAGGTTTGAACCTGCTAGTGGAGGAGACCACCACCAACTAACTACAACAGGCTGCTCCCAGTGAAACTGCAGGGACACATCAGCTCCTGTTCCTCCAGCAGAGATGACAAGTCCAGCCCAGAGCCTGCCTGGCAATGGAGGGCAGGAAGGTCTCATCAAGGCTGTCTGGACCAGTCCTTTCCTGAAGACAGGCCCAAGCCTGCCCTATCAGTAGGTCTTAAATCAATGTAGGCCTTTGATGGCTACTTCAGATACCTTTGTCAGGAGAGGTGTTTGCTTTCGAGCCCCAAGCAAGCCTGGCAAGCTTGGGCTGTTGAGTTGCTGTGCTCTGCAACCACTGACCTGACCTGGAGTTCCTGAGGGATGCTGAGCTGGGGAAGAGGAGTCAAACCCAGGGCTGAAGCAGCCGTCGAGCACCATGATGAGAAGCAGACAGTGGCTTTTCATCGACACGGTGCACGACAGCCAGGCTGGAGCTGCCAAGCAATGAATAGGGTCAAGTGGGGAAAAATATGAGAGTAAAGGTAGCAAGGATGAGATGATCCCATGGCAACACACTCATGTGAGCACAGCTATTCTGTGTAACACCTCCACAAGCTTTGGGATCCACCATGTGGAAGGAGCCCACAGCATGGGGCTCTCCCACCTCTCTGAACAAGGCTGGCACAGCTGCTCTCCTGCAGCAAGCTCAGACTTAATTGACACTTGTTGAATCTGTGTTTGGGCAATTATGTATTTATATTATGTCAGCAGTTGCCAAGAGCCCGGACATCTGCTCGCTCATCATGCGTGAGCCAGGCAGCACGGAGACATTTGACCCCAGAGCAGGATGCTGGGCTTTTGCAAACACAGCTGACAGGCAGAAAAGTGCCACCTCTGCCACAAACCGCACTGTCCTCCACCAGCATCACCTCTGGGAGATGGGCAGCAACCTGCTGCCCACAGCGGCATCTCCCTGCTCCAGGGTTAATAAAGCAGCCTGAGCTTATTTCACCAAACTACACCCTGGAAACTGGGCTCAGCTCCCCTGCGGCTCCAAAGGCATCGTGCCATGGGTCAAAAATGAATCATGAGAAGGGGGGGAGGGAGGCAAATTTAAGAAGCCACTGAGTTCACAGGGAGAGGGCAGGGCTGTCCCCCAAGTCAGCCTTGAGTTAGGCAGCAATGGCAATTCACTGCCTACCCAGCTCAGCTGCTAGCATCAAAAGCAGCAGGGCACAGTCTGTCCTGAGAGATCAAACCCTCCTTCCAACTTGCTCCCTTCATGCTTTGGCCCCAGTCCTATAAGCACCAGGAAAAAACAGGGAAGAGGAGCGTGACCTCTGCTGCGTCCCAGCAGGAGGGGGGAACGGGGCTGAGGCCTCCAAGCCTGCCAGGATGTAAAAGCAGCATGTCCTCCTCCCTGCTGCCCTGCTCCCGCTATGCATGGCGGCACAGGGTCGTTTTGCAAGACCTGGGCAATTTGGGGCCATTTTAAACAAGGTTTCACTCCTACCCTTTTGAGTGACACCTCCCAGCTGAATAAATAATTCCAGGAATAAATTGCTGTGACCCCTCACAGCAGACAGCTTGGGAAGCCAAGAAACACCTTCCACACAATGTCATTAACATGCAAACGAAGATCTGTCAACCGGTGGGTCAGGAGAGTGGTGATTCAGCTCTTGCAAAAACACCCAGTGCTTCTACAGATGAAAGTGCAGCCCAGACACCACCCAGCAGTGAGATGAAAGAGCCAGCGCAGACTGCAACTCCCAGCCACCCCTCATCCCCTGGTTTGCTCTCCCTGCTCCCAGAGCCCCATATGAGCATGTGGGATGGGACTGGCAGCACCAGCCACGGTATGCTGTGTGCCATCGCTGAGCCCAGACGCTGCAGCATCATCTTCTTGGCAGACCACAACCCTCCTGCTTAGCACTCTGGGGATTTCTCTGCTTTCCTCGGCACCCACGGGTCCCTCCAGTCTCACCCGTTTTCCCCTCCAGAAGCCAAGTCCAATCAATGCCCTTGGCCATGCCAGGGCTCTGCCTGCACCTGCCCAGCCTAGCCAGGGCAGCAGCTCTGCGGTCCCTCAGCCTTTGAAGGTGCCAAAGGACCAACGTTATTCCAGAGCTCTCCGGTTTCAGCCCAACTCCCTCACATTTCAGCTCCCTCCCCCTGACGTCAGCCACTTGGTAGCACAAGCAGAAATACCTACCTGTCACCAGCCAGCTGAAACCCATCCCCTGCTCCCAGGCAGAGCCACTGCTGCTGCTCCCCAAGAGCTGTCCCTGCTGCCCACCAGTCACCCACCCCAAAGCATCTCCAGAGCAGCTCAGCAGGCAGATGCAGGCAGGTGGCGATGGCCACTGCCTCCTTGAGAGGAGAGCCTGGCGGCAAGGCTGCACTGTGCCAGCACTATCGCTGGTTCTCAGGGACAGGGGTATGTCTCAGCAGGGAATGGCTCACAGGTCCCCTCCCTGACTGGGAACAGCCATACCACCATGCAGCACCTTCATGCCAGTACAGCCATACCAGCCTGTGGGCTTACAGGGACCCCAAAGCTCAGCCCAGAGCACAGGCTCCCACCGGCAGTGTGGCAGCTCAGCCACTCGGGAACAAAGGGCACAGCGAGGACAGATCCTTGCACCACGATCCAGCAGCAAACCAGGCAGCCCCCGTGCCAGAAACCATACAGCCACCAGCAACCCCACCCTGCATCATCCTTCACTGGCTGCCCGCACCCTGCCTGCTGCTCCAGGAAAGAGCCCTGCGGGTGTGGAAGTTCATTAAGGCTTCTTGCAAAACCAAAGGCTGCCCAGCTTGCCCCCTCTGTCACATCAGGCATCCCTGTAAAGCCAGGAATGTGCCTCTTCCAGGCAAACGCATACCTTTTAAAAGGCATGCTTGCACTGGCAGCACAGTTCAGAGCACACTAGGAACAGGAAGACAGGAGATTTATGATACGACCGTGCACCCAGGGCATTTAGCTTTTCCAGCAAAGGTCCATCAAGAAGCACTGTCTATGGGCAGGAATATTATAGGAGAGGACAGGGGAGAAAACAGGTTGTTTAACATTCAGCACACAACATCCTCCGGTGCGATGGCACATGGTGAACCAGCCCAGGGGGTGCACTGAAGGGTTTAAGCCACCATTCAGAGCAACCTCTCCATCCTCTTGCCCCCGAGCAGTCATCAACACAGCTCCTGCCCACGCTGCAGGATGTCATTTGATCCAAAGACTTTCCAAGTGCCTTACAAACACCCAGCCTTGGGAAGGTCGTAAAAAAAAAAAAAAGGACCTAAGGCCACAACTTACCCAGGCAAGTTTGCAGTCATCCTGAGAGACGGCCCTGAGTCAGGACACCTGCGCAGTGCAGCCACTGACACCTCCCCAAACCCTTCTGCACCACCCAGCCTTCCCGTACCACCCTGACCATCCCTGTCTCGACACAGCCACCACCTAAGGAGGATCGAAGGTACCCAGGCTCCATTGGCACAATTGTTCCAGAGGGTAAACATGCTCCTCCAGCATTTCCCAGCCAGCCCACCCTGTATCCACAGCCCCCAGCCCAGCCAAGGGGCTACATGTGAGCCACAGGGTGCAGGAGCCTTGCGGCTCCCCACTTTTTGCCCTGCTTCGCTGCAAAATGGCAAAATCAGGCAGGGAAGCAGCAGAGGTAGAAGCCCCAAACAAAAGGGTCAACGGAGCTTCAAGACAGCTTCCTTCCCCAAGGTGAGGGTGTCAGTGATCTTTGGCAGAAGAACCCCAAATCAGGGTTCAGTGATGCCCACAGACACCCTGGGGTGCCCTTCTGCCCGGGGACAGTGTGGTGCAGCCAGCAGGGTGGCAGGACCTCCCACTGTGCTGCCTGGGGAGGACGTGGGCAATGCCGGAGCAGACTGGCAGCGGTACAGCAGCTGGTACCCAGAAAGCTCCACCTCTGCCGGTTGCTTAGTGACCAGCATCCCGCAGGAGCCACCTCGCCCGCACATCCCTGCCAGCAATGCCGGCTCTGCCGTGACAGCTCTGGCAGTGGAGGTGAGACCAGAAACCTCCACCTGGTATCTGCCAGCTTCCTCCTTCCCGCTGAAGCACTGGGGCCTGGCGGTGCCGGGCACATGCTCCGCTGCTGTCTGTCCATCTGTCCCTGCACCCCATTGGCCCCCACATCTCAGCCCCCAGCCTTGCCTCGGACCCAAGGCCTACAGGAAAGGGAGTGACACTTTCAGATGAGGCAGAACTCCCATCCCAAGTCCAGCTGCTGCCTCCAAAAGCTGACAAATGCTAGATAGGGAAAGGAAAAGGACAAATGCAAACCACTTCGTGCCCTCTGAGCCCATCTCAAGCAGCCAGCCCAGCTGACTGGGAATGAGCATCCCCCACAGCACCACACAGCCTGCTTTCCCGGGGACACCAATGCATCTGAGCACCTCCCATGTTCTGGTCAGCATCATCCTTCACAGCTTGGCTCCCTCCTTAGCAAGTCCCCAAGCTGCAAAGGGCAAGTCACAAGCCTCAGCATCACTGTGGCTTCCCAACTGATATAGGCCAACGTACTTGAGAAAATCCCTCCAAACACCTCAAAATTCCTTTGCAGGGAAGAAAATGCTACAGGTTCACAGGAAGAAAAGCAGCAGATCAATAAGTGAAACAGGCATGAGCTGGAGCTCAAGGAAGAGAATTGTTCTTGCAAATGCCTTTTTGGACACTGCCTGCAATTTATGCTGCTGTTCATTCATACGTCTGAGCGAAGACAGATTAGCTAGCTGTAAAGAGGAGCAGGAAATTGCTATATTAACTGTGGAAAATCAGAACTGGAAAATAGACCTTCTAGGGCTTTCTTAAACTATCCCCAGCACTGGTGTCTCTAGCTCAGGTCTGACCTCTCATGGGTCACAGCTAGAGAGCAAACCAAGCTTCTCCTTCAACTTGAAACCTGAAAACCTGATTAATCATTGGTCCTGCAAGAAATCAATGCAACCACAAGCACATTGCCCCAAAATCTCATTAAAAAAGCTGAGGGGCTTCCATGAACTTTCAACCCTGCAGTAACAGCCTCCTTACAACTTGGCATTGGGTGCCAGCATCGCAGGAGGCAAAGGCTCCGTGCATTAAAGTTGCCCAAGATACCCACAGTTGGGACTCCAGAGGCTGCTCTCACAATGGTCTCTACCTTCCCCTGCACCCCCACCCAGGCCACACTGGATGGCAGGGGAGATGCTACCAGCTGGCATGGTCTGGCATCATCAGCTCACTCACTGGCATCATCAAACCCAAAGGTTTTTCAGGGGAGTAGAATATCTTAGGTGAGTTGGGGGGTTTTTTGTTTTGTTTTGTTTTTTTTAAGGAAGGAGGTACTTTAGGCAACAAAATGACTACTACTATAGGATTTTTTTAAAACAAACAAAAAAACCCCAAACCCCCATTCTTCTTTGAATGCAGGTTTATTAAGGCACAGCGAACAAGGCACAGAGGACTGGTCAAAGGCACCAGCAGGGCCAGGGCAGCAACCAGGAGCCACAGCAGGCTGCTCTGCTAAGGCCCACGCTATGCCCCCTCGTGCACACGGGCAGCCGGCTTCTGCTAGAGACCAAGCCACTGACACCTCTCCAAGCACTGGCTTGATCTGGTCCTGAGACTGCAAACAATGCCACCACTCGGGATTTATTCCATTGGCTTTATATTACTCCCAAATACAAACCTTAAAATTCCTCCCCCACCCCCCCCCTTCAACTGAAAGTTGAAGTCTGATTTACCCCTGAGGTGCAGGCAGGTCTCTGCCAGTCACAGGCATCAGCACCCCACTGCACGCAAGCAGCTGCGTGGGTACAGGTCCGCTCCCACTGCCCGGACTCACATCTGCCAATGCTGTGCCCGCAGACCCCATGTAGGAATCCAGCTCAGGTATGACAGCAAGTTTGCCACTTAATTTTAACCCTTTTCATCCCTGGCACCGCTCCTCCACTTCCACGTGACCAGATGCCAACCCTGTCAGAGGGGTGGCAGGAATCAAGAGTCATTTAGATGATGCATAGATATAATGCTGAACATCTGTACAAATCCATGCCAGGGTCAAAACTGGGAGAACTGCACGGAGACCCCCAGCTCCCACTGCAGAACTGCTCCAGCCTGGTGTTTTCCCATCCAGCATCCTCCAGGCCTCACCCCAGGGGGGGGACCCACCACACCAGCCAGCCTCCCAGGCACAAGGCAGACATCTTCTGGTAAATAAATATTGCTGGTTTTCCCTTGCTCTCCCCCAACTCTTCCATTTTACCTCTTGGACAATCCTGAGCAGTTGTTTTTCTCTGCTGTTTAATCTCTCTCCAGCTCCCAGAGGATGTACGCTTTGTGCCTGCAGAAGCTCATCTAGCTTTGATGTGTCTCATATTCTACCCCCAGGCAGGTGACGGGTATTCAGGGAACTTGGACAATTAAACAACAACAGAAGGAAGGGCTGGAGAAGTTTTAAAAAAAAAAATTAAAATAAATAAAAGGGGGAAAAAAAGCAAACCTGAATTACGTCTCTCCACCCCACTACATCCAAGGGCAGAGCCCATGGTAACCACCAGTGCCTCCTGCTCTTGTGCTTGGAGAGGAAGGTCCCAACCCAGGCACCCTGGGCACAAAACCCTGCTCCCAGAACAGGAGGGTGCTGCAGCCAGCCTGAATGCAGGGAACATCGCTGCAGCTGAGCTGGCCCCACCACAGCACAACCCAAGGGAGAAATTTGTGTCCAGGAGGTCCTGGACACTAGTGGCTGGCAAAGGGGCCAGCATTCCCTGGCACACAACTTGTGCCAAGCAGACCTGGGAACAGGCTGGCACGGCTCCTGTCCTCCCAGCTAAACCAGGACTGGGAACACAGGCAGATCCAGGCTCAGCCAGATCCACCCCAGCCTGACCCCTGTGTCCCACACAGCCCAGCCTGGCAGCAGGGCTCCTGGGCATGGAGCAGTGACACCACAGCTGCTGCGAGCACGAGGCTCCAGCACTCTCACCGCAGCGTGAGGGGAACAAGACAGAGATGCTTCTTATACCTGGCACCCATCTCTGATGGGTTCACTGCTTCCCGCCGTGCCCTCCTGACAGTAGGCAGGACACCCACAGCCAGGAGGAAGGTGCCTGGGGGGAACAGTGCAAACAGTGCAGGCAGCTGCCGGAGGATGCCCAGGGCTGGGTGTGCGGGAAGAAGGCATGGTGGTCTTGCCTGGAAAACGTGTTGGATGGCTGATGATCATGTGGGGATGCAGGCAGGGCTGTAGCCCTGGCAGAGCATCGACATGCTGCACCCATCCCCGGGCTGGCACAGAACCACCCGCCTCTGCTCGCCAGTCCCTGGTCACTCCTCAGGAACCTGAAGGTGGGCCATGACAGGTGCCTGCTAGAAAAGGAGAAAAGTCTAGACTTTTCAAGAGATGGGGCTGCCTGTCTTCATCACCAGGTGGACAAGCCGAGCAGCAGGAATGTCACTTGCCACCCCAGACAGCCTCTCACCCCTCACCAGCATCACCCCACCAGGGCTGGCACAAGGGACCCACCTGGAGATGGCTCTGGAACGCGAGCCCCTGATCCATGCCAGAAGCACCCACATTTGTCCGGCTCTCCCCAGCTGGCCCCAACTTCGGGGCATCCATCCAGGGCACCAGTGCAGCCCCAGCCACCAGGAGCCACTGGTGTAGGGGCTCTCGGGAGGAGGCAGCAAACACACTGCTCAGCACTGCATCCCTTGCAACAGCATTGGGGACAGCAACTGGGGCTGTCACTGGTGGCAGTGAATGGGTGGGACAGCAATCCGCCCAGCATGGCCGCAGCATCCACAAACGTCTCTGTCTCCCCGGCAACCTGGGTAGCAGCACCTTCTTACTTGCAGCTGAGCGGTCTTGTGCAGTAAAAGCCATGCTGAATCCATAGCAGGATTACAGCAGCCCTCTCCTTCCCTCGCTCTCCTGCCCTTTCCATCCAAAATTCATCATTAAAACATAACCTTGCGGTGAGGAACAAGAAGCATCATGCCAGGGTCACGGGGAATGGCAGCACTCCTGCTCACCCTGCCAAGCACCACCGCCATGAGGTTTACCAGGCCCCCCTGGGCTTTTGGCTGGAGGAAAGTGGGACCTGTGCGGCAGCTGCATGCAGAGTGATGGACACTGTCTCAATGCTGGCTACCTCAAATGGCCTGTGCCATTACTTGCACATGGGAGCAGGATGAGCATCCTCCAGGTGACACCAGTGGCAAGGAGACCCAACCTCACTCTCCATCCAGCACACTCAGTGGCCTCAGAGGCTCTGAAAGCTCCTCACTGCAACACAAAGCTCCCTCTGGTGCCCCACCAGCTTCCCCATCACCCTACCAAGCATTCTGCCTTCTTTGCAGGTGGAGAAGGACACAAGCCAAGACCTGAGTTCTAGGGCAGCATATGGCTCCATGAGGAACTGGCCCTTTCCAGAGGTCCCTGAGCAATGCCACAGCAGAGAAAATACCGAACATGTTGAGGACCCACTCAGCAGGCTGAGATGCTGTACACAGCAGCATGACAAGGACCCAGCCCTCACGGAAGGAGCACCAGGGAGACAGGTGAGCACCAGCACCCCAGACGTGCACCCTGGATAGGCCTGAGCCTGGCAAGCTGCAATGAGGGGAGCAGATCATGCCCCACCAAACCTGTTGGCCTCCCACCGAGCATTTCTCAGCACCTGCTCTTGTAGCTGACGAGGATGGGAAGTGGCCCAAACACTGTTTAACCCCTTCAGCAATAGGGAGGAAAGCAAGAAAGTAAAATCAAAAGCCTCTGTCCCAGAATAAAGGGGACAGCAGCAAGGGCTGTAGGGGAGCCAGGCTGGAAGAAGTCCAGAGAGGTGCCACCACCAGCACCCATCTACTGGAAGATGATGCCCCAGAGCATACCAACCCCAGGGCCGGGTGCTCTCCCACACATGGTCCAGCCTCTGCATCCACCCTTGGGAGCAAGCCCTGCAGATCCCCACCCCACACTGTGCCTGCTCCGATGCTGCCTACAGCTCCACATCCCTTGGGTCCTGCTGTGCCAAAAAAGCTGCTGAAACACCAGTCCTGGGTAGCAAGTCCTCCTCTGCAGGGATCTGAGAGCATACAGCTCTTCCTTTCCACCCAGCCCGTGGGATCACCAGTTTAGCAAGGCAGGATCCCATCCCAGCCCTTCACACCCTTGGCCAAAACCAGTGGCGAGGGTGGTACATCACGTGTGAACAGAGCTCTCCGCCATGCTGAGACCTGTTGAGGACTCAGCGCACGGCCATTGGAGCAGCAAAGCTACATCTTCCAAAGAAAGCCCCATCTCCTGCCACCCAAGCAGACAGTGCCACACGTCAAAGGTGGGGAAAGATCACAGCCCCAGCATGGCTCTCAGGCACAGAAGCCTTCAACAGCCAGGCAGAGGGAGTCAGAGACGGGTGGGCACCCCAGCTCACCTCAGCTGTAACACAGCACAAGGGAAGCCCAGCTCCTAACTGACATGATGCAAGAGGTTAAAAGTATCAGCCAAAGCAAGCAGGGTGTTTGGCCAGAAGCCAGCCTTTCTCAAGCTGAGTTAGAGGGAGCTGGCAGCTCTCACCAGCCTTCAGGGCACGCATTGCCACATACCACAAACCTGTTTGCTCAGCCCAGGCCAAAGCAGCTGGGGTGGCACCTAGCAAGCTTCATTGACCAAGGCATGTCTTGCAGCGAGGATGGGCCCCAAATCAAGAGGAAAGTGCACCCACAGCCCCGAGCCAGGGCAGGGGGAGCAGGCACGGCACTGGCCCAGCACCCACTGCAGCCAGCACCGCCACCGAGCAAACACCCACCCCACGGCAGTGCCACCAGCTCCGGCCGGCTGTGCCAGGGGCTGGCGGCACTGCCTGCCCAGCCAGGGTCCCACCGCTGCACGGGGCAAAGGGCAGGAAGGAAAGAACAGCTTCATACTCCCAACTACTACGTAAAACAGACCGACAGCGCTTCTCAGGCAAAGGTGATCTGTGCGGCATCCTGGGCCAATTCTTATAATAAGGAGGTAATCCTGCCCAGGCTGTTGGGGAGAGACCTCAGCAGCTGCTTTGTGCTCATCTTCACTTTGCAGCCATTAGAAACTGCCTGTGAGCAGAGTTAACGGGGCTAAACCATCTCAGTGCCGCATCCAGACAGCACAGGGGGCTCTGCCTGGGGGATGGGGCTGCCCTGCTGTGGAGCTGGCCGTGCCCCGCTGGCCCCCTGCGCTTTTTTGGATGCGAAAGGGGCTGCCCAAGAGACACCACGGCCAAGTGGAGTAGTCAGCCCGGGTAGGGACCAGACTCTCCAGAGAGACACCAGAACCACCAGCATTGCAGCCATCCCTCCCCTCCTACTCCAACCCTCATGCAGGGATGGCGGCAGTGTGGAGCTGTTCTGGTGCAGCAGAAGGAGGGAGACTGAATCAAAGGCTGTTATGGTTACAACTAGTGCTCTTTGAACCCAGTTCACCCAACTGCAGATATGCCCCGTGGCTGGCCACTGCAGAGCACCAGCAAGGCACCTCAGATACACACCAGAGGCAGGCAGGGGGTGTTGCAAACCATGTGGACCACCCATCACCAGGGAACACAAGAGAGCAGCTCCCATCCCCACTCCAGGTCACTCGCTGCCTCTGCGGCAATCACTGCTCGCTGACAAAAGCAAGCAGAGTAAGGTAGAGACCATAGGTTCAGCCGTCTTGTGCTGGGATGTAGCAGGCAGGCGAGATCATCTGCTTTAGCATAAGAAGAACACAGGACCAGACACCCTGGAAACCACAAGGCCAGCCCGTAAGCAGTGTGCTGGAAGAGGAGAGGAGCTCAAGTACGTGAAGAGCACCCAGAGCAAGGTGCTCGGCCCTGCCTTCCCCCATCTTCTCTTTCTTTCCAAAGGAAGGCCCAAGCTCTCTGCCTACAGTCATCATCCTCTGATCTGCAGCCCCAGAAGAGCCCTGTTTGGGATCTAAGCAGTGGCTACAGAGTGCCATTTTCCCCAAGGTAACGGTCACATCTTGTTCACCACTTCTGAGGAGGATGGAGTAGTTCAGTTGGAAGGGACTTACAACGATCATCTAGTTCAACTGACGGATGACCATCTCCTTTGAGCAAACTCCCAAGGAGCCAGCCCTTTCCCTTCACCCCTGCCCACCAAATCCCAGCAGCAAGCCCTTCATGACATCCAGGGGGTAGGATACTACATCAGCTGTGAGGAAGCTGTAGAAAAACAGAGAAATGAAAAGCTCAGCAGTAGCACAATCACTGTGCCGTGACCAGAGTGTCACCAACCCTTCCAGAAGCGGGGGCACACCTCCCTCGGCACAAAGCAGCAACTAGCCCAGGCCATGCTGGCAAGGCTTCGCTTGCCCAGACCTGCCAGGGAGCTGGGACCCGTGGGCAACCAGCACACGGCTGGGCGAGTCTGCTCACAGCACACAGCCATCAAGCAGTTCTGCTGTGCAAGTGCTTCCCCAAGTACCCGGTGCTGGCTCACGAGACACAACTGAAAGAGGGAAACATGAAACGAGACACGCAGACCTGGGCCACCGCCCCCCATCTGCACCCGGGACACCGAGGCCACTAGCAAAAGCAAGGGGTTGGCTGGGTACCAGAGGTCATCACAGAGTGGTGTGTGTGTCCTCCCACTCCCTGTGACACCCTAGTGTGGGGAACCTCAACAGGGACTCACTCACACCCCCGTGCAGGGGCAGAGCTTCCTGCCAGGCATTACCCGGGAGCCGAAAGCTCCCATGTCAGTGGTGGCTGGTGCTCAACCTCCCAAGCAGCTTTCCTTGTGCAGAGCCCCAGAGCAGAAGCACCCAGGCACCCCTCACCATGCTGGAGGGAAACTGAGGCACGCAGCGATGCAGGATCACATGCAATCCACCACTGAAGTTGGGCCAGCATCTCTGCCCCCACCAATTCCAAAACTGGTCTTCCAGCACCCAAACTCCAGCATACAGAGACAGGACAAGAAACCCTTCCATTCTCCTTACTTTCCCTACAGACACATGCCCGCGGACACAGACAGAGCTGGCATCCTGCCAGACCCACAAAGAGCCCTCCTGGAGGGATGGTCTTGTAGCACCACTAGTGAGAAACTGCTCATAAAAAGTAACAAGCTGCCTCATTCCAAGCCAGAGACACCTCTAGCCTCAAGGAGCACACAGCAGCAGCTCATCACAGCCCTCAGCAAGGATGCAGATACCCTGCCCGCATCCAGGGCAATGCCTGCCTCTGCTCCCTTCACCTTGTGTGGACAAGAGCCGAACCCTGGTGAGCAGTGGGGTTCCACAGATGCAGCGAGCCTCACAGGGCATGCTGCTGCATGCTCCTGTCACCCAGGAAAGAGCCAGGACAGCGGGGTGCAGCCATAGAGCTCCTCGTCCCCAGTTTTCAGATGATGACACCTTCCTCCCATCTTGGGCCCAGAGCGAGGGTAGCACTGCTATGTTGCCCTCTGCCCAGGCTCACCTTGCAGGTCAAGGAGTGAAAGGAGAAGCAAGACCTTGTCCTCCCAGCTATCCCCAGCTGCACACCATCTGCAAGACGCATGGAAGCAGCTCACATCTGGTTTCACAGGGGTAGCACTGTGCAAACCCGCTGTGTACTGAGGCCCCGCAGTAGAGCAGCCCACACAGCCGGAGGGACACCAGGGGTCCCTGAGTAGGCCTGGACCACAAGCCCTTGGCTCTTTCAGGCACCCCAGCAATTTAATTCTGCAGCTCAGACCTATCGCTGCCCTCTTCCATCCTTCGCTCCCAGCTGCCCTGCGGTGCCAGCCTCCGCTGGACGTGTCTCAGGCCAGCCATGCCCAGCCCCCATGAGCCCAGGGACCTACGGCTCCGATCCACAACCGACAAAACACAACGGCTGGTTTGCAAACACGCCACCTTCCTTGAATCCTCCCCACAAAAGAGAACACGGAAACTCAGCATTAAGTGTGACGTCCCAAAGTCACTCCATCAGCGGGCAAAGACTCGGGCAGCCAGTAGGAGCCTTTCTGTTGGCAAAGGAGCTGTTGCCCAACTCCTAACTAAACCAGGAAAAAATCCCAACACAGAGAAAGCCAGAACAAGCCCAAGCCCAGCAGTTTTGTGCTTTGGTGGTAGCAGGCCAGATTTCCAGTCCTGCCGGGGGTTTCTGGCAGACAAGCCTCCCTGCAGCACTGGCTCCATGCTGAGCAACCCCTTCTATGCTGCAAAACCCACTCAGCCTTATGTGGGATCTGGAAAGGAGAATAAAAGCTTTCAGGATAAACTCACGCTGCTTCCAGGGACTGATCTCAGCACTCTGCTTGGGCACAATTCAGAACCTGCAAAGAAAAAATTAGATTTGGTTAAAAAGAAAAGAAAAAAAAAACCTTCCCAGAGATGATGGCAAGTACATGGAAGGACATTAGCCAGGCACTTCATCACAAGATGGTGCCCGCATGGCTCGAGCACTGCGTTTAGACTCCATACAAATCTACTTGCCGGAGAATGTAAGCTCCAGATTACATTAGATGCTGCTTTACTCCCAAAAAGACTGATGTGAAAACAGCACCTTCTCACGCAGTCTGCCTGCCTGCTGCGTGCATTGCGAGCCAGCTCTGCTCATTTGAGTGATAAAAGCAAATATTTACTACAGGCAGTGCTGCAGAACAAACACACCTCCAAGAAGTGAAACAGATACTTTCCTGGCTCGCACCGCCAGGCACTACCCAAGTTCTCCTTTCAGGGCCATCTGTGCCACCCCATTGTCACCTGTCCCTCTGGCTCACCAGCGTGGCCCCTGCAGTAATGCCGAGGGCAACATCTGGTCGGCAGGAGTGTTACCCCAGGTAATGATGCAGGTCAGTGATGCAGGACCCACAGGAGGCAGCCTCCCCTCACTCATCCACAGAGTGACCAGCAGCTCTGGCACACCAGGACTGAAATCAGCAGTTTTAGTAGGAACAGCCCCAATCCTGCAACAGCATTTTTAGGGACGCTTTTTAGATGACAACTGCATCTAATGGGGGTGGAAAAACTGCCTAGCAGGCACTACAGCTATGTGAAGGAGGAAGCACAGTCGCACAGCACAGCAAGGACACCTTGTTTTTCCAAGGGTTAATTTTCAAACATACCTTCAATAGGCAAGGACCATCCTCCCTTAAGCACAGAAGCAAAGCAGGCAGGATGACCCACCTATGCAAAGCACCCACCTCACCCATGGATTCAGCAAAAACCTTTCACTCTCCACAAGCAAACATCAGCTGTGCATAGCCTGACACAGCTTGTGCTGAGTGACACTGATCCACAGCAGCTTCCCCAAGAGCTTGCTCGGGGCATAAAAGCTGCTCCACTTTCCATTTGGACAGAGTCCCCAAGCAGCATGGTGACAACACAGCGATTGAGCCATGGCTGGGCAGTTACCGTGTGGGGCTCTGGCCATTCCCTCCAGGACCCGCTGCTGTCCCCCAGGCAGAAAACCTGATGCAATAAGGCCAGGAGCTTCGGCAACTCCAAGGAAACAAAGTCACCTTTGAGCAGGGAGAAACTGTACCCCCAAATGATTTGCATGAGAGATACGGGAAGAAGGGGGAGTTACAGCCACCACCGAGTGCGTGGTCCTGTCCCAGCTCTCTGCCACTGTCACACAAGGGGAAGCACAAGCAGGATGTCACTGGGTGCTGGGCACGCTCTCGTACACCTCTGCTCACCAGGGACAGATTCCTTTGCAGCCAGCACGGCGACTGGTTTTACTCGCCCAGCTGTCTCGCTGCATGGGGAGCGGGGCTGGGATGCAACGGGGAGCACCCCTGTGCCTGACCAGCCGACACCAGCACTGGCTGCACCTGCAGCCCCAGGTCCCCCCCCCCCACACACTGCAGGGCCAGTGTCACAGGGCCTGAACACCTCCACGCCAGCGCCCAGCACAGGAGCTGAACGCATGCCCCGGTTCACGGCTCGCTGCTCTCCCATACCTGGCAACAGCATTTTCCTGACCTACTCACGATTACACAGAACCTGTGCTGCCCACAGACCAAGCGATGCCACTGGCATGCAGAGGCTACTGTCCCATGCCATTACCTATGTGCCCACACCCCTTGATCCCAGAGCCCATGACAGACCTCTCTCTCCTTCACCTGCCTCCTCTTCTCATGCAGATGCCACTGCCCACAGGCTAACAAGCCAAAGGAGAGACAGCTCCATCAGGAGAAGAGCTCTGCCCTCTCCCAGCAGCAGAACAAATGAGTGCCCCAATAGGCCAAGCTGATCCGGGGAAAGGACTCCAATACCAGCAGCTCCTGCTCCTACCCACAGACAGTCACGCAAAGCTGCAGGGATCTGTGGGGCTCTCTCCCCTCTTCGGCGCAGCCTCCGTGGCCCTGCTCCCATTCTGCCAAGCCCAGTGATTTTTGTGGGAGCCCCATGCAGCTCCCAGGTTCATATGCTCAGCTTTCTCCCATCCAGCTCAAGGGCGAGTCAAGAGATGCGCAGCGGAGACGGGCAGGCGGACACATGGGCAGGCGTAAGAGCAGCCAGCTTTCAATAGACCCAGAAGAATGGGTATCGTGCCAGCAGCCCTGGCACCCGGGGCTCGCCAAGGCTGCACTGGGTTCCTCCTGTGAGAGAGGATGGAGGATACAGTCACCAAAGGCAGGACAGTGGCACTTAATGCTCCCCAACCTGCCTGTGTAAATAAAGCCCCCGCGCTCTCCATCAGACACTGACCGTCCCTCCTTCCACTGTGTGAAGCAGCATTCGCCAGGGCTGGCTGCACCACAGCAGGTTCTGAGCTATAGACATTTTGGGATCTGAGCTACTGCATCAATTAGTATCATATTAATGAATTGTTCTGAGAATACAGGCAGTGGGAGCAAGACCCTCCCCCAACCCTACTCACTTCTGCCTGCAAACAAACAGCTCTCCATAACACTCCTGCTAGCAAAAATCCATGCTAGATTGCATCGCAGTCTCCTGCCACGCTGCTCTCCCCGGTGCCAGGCTGGTGCATACACCATCTCAGCCACAGACAGTGCCCTGGGCTCGAAAACACCCCACAGTGACCCACATTGTCACAACATCATCATCGCAATCATCCAACCTGACCCTGACGGTGTGAGCATGAGTGCTGGCTGTGGAAGCAGGAGCTGGGACACCAATGGCAGCCAGACGAAGGCTACAGTCTGTGCAAGGGGCAGATCCCGGCCAGCACCGCTGGCAGGCTCAACCGCTGGCTGGGGTTAGGAGAGAGCCATGTGCTGAGCCCAGCTCACTCCAATCTAGGCCAGCACATTGCAAAAATGCTGATGGGTCCAACGAAGGGCAAGGAAGGGGACAAGGATTCATATTGCCCCCTTCACGTGTTTGCCAGAGCATGAACATAAACAGGGCATGGCAGTGTGGCAGCCCCAGGGCAGCTGAGCCGAGGACAAAACATGACTGGAGAGAGGTCCAGCTGTGCACAGCTCCACCTTGCACTGGGACCATATCAGCTCTGGAGAGCCGAGAAGGAACGGTCCAGCCAGCTCTCAGCAGGAGATGACCACAGACCACAACACCATGGGCCTTCCAGGTTGCCCTGCCTATACACGCTGGGTGCTGCAGCCAGCAGCACCGTGCTGGTGTGGGACTGAGCTCCAAAGCTCTTGCAGCAGCACAGAAGTGGCCACGTGGGCTTACAGAGACAGTGAAGTTGCCACCAAAACACAGCACAGGCAGCTGCGTTTTCTCTATGTCCTGTAGTACTTCCAGTGGTCACTCTAATGTCAGCTGCATTCCTTACAAATGGATCACACACAAGACCAAGGTGACCAGCAGGTATTTACTCATGCCATACTACCAGAAAGCATTTTTTGGTTCCCTGAAGAAGAGCCCCAGTGAATTTGCAGAGGTAATGGCTCCTGCGTCATGTAGGCATGCGTATACCCAGAACCAGATCAGACCTCAAAGGAGGTTTCCCTTGTTCTGGCCAGTTCACTCTGGAGGACCTTCATCTGTCAGGACTTGCAGTCAATCTCCTAAGAGGCAACACTGCTGAGAATTCAGGCTGGAAGTTTCCAACCCAAAGTTCACCACTAATGCTGGGTTTGTAATCCTTGTCAAAAATTGCACCTTCCCATACCAAGCAGCAGACCCAGCCTTATGACCACACCTTACGCCTTAACACAGCTCCGCTCTCCCACATCCCTCTCCTCATTGGCGAAGCAGAGACCCAAAGCTTTGTCAGGTGCCACGCCATCCCACCTTCAGCAGGAGCTCCTACCAGCAGAAACACTGCCAGATCAATAGTGCACCTAATTAGAACACTTAATTGCTTCTCTCATACACAGGGGTACTGCTTCCTCAATAGGATCATTAAAGAGGAAAACCCGCCGGACCCCTCCCAGCACTGCAGCCTTCACACATGGCCACCTGGGTGGTGGTCCCGGGTGGATGGGCAGGAGGAGGATGCGAAGGGCTGGTCCATCCCCCCCTTCCGCCCCGCAGCCTGCCAGGGTCTGCACCTGCCTGCCCCTAGCCCAGCCAGGATGGCTTTCTGCTGGCACTCGCCCCAGCAAGTATGATTAGCTGATTACAAAGGGGAATGTGTCATTTAATACACACAATCAGATTTCCCGGCCCTTCTGCCCATAACAAAATGTCTTGTGAAACGGCTCGTTCTGTTCTCCCATAGAAACGTGTTTCCCTTCAAAAGCCTGATACCGGGCGGGGGGGGGGGGGGGGGGGGGGGGGAAA
>JAVJGG010000009.1:15320255-15346663 GCA_035590195.1 Aviceda cuculoides | reverse complement strand
CCCCGCCTCCCTGCAGTGCCTCCTCCTGCCACCTCCCCATCGAGAACGGCAGCCCCGGACTGAGGTTTGCTTCCTCAAGGAAGGAGCTTTCCTTCCGTGGGACATGTCGGCAGGTTTTGCAGCTCCTAAGGGGTGGCCGAGCATTCCTGGAGCGGCCGGGGCTGCCCACCCACTGCCCACGGCCCCAGAGAAGTGCGGGCGGTGTTTGGGTGGGACACCCCTAAGCCGGTCCCAGGACATCTCCACATCATCAAGTGATCTGACTTGTGTACTTCGGGTGTGGCAGGGCAAGCAGCCCTCTCCAGGAGATGCAGATGAAAAGGGGAGCAGTTGCTCCACCACACACACATGCACCCACAGCATGGATGCACTGGGTGCAGGGATGCACAGTGTGCATGGATGCACAGCATGGATGCACTGGTGCAGGGATGCCCTTGGTGCATGGATGCACTGGATGCACAGCATGGATGCAACGGATGCACAGCATGGATGCACTGGGTGCACTGGATGCACAGCATGGCTGCAATGGCACATAGTGGGCATTCACACTATGGCAATAGGTGAAACCTTTAGGGAAGTCAAACTGGTGCTCATAAACAGGAGGAATGAGACTAGAGGTGCACTGCACACTCAGCCTTCTTTGCCTCACAGATGCTGAGGAGCAAAGGACAGAGGGGATGTGTCATGCGCAGGTTCACGCCGGGTCTGGTTTCCTTGTTCCCAGAGCCTGTGGCTAGTCCTGACTCGGTACCTAACGCCCACTAGCAGTTGCTGCATCATGTAGTGCTCCAAGCAGCATGTTGTGCCCCTGGACTCCCCTGCGGGGCCTTCGCTTTGCTCTGTAATCTCGTAGCGCGTCTGCCATCAGTTACTGTGTTGGTGCTCTGAAGTTAGAAGGGTGCAGCTCTGTGCGGGACCCCAGCAAAGGCAGGTCTCGAGCAGCGAGGGGAGGCTTGGGGACTCTTCACAGCAGGGAAGGTCTGACCTGGCTGCCTCTGCTTGTCCTCTGCAAGCCAGGGCTGGCCCAGGGCAGCTCGTCACAGTGTGTCAGCACACGGTCGGCTGTCTGGCAGCAATGGGTGCCAGGGCTCTGTGGCCGCTGCCTCCGGGTGCTGCTCCTCAGCTTCCTCCCCACCAGCCTTTGGGAAACCTGCCCTTCGCACTCACACAGGGAGCCTGACCCCTACACTACCATGACAGGGATGACGTGCTGGAATGAGGCGGGCCGTTTTTTTACTGCTTTATAAAGTGCCTCCTTTATTAGCCACTCTGAGGCTTTTTTCCTGACAAACCACATACCAGCGGAGAGTACCAGGAACAAAATGAGGCTGCATGGTCCAGTGGTTCGAGCCAAGGCAGCAATGCCAGCAGGATTGTGGGCTCTAATCCCCTGCTGAGCTGTTGACTCACTGTACAAACTCAGGCAGGTCCTGCCTCTTTGTGCCTTGGAGAAGCCCAGCTGGAAAGTTGGGTAAATAGCAGGAACCTCTTGGAAAAAAAAAAAAAAAACAACACAGCATAGGAGCCAAGCTTGAGAGAGGGCATTCACTTACAAATAAAAGACATTTCAACTAGGCTGCTGAGATTCCCCATCCAGGAATGGTTTTCACCTCCTGTCCTCCACCGCTGTGCATCATTAAGGGGCGATGCCAAGTAGGTGCTTTACCTCGTTGCTTGGGTGGCTGAGCTGCAAGTGACATCATTTGCGTGTCATGCTGCGCTGAATTTGTAGGAAAATTGTACAGGAGAAAAGTTGCACCATATTGCTGAAAAAAATAATTGCAATTGTAGCTCTGTGCAGCGTCTTGAGGACTGCTACTCTCTGGTTTCATCTTTCAGGTCATTCAAAGGAAAAATTATGATTTCTGCTCAATGGGTCGGGTTCTGTTATACTCTAAAAGAAAATCTAGGAAATTTAAATGTTAAATTCACTTTTAAGTGAATTTGGGTCAAATAAGTCAGTGGGTGACCACATTGGCAGAGTTATGAGCACAGATATCCTTGGTATGGTTCCCCAGTACCCACCACAGGGAGCGTTCCCCTTGCAAAGCCAAGGAGCCAGAAGAAGAATGTGTAGAACAAATTCCTCCAGTGAATCCTTCACTCCCCTTCTTGCATTGGTGCAAACAGCCCAGCCTGAATGCTCTTCCAGTTACCACCAAGCTAAAACCTGCAACTCTTCAACAGTCCTGAAAACATAGAAATGCCATCTATGCGTGTACCTGGCCGTATAGCCCTCTGCCTGCTGAAATGAGGAAACAAGCTTAGTTTGCAAAATAATCACCTGTGAGCTATTATTGATCACCCCACCATGTACTGGACCCTCTTCTGGTTATTCAATAACAGACAAATGAGCTTTCCTGCATCCCTGGCAGATTCCTGCTGCAGTGATGGGAATGATGGAGATACTTGCTCTGGCCACACATTGCAGACAAGGTGGCAGGGAGGGGACAGTAAGACTTTTTTTTCCCCCAGAAAACACTGAGGAAGTATAAACTTTAGAAGGTTTTGGGGAGCTTAACTGGAAATTTAAAGGGTTTAAAGAAGTTTAAAGGAGCTGACATTTGTTCTGTCATTCTTTCAGATAAATCAAATCCATTGTCAGAAAAGTTAGTTGTTTTAAACACCAAAACCAGCCATTACACAGCTGGATGGAACTGCCTCTTTGCTTGCCCATTGGACACTGGAGACATTTGATGCCCAGCAGTGCACAAGGGAAACCTTTGAGCCTCCTGCAACAGCCATGTGAATGGAGGACCCTGCAAGCCCTGCTCGCTGCTGGCCACCAGCTCCATGGGAAACCCTCTCCTGGGAGTCAGGTCATTTTTACAACCCAAGTGAGGATCTCCTGGCCAGATTCCTGTTGTTCGGCAGAATCAAATTGAAACAACATAAGAAAACACTAATGCCCATACAAATAAATGAGGACTGGCATAAATTGCAAGGGCTTGCAGATGTTTCATGGTTCAATGTTAGGAGAGTTTGGTCACCTGGCTCTTGCCAGATCTTCTTGAGAGGCTCCAAGCTCTTTTATTCCAGCAAGCTTTCCCCTTACAATTTAACTCTGCAGCAACTCTGGCCTGGCTTTATGGGAGAGAAAGCAAAGAGGATCAGTGCATCCGCCAGGAGTGACCCTTCAGTGTATTTCTACATGGGAACCTGTTCTTCCTTGGAGAAGGGAGAGGGGTGCAGCTAGGGGTCCAGCTTCAGAGGTGCAGCTATGAAGAGGAAACCTCATCCAAGGAAGAGCACCTTGGAGCTCTTGGAGCTCCACTTTCCAAGCACAGAGCAAACTGTTAATTAGCCCTTGCACACCGTCAGCTATTAATAATCGTTGCAAAGTATTCTTCATCAGACTTACAAACACAAGGATGCGGCAAACGTCCTCACTTCCGAAACAAGGTGAACATGCACATGTGTGCATACACATGCACACAGACATGCATGCTGGTGCACCACCAGCTCTGCCTTTTCTGGCAGGAGTCACTGGCAGGCACAGGGGTCAAGCCCTGCTTGTGAGCCAGCTCTCAGGCTACAGGGTTCAGCAGCGGAGCTGCGTGCACCCAAAACCTTTATTTCGTAAAGCCCAGCAGCACGGAAGAAGGGGTGTGCATGTCTGTGTGTTTTTGGGAGGAGGTTATTTTGGGAATTCCCGCCTGAGCTGCTGCTAGCGCTGATGCTCTGCGATAACAACCTTTCATGCCTCTCTCTTGTTTATGCAGGGCATGAAAAGGCCCTTTGTGCAGCTTGGGGAGCTGGCTGCCAGCTGGGATTAATGAGATGCTCCCTGTGTGCTCCTCGGCCCCATCCCCCTCAGCAAAGTTGTGCCCACAGGGAGGCACGGGGGTGCCCGTGGGCTGAGGAAGGCTCGCAGAAATAGCCACCCTGCAGGAGAGGGAGCACCGCACTTTCTGCCCTTCATGCATTTTGGATGATGGGAACACAGCGGTGAGCTCGGGCTGCTTCACCTCCAGGAGCTCCAGGCAAATGTTTCCATCCAAAGAAAACATTTCCAGCTCTTGGTGCCATCTTCCTCCAGGCTGTTTGAATGGGATCCAAAGCGCGAAGTCCCCAGGACTGAGGTGTCATCAGAGACATCGGATCAAGCGCTTATTATCCCTGCACGTCTGGAGCCCTAAAGTCTTGGGTGACAAACAGGCCTCCCACTGCCTTCATCCTCTGCTTCCCAAGGAACAGGACCTAGTACCCAAATGCTGTCAATGCCTGCTGACCTTCAGAGAGTTGGGCATAACTTCAGACAGTTATGCACCTGGTGGAGAACTAGGAATAAAAGGGGCAGGAAATGCATTTTTTTTAATTTAACTCAAGAGATTAATGACCCGTGCAACAGTCATGACACATCCCACCTTGACACCTTGCAGGGGTGGGACAATTGCAGTGGAAAGAATCACAGCACCCCTGGGAGACAGGAAGGGAGGAATATTTGCCCACTTTACTGGCAGGGAACCTGAGACCCCGAGTGGGATGTGGGTTGCCTGATGCCACCCAACAGAGCTGTAATGAGGTGCAAAGTAACCACAGAAAGCACTTGTGCTATGGCCCTCTCAGCAGACCTGTGGGGCAAGCTGGGTCCCCAGCAAGTCAGCAACGGGGTTAGGAGCCACCAGCAAAGAGAGTGACAATATTGGCAACGGATTACTCCTGTCCCGCAAGCTGCGAGGGGAAGGAGAAAGGGCCGGGCAGGCCCTGCTCCCAGCAGCAACCCCAGCCCTCCGTGCACGTCCTGCTCCACGCAGGTGAGAGCCCTGTGGGACCAGCTCCTTCCTTAGCTGGGCTTTCTGCATGGACCAGCTGGATGCAATCCTGGGCTGCGAATCCCTGGAGAGCATTGGTCCCATCCTGTTTAGGAATGTAGCGAGGCCAAGGCTCTGCCTCAGACTGCACCACAGGCAGAGCAATGGGATACCCTGTGTCTTTCCATCCTGATGCTGCCAGGAAAGTACAGTTCTCCTGAGGGGAGCCCCTGGCACGGGTCTGACATGCTCTGATTAAAGGGAAGGCTCTGACAGCTTAATTAACTGCCAGCTTGAAGATGGCAGGGATTGAACAAAGATGAGTCTGACACCAGCCTGCCCCACTGAGAACAGCTGAGACCCTCAGCAGAAACCCATGGCACCAGAGAGAGAGAAAGCAGGGAAAGATTAAGAACAGGGTGCAAAGCTGGGAGTGGATGCGGTCACGTTTGCTCCTTTAACCCATTCTGCCAACCACTCTGCTAACATCACCACTCTGAGGCAGGAAAGATTAGGTTGGTGTTGCAGCACCCCGCAACAAAGTGTCTCGTCCTCTCACATGGCTCTTGTATCCCTCAGCTGCCCTCAGTATAGAATCATGCTCCTTAACACTGACTGTCCTAAATCGCTCTGCTTTGGGGAGCCACAGAGGAGCGTGCAATGTTAATTCCAGTGTTGCAGCAGGAGTGCTGACCTGGAGGACTGCACCAGCAAAAAATGGTATTTCTGCCCAAGAACCTGACTTTGTACTGCACAATGTCTCATGCTACCTAAGCTATTACTTCTCAGTGCAAACATTTTGAGACTGTATGGATTTTTCCATTAAGAATCACAGGCATGAAGCCCGCCCCACCCCACCCCCCCACCCCCCCAAAAAAGCCATCTGTTCTGGATTTTCAGGTTACCAGTTACAACCTCCAGTGTCCCAGCTCATGAAGCCAGGTGACTATATGAAAATCTCAGCTTCTAACAGTTCTAAGTACAGCAAAGACAGGAAAATGGGAAACCTAGAGGCTGGAGTGGCAGAAAACAAATCAAGAGAGGGTCAAGAATGATCTAAGGCTCTGTTTAGGTGGAAAAGGCACCAAGCCATGCGGGACTACTACAGCCATCCAACCTGGTGCCTTGCACAGCAAAGCCTGAAGAACTGGCCCCACAGCCTCCGACAAGGCCCGGGACTGGTGGCTGGGCAGATGCGTGTCCATGGGACAATCGGCTGAGGAGTGATGGTGAACTGACCACAGTCCTAAAGAAGTTAATGACATCCGCTGTATGAGCAGCATCTCAGCCATAATTTAAGTAGCTCCAATTACCAGCCACTAGGTCTTGCTGCATGTACCTGGTTACAGCGCTCTGTTACGCACAAGCCTCTCCCCACGCTGGTGCATACAGCTCCCACATGCACCTCTGCGCATTCTCCTGAAGAAACCCAACGAGCTGAAGTTCTTCAGTCTGCTTCCAGGCAGGTTCTTCTGACCCTGGCTGGGCTTGCAGCCCTCTTTGGACCTCTTTCAACTTCACACATGATGCCAGTGAATGTTTGTGGTTTTAAGACACATTTGAGACCAAGTTTTGTACATGAAGGGTTCAGGATGAGTGTAGGAAGAATGACGCTTTCTTTACCATGGGTCCCCAGGAGTCAGTGCTCCATACCTGGGATGAAGTTAGCTAAGAGGTGAGCACAACCCCATTCCCTGCTGATGCAGAGAGACAGTAAAGATGTTGTAGGGATGTGGGTCTCAAGGAGCAGAGGCTTCCCTGCAGTATCTTCAAAGCAATAAGTACGCCCCATGGTTACTGACAGTGTCTTCCTAGGATGTCTTCTGAATGAAGGGAATACATTAAAACCTTTCCCCTGATACAATGGCATAAAACCATTATTGTGAGGGCTGTGCTGCAAGGATTTGCCAGGGACCATGAAAAAGGACTCTAGTCCTGGGATCAGCATGTGGGGAGGGCTGAACAGCTTGCAAAACCTCTGCTAAAGCCACATTTGGTCCTAAACACTCTGGACTGAGGTCTGGATTTTGGCAAGGCACTCATGGGTTTGAATGCAGGATTCACATGGTTCCCATCTCCCACCAAAGATCCCAGAGTATGTGCTAGAAATTCACCCAGAGACATCGCACTGATCAGAAACAGATCCCAGTGCCCCAAGTATAGCTGGAGGGTGCTCCAACCTTCCCTGAATAGAAAGAGACCAGTCTCCCACATTTTCCCAACAGGCACAATCACGCTGCTAGTAATCAGCAGGGCAGCAGGAACTGGGGAAGCCTGTGCAGGGCACCTGGGAGGAGTTCTCTGAGCAGAGCAGTGATGTAGTTGGCACTGGCAACCGCAAGCCTGTTAGTGTAGGAGACCCCTCACCAGCAAGCACTTTACTGGGACTCTTGGCCTTTCTGCTTACTTGACCCCTACAGAGAAGCCCTAAGACCTATTTTCTTTTCCAGGAGAGGCACTAAACTGCTTACAGCCCCCATGCTGCGGAGGCTGGCATAGCATGGTGAGATTACACAGGTGGAATTAGGTCAGCCAGAGCCCAAGTTTCTTTTGGGAAGAAGGGGATTTATTTCAAATTGATCTTCCCCTGTCCTGACTGCTCCAGCAGTATCTTATAAAAGTCCTCATCCTGAACCTGGAGTGCAGAGTGGGCAGGGTTGAATGCTGCCAGGTCCTGGCCATGGCCAGTGGGAAGCTGGGCAGGAGCAGGTGTGCTTGGGAACAGGAAAGAACCAGCATCTCTAGGCCCCGGTGAGGAGAGAAGCTGCATGACCATCCCTGGGGACCACCTCCAGGAGAGCAGGGCCACTGGTCCACAGCCTGTCTCACAGGCAGAGAGCGACTAGGACAGACTCGATTGCCTAGCCCTAGGCAGCATTGTTTGCAAAATGAGTGTTTGGGCCAGTTTCCATCAGGCATAAGAGGTGGACCCGATCAGTGCCAGAGCCTGCTCTTCCATCTGTTTGTGATGGAGAGATGGCTGCTGCAGCTGGAGCCTCCTTTGCTTGTTAGCTCCCAGCCTGTGCCAGTAACTGTTCTGACGCAGGATCTGTTGAAGGCACGAAGAGGGCTTTAATTTGCTAGCAAGAGTTTGGATTGAGACTGGCTTTGCCCAGTCTTGTATGTGTGATCCAGGTCTAATCGGGGCTGGTGGCAGGCAGGGCAGGGCAGGCTCTCTCCCTGGCAGGCACCTAATTCACTCCCCACTGTATCCCAGGCAGTCTCCAGATACTGAGTTCCTACTGCTTTGTCCCAGCCCTCAGGAATATTGGCTTTTGGTCCACCTCTGCAGGAAACTGGAGCTCTGTGGCTCCTGGGACAAGAGAGCCTCTCCCTGATAACTAACCAGCAGGAGAGAGAGTCAGGGACACCAGGGAGCCTGCAAGCAGCTGGATCCAAACCTGGTCAGATCACAGGTTTTACTGGTGCTGCCAGGTGGGAAACTGCTAGTGCTGGAAGCAGGAGCTTTGCTTGCTCCCTCCATCCCTTGCCACCCGGAGCTGGCAGGGAAGCTGCTGATAGCTAGCTGGACCCACACGAGTGGTTCTCCCAAAGGTGAGGGGAAGCTCCTGCCCCCCCACCCCCCAGCAGACCTGCCTGCCCCTGGCAGCACTCCCAATGCCTGCTCTCCTGCCTGTCCTGGCTGCCACCAGTGCTCACAGGCAGCCCAAAAGCCCTGTCCCATTGCAGCATGACAAGTGTCCTGCCCAGGCATCAGGGCCCCCCACCAGCTGGCAAATTTCCATGAAGACCCAGGGCAAAAGCTGGGCCAGTGTTGCTGTTTTAGGTGGTGACGCAGGGTCAGAATCCATGGCCTTCTCCAGCCTCCCAAAACAGGGGAGTACCTGCCTCCTTGCTGCCCTCTCCAAGTGGCTCCGTCTCATACTTGTCCTGCCCTGGACCACAGGGCTTGCTCCCAAATGATCTAACCCCCTGATGGGGGGGCTCCTGTGAACTGAGCCCCAGCATTGCCCCACTAACCTGACACCTACCCAGTGGTGTGCAGTTCACCCCACTTCCCCACTCCAAATGCCCGGGAAGGTGTGGAGAGGGCAGTCCCTCACTGCTGGACAGAAGCATCTGGCAGCCTGAGAGAAGTTAATAACAAAAGCCTGAGCCAATATTCCTAGATTACAGCCATCATCTCTTCCAGAGCGGATTAGAAGCCAAATCTCCAGCAATAGGCTTGTGGCTGTACCCCTAATGCTGGCTGTGCCCATGGGTGGGAGAGCAGTGCGGGGACTGGACCAGAGCCCAGCCCCAGCTGGGGCCAAGCCGCTGCCAAAACCTGGGGAGCAGCTCTCCTCCCCTTCCCATAGTGCAAGGGAGACTGCACCTTGCTCCCTCCTCACAGCCTCGGTCCAACAGGCCCCGCCTGCGGATGTCCCATGGGCAGGATGATGCAGGGAGCTCTGCACCCTCCTGGGGCCCCTGAGCCACGGGGTCCCAGACACATGGGGCTGATACAGCTTGCACCAGCACCTCCCCACTGTTGTACCCATCCTGGGCACCCCTTAGCCTGGGCTGGAGGTGACCCATCAGCAGTGTTGGCCCCAGAAAGGCAATGGCTCACCCTCTACCTGCATCTGTACACCCCAGCCCCTTGCAGGATGCAACTGATGCCCTGGGGTCTTGCTGAGCTCTCCTCCTCTGCAGCTCTGTCCAGTGGTATCTCTCTTCACAGAGCCCAGTCCCACCAGCTGCACTAGAAGGGGATCATCAGGTCCTCGGCAAGGCTCTAGTGAGGACACAGGACCTTTGGCTTCCACTCCACAAATGCCATGGGATGAGAGGAGCATCCCCCTGAGAGATGCCACCCCACTGAGATGTGGGAACACAAGCCCGCAGCCGAGCTGATGAGAGAAGTCACGGCTGGGGAAACAAACCCTGTTTTGTCCCAGATTCCTGCCTCCCTGGACTCCGAGCAACCTCCACTGCAGCTTCTGGCATGAGCTGCCCCTGACCCCATGGCCAAGGGCACAGAGAGCAGCGAGCAGCCTCCCCGCTGCAGCTGTGGGGTTGCCAGGGCTCAGCCCCCCAACATGCTGTGAAAGCGCTTCAGACTCCTCCATAGCCAATTTCCCTGGCCCAGGCACCCTGGCAGCAGCACACAGTGAGATCCTGGCTTTATTATTGCTCATCACATACAGGGTCACAAATAATATTTGGAAAATAAAGATCTGTGCACAGTCAGTCCCTGCCAGGGGTGTCCAGCACCCTGCTGGAGCCTCTCCCAGCAGCACAGGATCAGGCTTGAAGGTGGGGTCCTCTTTTCAGGGTATTTATTTGCATTGCTGAGACCTCCAGCCCTCTGCCAGCTTCAGATGATGCTGATTAATGGGACCAGAAGCGAGGAGGAGGGAAGGGGCCTGTGGAGGTACCTTGCCTTGGTGCCAGCTCTGCTCCTTGCCTGGGGGTCCTGTGGTTACCGTGGTCTTGCTTGACCCCTCGCAGACTGTGCAGAGCTTGCCTGAGGCTCCCCCAGCTCCAGCCTGATGGGATGGGGGCTGAGCACAGGCTCAGGGAGGAAAGCAGTGGGCTGCTGGGGAAGGACCAAACCTATGGAGGCTTCACACCAGCAGCTGGTCCCCCTCCAAAGCATGCTGCTGGCAGCAGCAAAGGGGCCATGTGGCCGTGGTACAGGGTGCACTGGGCAAGGTGAGGAGGTGCAGGAGGAACATCTCTTGATTTCAGGTCCTGCCCCAAATGCCCCGGGCAGGGGGCTGGGGACCCTAGTGCTGGTGGCAGCCACAGAGGCCCTGGGCTCTGTGACACACTCCAGTTAGCTAGTTTGAGGGATGGATGTGGATATTCGGCACTTGTCTGGGTCAGGCCCTTGCTGATCACTGTTCGGAGATGATGGAGCCTGGTGAGGATCCCAGCTGGGTGGCAGAGCTGCCACTGCACCCAGGTGGCATGGAGACTACCAGCCAATGCTGACAGCTGGGTGCTTTTGGGGTCATGCTCTTGTCTTTCACAATAAGGGCTGGACGTCCCCAGTGCCAATGGTCAGCTGGGTTCAGGGGGACCTACTCCACCCCTTGTATATCTCCCCTGCAAACCCAGTGTTTCAGGGGTGTCAATCATGGTCCCCACCTCCTCCCTTGGGACATACCCTGCAAGTAACTCAGCCTAGCAGGGTCCTGGCTTAGGGGCTCGTCATCCTTGACACATGTGCTTTCCCTGTCCTTGAGGGGACCAGTGTGGGTGCCAGCTTCCTTTCTTCGGGACTAGGTACAGGAAGATGATGGTTAATGGCCTTCGTGATTGGGCAGCACTGGCAGGCTTTGCACTGAAGGTGCTTACATGGACAAATCCGGATCACTAGAGTCAGTCAAGGAGTCAAATTTCTGAAAGTCCTGACATGCCAAAATTGAGACCTGGACCAGACATAAGCATGAACACAGAAATGCCAGTGATATCCTATTTGCTTAAAGTAGTTGGACTGGTTTGTGGGACCTTTGGTGCTTTGCACATAAGACACATTTTAAGCCCTTGCTTTTTTGTCCACCCATGTGGCAGAAGCACCAGTGCCAGCCTTGCCCATGCACCAGGGCTGGGGTCCGGGCACCTCTGCGAGCGACCACACCAGCCAGGCAGCGTGCACTGATCCTTCTGGCTGACAAATCACCCAGCAGCCAGATGAGACCCAGACAAACCAGGCTGACACACTCCTCCACAGCACCACTTGGCTCCTCACTTTCCCGGTCGACCCACCAGTGCTGGCTGGCATTGCTCACCAGCTCCAAAGGCCCTGTGGACACTTTGATTTATTTGGGCAGAGGAGAAAGATTAATGTCTGGTGCTATGGAAAGCAGTCAGTGAGCTGTGCTGAGTCAAGCACTGTGCTTTGCAGTGCTGCAAGAGCTGGAGCAGGCTAGAAAACCCTCTCCTTGTTGCTGCAAAATGTAAGAATAAGCCCTGCAAAGGCTCTGCAGGTCTGCCTGTGCCCCTGAAATCCAAGCTCCCTGGCAGCAGCTCCAGCACCCCCACTGTGGAGCCATACGTGCTCTGCCTTGTGTCTTGCCGAGCCTTCAGGCCGCACATGCTAGATGAGAAATGTGGGCTGCCAATATCTGCAAGCAATGATAACACCCTGGTACATGTATGGTGACGCCTCAGCAGGTCACACTGCACATAGCTGCACTTCAGAAGGATTCAGAGATCAAGCGTAGGCTGGGATGTATGTGCCCACCGATACCTGACACCCTGGAAGGGACATTTTTCTGGCAAAAGCCCCTTGCAGGCATCCTCAGAAATACCACTCAGAATGTCAGACCTTGAGCACAAGCCCACACTGGCACTGGAGTAGAGCCAGGTCCCGCCTCCTGGTTCCTGCAAGGACAAAAGCCAGATGCATCAGGGGACTGGCAAGACACCCATCTGTCAGGCAGATGTGGGATAGCCTGTCCCATGGGAGAATGGGGCCCGATTTCTAACAGCTAGGTGATGATTTATTCTTCAAAGGGAGAATTTCCTTCAAGAAGCCACATTAGCATTAGTTCTCGTGACCATGTAAACCTCTCCTCTCTCAGCTGCAGAAGGTGGATATTCTCTAACTGCATGAGCTCTTTGTAGCTGTAGTTGCTGGGATAAATATGAGCTGATCATTTCTATTGAGGAAAGACGTTAGGACCAAAATTAGCATTATCATCTTTTATCAAATGTTGATAACAATGTTTCCCAGGTCAGCTTTTTTCCATGAGAAGCCTCTGAGCAGCAAACGAGCAGCTCCCTGCTGTCACACCTGCAGCCCAGGCCCTGCAGCCCAGGAGTGGTGCAAAGGAACTGAAATTAGTTGGAAAATGACTCTTGACCAGCCTTGCTAAATTGCCGTGAAAATTTAACAACCCAAGCACAAAGCCTCTTCGCCTGTTTGCTTTTTCCATCATGGCAGAGAGAATGGAAATCAAGTGATATATTAACACGCCAGTCAAAAATGAAGGGATGAGGTGCTGTGCCATGCTGCTGCCACCAAAGGGCAGCCCCTGTCGCTCTGCTCATGTGTTCCGAGGGTCACCATGTGTCGAGGGTTTGTGTATGGCCGTCAGTGAAACGCAAAGAAGACTGCAAAATATTCTACCCCTTTGCACTCTTACTAGCAGAATCCGACCCTCTTTCAAACAGATTAACTTCTAGGTAAGAGCTCTGCTTTTAGAGACAGTAAGTGGAAACCTGTGCACCCATTTTTCTTCCATGATGAGGGAGCCAATGGCCACTGCTGTCAGGGAGCTCCCAGCACCAACTGCCTGCATGCTGAGGGTGTCCTGTGCATTTACTGGTAAAGGGCTTGAGGCTCCCCTGAGTATATCAGAGTGCCAAACCCATTCCCACCCACTCCGCCCCTGGAGAAGAAGGCAGGCAGAATTTTAATTTACAGGCCAATGGAGAGCATAGCCCTTTTCCTGACAGCAAACAGCCAGGTTGCAGCAGCCCCCCCCACATTCTCAGCTGCATCTATAGCCCTCCATCAGACCAAGCTTCTACATCCCCTAAGTGAAACAGAACCCTCCTCAGACCCTCTCCTGTATCGTGCCTCTGGCAGCTATGTCTGGCTGCCCATAGCCTGGACTGGTCTGACAGCATTGCCCTGCCCTTCTGCCATTGCACCTGCAAGTAGGCATCTGCAAAGTGGGCACTGGTTCCACCTGGCATGGAGAGAAGTTCACCAGATACCAACCAGCTCTTGGTTTTTCTTTAACCAAGAGGTTAAAGAAAATGTTGAAGGGCTCCCTCTTTGCCAGGAGGAAAACTCCTGAAAGTTAACCATTAACCGGCACTTGATAGAGAAGGAAAGAAACGCCCTACGAGGCTGGAAGCTATTTGCCTGTCTGTCCACCTGCTGCTGGGGAGATAGTAAATCTTATTTAGACTGGGCAGACTGTGAGATTGCAAGGGAGAGAGATAGAACTCTGCCTCAAGAGAAGAGAGAAGGAGGGTGGGCAGCCATGTGCCCCACAGGCCTCCACCCCAGACCAAGGGACCTCAGGGTACATGCACCTGGGGACAGAACTGTGTCCTGCTCTTGGGGACTTTCACAACAGGGCCTCTCGTATCCATGGAGACGTAGCCCACAGGGTGGGATTTCCTGGCTCTCCATCCTCCAGGTGAAGGAGATGGGGAACCTCAGCCGGGGGGGGCACGGGATGCAGAAGAGCCACCACAGTGGGTCCCAGGCCCAGTTCAGTGGCCCCTGAATGATGCGGTCTGGTCCCTGATGGATGTTAACCTGTGCTGATGTGCAAGAAGTGAATTCCCATGTGTGTGAGCCGGCATTTGGGGGGTACACGCACACAGGCAGCGGAAAGCCAGAGGGGCACCTCTCACTTAGAAGCCTGGCTCTGGGAAGGCTGAGGGAGGGAGAGACAAGGCACAGTTTGGCTCTGCTTTGGCAGGGTCCCGGTGAGGCTGAGCATACCATTGAGCAAAGCGGAGCAATCCCAACTCATGTGGTCATAGCATCCTGCGTGTGCCGTGGGGACAGTCAGGGCAGGTGTTTCAGCAGGGGTGGCTCTGCCAAAGCCCTCAGCTGAACTGCTGCTTCTGGCAGAAAAATAGCCGCTGTGATGGGTGACTGAAGGGCAGAGGGTGGCTCTGGGAGCGCGGAGCAAAGTGACATGCTCCTCGGGGAACACATACACACCATCTGCTTCAGCCTGGACAAGGCAACGGCTGTGCAAATAAGGAGAAATACAGATACTCTGCACAGACCACAGCATCATGCTCACAGGGCCTTGAGAAAATGCAGAATACAGCCAGTTGGCCCCAAAACACCACCCTCTGCAACCAGATGAGCAGGAACATGTGGAGGTGGTCCTTGGGAAGGAACGAACTTTGCCAGGCTCCAGTGGCTAATCCGAGGGTCTGTGTAGAGCTGGGGAGGTCCCTGCACTGCCAGTGCTTCAGAGGGGCTAGGCTGAGTCCATCACCCCCACCCAGTGAACACCCGAGCTTGCACCATCCTGGTGAGACCAGACCTTCACTCCTAGCCAACCTAGTGCCAGCTAGAATAATTGTTTGATGGCTGCCCCCAGCCAGCGGATCTTACAGACATCCACCCTCCACCAGTTGATCCTTCTCACCACACTTCTCTCTTGCCTTTGCTGTTGTGGTGCCTGAGTTGGCTGGGGGTTCCCACGCTGGCCCACAAGGACTGATGGGCAGAGATGGCACAGACCTGTGTCCCTTGTACCCTCAGAAAAGCAGCCTGAAGACCCAGCAGATCCCCTGGAAATGGGTGGCTGCAGAGTGCCCATTTACTCTTCTGGGGATGCCAATGGGGAGCACTCGGTCTGTCTCCAGGTGAGACTCACTGTCGCTCCCTCTCCGCACACTGACTGGAGCTCTGTAATCCATGCTTAGCTCAGCTTGCCAGGCAGAGGGGAGGGTACGGGAGCACGCTGCCACGCGTACAGAATGGGCTTGCTGGTGACAGCCAGCACCGTCCATGTGACGCTAATGAATGTGGGGCTAGGACAGGATACAGCACCCTGGCTCAGCTCCTGTCCTAGATGGAGTCGGGAAAGCGATTCAAATGGAAATGTCGTGCTGCTGAATTAAAAAGCCAGTGTGAGAAGGAATGAGAATAAAGAGGGAGAGACTAGAAAGGAGGAGGAGTGCAGCTGGAGGGATGGAGAAGACGGAAAGCAGGAGGGGTACTGCAGAAGAAAGATGGTGGAGGAGATGCAAAACAGAGGCACACAGAAACAGGAGAGGAAAGGATGGTGTGGCATAGGGACAGATCCAACGGGGGGGGAAGTGCAGATACAGTTATGGAGCTGGTTTTCCTAGCCAGTGGCGCAGCTCACTAAAACAGTTTCCACCCTCTGCCACTGGGCAAAGACCTCCTTCTCCCACGGCAAGGAGGCAGGCAGCTTCTCAGGAGTGGGAGCAAGAGCCTCCACTGCCTCCCCTCTCCCCTGCTCCCTCAACCCCTGGTGCTGGGTGCTTGGAGATGACTCTCCCCAGCCTTTCCCTGCCCAGCCCTGATTTACCGGGGAAGTCTCCCCAGGGTGCCTGGCACAGTGGAGTCCCTCCAGGGTGCCTTGCAGCCCCAAAGAGCAAGTGGGACTGCAAGGAGCTGCTCCTCTGCATGCTGTTATGGAGCAGCGAGATCCCAGCCAGCCTTTGATACAACATGATGTGGCCCAAGGAAAATCTCCTTGCAATCCTAATACCTACCCTAAATCTTTCTAGATGCAAATTAAGCTAATTACTGCACAAAATATCCTTGGCAGACCTAAGAATCACTAATCTCTTTCTAGTGATTTTTAGCATTTTAGAAGGCTGTTCTCACATCCCTGCTCAGGCTTTGCCCTGCCAGACCTAGACAGATTCAGTTTGCTCTTCCTCTTCTTGCAGCTCATGTTTTTCAAACTTCTAACCAATCTTGTAAGCATCTCCTCTGGACTTTCTCCTGTTTGCTGCCTCCTCCTTATGATGACCATCCCAAATCTCTGGCTGAAATTCCCCCAGGCCAAGCAGAGGAGCACCGTGACTGTCCCTGCCTTATCAAGGCCACCTTGCTGGCAATGCCCAGCATGCGCTTGCCTTGCTTACAGCAGCAGAAGGCTGCTGAGCCTCATCAGCAGTCATCCACCAAAACTTCCCAGCAGCAGTACTGCTCTCCAGACAGAGTTTCTGCATAGTGTTTGTGCATTGCAGGTTGCCTGCTTTGCATTTGTCTTTATTGAACTGCATTTTATCAATTTCAAGTAATTTCTAAGTGACTGAGTTTTATTTTAAATGCTGATCATGTCCCTCAGACAGTTGCAGCCCTTTGCTATCTTTTATTATTTCAGCATTTTATAAGCATAATCACTATTTCATCAACATGGTGGCTAATGAAAATATTGACCAGGACCTGACCCGGGACAGACCTCACAGGACCTCACTTAACATGTCTTCCCAGCCTGATAGCATCTGAGCAGCCCAGTGGTTTTTAACCAGTTGGACATCCACCTCAGCAATGTTTCAATTGCACGCCATCATCTATGTTTCCTGAAGAGCATGTCCCATGGGACAATACCAAAACCCCAAGAAAGTCAAGACATACCATATCTACTGCTTCCTGTTATCAGCTGGGCTACTTCCCCATCGATAATGGAAATTAAATTGGTTCAACATGTTGTATTATTCACAAATCATTGTTGTCTGTTCCTTATCACATTATCCCTGAGATGCTTAACATGTGATCATGTAATAATTTCATTCAATATCTTTTCAGGCATCAGAGTTAGTCTGACTAGTGTATTTCCCTTTCTCCCTTTTTAATGCTATGTGGTATGTTTTGCCCTCTTCCAGTCCACAAGGACCTCACCCATGCTCCGTATGTTTTCTGAGATAATTGCTAATCAGAGGTTACTGTGGCTAGCTCCTTATGTGCTCCAGGGTAAGTATTATCAGACCTTGACAATTTGAATATTCCCATCCTATATCTTCAACTTTGTTATTCTGTTCTTGTTCCTAGCCTCTTGTTGCTAATAGTAATTTGGTCACAGTTAAATATTGTGTAAATATTTAAAGCATAAAAGATACTGAACAATTCAGCCATCTCATATGTAATCTGGTATTTGCTTACCTATCCCATTTAGTTAATCTAGACTTTCCTAGACATAAACTTTTTTTTTTTCCTAGGCTTATACATCTAGGCAGAACTCATTTTCTGCCTTAGTCCGCTTGCTTTTGTCTTTCCCTATTTGTGTTTTCCTCCATATTAATCTTTATACATACATCCTTGATGCACAGCAATGCTGCACTGTTCCCTTTTCCCAGGTTCTGCCTTCTATACTGACGTATCTGGCCTATGTTGTCCCACCAAGTCCCTGTGACGCTTCTGTTTCTCTCTGGTGCTGTGTTGCCTCACTGGTGCTGGGGTTCAGAAGCCAGGCATCCTCAGCTCACTCCTGAAGTCATCTCCTGGACTGCATCTCCCAGGGCCACCAGGCGGTGCAGAGGGGACATGCAAGGGATGCCAGGCAGAGCACTTAGCTGTGGCCATCAGAGATGTGGCAATGACTGCTGTGGCAGAGTGGAAAGATGAACACACAGGCTCTGTAGGCAGCTCAGCAGCCCGTGGGAGGTAACACCCAGGTCAGGGATGCCAGAAAGCACCAGTGAAAATCCTCTCTGGGGAGATAAGCATTTTGGCAGGAATCGCTCCTGCAGGCTGTTGTCAGTGTTTTGCTCATCCTCAGGGATTGTAATCCCTTTGGATTTATGCATGGAGCACATATTGTTCCTGTTGCTGTCAGGCCAGGTTTGAAGTGGTGTTGTACGAGTGCTTTGAAATCTAGCTGGCAGAGAGGAAAGTAAGTACCCCATTGTACTCCCCGGGTGCCTCAGGACTCCCAAGCTGCTGGTCTTGTTGGGAGACCCACTGTGCTGAGGGTATGGGTGGCTGGGCAGTGACTCAGACTGGTAGGCAGTGCTTTGCCAGCACTGATTATTGCTCAAGGATCTGATCCCGGAGCCCCCATAAGCCAACATGCTGCCTGCAGCCTGCCTGGGTCGCTGGGCAGGACTAGGGAAAAAGGCAGTGTCAGGGAGCAAGTTTGCCTTTCTCCAGACCATCCAGGCTCAGGCAAGACCTCCCTTTGGCACCAGGATGGGACTGCTTAGTATAGCCCTTCATGTCCTCAAGGCACCAGCAGGAGCTTGTACGGATAAGCAGGCAGGGAAGACAGAGACCAGGTAGCGTCAAGTAGTGATGTTCTTCAGATGCAGTTGGCACACCCAGAAACCCTGCCCTTGGGCTACAACACTGCCTGGTTTGAAGCTACAAGGAGGCCTCACAGGAAAGGACTTGAGCCTGAGTCAGTGCCTGGTCCCATTGTAGCTCAGCCGATGGAGCGGGAGGTGCATCTTCTTCCTGTCTGTGTCTCTGGCAGTGCTGGGAATGGGTGCATGCTGGGGCCAAGGGGGCTGACAGGACCACAGGCTGCATTGGTCACTTTAGGCTGCTGGTGGTCCTGGGGAGCTGGTGCAGTGCCACGGGGTGGGTGAGTGGAGGAGACCCTGAGCTGCTCCATCAGCTGGGGGGAATCAGACTGTCCCCAGGGCTTAAGACTGGGTCATGCAGAGTGCAGGGACCTGAGGAACAAGCTCCGTGCCCGTCTCTTGGAGGGCTGGCGGTGTGGGTGGAAGTTCCAAGGCTGTCAGAGTTAGCGCCTGCTCTTTTGCAGGTGGCGATGCCTTTTTGTTTTTTTGACGAGATTGCACCGGCATAACAACACTGAAGAGGCTTTTTTTGACAGTGCTTCCTGCTTGTGCTTAAGTCTCTCCACCCCCTCATTGCAGATGGGTTTAGGCTGCACGGAGATGAACATAACGTTTTGGAGGAATCCCTGAAAGTGCTGCACTCTGCCTACCAGCCCCAACCCTGCCATGCCCAGCCCCTGTGATGACTGCCCTTGCTGGGCCGTGTGGTCTCCATGCTCCCAGCACAAGGGCACAGCAGAGGTTTCTACAGGTCCTTTTGTCCTCAACACCCAGAGGAATGACTATATTGTTACTCCAACTCTTTCAGGTCCTGGTCCTTCTCTCTTCTTGCCGGTCCCAGGCAGTGCTGCACAGCCCAGGTCCTGGTGCTGACGGGCAATGCCACACCTGCAGGCTGAGATGGCTTCAGGTCCTGGTTCATGTGCCTGGCTGTGCTGGAATAACCAGCACAGAAGACCTTCCCCAGTGGTGCTAAACTTCCTCTCAGGATACTCAGAGGTTGCCTATTCTATTGAGGCACCCCAATATGCCATAATGCACGTGAGGTCCAGCAGCTGGGGAAAAAGGTGGCTGCGAGACCCCAGCATAGCCTTGCTGCTCTAGGCAGGCAAGCAAAGGCTGCTCTGTTCATGGCACCAGCCCAGCAACACAGCACTGAGGACTGATCTCCCACGGCCAAACCTTCTGGCACCTGGGCACAGTGGGGGATGCTGCCTAAATGGAGTGGACGTATTTCCTGCTCCCCTGTAAATGAAGGGGGGGGGGGGGATATAGGGCAGTAGCAAACCCATTCCCACTGTACCACTGAACAGCTGGGCTCTTACAGGCTGCAAAATGCAGATCCCATTCCTCACTGCATGCTGGAGGGCTAAGCTTTGCCTTGTACCATGGATGGCCAATAGCTGTGGAGCCACTGACAGAGGGGGAGAGGGAAGATCTCTTCTGGGAAGTGAGGAAGGGCACTGACCCCATCAGGTGCTCGGAAAGGCTATGCCAAGCTAGCAATGCCAGAAAGCTGCTCACTAGTCCAGCCTGGGCTGCACATCCTCAGGTCTCGGCTCTCCAGTTTTGGGGACACTCAAGGCTGGGTGTGCACCTGAGCTGTGCAGCTCCAGACTGCTTCCCGTCTGAGTGAGTCAGGAGAGGAAGCAATTAGCTCTGCTGTTGGATGTCTGATGAGTCATTCCTTCCACATGCTCCGCTCCAGATCCGCTGCAGACCGCTGTGACATCAAGGGCACAAGGAGCAGGGACAGGCGTCAGGGCAGCTGAGACATCCAGAGGGAGGTGGCAATGCAGGTATGGCCAGGACGGCAGATGTTAGGAGGCACGTCAGACCTCCCCAGCTCACCCCTTTGCTGTCATCCCTCATCCTTCACCTCTCCACTTTGCTGTCAGCTCCCAGGATGCAGAAGCTGTGTCCCCATACTGACACTGCAACCCGCCCCCAGCCTGGAGAGTTCCCATGGGTAGATGTGACTGCCTGGTCAGGCTGGTGATACATCATCTGCTATGCATCACATCTGGCTCAGCAGAATCTGGAACCGGAGATATGCCACAGCAGAGCCTTGCCAAGGAGCTGCGCCAGCTGCTGGGCTGAGAAGTGTTATGAAAATGGGTAAAGATCACGGAATCTGGCCAAAACATTGTCTGCTGCAACATTCAAATGCTCAGGTTGAGACACATCGGGTCAAACTTTCTAAAAGTTCATGGCTAAAGGCTCCATGCCTGTAAGACACCAGATTTTCCAGAATGCACCACTCCCACCAGGCTGAGACTGCAAAGCCAATGGCAGTTTACAGCCCCTGCAAAGCCCAGCCCAGGAGCCAGTGCCTGTGCCTGTCAGACAGGTTTCTAACCTTCAGGGTGACAGTTGCCCAGATATCTTTTAAATAGCAATGCTTCCCCACTTGGCAAAATAAATCCATGGTACAAAATCAGATTTTGCCTGTGTCTAAATGCAGTTCATGAGGAAATGCAGAGCTTGCAGTGGAGTAAAGCATTAAATACTGGGGATTCCACCTAGCACACAACAAATGACAAAACAACATTGGACTTTTAAGACTAGAAAAAAACAGAAAGCTATTCCTAGATTGAAATGAAATCTGTAAATGGGATGCCGAGTCAGAATTCAGGTTATGTGAGTGCTGGCAAGTCCATGTTTCTCTGGTGATGTAGGATTCTGCTTATAGGAACCTGAATCTGCTTTTCTTATGAGTCCTGTACCCACGCAGTGCTCTCCTTCCTGGCTTCCTCCCAAGTTTACCAGATTCTTCTTGATTTCTGCTGGTTCCTCTCCCACTGCTACCTCCAATCATCACCGGAGCTCCTGGGGTTGGTATAGAAATAACGAATGCAGCGTTTGCTTGTGATTTCTGTGGGTTTTATGTTTAAGCATTTGTTCTTATGTAGTGTCTTTAGTTTGGGTTGTAGTTAGCAGTCTTGGTGATAAGATAAAAAATACTTTATGTGGGAAATTTCTAGGTTTAGAGAAACCCAAACATTATGATACATGAAAGACAGACTGAGAGAAGCGCTGGGTGGCTTGGCTGGAGGCCTCCATGGAGGTTCCTATTCTGCTTTCCTTCTTTACCATCCTCCAGCATCTCTCTCCTCATTGCCTGTTCTCTTGTTCCTGCCACAGGCTCCTGCTCATCCCTTTCCTCCCTGGTTTTCTGGATTTCCTATCACCAGTTTTGGCCTGAACTGCTGAAGGCAGAGAAAAAAAGATAAATATCAGCCTTGTTCTCGAATCAAAGTGTGTTTTTCTAAAACTCTGAGAGCAAACATTGGCAATTTCCTTAGAAATCTGGATCCTTCCTCCTGGTTGCAATACCCCCAGGAAGTGCCAGCTCCTCATGTCCTTCCAGAGCCACCAAGGTCCCCCTGCCCACCACTGGCTCTTGCTCCCAGTGCTGCAACCAGCAACCCCTCCCCAGAGCCCCAGGAATCTCAGCTGCAGGGGCCGAGCTCAGCACCCGTGGGCACTGCGAGACCAAGGACCTGTAGCCACAAGCCCTTTCTGGACTGTAGTGACTGGGAACTGCAGGTATTCAGAAATACCAGCATCCTGAGGGCCCTCTGCTTCTCACTCTGCATGTCCCTTGTCCTCCCCCAGGATCCTTTCCAGATCCAGGCACTGGAGCTTCTCTCCATGGTTCCTCCTGTGGAAGGACCACGTCCTCCTTCTCCCTGTCACATTCTCTTCTTACCCTGGTCCTTGCAGGGGCACTAGTGGAACCTGCTTTGAAGAAGTTAAAGCTTTCCCGAGTAACACAGGTATGCGAGGGTAGTCACTACTGGTATGAGAGGGTAGAAACACGCAGGAGCCTTTTGTGAAGTCCAGCAAACACTGGGCTAAATACCTACTAGATCTGCAGAGCGAGACAGGTTCTGCAAGGTGTGATTGCTCTGGCATGCTCAAGAACTTCTTTGAGCAAGAGAAAAAGAAAAAAGAAAAGAAAAAGAAAGAGCAAGAAAAGTATTGGGATGGTGACAGATGAGGAACATCCAAAACCAGCTTGTCTTGACGTGCCCTGTCAGATTTCATGGGAAATGCAGTTCTTTCTCCTTTTGGGTTGGACTTCACTCTGCTGTGCCTTGGATGGAGCTTCTGCCCTCAGCACCAGGCTGAGACAGGAGAAAGAGAGCAACTAAGGCAGTGAGACATCTCTGTGGGGCTAAGGAAAACCACAGCTGGTGTAGAAACCCTGGAGCTCTGCCACCATGATGCTCTATTACTTATCACTGCTGAGGGCAGGTGAGGGAAGGAGGACTGAAGAGGGGCTATGCGAAGCCCCAGGCTGTGTCCCATGGCCCAGGTGAAAAGCCCCAGCTCACACAGCCACTTGGACGAACAGGGGTGGGCATTACTCCCAACTTTGCTGTGGTTGGTAAGTTTATAAATGCCCACAGGGCTGCAGAGTCTTTGTCAAATATGTGTGCATTTCCCAGAACCCATGTTCTTACAGCACGCAGGCAGGATTTGGCAGCTCCTGTGTCCCAGATGCAATAAGGGTACCGGCCTGGGTGCCTTTCTAAACTCTACTGTGCAGCCCAAGGTACCTTGGCATGATTTCTTCTCCCCTTCCATTGCTGTCAAGAGGTATGCAAACCCACTGTACCCATGGGCATGCAAACCCACTGTAACCATAGGACTGCACTTCTGCCCACACTATAGAGAAACATGTGTTGAGGAGCCAGGGGCCCCTGCGTAGCTGACTGTTCCTCCCTCTGTTTTTGAAAATCCAGGAGCCTGCCCTGAACCTGCCCAGCCATCACTCATTCACTATAGTGTGTGCCACGACTAGAGCAATGGAAGAGAGAGCAGTGCAGATGGCTGGAGGAAAACAGCAAAACACGCAATCTGTCCATGCAAAGCCAATACGAAGCAGAACCATTGGGAGCAGAGCAGGAGGTGCAGGTCCCTGCACCAGCTGTGTCTGGGTGGATAAGAGAGGAACGGTCTCCGGTTAGGAGCAGCTGTCCCCATACCACATTTATTGCGTTTGTTCTTAGATCCCCAGCCACTCTGAGGAGTCTGGCTGCATGAAGATTGTTGTATTACAGCCAGGAGTTTTAATGCTGTAGCATCTACTGATTGTAAAAAGGAGGTTATAACCGGGTCTGCTTGGGGCTGGAAGCCACTGACCTGGTGGATGGCTTAGCCAAATCACTTCCCCAGTTTGTACATTGTCTCTCCACCAGTAAAACAAAACAGGAGACATAAGCCTGCCTTCCTTTTAAAATACCAATGCAAAACGCCTTTTCTGAGCTGTGTAAACATTGCATGTTCACAGGCCATATCCTGAGGGTGAAAAACATATGGCCCTTTCTCTTACCAGGGCAGTTACCCAAAGCAGGTGCTGCATGTGCCTGGGGAAGGCCAGCCTGGGCAACAGTCACATCCCCAGCTGTGACACTGGAAGCAGAGCAAGTGCAGCACCCCCTGCATAGAGCTGCATCCTACTTAGAGAAGGCAAAATCTGGCAGAAAAATACAGGCATTACACGAGCAGACGTGACATTTGGAATATGGCCATATTTGAGCAGCTATCAAAACTGTCAGAAAAAAAGGGAAGAGTTAAATATAAGACATGAATGGGAGTCCAGAGAAAGAGAGAAAACAGAGGGACATGGGAGAGAAACCGAGCGCCAGACGTCAGCTGTCAGAGTTAATTCCTTTGCACCGTAAAATGCAATTGCATGCCCAAATGGAGACTGTTAGTAAGGTAGCAAGGTCCAGTCCTGGAGCTGGGAAGTGCCAGGCTGAAGGTTAGCTGTGTCTATTTGTTCCCTTGGCACTTTGCCACATACTCGTGGACTTTTCTCCACAAATCTCTGCCTCATTCCATGGATGGGGAAGATTTCCCTGGTGTCTTCTCACTTAGAAGAAACCAAGGAGTGGGAGTTGCATTTTGCGTGAGGAAGCAGCAGGAATGCATGGACCTCTGCCCTGTGGTGGATAATGAGCCAGTCAAGAGTATCTGGGTTGGAAGGCAAACTGATGTAGGTGACGTAGTTGTGGGTGTCTGCTACAGACCACATGATCAGGGAGCAGAAGATGAGACCTTCTTCAGACAACTGGAAGAAGCCTCATGTTTGCAGGCCGTGGTCCTTATGGGGGACTTTAAGCCCTGTAATATCTGCTGGAGGCACAGGACAGCAGGGTGCCAGCAATCTAGGAGGTTTCTGGAGTGCTCTGGCAACAACTTCCTAACACAGGTGATCGAGGAGCCAAGGAGGGAAGACACTCTGGTGGATCTGATACCTATAAACAGCGAAGAACTGGTCAGGAATGTGAAGGATGAGGGCAGCCTTGGCTGCAGAGAGCATGACATGGTGGAGTTCAGAGTCCTGAGAGAATGGAGCAGAGCAAAAAGCGGGATCACAAACTTGGACTCAGGAGAACAGACTTTGGCCTCTCGAGGGATCTGCTTGGAAGAGTCCCACGGGATAAAGCCCTGGAGAGAAAAGGTGTCCAGGAAACATGATTCATTTTGAAGGATCAGCTCCTCCAGTCCACCCTGACAAGCAGGGAATGGAGCAAAGGCAACAGGGGACTTGAACAAGGCACTCCCAGCAAAACCCAGGCATAAAGAGGAAGCGTGTAAGAGGTGGAAGCAGGGAGGGCAATGCAGGGGGAATGCAAAGACATTGTCCAGGTGTGCTGGGATGGGGTCAGGAAAGCCAACGTCCACCTAGAGTTGAGTCTGGCAAGGGACACAAAGGGCAACAAGAAAGGTTTCTACAGGTACACCAGCAGCCACAAAGGTGATAAAGGGACTAGAGCATCTCTCCTGTGAGGAAAGGCTGAGAGAGCTGGGGCTGTTCAGCCTGGATAAGAGAAGGCTCATGAGGGATCTTTTTAATGTATATAAATAACTGAAATTGGGTGCAAAGAAGACAGACCCAGGCTCTTTCCAATGGTGCCCAGGGCCAGGACAAAAGGCAGCAGACAGAAAGTGAAATACAGAAAATTCTACTTAAACGTAAGAAAAAGCTGTTTCACTGTGAAGGTGGTTGAACACAGGAGTAGGTTGCCCAGAGAGACTGTAGACACTCCATCACTCAAAGACCAACTGGACATGGCCCTGACCTACCTGCTCCCCTTGATCATGCTTTGATCAGGGGGTTGAATGAGACACCTCCAGCATTGCCTTCCAACCTCAGCAATTCTGTGGATCTTTGCTGAGTCAAGTAATTTTTTTAACATCACCAGATGCGTAAAGAAAGGGCTGTCAGATCCTCTGTGATATGAGAAAAGACCATACTCCTCTGGTGGTGTTTTCAGCTGCAGACTACATTCCTTCAGCTCTGCTGATACACAGCTGCGGTATGCAGGATCCCAACTTCAGCCTCCCCTGGAGAGATGCACACAAATCCTGCAACCAGCAGAGTCCACAGCTCAGCCATGTTGTGAACACATGCAGAAGAACATGTCTTTCCAGCAGGGCTACTCCTCCTGCTGCAGAGGAGCCTCCCTGCGACAAGCTGCTCTGACTGCTTCTCTGAACACATGCAAGCGACAACAGCGTTTCTGAAGGCTTGTTGCAAGGTTTTAGGCTGCCGTCAGCTGAGCAACTCTGGAAGTGTTTTCTTTTTCTCTTCCTGCTCTGGGGTCCATTTGTCTGGATCAAAAATACCTCCCAAAACACCCCAGTAAGGTTCAAGAGGTGTGGAGGAAGCCCAGCTTAGATATGCCATATAAGCAACTCGTGTTAATTAAAACAGCAAAAGTGTTGAACTGAATCATGAGTGCAGCTGGGTGTGTGGAAGGGAGAGGGTTTTGTTCTGAGAAAGACAGGTCAGATGAGAAATAGGGGTAAGTGCTAGCAAGGATGGAAAGGTCCTGGTTTCAGCTGGGATAGAGTTAATTGTCTTCCTAGTAGCTGGTACAGTGCTATGTTTTGAGTTCAGTATGTGAAGAATGTTGA
>JAVJGG010000009.1:15303220-15320155 GCA_035590195.1 Aviceda cuculoides | reverse complement strand
TAGTTTCTTCTTTTCTGTTCTATTAAACCGTTCTTATCTCAACCCACGAATTTTACTTCTTTTCCCGATTTTCTCCCCCATCCCACTGGGTGGTGGGGGGAGCAAGTGAGCGGCTGCGTGGTGCTTAGTTGCTGGCTGGGGTTAAACCACCACAGGCTCAGATGCCTCCTTGTGCACTGAAGTGGAGGGACTGCCAGGCCGAAGCAGACATCAGCCCTGGGGAGCTGCTCTGCACCTTGGGGAGAGGCTCAGGGAGCAACCCTGGCCCTCAGCATGGAGGTGGGCTGGCTAATGCTAGGGCTGACACAGCAAAGACAGTGTGGATGGAAGTGAAGAAAAACAACAGTCAAGCCTGCTCAGATGTGCCAGACCTCCAGGCTGGGAGAAGAGGAAGTGTATAGGTAATTAAGGCCTATAAAAGAACATCCAAAAAGCCTTAAGTGAAGGCAAAGGGAGTTAACTGTAATCATTAAGAAGAATACTGATGAGAAAACCAGGGAACTTTGACCTGTTTTGATCTCACTTCTGCTAATACAAGAGGTTTAATCATTACGTGTAAATGAGATCCTCTTACCCATCATCCTGGGCACAATGGCAATGTATTCCAACAACAGGGCAGCAATACAGCAATCTGTTTTTCACACAGAGAAACTGAGGCACAGCAAGAGGCTGTGCACACTTTGCAATGGCGCTGGTAGAAACATGGGTCTGTCGTTCTCCTGCAAACAAGCCTGTCTGCAAGATCATGGTGCTCAGGAGTTTGGTAGAAGCAGCTCCCTTACACTTGATTTCTTCCTCTCTCACTGAGGTACTGGCCAGATAATAAAGAGGATGGCATGGTGACTGGAGCAGCCCGGGGACTGCCAGACATACCCAGCTCCATCAAGGAAAGAGGGCAGGGGGTGCTTGTCTCCTCCCACCTCTTTGGGATGATTTAGGATGATCCTTCTCTGCAGAGCCCTGCACCCTGCCAGGGTTCCTCCTGTGCAGACAAGGGCCACCACGCTGTAGCTTCTCCCAGCCTAGGACCAGGGAGATGCCACACTCCTATTGCCCTGGGCACAATGATTTGGAGGCACGAATAAAAACAGTATCCAGCTGTGACACCAGAGAGCAAGGAACCAGAACATAAATTCATGTTTTTAACATCATTACAGAGTTTACTGGGCCATTGCTCTTCCAGCTGCTTCTTTCCAGAGGCACACTGCACGGCTTTGGGGTTACACAGCCCGAGTATGCACATGGGAGGGCCTTAACCCCAGTTTCATGCCAGGAGGAGCATGCCCTCCTTGCACCCAGGTGCCCTCACTTGTGTTGGCTTTCAGGGCTCCCCAGCTGTGACATGGTGGGGACATATTTGCAGCAGGACCCAGGGCCAGCAGCCTCCCCTGTGCCATCCCAGACACAGCTCAGCAAGCCCAGGCTGCTGCTGGAGCTTCCACAGCAGCCTGGGGGTGTTGATGTTGTGGCCCCAGGAGATGTTTCGGAAGTTAAGGCACCTCCAGTCCCAGCCAGCTTTCAGTGACATCCTGAGCAAAGTCCTCCAGCAGCCAGCTGGGCTGATCCCAGCCAGGGGCACTCCAGCAGCTGCCACCCGTCAGGGCTGGCTGAGCTAAAGGGGAGGATCGTCTCCCAGCACCTTGAGGAGAGTGCGTTTCTTTTCACCTGAGCTCAGCCTGAGCCTTCAGCCAGTTCTGGCAAAACCAGCCAGTTTTACAGCCAGACAAGACTGCTTACAGTGCTTCCAGCTGTCAAGGGTTTCCAAGTGGGGGTCCAGGCCCCAAGAAACATGAGTCATTTTGAACGAAGCAGTTTCAGGACTTTTTTATTCCTCTTTCTCATTTCTAAGCCTGCAATTTTCAATAACCTCAAAAGTTCAAGACCACAAGCACTGGAGTGGCTTTTTCTAAGGAAAAACGCTCAAGGTGAAGCTGTGTTCTCCATTCCAGCAACACAATCCTGGGGAAAAACAACAGACAACATCAGCTGGAAACATGGCTCTTGCTTCTCACTTGCCTGGGGTTTCATCTGTGTTTACAACCAAGGCCTCTTCACCCAGCCCTGATTTTGAGAGGTGATGCCGTGATAAACCACCTCTCCTGCACAAGGCCACCAGGAGCTGAGCCGGTGCCACCAAGAGCCCTGCACAGCTGCACTCCAAGAGAGGACAGCTGATCAAAGCAGTCAAGCAGGTCAAGTTGGAAGACTAACTCCTTTTGACAGTATCCCATCAATCTAAATAAGGGATCACAGTTTGCTTGCTAATTGCCTCCATTAAGCACAATTGTGAATCACTCAGCCAGTTGAAGTGTAGGTTTTGATGTGGAAGAGGAGTGTATGTTGTGCACAGAAACAGTCAAAATCAATGTCAAAAATCAACAACCAACAGCCTGGAGTTGATGGGTTTTGCATCCTTGGGGCTCTCAAGCTAGGAGAAAACAGGTACCTCTCTCCACATCAAAGGCAACCCCCCATATGAGGGCTGGACAATTCAGGGTGCACTAGAAATGATCATCCATGTGCAGGGAAACCTTTATCCTAACACCAGGTCAGTAAATGGCCCCCAAAGGCTGTCTGTGCTGTAGGGTGAGGCTGGTGGTCCCACACGGGGGGCAGTGATCCTGCAGGGGCCGTTTCAGCTCTGCAAAACACATCTGCTTTGACAGATGTGCTCGGTGCTGGGTGCTGCTAATGCCATCTGCCCTCTGCTCTAAGCAAGATGATGAAGAGGAAGGAAGGACCAAGTTTGTTTTGCCTTTTTTGATTGAATTCTATCCTAAATCAGAAACTGAGTAAAACACTAGAAGATTGAGATGTTCATTTTGCAGTGAAATGGGGCAAATTTTGCAATGTTGAAAGCAGCACATAAAATCACAGTGAACATAACTGCTCATTGAAAGAGTTGGACTAATGAGGTGGAGTTCATTGAAGTGTTTGAAAGTATTAATTGCTTTTGAAAGCCAAGTGTTGTTCTTACTCCCTCTGCTTTCCCTGGCAAGAAGGTTGCCATTTGCAACTGTGTTTGTGCTTGTCCTCTAGCAACTGATTCCTATGATGCCCATAGCTCAAGAGGAGACCTAAGGCTGGATGCAGATTTTCCCCATCAGCTGATCTGGGGTGCTCTGGAGCACCCAATGCCGGCCAGTGCCAGCATCATGTTACCAGGCTCTCCAGAGCCAGAAATGAAATTTGTGCTCAGGCATTGAAGAGCTTCATTCGTGCTCTTCCTCACAGCAAAACCCGTGGCAGTCTCGCCCCATGAGGCAGAGAGCCTGTAGGGTGGTGCACAGTGCTGCTGGCTGTGCAGTGCAGGCAGCTCCCCCCTCCCCTGCCTCAAGCGGTGCCAGCACCCCCTCACCTCCCTGGGGAGAAGGGGGTTTATCAGGCAGAGACTGATGGATGCCAGCACAGAGGAGGTGACGTTCCCATTTGAAAGGGACCTTCTGCAAAAGCAGCAGGGTTAAAACAACGCTCCATTTTCATGTTCCCCGGCTGCTCTCCAGTACATTTCTGTGCCCCCTGCCTGGTCGTCTGGCAGGCAATTTTCACCACAGATGCATTAACAGACAGATAGCTGCTAGCTCTGCACAGCCTCGCCGGCTGCTGCGCAGGGAAAAATTGCCACGGGAAAAACAAGGGGCATCCACAAGCCTTCCCTCCTGCCCGGGAGGGGTGTGAGGGGTGCAGGGTTCATTCTGTGCTCTAGACTCACCCCTCATCATCCCAGCACGGCTCTGCAGCCGCTGCGCTGCCCACCCCCAGCCAGCCTGCTGGGCCCTGCGACCCCGGGCAGTGCTGCTGGGTGCAGGCAGCAGCAGATTACGAGGTCTCCAGCCCCCAGTTCACCTGGCGTGAAGTCACCCCAGCTGGGAAACTGAGGCAGAAGTGAAGTGACTTGCCCAAGGTGAGACAGGAGGTAGGAGATGCCTTGAGCCTTACATCCGGTTTTGGCCACTTGATTTTTTTTCTTCCTTTCTGGCACAGGTCCCCTGAAACATGATGTCTGACTCTAAGCATTAGCCACGCTCACTCTGCAGCAGAGCAGGCAGTGCAGGCAAACACTGCTCTGCCCGCTTCAGCACTGCATTAGTGCTGCCTTTCCTGGCAGGTGAGGGAGAAAGAAACCAGTGGGAGCCCAGGAAAGAAGAAAACATGATAAGCAGATCCTGGTCATTGAGATGTGAGGTTTGCTTTATTTGCCTTCTCTCTCAGTCTGGAGGGATTAACACCAGCCAGATAAGAGACCAGCCAAGGCACTTCCAGCAGCCTTGCTGGCCTGGGATTAACTTCTAGCCAAGATGATTTCTGAAAGCACAGGCATCTCTGTGCAACACCCTCTGGAAAAAAAGGAGGGTCAGAGAGGAAGCTGCTCTGGAAGCTTTTCTTGTACCAAGAATGGCTTTCTATCAGCAAGGCTGCCAGGGCCCAACAACTGTGTCCCCATCTTACCTGGGAGCATTGCCAGTGGGTTGGTATTTACACAGCTCTTCAAAGTCTGACAGGCTTTCACCAAGCACAGAGAAGGGCCCAGCATGGTCCCTGCCCCGGCCACTGCGGCTTGCAACGTGCTGCAGCCGGGCGCCCACAGGACAGGATGGCTCAGGGCAGCTGTGCTCTGCTGGGGGTGCAGATGTGGAGATGGAGCAAAACGCAACCCTGAGCACTGAGAATGCACTGTTTGGGCTCTCAGAGCATGCACATTTTGTTCTCAGCTAATAAAGGGGGCTATTTTCCCAGGGATGTTGCCCTTGGCTCTCTGGGCTCTCATCAGACTTTCTAGCCTGCCTTTGCCATGGCAAGGTGGGCGGGGGGGAATATTTTGCTTTTGGGTTAAAGACAGGCTCTTCACCAGCCTCTGGGAAATGGAGCTCCAGCAGGGACCAGGAGTGCTGCAGTGCTGCAGGGACCAGTGCAGGATGGCAGTGCAATTGCCCCGTGGGATCACAGCCACTTGCCACAGCAGGCCGAGCTCTGGGCAGGGCTGTGGCTGGGGGTTTCACACTGATTGGGATGATCGGCCATGGGGGAAAGCAGTGAGATTGTTGCTTGCACGAGCCATGGGTACACAGGAGCAGGCAGCGGAGCTGTGGGTAACTCTTCCTCCTCAGCCCAGCTCTGCTGCTGCTTATTTTAAAGCCAGACTGGTGAGACTGTCTCAGCACAATGGCACCAAACCAGGAGGCCAGATGTCTGCAGCTGTGATGTCTTCATGCATAGGGCAACAGAGAACTGCTGGGGCTTTTTTATTTAAGTTAAATTTGTCAGAATAGGGGACCAAAGGCTCTATTTCTGTTTCTTCATCTTACAACTGCTGCTTTGAAGAGCAGGAGCATCACTGTCGATAGTGTGCTGAGCCCTGCCAGCTCGCCAGGGCCAAAGCATGCAGTCAGGAAGGGAAAAGGCACATCTGGCTGTGCAAAGGCAGGCAGGAGGGAGGGGGATGCACGGAACCATGACCAGGGACAGAGGTGGAGGGGGGTCTTAAGGATGGGAGGTAGAGATGGATGTTGGTTCTGCCCATGTCTGTACCGCTCCACCCTTCCTTTCTCCAGCTGCACAATGAGGATAATGCCCAGGCTGGGGAGTCTTGCCAATACCAAAGCAAGGCCGACAATCCTTACTTTCAGCTATGGAGCCATCCAAACACCTTCCTGGGAAATTAAGTGTTAGTCTAAGTGTTCAGAGACTCTGAGCCACTTTTGGGCTGTCTCTACCCACCCTCAGAACTCAAGGCTACCAGGAGCAAAGTCAGCCTCAAGCACACTGCTGTGTGCATAGGTTCCAGCTTTCCTTTCCTTTGTGGGTGTAACAGCATTCACCCTTCTTAGCATCCTGCAGCCCTAAGCAGCTGTATAAGATTTCTAGTGAAGACAATATTCATATAAATCACAGCTGGCCCCCTCAGAGTGGCCTGAGCACGGTTCTGCTCAGAACCTGAGGCAGGTTCTGCCTGTGTCCCTGGGTCTTCTCCAGAGGCTTCCAGGGATTTCCCTGCTCTCGCTGACCTGCACCTTGGCTGCAAATGAAGGCAAGACTCATTGTCCCTGTTTTACAGGGAAGCCACCACAGGTCCTTGTTGTAAGTGAGGCCTGAGACTCTGGATGCCTCTAGATCTGAGTACCTAAACTGAAACTCCCACAGGGAGATTTCTGTTGAGCTGTTTGCAGATGCAGCAAGGTGCCTAAGAAGTGCCTGGACCACTGGCAGATGCTTAGAAATGTTTCAGCCCCCCCAAGGGCCCAAGTGGCTCCTCCAGGCACCAAAACGCCTTTGCAAATGTGATCCCCTGCATTCATCATGCTGAACTCCAGTGCAGCCTCCATGAGCTGCTGGTCCTGCGATCCCAGATGGCCTCACCAGGGGAGTCACTTGTCCAAATACAGGTGAAACCTCTGACTGCACATCTGCCATCAACCTCTGTGCTGTCAGGCTCTGCCACATGAACTTCATGGGGAATTCCAGCATAGCTGCCTTCATCCTGCTCCAAGACAGATGAACACATCCTGGTTGCCTGTGCTGAGCAGGATCAGGCCTCCATGCCCAGGAACCCAGAGACTGTGGCTGTCCGGGATGCTCCGAGTCCCTGTGCTGCAAGAGTGAGCTGCCAGGTGAGGGCCAGGCAATGCACTGCACTGCTGAAGTCACACAGAGGGTTTTATTTTGCTCTGGAGAAATTCTGACACGAACCCCCATGTCTCAGAGGAAGCCCAGACACACCTTCCACATCCATTTCACCTCTGTGAGAGGCTGGCCTGACTCTCCGTCTCAAATCTTCCACCCTGGAGACCTTTGCTAGTGAGGATCTGCTTGATACGAATGGGGACTCTTCTGCCTCTTCAATGGCAGTATTAATTCTTCATGGCCCACCCCAGAATCAGCTGCACTTCAGTGCTCCCTGTGGCTGCAAGTTATGGGAAAGGCTGGCACTGAGGGTCGGCTGGCTTTCATTTACTTCTCCTGCAGAAGGGGAAACACTCCTGTCTTCCAGTCCAAACCAGGGAAATTCAAACCATGATGATATTTTCTTTAGTCTTTACCAAAAAGGCAAGAAATTCTTTGTTAAGGAATAAATATTCTTTGAAGGAATAAAGATTCCAAGCCCTCTCTGCAGAGACAGATCGGTGAAGGTTTGGAGAGCCTTGGCTGCACAACAGACATGCCTTTAGGATGGTCAAGTTGACTTCAGGTGACAGCCCTGGGCTTCTGCTGCTCCATTAACTACAAGCCACAAATACTATTTTTCTCCTTCTTCTCTCATTTAATTTCAGCCTGGCAGCCCCCAACAGCCCCCCTCTCAAATGTAGCCACAGCACTGAGATGAAGCCCTTCCCCACTGCCATGCCCCACGCAAGCCAGGGGGGGGCAAGGGACAGATGGAGAGACAGACATGGCCGGCAGGACAGGCAGCAGCAGGCAGCTCTGCCTTTTATGTGACCGGTTTTCTCTAACTTGCCTGCCCAAAGCCAAGCGGCACGGTGCTGCTGCCAGCCAAGGCGGGAGGGGAGCAGGAGGGAGTGCTGCTGCCCCGCAGGGGTGACACCGTGGCTTTGAGCATTCCCAAAGCGTGAGATGTCCTGTTTCTATAAAGCACCAGTCATGGGACCCGGTAGCCACTGGAAACCCAGACAGCAGCAGCGTGAACAAGGGTGCCGGAAAGAAAACAGAAGCATGTCCAGCCACCACCCAGAGCTGGGCAAGCCAAGCGCACTGAGTCCCTGCGGGGAGCTCTTGAAGCATGGACAAAACGAGGCGAAACAGTGGTGCTCCCAGGGAAAAATCCACACGTTGTTTTTCTGTGCTGTTCAACCAGCTCTGAATCAGCATCCTTTCTGCCTGAACTTACATCGCTTTCCTTCACATTCTGTGCCTCAGTTTCCCCGCTTTAGGGAATGGGAACATGCTTCCCCCAGGGGCTGGGGGTAACTCCTATTCTGCTTCTGCTCTCTCTCATTTTATGTCCTTCCTTGTAAAGAAGAAATGTTGTACGACGAGGGTGGTGAGACACTGGAAGAGGTTGCCCAGAGAAGTTTTGGATGCCCCATCCCTGGAAGTGTCCAAAGTCAGGTTGGATGGGGCTTTGAGTGACTTAAAAAATGTCCCTGCCCATGGCAGGGGGGTGGACTAAATGATCTTTAAAGGTCCCTTCCAACTCGAATGATTCTGTGAGTCCATGTGCCAACAGGGAATACCACAGGGAACCCTGCAAGTCACAAATAGCATGTCCCACATGGCTGACCTGCTCCCACCAAGACACTGGTCGCTGGACCTGGAGTGCCTGGCAGCAGCATGGATGGGACAGACGCATGGCCACAGTGTCCCTCTCTGCCTCTTACTCAGTGTCAGACACAGCTGTCACATGCCAGGTGGAATTGTATCTGGCCAAAGCAAAGCAGCAACTGTGGCGCACGAATCAGACCTTGAGAGCCCATCCCCAGGAGGGACCAGGCCATCAAAGGACCACACTAAACACTCAGGGCTGAGGAGGAAGTTCAGGCAGGAAAGAAATCAATGGATTGTAATTTTTAAAAGCAAGTCTCAGTGGGAGAAGCTGCCTGGGAAGACCGGTGCAGATGGCTTGCCTCATCTGCAGCAGAGTTTGGTTTTGCTGTGGGCTGCTACGCTCCTGCAACCTCTGTGGCAGCGCCAGCTCGCACGGCCATGCAGCTGGGTGTGCACACTTGCTCCACTTTTGGTCACCTTGTCTGAAAACAAGACAGCATGTCAGCTCTTTACGCACGCTGAAAGGAGGTTATGTGGGATGGGATAGTTATTCGCAGCTGAATAAACTCATGTGGACTGAATGCCCCCAGCAGCAACAGCTTGTAGAATAGAGGCTTTCTCTCCCTGCCCGAGCAGGAAAAGCTGAATTTCACCTGTAAAGCAGGGTGAATAACTGTGATTTAGGAACCTGAATCAAGGTTTACACTGCATGTCTGCAGCACTAAGGGATAGCACAAAGCAGTGTGCAAAGTGAACCTCTGACATCTGCTCGTCAGATGGACCTTTACTCAGGACTTTGTGCTATAGGTGAGATGCTCCCAGAGTTTCAAATGCCTCTTTGGGTTGGTAGGTGGATGGTGACCGCTCTCCAAGGAGCAGCACAGATCCCTTCCCTTTCCTTCTTTGTTCTGGGCTCTTGTCAAGGTGAGCAGGGATTGTGACACCGAAACACAGTCCTTCATGTCCAAGTTCATATGTCTTGTATCAATGGAGAAACACTCTTTGTCCTGCAGGATGGAAAGCAGCTAATGAAAGATGTAATTGCCATGTCTAAGGAGGGAGGGACAGCAGGAGTTACTCACCTCTCTCTCATGTAGCATCAGAACTGTGGAGGGAGCTTGGGCTCCCTTTGATATGATAATCTCACCACTTAGGAGAGATGCAAACACGGAATCAAAGGGGCTGAGGAAAACCAGACAGGCACCAGAAGGGCTGGAAAACCAGTATCATACCTCCTGGTTTCTTCTTCAGCATAAGGGAGGCAGCAGTGACTAATGGGCAAAGCTTGGATGCTTTTCCCCCAAGGCAGGGACCTGCCCTGGCACACAGGGCATGCTCCTTCAGCCCTCAGCACCTCTGTCCCCATGCCCGCCACCATTGGAAATGACGGACATCGGAGAGGACACTTGATGTACATCTGCCTATGAGGACCGTGAGCTGCAGAGAGCACCTGCCAAGAGTCTTGCTGAAATACCCAAAGGAGGTGGATTGTCACCCGTGGCAGTGATCTCACATCATCCCCAAAGAATAAACACAATGACATGCAACCTGTGCACAGCAATCCCATAATCGGTCTCTGAAGCGTGGCAGCTGCTTTCAGCACCTGGAGAGCCCACACAAGGAGAAACTTGGAGATTTCCCACTTGAAGCCAGAGGAGAGAGGGAAGCAGGATCACCCTTTTTGAGGAAATTCTGACATTTTTAAATTCCTCCTAAGGCAGACAGGTAAAAGAAAAAAGTCACATTCATATTTTCATGCCAAAAATCATTTTACAAGTGTTATATTTCAACAAAGTTGGTACATTTCCTTCTGATACTTTAAAATGTTGCATTATAATATAATTCATGATATAAAATATGCTCCTGGAATAAAACGGTGCTTTAATGGAAGGATTTTTAAAGAAATTTTTTCAAAACCAGAAGTCACTGACATCAACAATTCATATAGAAAGTCTGATTTCAGTGAAACAGCTTCCAGAGAAATGTCCTGGAGGAAAATACTCAGCCAGCTCTCTCAGACCATGAGGTGGCTTGTGGGGGGCTTTCCTGGCCCTTGAGTGAGAGGTTAGGTGGGAGGAGGTCTGCACTTTGCTTTTTGCATCTGTGGTGTGCAAATGCAGGTAAGCAAAGGAGGTTACAGACGCAGAGGGAGTTGCACTGGGTGTTGCTGGCTCAAGATGCTCACTGGCACCTGCCAGATGATCCTTCCCTTGGTGTAGCAGCATATCCAACAACCAGCAGCAGATGACTTCACATCGCTTCTCTGACCATTCATTAATTTTTCCTAATATCAACGTTCTTCCAGAAAGAACCATTTCCCTCTCTGCAGAGCACACGAGGGACCTTTCAGTCTTGTTGCAATATGATAAACATCAGTGAAAAGGGACTCCATTTCAAACGGGGAGCGATGAGAAGAGGCGAGGGGGTGGCTCGGGGCAGCAGCAGGGCAGCGCAGCCACAGGAGGCAATGCGCTAGGCACAGTGGCAGGCGATGAATGATTGGGCACATATTTGGAGGCTATCAGCATGCACATATAATAAAAGCCAATTAGACGCATATGACAGATTGTAAACCTCTTGTGTGTTGTTTAAAAAAACCATGTTTTCAGCTTGTCTGCCTTTAGAGAGCTTCTCAATAACACAGTTTTACTCTGGCTGAGAAATTACAGGCATCCCACCCACACCACATAAAGCCTGACATTTCCAATCATATCATCTTCCCTTTCGTTTTTAATAGAAAAAAAACCCCGACCCCAAAAAACACCTCAACATGACTTATCATTTGCAAGTTGAGCCAAATACAGTTTTATCCACAACTGCTAGAGCTGATCAAATAGTATTATATCTTATAAATAGCATACCTGCTTTGCTATTCCAGCATACGTGGGTTGAGACATGGCCCTATGCGAGCTTCCAAAGCTGGTGGTACATTAAGCAAACCAGCTCTGGAAAAGACAGTGACACTATGATTTCTGCCATGTCTTCACGCAAATAAAGCAGCAGGTTTGATCTTTTGTGAGCTCCAACCTGTGGCTGTGGATGTGTGCTGTACCATCCGTCGGGGCTGGCAGGGGCTGGTTTGCTCTGGGGGTGAGGGCAGAAGTTTGGGGAGCTCCCATACGAGATGGGAGCAGCACGGGGGAGCGGGCAGATGGTCAGATGTTTCCATGCGAAGACGCTGAGTGTGAGGAGCCAGCTTCCCTGGCCAAATGAGGGCAGGGTGGTTGAAATGGTCCTGGCTGTGGGCAGGGGGGAGGCAGGAGGCAGCGCTGGGGAAGGGAGCACCGCTCTGCCACATCCCCATCCCCACCACAGCCAGCACCAATGACACCTGCTGCTCCAGCACCCAGAGGAGCGAGAGGACCGTGGGCTGCTTCCCAGCGTGGGCAAAAGCCCCAGGAAGGGAAAACCCCACCCTGCACAAATGGCTGGTGCTTCTCTCGCCAGTGCCAGCATCAGGGACCAGGCAGGTTTTTTTCTCATTATTTTACATTCAGCTGCTAGTTATAATGCTAAGGGCTTGCAGCACTTACAGGTCATTAGAGGAAACAAATACATTAAGAAATGGGGAACGAAGGGGCTCACACACACACCCCTGGCCTGACTGTGCAGCTGTGTTAGCGAGTGCTCTGCTAGCCTGATGATGACGGTAGGTGCCGAAGCAGGTAAGCACTGGGCTTTTAAAACATAAAGGAACAGGAAATTTCTATAGCTCCTTGCAAACCCACACACAAAACCACAGCACCAGACTGTCTTAGAGGCTTAGAAACAGCACAAAGAAGAAAACCAGCCTGACACAGTGATCCTTTTCTAAATTTTACGATATTTGAGCCAATTACATTTTTACTCTTTTTCCTGACGTCTGACTCAGAATTCAAGAAAATTTAATGCTGGCATTACTGGAGAAATACGATGTGAAGATAATTTTAGTTTCCAAAGAACCTGCTTTAAATGGCTGTGATTTTGCTTTCAGCTAGTGCAAAAAGCTGGACTGACACCTTTTGTTGAATAATGCATCTGGGATAACGTCCTCCACTGCAGGGAGAGGTCTGGCACACAGCCCTGCCCCACTTACACCCTGCTCAAGTGCTATTTAGTGGCTTCCAGGGGATTACAAACAGGGAGTGGGCTTTGTCCTGCCTCCCTGCACAGCAAAAGATGTCATTATTCTCCAGGAGAGCCAGTCTACAGATGGATCTTTGTGTTATTACATGCAAATAATCTTCATCTGAAAGTACCTGCCGCTCACAACATTGAATCTAACATTCCACTAACGATTGCATCCATTATCTGATGAACCTTAAAAAGAAGAAGAAAAGAAAATAAAAAAAAGCCAGAGGGCAGGAGGGTGGTTTGTCATGGAATCATCCCTGCCTGGCCTTGGCTGTCACCCTCCCCGCCTCCTCAGTCACCGCTGTGGGGCCAGCGTGCTGAGGTGCTGCCCGAGACCCCGGAGCCCTGCCGCGAGAGCAACAGTCAGCACCTTGTCCTCATGCTGTATCGGCGCCTGTCTGTGCCCATCAGCCGGGGAAGCTGGGCTTGCTGTGGCTGCCTTCCCCACCCGCCATGACAGCTGCCTCGTGCCAAGCTCCCCTGAAAGGAATTTAAACACGTAATTATCTTGCATCTTCCAACAGAATCAGCCCCAAAACTGCCTGACTTAGCATCCAGCGTGCAGTAAACAAATCAATACAGGCATGACATCTCATATTTTTTTTGTCCTGCCTAACAGCGCTGACAGTGCTCCTTAAGGGGAAATATTCAGTTAATCCCAGCAGCTACCCAGCAAGGGCAGGTTTAGCAGGAGGGTCATACTGGTGCTGGCAGGTGAAGAGGCTCCCATCATCCAGCTGCCTTGTGAAAAGCCAAAACTGGCCCTCACCATCAGCCACGCTGGTGATGAAGCAAGAATGGCTGCAGGCAGAGCTGGGCACATCGGCCACCGTTTCCTGAGGAGCATGCCAGGGCCTGGGTGGGGAGCCATGCCCTGGGCAGCCTCCTGCAGGGCTGGGGACACACCACCAGCACCCACTGTACTTCCCATGGAGGGTGCTGGGCACCCTCTATTTTTTTTCACCACACACTTTCAAGATACAGCTGCAAAACACTACATAGGTGCACACATACCTCTGCTGCAAATACCCTCTACCACTGCTGGGTGCCCTGAGGTGGCCTCGGCTCTGCCTGGGTGCAGGGACAGTGGTGGAGAAAGACTGGGCACTGGTGCCCTGGGCACCAACCATCAGCCAGGACAGCCTGCTGCCTCCTTCCTCCTGGATATAACCCACTCCCTCTGATCTCCGGGTGTGGGCAGCCCAGATGCAGGGCAGACAGCAGCCCTCCAAGGGAGGAGATGGGTGTTCTCCCCACAAAGCGGTCCCCAGGTGCTGGGAGTAGCCCAGGACCCTATTCTGGGGTGCAGACTGAGCTGAGCCCCCTGCTCCCCACTGCAGCATCCCCCATGCCATAGCCACCCACAGGGACACCATTTCCTTTACCACTGCCCAGGGCTGCCAACAGCCACGAGACTCCATCCTCACAGTGTCCTGCGGTGCAAGCCCACCGTGCCTGACGCCACCCTGCCCATGCAGCGCTGCCCTCTCCATCAGCTCTTCTAGGCTTTCTGCAGGACGGCGGGGAACTGGAGGCAGGGACATGGGGCGGTGGTGCAGAGCTCCTCTCTGGTGCACCCCACGCACAGGAACAAAATCCCAAAGAGCCAGAAAGGTACTGGAAGGCCAGAGTAGGGATGCTGTGGCAGTCCCAGGGGCTGCATGGATCCACAGCATCGATCAAGCTGTCATAACTGTCACCTCAGGGTCTGTCTGAACACTTGGAGCACAGGGCTGCCTGGCCACACAGCGATGGATGGGGCACAAGGCCATTCCTAAATGCCATTAGGAAGGCAGAGTTTAAGGAAAGGTGAAGGGTGCAATAAAGAAAGGGCGTAAAGTAGTGGGGTTAACCTCATTAATTAGTTGGTATCATGTATTAAAAATACATCTGGTTGCTGATAAGGGATCTTTCCATAGCAATATTTGCTGTGATTTACATGCGATCCCAAAAGACATGGTGAGACGAGATGCAGTGTCTTTGTCTCACATTCATCTAGCAGCCTTCTAAGCACAGGAGATGGGGCTGTCAGTTCCGCAGAAACAAAGAGACATTACTGAGGAGTGCTCCAGTTTTGTTTTTGAAGAAACATCCCAACTAAGGAAAGCTGCTGGGCTACTTAAACCGTGACCAGCTGGAAGGGCTCACCCAAACACAGAGCACAAGTCCTGCCTCCAGGATGATGAAGGCCCTGAGAAGCCAGAATTAAACTGATGGCAGAGGACAAAGGATGGAAACTAAGGGCAGGAGATGCAGGTCACAGGGTAGAAATGAGGGCTGCAGGGGTGAGGGGGTGGATATTGATCTCCTCTGCATAGCTCAAGCTTTAAGCCTGGAAAACTCTTGAGCTCTCCTGGGAAACATTTCTGCTCAGCAGACTTCAAGTGAGAGATGGCCATGAGACCCTGGGCAGGTGAGGAGAAGAGGTGCAGTGGAGCAGTACATGTGGGACATCACTGTGTCCACCACACAAGCATTGTGTAAACTGCCATCAGCAGCACGTGCAGAAGCGACCTAAGCCTGCGACCTGCATGCACGTGCCATGCCCAGCGCACTCATCACAGCTCTGCCCCACCAGCTCCTGCCCTGCCACTTGCTCAGGAGTTCAGCTTCTCTGCTCCAGGCTTGTCCCCTTGTCAGCAGCGTCCTGGTGTGCTCAATAAAAAGGTCATTTCAAGCAAAATCAAGGACTTAAAGAGACCCAGGCTGTGCCGTCCAGAGAGGTGCTTCTCAGAGCAGCCAGGCCATCCTTCCCAGAGGAGAAGAGACTGGCTGGTGCTCAGCATGGCTTAACTGTGGTGATTTGCTGCCCAAGCCTGCTGCAGGGAGTCAGTGCTCTCAATCAACACAGCTGCATTATCCCAGCCACAAGTGGGGAGCCTCTTACTATTCCTCTTTTGAAATTAATCCTTCACTTGAAGCTGTCTCTTTACAGGATGCAGGGGACATGGCTTTCCCTGAACTGCAAAGGACAGAGCAGCTCCATGTGTCTTGGTCTGCGGGATTTAAGTGCTAGGCCTGTACCCATTTCCTTCACAGCCCTATGTGGATGTTGCTATCACTTACAGAATAACAAGCATTTTTGGAAGCAGTTGGATTTCACAGGAAATCTCAGTCCTATGGAGCTGCCTAATACCTGCCTGCGTTCCTGCACAGGTCTCCATCCTTGGCTGTGCTGGCACCAACTGCACAATGCAGCCTGTGCGCAAACACCTTGGGACAGGAGCTCCATAGCTGGCACATGGCTACAACAGCTGGGAGTAAGGGAGAGGGCTTGCTGGTGATGATGCAGATGTCTCAGCCCCATAGGAAAGTGCCAGGGAATACTTACAGTCAAATACTGGCATCCTAAAGAAGGAAAAGTGGGCAAACCACCTGTGTAAAACTTTTGCAAGGTACTTCAACCCCGAGGGCAGATGAAAGGCCTCTGGTTAGAGGGGGCAGAGGATGGGAACGTGGCGGGGAGCAAAGGGAGCATCTCTGGGCCACCTCCACAGGTGCTGCCACCTCACCAGGCAGGTAAGCAGGGCAGGCAGGCAGGGCAGGCAGGCAGGGCAGCCCCTCTCGCCCTGGGCAGCTGCTGCAGTCCAGAAATGCCTCAGCCCTTATTTTCTGCTGAGCACAAAAGCCATCAACAAAGTCCTAATTAAAAAACAACCATGAAGCAAAAAGCACAGCTAATTGCTTTTTGACTGCAGAACAAAAGCTGCTCCTCTGCCTAATTATGCTGTGAAAATGAGAAGAATTTAAACAGGAATTATAAGTAATCACACAAGCAAAGAAATGGGAGTGAATGCCTATAGAAACCTGAATGCACGCCTGAGCACAAAGACGAAGGCAACAGCTATAAGAGGGGGATGACAAGGAAAGTATTTAAGACTCATTATATTGAGCTAATCGGCTGCTCCTCAAGTACCTCCCTGCTCAGGCACTCCAAGCACCTTGTGCATCCTGGTGAATTGAAGCTCCACAATACTCCAGAGAAGTCCTACGGGTCAAAATCATGATCTGTCTCTGGCAGATGTAAGAAACACATCGCTAAGCAGCAGCATGATTCACTCACCCACCGAGGCCAGCAACCCTCGAGTGCAGCCTCTACTCAGGGCAAACCACACTTCTCCCACCTTTTCTTCCTGTCCGAACCACAGCTGGCGTGCTCTGCCATGCAAGGTCTCCTGAGAGCAGAGCTTTGCCACAGATGGGTGCTGCAGGCGCTCTGTGGGGTGGGCAGAGGTCAGGTTCTTGTCTGGGCAAAGGGTCCCTCTAAGCATAAGCACCACGCAGCCGCTCGCTCGTTCACTTCCCCCCCACCCAGTGGGGTGGGAGAGAGAATCGGAAGGAAAAAGGTAAAACTCGTGGGTTAAGATAAGAACAGTTTAATAGGACAGAAAGGGAGAAGCTAATAATGATAATAACAACAACAATAATAAAATGACAATAATAATAAAAGGATTGGAATATACAAAACAAATGATGCACAGTGCAATTGCTCACCACTTGCCGACTGATGCCCAGTTAGTTCCCGATGTGAAATGTATATTGGCTTTCGCAAAATGAAAACACTGAAATTTGCCTAACTACTGCATGAGCTATGTCCTGACT
>JAVJGG010000009.1:15279861-15303073 GCA_035590195.1 Aviceda cuculoides | reverse complement strand
TCAACATTCTTCTCATACTGAACCCAAAACATAACACTATACCAGCTACTAGAAAGAAAATTAACTCTATCCCAGCCAAAACCAGGACAGGTCCGCAGGGATGGAGAGCCCAGACGAGAACCCCAGCCCTGCAGCTCACCTCGTCCCAAGCCCAGGGCTACACGGTAGCCCACACGAAGTGAGCTGGGTGGCCCGTCCCTGAGATAGATGGCAGGCCTGGAGCACCACAGTGGAAAAGGGGAAAAAATACTTTTCTTCCTAGAATGTGGGGATAAAGGAGGTGGGGAAACGGGAGGAGGAAAGTAGGTGAAATTAAAAATTTCAGGGTCCACACCAGAAGAGTGAGTCCCATGCTCCTGAGGGCTGAATGGAGAAGACAGTCAGGAAAGAAGGAAGCAGTCAAATTAATGTTTCCTTACCCAGAGGACAGTTAACCTGCAGAGCTCCCTTTGCCAGGAGGTCCTTGCATCAAGTACAAGGTGTCAGGCCATGGGAAAGGGGCATGGCACACAACAGTAAAGGGTGCCTTCTCACCAAGACATGGTCCAAGGCCTGACCTGACCCCACCGAACAGAAGACGCACTGTCATCCCAAGGCCCTGGGCTCCACTCAGACAACCAGGTACCAGGAGAGCAGTGACACAGAGGAGACACTTGGGTGAGAGGTAATGTTTGCCAGTGCTCAAAGCACAGGACAGTGACTCAGCCTGTGGCACAGACAGGTGGGAGCCTTTGCACAAGCCGCTCTGGCTCAGTCACCTCTTCCATTGCACCCGTGGATGCAGCTCCCACAGCCCCGGAGGGGCAGGCAGAGCCCACTTGAGGAGCAGGGTGCACAAAGGGCTCACGATGCTGTGTAGCCATGAGTTGTGCTGCTGGGAACCTGCCTTCTGGGCTAAATCCCCTGCTCAGGTCCAAACCAGCCCCAGGTGCGGCACCAGCCACAACATCCAAGCCTGATTATTCCCACTTGCAGTAAATGACAGGAGAGCGTTCTCCCTCTGAAATGCCAAGTGCTGCATGTGAATAATTTCTTTCTCTTACCGGAGGAGATTGAGGAGGGAGAGACCATCAAGATGAGGAAATCAAAGAAAATGGAAATGACATGGCAACAAGCTGATGTCTGAGTGAGCCCCACGATATCAGCTGGAGGACGTTCACTCTTCATGCTTCATGAAGAGTAACAAAGGACTGCCACATCACTATCAAATTCAGAGGTGCTGGGAGATGCAAAAGCCAAAAGCCTTTTGTCACCAGGTTTTGTAAGCACAGTTTTGTGTTCCAATTGACCAAGGGAGCTCTGGTTTGGCCCCTTGTTGAAGATGCAACCTAAGGCCACCAACGCAGCAGGGACAGACTCTGCCCAGGAGGCAAGGCACGGCCTTGGCATTCTGCACCCAGCAGAGGAATGGCTGGAACCTGTGCCCAACACCACATCTGTGGCTCTTGGGCATGGCCAGTGGTTATGGGGGACCAGATCCTGCTTCAAGTGAAATCCAGCAGGCCCCTGCAGAGCTGGCTGCATTTGGAGGGCCAAACTCAGGCAACAACATGGTACAGGGCTGGGGACTAAACTGGCTAGATACTGACCTCCTGGGACCATGGTGTTGCTCTTGGTGCCTGGAAGAGAGATGTGTCCTGGTGCAGGACAGTACATACCATACCCATACCCATGCCATACCCATGCCATATCATACCATGCCCTACCCTACCCATAGTTCCAGAACTAAAGCCCCACAGAGAGCCCAGACATGTGGCTGCAGTGTTGCCAAAGTGCACTTTGCTCCCGGGCAGCCCTTTTCTCAGCACTAATGATCTCACCTTTCATGGACAAATCTCCACAGGTTTCTAAAAGTAAGTGTGTCCTTCAATATGTCCCAGTCCCCAGAAATAGTGAGAGGGAAATTGCTAGCCTGTGATTAAAGATTTTTTCAGTGGTAAAAGCAGCATCACAAGATCTGGGATGATGGCATTACCAAACCTTGAAGTCCCTGTTTTGCAACATGCTAGTAAACACAGCCAGCATGCACCAGTGGATGCTCTTCCAAGGTTGCTGGGTCCATCAGGTGGCCAGGGAGGACCCCGTACACGCTGCCGCACCCTGACCCTGTACTGGTTGGTCACTCCATGGCAGGGCTAAAAGGCCCATCCAGTGCCACTGCTGGAGAGCCCAGCCATGTTTGGCTTCTGTAGGAAAGTCCATCAAGTTTTTCACTTCAATAAATCCTGAACAGTAATTGCCCAGTTAGTCAGTCCAATAAGCTATAAACTCCTTTGTGCATATTACAGCCATCACCGCCAGCCCACTGTGCCATGATGATCGCCTGTATCATTTGTAAACACAGAATTACTCTGAAGAGGGTGCTGCTTCCCTTGACTACAAAGAACTAACTCCATTTCAAGGCAGCCATGCCCTGCAGAAGGGGCAGGGGAGCATACAGGAGGCTGGCATCTCCAGCTGAGGGACCCTGGGTCAGAGCCTGGGAGAACCCACTCTCACTTTACATCCCACAGGTGCCATCTCATAGGAGATATTTTAACTGTTCAGATACTTTGCATCAGTGGCTGCTTTTGAAAATCCTGGCCTACCTTGCTGTGCCCAGATACCTCTGAGTTAGCCAAAGGTAAGTAAGATTTGAGAGGAATCATGTCTGAACCATCTGTCTTCCCCAAAATCACACGCTGTGCTGTATTTGCCCTCAGTCCTCAACAGAAGGCAGGTGCTCTGCATGATGGCCTGGAGAAGGATGACCAAGAGAAGCACTGAATTAATAGAGCTCCAGCTCACATCTCTCCCTTGCCCCCCAGGCTTGATTTGTGCTCTGGACACAGGAGAATCACACACTGGGGTTGCATCAAGTGAAAGATGCTGGAGGGTAGGAGAAGTGCCCATGAGAAACAGTATATATTTTTCTCTTGCAGAGGCTTTTTCTACAGAGGAGAGCAATATATCCAATTTTAAAAAAAAGAAGTGAGGATAACAGCAGCCAGACAGCCAGGCGGTGGTCACCACTCTCTGAGCCTCTCTAACACTCTGGATACAACTCAGCATCTTGCTTGGTGGATCACTGTTAGCTGCAGTACTCTGATATGAGAGATGGCTGATGGAAAGGCATCATCTTCCTTGCTGCTTTGGCATGGCATCTCTGCCGAGATGCTCATCAACAAGAGCTGACAGCCAGGGTGCTCAGCAGGCTTCTTGCTCCTGCGAGACCATCTGCCCACAAAGAGCCCACCCTGGCAAGACCTCAGCCAGCTCGGCACCAGGTCCTCCCATACAAGCCCCAGCACGGCCTGCAGATGTGCAGCAGGAGGCTGAGGAGTATCAGCCTGATCCAGCTGTGGACAGCCACAATCCTGTCTCCTGGGCAGAAGAGGCTGGGACCCAGGAAAGCCAGACTCACTGAGGCCAGCAAGGGAAGTCAGGAGCAGGACTGTAAGAGGAGTTTGGGGGGCAGGGGGAGCAGGAGGTATGGGCTGGGAGAGGGAAGATGGGGCAGCTCTGGGCCGAGGCTCTGGCAGGAGGGCTCATCGTTAAGACTCACTGGTCCTAATCTGCCCCTCCCTTCTTCCTCCTGCCTGAAAAGCCAGGGTTTGGATTTACCTCAGGAAGGAGCGATGCTGTTTCTCGTATTTCTTGCAAATGCTCTTCCGCCTCAGCAAACCCACACCGGCTTACATAAGAGACCTCAGGGATATTTGCAACAGGCAAAGGCATCTGAGCATGCAGGAGGTGTGTTTTGTAACACAGCACACACTCATGCAGGCAGCTGGGGATGCAGGAAGGGAGCTGCTGCAAAGAAAGAGTGAGCACTACAGCCCGAGAGCTGTGATGGCACTTTTATGTCCTTTTCCCCAGAGAAAAGACCAAAGAAAAAGGGATGGCATTCTCCTTGCCAGCTTGTACTGAAACAGACTGCCTCTGAAAGGGGAGAGTCTGTGAACAACAGCACAGAGGGCAGTCATAGCCCCTGAAACCTCAGGGTCTGTCCAATACCTGACAGGACCTTTTGTCCACAGCTCGTGGTGCTTCAGGTCCAGAGCCAGAATGGAATAGGCAGTATCAACTCTCCTTGTTTGCTCATTTTGATTCAGCCCAGCATCTCCTTCCATGTCCCTTCCTTAAGCCATCTCTGCCACTAAACTTCCCACACGATCCAGGCAGCACATGGCTGCTGGGTTAGAGGCACCTTCCCAGCAAGGAGAACCCTGTAGCATTTGCGCTAACCATAAACACATCTGCAGCTATGGCTGCAGGACTTCAGGAGAACAGCTATCTGATTTGTCTGGTTTATTAACAACTAGTATAAAATCTTTGCCTTGTTTCAGCTGACTCTGGTACAGAAAGCCTGGAAGAAGCTCTAGGTACATCCTAGGGCTTCAGATCCTGAGGTGGTGGAGCAGGAGTATGTAATGGTAATAGGACTGGTTGTATTGGTTATAGGTTGTTTATAGGTTCCAGCAGTTAGGTCACCTGGGATCAGTCTCAGTTTCATGTGTGTAGCCTCTTGTTTGATCTTACTCTAGCCAAACCATCAGGAATTCTAGGAATTGACATCAGGCTGGCCCAGGACTCTTACCAGGGAGATGCTGAGTGATGCTGGGAGCTTTGGAAACCAGACCTGCAGTCCTTCTGTGCCTGGTTCTGCATTTGTACCAGGGAGTTGCAAAGACACTTGCCTAGCTCATTTGCTTTGTCTCCTTCCATGGTGAGGCTCTACTGCTGGGACCAAGTCATGACAGCAAACTGGGCTCCTGCTGAGCTGAGAGCTTGTGTTTGTGCATTTCAAGCAAAAATTGACAATTAAATAAGACCTTGTGCTGGACTGCTGCACAGGTAAAACCTCTTCCCTGGCCAGATTTACTCTGTTCTCAGTACAAAGATAAAGACAGAAGTGTAGTGCAGAAAACAAGGACTTCTCCTTGAGCACCGGCTGCATAATAGATTGTTACAGGAGCGTGGACACCTTAGAGGTCAGAGCATCCTCCCCTCTGCACTGACAAAGGATAAATATATCTAGGCCAGCCTTCATGGCTGCTTGTTCAACCTGTTCTTCAGACCCTTGTAGTTAATGGACTCCACAAGGCCCTTTGGCAGGCTGAGATATAAAAGCTATTTTGAACCTCCAGTGATACCCAAGGGTTATGAGCTGGGCACTGTAGGCTGGAGCCAGGCTGTTCATGGGCACATTCCTCTGCAGTCCCTATAATTTAGTAAACAACAGGAAAGGTAGTGCTGTCGGGCGGAGGCAGTTTGCTCTTGTGTACGGGATCACTGATTTTCAGGGCTATAAAAATAGGACTTGCAGCCAGAATAAGACAAAAGACGGGTGGATCAGTCACCTGGATATAGTCAGATATGATCCCACAGCAGAGGTGAAGGGAAGATTTAATTCCTGCTTGTCTTCCAAATGCTCTGCTATTTCTGCACATACTGGGCTAGCTTTAAAATCACCTTGCTTTTAAGAGGAGCTGTGACAGTTGCTGAGCAAGAAATCCTGCAGTAACAACCACCTGAACTCCCCATGGCCCTTGCACCAACCCACACAGCCCCTTGCCCTGCCCAATTTCTTCCCCACCCTCCTCTGCTTGTGGAATTCCCCTTACACCATCTCGTATAGCTTCAGAGGCGGCACACAATGAAGCCATCACAACGTCCTGCAGTGTGGTTTATTCTGTTTGCATATGCTGCTTAGCATTATAGATTTGGCCTTTGTCTTTGTCAATTCTTCCCCTACTAAGTACATTAGTTGCTATGGAAACAATTATTTCATTGGTATGAGTAATCTTCACAACAGCCACAAAAGCAGCAAAAAGTCAGTTCATATGCTGCACCTTCTACTTAATTCAGTTAGTTGCTAATTAGCTCTTCCCTTGAAAGTGGTCAAACTCTCTGCCACCAATAATCTGTAGGGAAAAATAAAGAGTTTTGCCTGGCTGCTTTGATCATTTTGTGCTAACTTTGCATGATTCAGAGAAACCCAAGACGTAGATGCTGGAGTACTAACCACCATGCAGTCCCTCAGTGTAGGAGGACCAGAGGACATTGGCTGAATGAAGGAAGCACCCAGCAACTCACAGCATCAGTGCCTGAGCCACTGAGCAAAGCAGTGGCCCAGCAGAGTCCCAGCATTATGGAGCCGACAAAGTCACTGCACCAGGGCTTGGAAGGTGCAGCACGCCAGTGTAGTGATATGAGGACTCTGTGGGGGACAACTTGCTTGGGAACCCACCAGAGCTGGTGCACTCCAGGCTGAGCAACCCTCACTTAGCAAGACTGGAAATCGTCCTCTTTTGTGTCAGGCAGGAAGTGAAAACATCACTTCTTGCTATGTGCCAAAATAATGGGTCCTCATGTGATGGGAGAAAAAGAAGTGTGAGCAGCGGCTCAGTGAGCACATCTCTGCTGGGCATCACAACTAGCAGTTACCATCTGCAGCAATGACAGCTCTGGCTCTGCTGGGCCAGACGCTGCTGCTGTATCCCATGTCCTATGCCTCAGCAACCCCTGGACAGTTGGTCTTCAAAAAATTAACCATTGTTTGCAATATACCAAAGCTTATCTGAGGCTTCACGTTAATGAGAGAGGATTAAACTTTCAAATCAGGCTCTCACAAGATGTCTGATGGCATGCCTGCAGCTGGCCCTGCAGCACTGGGACACAAGCTGAGCCACCCCATGCACACCGACTGCCACCAGGCTCCTCCTACCTTCACCCACACCTCACACGGTGCTGCACGCCTGACGGGCAAAATGGTCGACCTGCCCTTGGCTGCAGCAAGTTCAGTGCAAATGGTACTTTGAATCAAGTCCTAGCGAGATTTGTGGAAGCAGGTTTAGGTGGATCCAGGGGTGAGACACAAAGGGGAGTCCGAGCAGAGCGTGCCCTCGTACCTCTGCCCGATGAGAAGTGGCTCATCTGGGGATGCTCCCAGCTGACAACCTTGCTGTCTTCTCCAAGTGCTGCTGAATGTGAGATGTCAGATGAGCACTTCGGGGTCTCTGGTAAGAGATGATTATACAAAGCCAGGCTAATACTAGCAATCAGATAAGCTCTTTGGCGTGGAAAGGAAGAGGCAAAAAGCAGTCTGGAAAAACTAACCTGATCCCAAATCACTTCCAATGAAGTTGACATCTCCAGTGATCCATCCAGAAGACTAAACCCAGGGAAATACTCTGGACTGTGATCAGCCATTGAGAGACTGGATCTGCAGGCTGCAACAACGAGGACTGAATGTGTCAATGGGATGGGACAGACTGAGCTGTTGGTTTATTTCTCTTCTTTGTCTCTACACAGGGAAAATTTAACACAGCTCAAATAACAACACAGCAATTAATTTTTCCTGCTTTCTCTGTTTGGCAGTCACTGCAGCAGGGAATTGATACTGACATTTCTGAAGGTTAGGAGCAGTGCTATGCTCCCTTTCACCTTCCCTGGGAGCACCTCCTGCCCCAGCACCCCTCTCTCCTTGGCCCATCCACTTGGCTGCAAAGTCAGACCACTGCTTCCAGTACCCACAGGACCCTGGGTTACCACCATGGGGGTTTTCCTTCCCAGGGCACTCTCACTCTGTGGAGTGCCCATGGAATATTGGAGAGCTGCCTGCTGCCCAGCACTGACTGCCCTTGGTCACTGCCAGGTCCCACAGGTGGCAGCAGGGGCAGCTTGTGAGATGTTAGGTGGGTGCTCATCCCTGAGCAAAGAGCTTTACTGAGCCATTGCAGAGAGGGGTTGCATTCAACAGTGAGCACTCAGGCTTGTGACTGGTCCAGAGGGCAAAGGCAAGTGACAGCTCAGGCAGGACTGGGGTGCAGCCTCCCCAGGGAATGGGAAACACGCTGCAGCCCTGGAGACCGTACACAGTATACTGGGCTTATCTCCATCCCTGGATGGCCTGGAAGTCTGCTTGCTTCTCCTGCATGTGGAGATCTCCAGCAGCCAGCCAGCATGGGTAAGCATGTCTGGAGCACACCCTGGGCTTCATTCCATCTGCTGGGGCCGGAGTCACTTGGGAGAGGAGGACAACTTTTCCCACTGCAGGGAAACTGCTCCTGAACCTGTCCCTGAGCCCTGCTGGGAACAGCACAGAAGCTTTGGGCAATGCAAAGGAGAAGAGTGGTGACTGCAGTGTCCCAGCAATGGCTGGCCAGTTCAGGGCAGGGTATCAGAGCCCTACCCTGCTCAGCACAGCCCACACCTGCCATCTGACCAACCTTTAAAGCTCATCCTGAGGATGCCCACAGAGGGAGGCTAAGACATATCCAGGACAAGAAGGGGTCCTGGACCTGCTTTCTGCAGGAAAAGCACTCACATGCGTGTGCATGGAGGCACAAGACCCAGGGCACGGTGATAGGAGCTCTCTGGTGCACGCTCCACCACCCACTGCCAGCACCAAGCGGGCTGTGTCCAGCTCTGCTGCAGGAAGGCAAAGGGATCATTAGCACTGGACTTTGCTGACACCCACTTGACAACCTGGGGTCTTGCTGGGGTGTCTGGACTTCCCTCTCCCTCTGGCTCCATCTCAGTGCCCCCAGCACAGACCCAACAGGACCTTCTGCATCAGCTGCATTAGAGTCGGCAGTGAGTGTCTGGGGTGAGATCAGCAGTGCATGTTTGGCTGATCCCATCCCACCAGATGCCATACGGCGCCCTTGTGCCACCTATCCTCTCTCCCACCATGTGCAGCTCACTCTCCTTCCACTGTCCTTGTTTTATTAATGAGGCCTTATTGGCTTTGCCCTAGTCCCAGTGAGTCAGAATGCTCTTTTCAACCTGCAGACCTTCAGAGCAAAAGCAAACCCCACTCATGGGGGTATGCCATCAAAAGCTCCTAAAGCACATGGCAGGCAGAAATGCATCAAGTTTTATCCCTTTTCCTGGATGAGGGGAAAGTATTTCCCTGGTTCTTATTCTCCTGCCTGGTTTGTGGAAAAGGCAAATCCCTCCTTTGCGCCCGTTGTATTTTTGTCTGCTGCTCAGCCCTGCTCCTTGCTGTAGCTCCAGCCCAGCAGGGTTTTGGGATGCTACAGTCCCCCCAGGCCCATGGGAAGGTCTGCATGGCAGTGGCCTTCCACGCCCATCATGCTCACTAGTGGACTCTCCAATGTCTCCTCCTCTTCTCAGCATATACCTCAGGCAGCAAAGATGTAGGAAAGATGCTCAGGAGGACACAAGCCTGGAGATCCATGAATCCTGAACAGGTGAGGTCCTAGACTGTCACCTCTTCTGGCTGTTACCCTGTCTTGCTTTCTTTTTACTTGTGAGAAACATGTTTCTCTAAAATGTGCTGCTACCTCTTCAAAGACTTGGAGATGTTCTGGGGTCAGCACCAGCCAGCTGGTGGCTAGAGGGACCACAGGCTCCCCTAACAGGTCCTATCTGCTTGGTACTAAGCATGTGAGCGCTGGAGCTACTCTGCTCTCCCTGCTTTTTTCAGTCACCTGGGGAAATCAATGTTGTTCATTGTCAGCAAACCTCACCCCTGGGGAGATGCTCTTGGAGAATCTAAGACATGCAAATTGCTTCAGAGATAACACTGTGGTTGCTGCTTCAAGCCCATCACAAGAGAGAGCAGTGGGGACAGAAAGAGAAAAACCCATGACAGCTGGTTAAATCAGAGGTCGATTCAGCAGCCAACGATTATTTGGACAGAAGAACTCCAAAGAGATCTCCAAAGAGAGTTTGGGAAGAGCCCAAACCCTCTAATACAAAGGGCCAAGTCCCAGAGAGAGAAAACCTTTTGCTGGCAAAGGGATTTGAAGAAAGCCCTTACATTACCCCTGGAAGGAGAGAGCTCATGTTTGCCAGCTGACTGTCAGGTTTCTCCTACTTACCTTGCACAGCAAACATCTTTTTGTTCTGTCGTTGTATAGCACTGTGGACTACAAAGTCCCAGCCCATGCCTGGTCTTTCAGCATGCTGGCAGCTTCCAGGGAACCTGGGGGGAGTGCAGACAAGATCCGCAAGTGTGAATTCTTTTGCACTAGTGCCTATCTCGAAGTAGTCCAGCCCTGCAGCATGGGCTGCTGCGGGAGAAAGCTTGGCATACCAGGAGCAGCACAGATTTCAGTCACTGCTGTCCCAGTTCCCTTGCGACTGCAGGAGGACTCAGAGGAGGAGGCTAAATGTTTGCAAATGGGGCAGTGTCAGGTCAAACAATCTATTTTTCATCCCCTCCCAGCAACTCCACCATTATTAGAAGGTGCTGATGTCTCCAGACTGATAAACAACAGCAGAGGAGCTGCAAGGGAAGGTCACTGGTAATCACATGCAAGGCAGGCCGATTGCTTTTTCATACTGCCAAGTGAGGCATTTTGTTTGTGAAGTGTTACTCTTCCCTTATATACACCTCTGAGCTGAACTCTACCCTTATATACACCTCAGGGATATCTTACGCTGGAGAGGGCACATGGTACATGGAGTCCAGGCCAGTTTCTGACTTGCCTTCCCACAGCTCTACCTGTCCAGGCATGGGAGTGCAGGGCTGAAATGCAGCCGCTCCACTACAGTGCCTGTGTTGCCTGAACAAAATCAGCTTTTCTTTCCCACAGTCCCAACAGACAGCTTAATGTGTCTTCAGCTCTAGTGCCATCACTCCTCACCCCGTGCACTCTTCTTTTCTTCTTATGTCCCTGTATCTGCCTGGCTGTATCCATCTGTGCAGCATGTTTCATACATGGACTATAAGCCAGGGGCTGCATTAAGGTCTGGCCTAGGGCAACTCTAAGTGCATCCTGGGAGGTCAGACTTGCTGTAAGGACTTGAAGGCTCAGATTCAGATGGCCAAGTTGCACCTAAATCTCTTATTAGCTGCTCAAGGCTTCATTCCCAAGGACTACTACACAGAGGTGGAAAACAAGCCATTTAAGAAGCTTTCAGAAGTGGTTGGCGGGTCAATTCCCTGATAAAGATACTGACTTCTTTAAAACATTGTGTCTCTGCTCCTGGTAATCAGGCCTTTCCAGGGGCTCTCGTGGTGATCACCAATGCAATGCCCCAATTGAGAGGACTGTGGGATATCTTGCTCCAAAGCTCAGCCCAGCTTGTGACAGCTCCCTCCTGGAGCAGGATCGGATGCTGGAGGCAGTGGGAAAATCCCTGCACAATACCCACACCGCCACAGTGGTGAGGTCACTGCAGTGATAGCAAAAGCCTTTCAAGATCCCCTGTGTCATCTCATGGAAAATCTCAGATCCACAACTGGTTTCAGCTGAAACCCACAGATCTGCTGCCCGTGGCCCTGAGGTAGCCTGGGCACGCTCTCTGCACTGCTGTATGCAGGCACCACCAAGGTGCCAGGAGTGTAGCCAGCTCCAGTGTCTTCATACCACATGGCAAATGCTACAGGCATGGTTGATAACCCAGTTTTTATTTTTCTGGAACAATGGATGCATTTTAGAATTTACTGAAATGAGAAAAAAAAATTATTTAGCTTACTAAATGACTCCCAAACTACCTTCTACCTGCATTCGTACTCAGTAAAAACTAAACCATTCTTATAAATAGGCTTGTCAGCAAGCCAGCAGGTCATGGGAAAAGGGTAAAATTAAGCCATGAATGAAAATCTTTTTTTTATATGAAAATCTGTAATGCCTTCAAAATGAAAGGAAACTAAAAAAACACCAACTCAATAAAAACTGGGGAGAGGCAAATTAATGAATTATTCTTACAGACATTACCCTCTCTTGAAAAATCCACAAACACGCTGATCTCCTACTCTGTGTCATTTAAAAGGTACAAAAATGTTCTCATTTCAGCAGCACCTTCCATCCCAGGCTCCTTAAGCACAACACAAAAGACTGCCCAATTGTGCAAGCAGTTACCTGCACCAGAGTCATTCTTCCATTTAGTTACGTGTGGCATTAAATCTCTCTTTCTCACACATATGGCATAGCCCAGAGATGTTTTGCTGGATTTACCAGGTTAATTCTCAAATCTGATCACGTAAAGCTGTGGCAGAGAAAAATAAACTCAAGACATCTTAATTCAAAGTCCAAAGATACAACCTTTGTGGGACTGCTGAGAATAAATCTCTATCTCAGGTCATATATAAAGATCTAAGAATAAATTATTTGATAATGTTTATCCTTGCAACATGTGTGAAAGTCTTATTCATTAAATTTTTGGCTTTCAGGATAAACAGTTGAGCACTGGCTGCTCATCTCTTGACTCGACAGAAATGCTCTGAGGTCCTACCAGAGTGAATTAATTACTTTTCCCCTCCCTGGACAGTAAAGGGCCATTGCCTAAAAGCCATTGCCGAGCCCAGCCCTGCTCCCATGTGCCAGGATGCCTCCGTTTGCCCACCAGCCCTCTCCTGTAGGGTCGCCATCACTGCATCCACCACCATCACGTTTCCTGCTGCTCTTCCCAAACACCTCTGCTCTGCTCACCAGATCTCCTGGAGCTGGGAGTCCTCCACACTTCTCCAGAGCCTCTGACAGCAGGGTCCCACTGTCCTGCTTGGCTTCATCATGGCACTCCAGCTGAAATCCCTGCTGGCATCCCAGGGAGAGCCTCCCACCCACCAGGCCGGCACAGTCTGGCAGACCGAAGGGCATGTACATGACCTCCACATGCCACCAGTTCCATGATGGCTGCACTAGCAGGTCAGGCATTTTTCTGTCAAGCCTTAATCCTCCATTTCCTTCCAGAAACATTTTTATTCGTGCTCCCCCTGTTGCAAACCCTGCTCCTTCCCTGTGGTTTGGAAGGAGCTCTGACAGGTTGCTTCTCTCAGGGAGATCATCTCTTTGAATTTCCAGCCCATAAGGATTTAGGTTTTATTAATACTGTTGGGAGTGGGATTTTTAATGCTAAATAAGTTTCAGCCTGAGCCAAGGAGGCCAAGTATCATCGGCAGCATAGAGAAAGATTCACAGGAAGGATTCACATAAGTTAAAGAGTTCTTCTTCTTCTTTTTTTTTTTTTTTTAAAAAAAGCTGTGATTAATCTCCTTAATGCAAAAAGCATTTTCTGTGACGTCAGTTTAATGAATCAACACTTCTGTCACAGTTCTGCAAAGTCCCTCCACTCATTCAGTTCCTGGAGTCCAGAGGATTTCTGCTTTTTATTCAGAATAAAAAGTGCTGAACCCCAGGGGGAAGGAGAACAGCTGGCGAAGGGGCTAAAAGCCCCCCAGGATGGCATGCAGAGGGACTCAGCAAATCACTGTTCTCACACCAGACTTGAGGTTTGGGAGCCCCACCCCACCCACCTGCAAATCTATGCCTACACCAGGCTCTTCCCAGCCCCTACCCGGAGATCCCTCCACACCGGTGGCCGGCATCCTTATCTCTGCCACATACGAAGGTGGCTGGAAGAGCAGGGCACGAGCCCTTCCATGGGGCTGCAGTGTTGCCCACGTCTCAAGGACAGGGACACAGTGACTGCCTGCAGGGACAGGCAGGGCTGGGTGTGGGCAGACCCTGCCTGAGCAGCGGTGGCCAGGCAGCGATAGTCATCCTGGCCACGGATCTGGCAGATGGCACCAGCAGTGTCAGGGATAGGCAGGTGAGCACTTATCAGGGCACCCCAGCCAGACCCTTGCACTGTGCCTCCGAAGAGCCGTCCCGCGGCGACAAATTTCAGCCAAGCCTGATGTGAACTAAGAGCAGATGGACAGAGGCTGGAAAGCAGATGGAGAGAAGGAAATTTGGATATAATTTGAAGGCCCTGAAGTGCCTTGTTAGGAAAACACACAACACAGGAAGCTGCCTGAGTGGCAGAGCAGCCTGCAGCCAGCCGTGAATGCAAAGGTGGAAAGGAGAGGATGCAAGAGGAGGCAAAGCACTGCTACCACTCGCGAGCAAGTCACGACCCGTTCCAGTCACCGGTGGGGTCAAAGGACAGCCAGAGCTCCCGAGAGATACGACACACCTTGCCTCAAGCTTGCTGGCCTGCCCACACGCAGATAGGGATGGCAGCTTTTCTCAGCTCTTGAAGGTGTCCAGCCCACACCACTCCAAGCAAATAAAGCCAGGAAGGGCTGGGACCGCTGTCAGCCCCTGAAACAGCCTGCTTTGACCTCACGCAGCAGCAGAGCACTCCTGGGGGTTTCCTTCACCTCACGCCCTTGGCCAGAAACCCTCATGCTGGCAGACGGCAGGCTGGCATCTCCTCCGTGCACTGCCTGCACCACGGGAGTGACAGGCAAGGCACGTCCCCGGCGCTGTACCCAGAGCAAGTCAGTGGTACTGGTCCGTAGCACCGCAAGCTCCTGGGTGGCTTGGCAGGCTTCTTCTCGCCTCCTCCATCACCCTCCCTTCCCTGCCTTCTCTCTTCCCCTGCCACCTCCATGCCCGGCCCACGGCTGCCTGGGGGACAGCAGGGCTGGCTCCAGCACTGTGGCTCAGCAGACGAGTCCCCCGGGGTCCTGCGAGTCCGTGGTCCTCAGCCCTGAGGCTGCCACGGCTCACATTGCTGAAATGAGGGCAGGAGCTGCCTGCCAGAAAGCTGGATGGCAAAAGGGTGGGAAATGGGAGCGAGTTTGCTGTCTGTATATTGGTTTCTACACCCCTCTGCTGGGCAATCAGTACAGTGGCTAAATAATGTGGCAGAGAATCGCAGCAGTGGGCAGGAGCAAGGGCTGGCAGGAAAGAAAAAAACCCAACATGTTTTTAAAATGAAAACGCCAGTGAAAGAAAAATAACTTCATCAAAATTTCCCAATGTGGAAGATATCCATTGGCCCTACGGCCAGCCAGGCTGGAGTCCGTGCTAACATCCCCTGGGCCTGTTCTGCCTGGGGAGGGGACAGGATCAAATTGGAGATTTTCGTCAGGAGAATCACTGAAAGAAAAATAAGCTGGGAATCCTTGCCCTGCTCTTCTAGATTTATGGATATCTAGAAATGGATAGGACGCATATTAAAAAAAAACAAACATCACTCATTTTCTGTATTCTTCTAAGGCAGCACAGGCTGGGGACTCAGGCTTGGAGACATCCCAGGTCGGAGGTTTTTTAGTCTAAGCTCAGCCAAAGGTTTCACATGCATTCTGTGACACGTGTGTCGTGGTTTAACCCCAGCTGGCAACTAAGCCCCACACAGCAGCTCGCTCACTCCCCTGCAGTGAGATGGGGGAGACTTATCCACTGTACATAGACTTATCCGCAGCCACAGCTGCTTCAAAGTGTACCTTCTCCAGCCTGGACTTATCCTCGGTCTGCAGTCCCTTCGGAGGTATACCTGCTGCGGCACAGACATAACCATGGGAACAGACACTTCAAGATGTACCTGCTCTGGTGTGGGCTTATCAATGGCCACAGACACTTCAGAGTGTCCTGCTCCCGTGTGGACTCCTCCGCAGGTCACAGTCCCTTCGACTCTAGTTCACACTGGAGTTCCAGCCCATCCAGTACAGCAGCACAGAAATGGCAGCCATGCCCTGGCCATCTGCCAGCCCAGGCACATCGCCATTGCTGTTATCAAAATGTTCCCAGGCACAACAGAGTCAGACGATAAACACTACAGCAGTACAGCAAGCAGCAAAAGCAAAAAGCAGCCACTAAAGAGCACTAGGCTCTAATACACAGTGAGGCAAGCAAGCCCCATGGCAAGTACAGGAGCCTGCCAATTAAAGCTAAACAGCAATAACAGCTACAAATTCGATCTAGCACATTCCAACCAAATCTGTCATTATCTCAAACTCTTCATACCCCACATTGAGCACCAAAAAGGACTGTTGTGGTTTAACCCCAGCCAGAAACTAAGCCCCACACAGCTGCTTGCTCATTCCCCCCAGGTGTGATGGGGGAGAGAATCAGAAAAGTAAAAGTGAGAAAACTCGTGGGTTGAGACAAAGACAGTTTAATACATAACACAAAAGCCGTGCACACAAGCAAAGCAAACCAAGGAATTCATTCCCCACTTCCCATGGATGGGCAGGTGTTCAGCCATCTCCAGGAAAGCAGGGCTCCATCACACCTAACGGTGACTTGGGAAGACAAAGGCCATCACTCCAAACGTCTGCCCCTTCCTTCTTCTTCCCCCAGCTTTATATGCTGAGCATAATGTCCTATGGTCTGGGATATCCCTTGGGTTGTTTGGGGTCAGCTGTCCCACTGTGTCCCCTCCCAACTCTTTGTGCCTCCCCAGCCTCCTCGCTGGTGGGGTGGGGTGAGAGGCAGAAAAGGCCTTGACTCTGTGTAAGCACTGCTCAGCAGCAATGAAAACATCCCTGTATTATCCCTGTGTTATCAACGCTGTTTCCAGCACAAATCCAGACCATATCCCCATACTAGCTACTGTGAAGAAAATTAACTCTATCCCAGCCAAAACCAGCCCAACATGTTATTAACCCAGCAGTGTGCCAGCTATATCTAGGCATTTTATAGAGACAGATCAATTGATTTTATATAAATATACATAGGATGAGCTGAAATGACAAGCCTTTATACACAGTCCCCAAATTGAATAATACAAGAAATTCGGGTTCAGAGTATAATTAGTGCTTTATCTGGGCACAGAATGGATGCCATTACTCCTGTGACCTTCCTCAGGGGCAGGCAGGACCTCTACCTGGAATGGAGAGGGAATTTCTGCTGGAGTCTATGACCATGTAGGAGATGCAGTAGTCCACATAACATCACCCAGTGCTACTGGGGAGAACAGACACTTTCACAGCCCAAGGATACCCATTTCTCCCTGTATGTGTATGTCCTAGCTGCATAAACATCAATTCAGACCCATGCTGGGTGCCCCTGCTCAGATGGAGGGTCCATGGGGGAATGAAACCCATTTGCAGAAGAGGGAACGAGGGACTGAATGCCACTAAAGCCCATGTGCATCTGTGCTTGGCTGCTGTCCTAAACTTGGTGCTTCGAAGTCTATGCCCAGAGGGTACCCGCAAGGCATATAAGGACACATTCACTCACATATTGCAAAAAAAGCAACAGAAAAAAGTCAAATCCTAGCCACAAGTGCACAGGAACAGTCACAGTCAGTTCAGCAGTTCTCTACATGTGTGTCAGGAGGTCCCATTTTGGTCCAAAGCCCATACTGATGCTCATGAGTCAGTGGCTGGGCTGACCTAGCATGGTGGCTCCGAAAGAGCTGCTAAGGCACAACAGATGAATGAGCTCCTTGAACAACAGCTCCTGGGAGCTGTTAACATCTCCCATGTCTTGGCTCAGAGACATTTTTGAGTTTGTGCTGTGACTGGATGATGATAGCTTTTGAAACTCTCATGTTTTAACAGATTGGTGCAGCTGGAGGACTAAAAATCTGTAGGAAACCATCCATTTAAAGCACGCTGATTTGCAGTGGCCTGTCTGAGACAGCACTTCTTTGTCAGTTTGCTTTCTTCCTCCCATCCTATGGAAGAGAACTTTATCCCCTGCAATGCTGCTTGACCTGAATTTTGGGAAGGAGGAGCCATGTGTGAGAAGAAGGGCCCCTTGTAGGCAGGGCCTGCGAGACAGGCAGGAGAAGACCTCACATGCTCTGGTCTCCCTGTGGCAGTACGCTCCTCCCCCTCCCCCCAGCCAGAAACGAAACTTCTCCAGGCAGGGAGAAGAGGGAAAAAACCCAAACCTAAACCCTGGAGGCTGCAGGTTGAAATTTGAACTGGGCAACTGAGACGTGCCAGGTACACTGAGGTGACCTTCTTGGCCAATAGGGATTAAAATGACCACAGATCAGATTCAACAAGGGTATAAACGGGGTCCCGCCAGAGAACATGTTGGAATCAGTCCTCCTCGGAGCAGTGGGTCTGCAGCTGGGGACTCCACCTTGGGTCGGGGCACCACCTGAGGTAACTCCTCGAGGGAGAGAGCTCTCAGCTTTTAGGTGAGTAATATGTGCATTTTGAGTCATCACTTTTAAATCTCAAGGATTCTTAAGTCACCCGTGTAGTACTAATTCCCCTTACACCACTGAGCCTGTAGTTCATTACTGTTACAGGAGTTCTAACTAACTTTTTACTGAAGAATAAATCTGAGCTTTAACACATGTTGGATTTGAGTGTGCATGCATCCATAACACTCCCCAACTCTCCATTCCCCATGAACAAAATGAAGATGCAGGTATGTCCGCCCCAAAATACCCAGTGATGACGGGTATGATCACAGCAGTGAAATACCCAATGATCACAGTACCTAGATACACCTGTCAAAGACCTGAACTGAATTTGCCCATGTTTTGCATGTGAATCTAGACTTGCCCTCCAGTGTCGGTGCCTATAGGATTCACACAAAAGAGCTATGGGAAAACATGAGAAAACCAGCCAGCCTGCCCATTTTGCCTCTTGAGCAGCACCTGGGTTCAGAACTGAGTTCTTCCATCAGAGAGATGTGACAAGGACGAGGTGATGGGAGAGGGAAGTGTAACAGAAACAGTCAGACACTTGACAGCAGCACCCTGAGACACCAGTCTTGCAACAAACAGCTGGTGCATAATAAATTCATGATATGCATATTTTATACTGTTTTCATGGGACACTCACATATGGCCATACCCACTGCTGGCAAGACTGGAGAAAGAACATGAATTTCACACTGATGGCTCCTCTGACAATAGATTATAAAAAATAATCACTAGCCAAATATTAGCCCTCAACAAGACAGACAAATTACACGTGATACTTTTATTGGACTAACAATAAAAGACCCATAAAATGTTACCAGACCTCTGCTTTGCATCTCACAGATTATGATTAATTACAGACTTCAAACCTTTGTACCAAGAGATTAGAACCTTTCACCCTTAGGAGGAAAAAAGATGAATTGTAATTTCTTCTCATGACATTCTTCCAACCTTCCACTGTGGAAGTGGTATGAAAAGACTGTAATACTTCTGTCTCCATTTCTCTGTCTTAAGCACCCAGGAAAAAGCACCAAAAGTTTGAACTATAGAGTTGAAATTTCCAGCTCTGCAGCACCAGTTGGTTTGGCAGATCAGGCCATAAAACTAATGCATCTGAGGTGTTTATCGCGGGTTCCCAGGACTCAGGAACACACGTCCTTCTGTGTGTGAGAAAGGCTATTGATTAAGAGGCTGAACCTGCTGCTGTGTTTGCTCATGTACGTCAGGAATAGGACTGTTAAGTCAAGGGCGTAAAAATAATAGGACACAACAGAGATAGGTCAGGGAAATGGCCTGGGACCACTAATCCAAAAGAATGAAGAAGATAATTGGATCTGATCTGCATCTCCTTTGAGCAACATCCACCAGCCTGCCTGAACTGTGTAAGAAGTGAGGTTCATCTCTGGTCACTATGTCACTGTTTTACAGCCACTTCTTGCCTTCCAGGGTTACCAACAGACAATAAGAGAAGGCATAAGACAGCACAGGACTGAGACCATTCTAATTACAGACAGGACTGGTTAGATAGGTCCCTAAATGGCCTTGGAATAGGGGGTTTTTTTGTCATTATCCTTCTAAGCACCAGGCTGGTCCTAACCCAGCCATCAAGCCACGCAAGGTGCGAGAAGGCTAGAGGAAGAAGAAACAATGTGAAAACCAGGTAACTGATTATGGGGGACAAACAGTGAAAAAAGGGCAGCGGTGTGAGAATTGAGGATTTGAAAAGGGCTTGAGGGGGATGCAGAGCATGGCACCCAGTGAGGAGGCACCGTGGAGACCCTTTATCCCTCCCCAAGTGTAGGAACAGAAAAACAAAACAAGGCTGCAAGATCCTAATGTGAATCATCCCTCACTTTCCATGTGGCCTCAGCAAATGTCTCTCTGTTGCCACCTGCCAAGAGCCTTGAGATGTCCTCCCAGAGCGGGCCATCATATATAATGGGGGCCCTTGGAAGCCTGAAGGACACACCAGCCAGCGCTGGTGTATCAGTATCCCATGGAACATGGGACTTCACATCATATATGGTCACATCCTCTGCATACTTCTAAAAGGCATATGGGGCGCAGGCACCAATACTTGTTTGAAGAAACAGGCAGTGCACATGTGGAGATACCCACATGGCTCCTCTGTCCCTGGATGTGTTCAGCACATGTACAATGGAGAGCTGCTGTGCACGTGTGCTTTACTGGTCCAGAATTGGGGAGGTCCCTGATGCCTCTGGCCCAGGCAGCACTGCTCACCTCATCAGGAGGATGTATTGTCACTAGTAACAAGCCAGACCAAGCAAGACAGAATGAGGCAACTGTCTCTCCTTTCCCTTCCTAAACACTCCCGACTCAGCAAATGCACTCCTAGTGCCATTTGTCCCTTTCCCGACCCCTCTTTCTTCTTCACTGCTTTGTCACTTACTCCCTTGGGGATTTTTTCCAACCTGATGTTGCTTTTGGGAGTGGGTTTGTCTAATTGTCTCATTACAGGAGGACTGACTCACTCATTTGCTTTTGTTTGCTACAGCTTGACATCCCAGCACTCAGGATGGTTAGGTCCCAAGCTCCATTCTTTCCATGCATAAAAACAGGCCATAAAGTGCAGGGACTGCTGGTGCTCATTCATGCTCTGTATGGCCCTTAGCTGAACAGACTGTTTTTTGTCCATTTCTAGGGCACTGTGTGGGAATATTCTCCCAAGAAAAGGCAGTGATATAAACACCAGCTGAGGTCTCAGAGCTCAGAGGATGCATGGACAGTGTTTTGTCATGAAGAATTTATTTTTCCCTGTTGGAAGGGGGAAAGAAATTCCTTATACTAAGAGCAAGAGACGTTGAAATGAGCGTCATCACCTACAAGAGGGCAGCTTTTATGGGCTGTGAGGAAAGTACAGAAGTGCAGATCTTTCAGAAAAGGCAGTTCTTTAATGCTCTGATCCTGAAGAGCATCCACTTGCAGGGTAGCCCTTAAGAACAGGCTTAGCTTTCCTTCTTATCCTTGAACTTCAGTACAGGCTTACACACTATCTTCAATCAAGCGCAGGATGTTTTACAAGAACTATCTAATTGGGTTGTTTCTAGCGAGTCTTAGCATGCAGATCGCCTACTCCATATGTGCCAGCACAGACAATTTCAGGTAAATGCTCACATCCAAGGTTTTTAAAACTTGGGCCAGTGAATCATTATCCTCTTACAAGAACAGGAGCGAGAAATAACAGAATATAGCTGTAGTGGGGAGAGGACCTTTATGATCAGACATTATAAACTGCAGTTATCTCAGAGATGACACAAATTACTTAAATGAATTGATTTTTTTATATTGTAAATTTCTGGTAGGAGAGAGCCATGCTTTAGTTCTGTGTATACAACACTCAGTGCAATGGTATTGCTGTCGGTGGGAGAGGCTCAGAGATACTATTACATTTTAGCAATAAATAGCTACAATACTTTTCCCATTTACCTCTTTCTGAGAAAGCACTGGTGCTTCAGAGCTTGTTCTCTAAACAGAACAGCTGAAAGTTGAAAACCATGAGTATGAGATACATCCCAACTCTTCCAGGAGAGCTTTTATTTCAGTAAGCTCAGGGCAAGGTACGCCATATCTTGTGCTGTTCCCCTCTGTGCTGGGCTATTCCAGACTAAAGAAAAGCTTTTTGAATTCTCTGCACAGAGCTGATGAACACTACAGCCTGGCTAATGGTTAAATTGATGCACAAGTCAAAACATCTGGTGATATTCCATGAAAAAACTACAGCAGGCCTGTAAATTTGTGACTCACCTGCAAAAGTCTAAAGCAGACAGAAAACACTCAAACTCATTAAATGTTACAAGCACCGTCCACCATAACAGAAGAGAAAGGGTTCACTCATTGTCTGCTGTACTATACGAATCGAGCTTTTATTAAATGAGAAAAAAATGAGACTCAAGAGATTTCACCCACTTCTTTAAGTCAAATTCAGCAGCCACTTTGTAACAGATTAACTCGGGGCAACATCCTGGAAACTGAAGGCAGTCGTTGTGTCTTTGATGGGCTCCATTACTGACATCGATGCTCACAATATTGAAGCACTAGGTGAACAAGAGCTGCTTTTCATGCAGCTGGAATAAATCCAGGAGTAGATATGGCCTTTTCACCTCAAATATTTAAATTGCATAGTATACAGTACAAAAATGTTGCATTATTAGAATAAGATACATTTATATCAAATATACAAATTATACACTATAAGTGCTACAATATAAAGCCCAACAGACTGAAACAGTGGGTTTAGTAATATATTGGGAAGACCCTTCTAATTTGGAACATGTAATAAAGGGAAACCAGGACACAGGCCTCCGCAACTTTGGGCTGGTATAAAGGATTGCTCCCATGTAACCCTGCCTAGAAAGCAGCTCTGTAGACAGAGATCTCTGGGCTTCTCAGCCGGTGAGGGACCTGCCAGGTGCCTAAGGACGCGGGGGTGGAGATCTCCCGCCCCAGGGCTTTGCTCTGACTGACCCTGGGCTATGGCCCACGGGCACGGACGCGCCGCCACTAGCCTTCCCTGTCAGAGCCCTGTCCCGTCCAGCCGTCAGGCAGACCTGGGCGAAACGGGCCCGGTGGGAGCTGACAGAGCTGGACCACCACCAGCCGGTGGCAGCGGCTGACGGGCTGCAGCCACGAGGGCGGAGACGGGGGGGGAGCAGCAGCAGGGGCAGCAGAGGCAGCAGCAACCTCAGCGACGATGAAGGGGGCGCCGGGCCCCTGGGGCTGAGGGGTGAGGGAAGGCCAGGCCCCGCAGGCCCCCTCGGCCTGCCCAGCGTAGACAGGCCCGCTCCTGCACGCCCCGCCGGGAGGCGCCATTGCGCATGCGTAGAGCAGCGCATCCCGCCCCGGTCGCCGGAGCCCGCCAGCGCCCAGCGCGTGCGCAGTGTGGGCTGTCGCCTCGCCAGCGCACGCCCGAAGCCCCGCGCATGCGCGTAGCCACCCTGCCCCCCTCTCTCGCCTCCCCCGCCTCCCCAGCGCCCGCTCGCGAGAGCGTGATGACGTCGCCTCCTGGCCTGCGCCGTAACGTCCGTATCGGTGGGCCCCGCCCCCGCTATAAAAGCGGCGGCGGGCGGCGGGCGCCATTGTGCTGCGGAGCAGGCCGCGGCTGTGGCAGCGTGCGAGCCTGCAGCGCCGCTCCCCGCGCCTCTCTCGCCGCCTCTCTCTCTTTCTTTCTCTCTCCTCCCCTTTCTCTTTCTTCTCCTCTCCTTCCCCCTTCCCCTCCCCCCCCCCTTTCCGCCGCGGACATGCCGCGCGTCTATATCGGCCGCCTGAGCTACCACGTCCGGGAGAAGGACATCCAGCGCTTCTTCAGCGGCTATGGCCGCCTGCTCGAGGTCGACCTCAAAAACGGGTGAGCGCCGTCCCGCGGCCTAAAGGCCGCCACCGCCCGGCGGAC
>JAVJGG010000009.1:15232331-15260421 GCA_035590195.1 Aviceda cuculoides | reverse complement strand
CATTTCCTCGTGTCCTATCGCTGGTCACCAGAGAGAGGAGATCAGCACCTCCCCCTCCGCTGCCCCCCTTGAGGAAGTTGTAGACTGCGATGAGGGCACCCCTCAGCCTTCTCTTCTCCAAGCTGAACAAGCCAAGTGACCTCAGCCGCTCCTCGTAAGTCTTGCCCTCGAGACCTTTCACCATCTTGGTCGCCCTCCTCTGGACACACTCTAGCAGTTTGATGTCCTTTGGGTATTGAGGCACCCAAAACTGCACCCAGTACTCGAGGTGGGGCTGCACCAGTGTGGTGTAGAGTGGGACAATCACCCCCCTTGACCGGCGAGCAGTGCTGTGCCTGATGCACCCCAGGACACAGCTGGCACTTTTGGCTGCCAGGGCACACCGCTGACTCCCATTCAACTTGCCATCAACCCAAACCCCCTGATCTCTTTCCGCGGGGCTGCTCTTCCAGCCTCTCGTCACCCAGTTTGTACGTATAACCAGGATTAACCCGTCCCAGGTGCAGAATCTGACACTTGCTCTTGTTAAATTTTATACAGTTGGTGATTGCTCAGCTCTCTAGTTTATCCAGATCTCTGTAAGGCCTCTCTGCCCTCAAGGGAGTCCACAGCTCCTCCTAATTTAGTGTCATTGGCAAAAACTTACTTAATATACATTTGACTTCTGCATCCAGATCACTTATAAAAACATTAAAGAGCACTGGCCCTAAAATTGACCCCTGCGGAACCCCACTGGTGACTGGCCACCAGCCTGATGTGACCCCATTTACTGTCTTTGAGGCCAACCCGTCAGCCAATTATTCACCCAACATGTTATGGACTTGTCTAGCTGTGTGCCGGACATTTTGTCCAGAAGGATACTGTGAGAGACATTATCAAAAGCTTTGCTAAAATCCAAAAAACCCACATCTACTGGCTTCCCTTGGTCAACTTGATGGGTGACCTTATCATAAAAGGAAATTAAGTTACTTAAGCAGGACTTTCCCTTTATGAACCTGTGTTGGCTATGACCAATGACTGCATTGTCTCTCAAGTGTTTTTCAGTAACTTCCAGAATAACCTTCTCCATAATTTTACCAGGCACTGAAGTGAGATTGACAGGCCTTTAATTACCAGGGTCGTCCTTCTTACCCTTCTTGAAAATTGGGACAACAATTTTCAGCCCAGCTGACCAGTGTCTTTCAGGAGGTGTGCAAGCAAAGCATGGATGTGTGTTAGGTAAAACCAGGGGTGTTCTTTAGAAGCAAATCTCCCAATTTTTCTTGCTCCCGGTGCCTCAGTTCCCACTGTGGAGCGGCCCTGGGTTGCACAGTGTGTTCCTTTGGAATGAAACTGACCTGGAAGATGCAGTCCAGGAGCTTGCCAGCACACTCCTGCCACATCAGGGCAGGGAATAGTCTGAGGTTAGACTGAAGTAGGAACCCTTGAATGTGGATAGTGTTGGTGCCACCCCACAGCACAAGCCATTGCTGGCTGCAGATCTTGTTGGGTCACGCTGCCTGCTTGTGGGTGCTTTAGCCCACAGCACTGAGCCCTCAGCTGGGAGACTATGTCCTCTCTGTCATTCTGTGCTGCCTTTGAGCCTTGTTTGCATCAGTTAAGTGTTCTGTGTATGCCTCTGGTTGTTTGTTTCCTTTCTTCCCTTCTCAAGCAAATGCCACTACCATCAACCTTCCCACGAGCACCTTAGAAATTCAGCGATTCCCCAGGGAACCACAGAGAAGCACAGGGGCTGAGAGGCCAGAGAGGGGAGCAGGGAGTGAGCCCATCACAGCTACTGTCATTCCCCAGATCAGCGGGCTGCAGACCTGTAGCACAGTCCGTGTGCTGGAGTGGAAAGATGGGGTGGCTACTTTGCCTGGGAGTAACCTGCGGGTAAGTGTAGCCCTGAGCCACTGTGTTTGCACAACACCCCACCCCCCCCCCGCCCCACTCCCTGCAGCTGCTTGCCCCTTGTAAGTGACAGTCCCTCAGCCTGTGCCAGGCAGGGACCACCAGGATGTGACGTGGCCCCTGGCAGTACCCGCACCCCAGCTGGAGGATCCCTTGCCTGTTCCTGCTCTGCGAGGGTCTTCTTGTGCCCCATCCCTATGCCTCTCCCATCTTGTGAGCTTAGCAGAGAGAGCACACTTGGGGGGCTGCAGCAGGTCTGCCCTGCACAGGGAGGCAGAGGGATGTTATGTGCTGTGCAGGGCATCTTTCCTTTCCAAGCTGTGCCATGAAGTTGGCTCTTGCCAAACTCCTGCACTCACTCTGGAAACAGTGGCCTTGTGCTCATCAGACGGCAGGTGCCTTTAGGTGTACCCCTTGGTACGTGAAATAGCTTGCACAAAATGCATTGATTTCTCAGCCTCAGGGCACCACATCCTCCAGCCACCGCCCTGCCCGTCATGCTGCCAGCTGGTGCTGGTCTCACCCAAGTGTGGGCAGTGTGCTTGCCCTGGCAGGCTCAGTGGCCAGCACAGGCTGCAGGGACGGGCAGCAGAACAGGTGACTTTGGTGCCATGCTCACCTCTATCATCAGAAGAGCTGTCCTCTTGTTGGATGCACTAATGACCGAACCATGTCCCTCTCATTCTCAGAGCTCACATGCACCCACTAGCTATCAAGTTACATTTCTATCCTCCTTGTTAACTATTTTTCCTTGTTTTTTTGGTTCAATGACATAGTTTCGAATAAATGAATACGGGACGCTGAAGGTGGTGAGTGCTGATAAGATGCCTCCAGTGGAAGCTATAAAGGAGGGTCACACAGAGAAAGATGGGGACTCAGAGGTGGCACCCACCAGCAGGGACAATCCTACTGCTCAGGGTAAGGACACCATGGTGGCACTTCTGGGGTGGGTACTGTCATCCAGCGGGTTTTTGGCATAGGCCCTGAGCGATTCAAATGTCTCGTGCTTCCTGGTCTCCTTCCTTTGCTGTACCTTGTGCCTCACTGCTCCTTTTCTCTCTGACTCAGATGTGCCGGAGCAGACCAAGCTGCCAACAGCAGAAAGCATGTGCCACTGTGATACCTGTGGTCGGAGACACGTGTCAGATGGAGCCCGGGAAGGCAGAGGTTTCTGCAGCGAGCACTGTCACCAGCAGTTCAAAGAAAGGTGAAGGAAGGGGAGTCTGCTCCATGCAGAGCCATATCCATCTGTCTGTCTGCCCTGCCTCTCCTTGTCCACATGCTCCAGCAAGGGATGCAAGCACATCTGTCTGTGGCAGGTGCTGGGGACCCCAGTTGTTTCCCTCTTTGCTGTAGGCAGAGTGCCCTGGCTGCACTGTGGGGGGATCAAGACTTGTCCCAGGGGACAGCAGGAAGCACAGGAGCCAGATTTTCTCCTGCCCAATTTGCGGCCTCATAAACATGTGTCTGCTGGAGCAGGGCTGCAGCAGGAGGTGCTGTAGTGGGTGCTTCCAGGCTGAGCAGCAGTGGGAGGCATGGGTCATGAGGGCATTTCCAGCCCCTCTGCTTACTAATGTGTGACTACTGGGACTCGTCTTCCAGCATCTCTGTGTGACTGATGCAACTCAGAGCCCTACTATGAAACTAGATTGCTTTCGATCCATCCCTGGGTTCAAGTTTCTGACACCCAAGTGTGTGAGGGTGATTCTGGTCTGTACCCTGGTTCTAACTTCTTGCCAACTTGGGTGCCAAGAGGAGCACATACATTAGTCAGGAGGGATGGGTGCATGTATGAGTAAGAAATGGGGTGACAGTGATTCTTCAGCAACCACTCCCTTACTGACACCCTAGCCATTGCCATGTACCATGCTGCAGTGGTTTACTTACCCTTACTCCATGCAGGTCTGTTATTGTGGAAAACTCTGCCAGCAGCAACAATGCCACTGAAATCCTAAAGCCGGTGAAGAAACGAAAGAGGAAGGACTACCAGAGTCCTTCAGAGGAAGAATATGAATCTGAGCAAATGGTAGGAAGAGTGATGTCAAGAGTGGACCATGATGGGACACCCCTGTATGCACTGGGGGTGCATGCAGTTCTCATTGGTGCTTTTCAGTGCTATGTCAGCTGTATGTCAAAAGGGTAACCTATAGGCTGTTAATGCCAAAAAGACTTGAATGTATGGAGCATTAGGGCTTCTAGACACTTGGCTGGCTGTTTGGTATGATGTGCGCCTTGGACTGGGCAGTGCTAGAGATGTCCTCATTGGGCTGTAGGTATCCAGAACTCAACTTCTCTTTTGAGTCTGGACCACCAAAGTAAGTGTTGAAGTAAGAGAGTGTTTATCTGCGTGATGTGTATCCTGGGGAAGGGAGAGTGACTTTGACAAGGCAAGGAAGCTCTGCTTGCCAGCCCTAACAGTAGCAGATCCGCTCCGGTTGTGATTGCTACCACTCAGCACCAAAATCCCCCTTGGGCTCCTGGCACAGTATGGCCCTTTGCACTGGTGTAAGGGTATAATGCACAGCATAAACCACTGTGCAGGCTTCCAACACAATGAGTTTCTGGTTTGTCTGCTCTCATGTCTAGGAAGAAAAGCAGGAAGAGAGGAAAAACTCTGCAGGAGACTCTGTCATCAGCAATCCGGAGGCTGATGTGTGGAATGGGAGCCAGCACGGTATGGAGGGCCAGGCGGGCGGTGGGGTGAGCGCTCTCGCCATGGCTGTGGGGTCCAGCTGTGGTGCTGTGGGGCTGGGCCAGCATTTTGGTGCTCCAGCAGAGTCAAACACCCAGTGCAATGCAGTGGTACATGTTCCTGAAGGCTTGTAAGCTCCTCTTCTGGCTTGATCCTGCTCTCTCTGTCTCTTTCCATTTCTCTCCTTTCCTCTCTTTCTCTCAGTGGGAAGGGTGCACCCTTACAGATATGGCTGTGTCTTCTTCAGGCACTGGGCCGTACTGTACAGTGCTTTCTGGTCCCTCCCCTTGGGAGCTGAATTTATTACTTGCTTGTGGATACCGTGTTTGCTCCCAGAGGCACTATCCTGAGCAGTAGTTGACTGCACCATGTCTGGCTTTGCCCCCACTTTGGACAGTCTTACAGGGAACTTCCCTCGTGATCAGGAGCTCACAAGTTTGTGAGCTTCTCCTGTAGGTCTGGTGCTGCTGAAGCCGGGTGATTTGGGGTTGTCTCATCTCGTGGGGATCTATTGCTGGACCGTATCAGAGGAGATCCCAGATGTAGAGCTGTCAACACAGAGCGAAAGGAGACAAGCTGAGGGATGCAGTGTTTGCTTGTTTAGTTTTTTCTCCGCAGTGTGATGGGGGCGAGGGGGAAGGAAAACTGGGGAAAATACTGAAAATAAACATTTATGGGAAACTTTTTGTCTTTGCATAGTGAAAGGTCATACTCAAAGTAATTTTAAAATGAAACTCCTCCAGTTTCATGGTCCTCTCCATAGCCAAATGTAGGGACAGTAGCAGGGGCCAGATGTCATTAATCTCTGATATTACACTGAGTTAACCTCTATTAAAAAAAGATCTCATACTTGCTTGCCAGATCCTTTTCTCTACAATCTGAGCCCTGAGCATGTAACCTTCCCTGCTGCGTACAAGTAAGAAGTGATAAGCCTTGTTATTTTAGCATTTTTCTCTTATTTTAGAAGTACATCAGCAGACAAAATATACACCTGGATGCTTCAGTGCAGCAGAGTCAGTGTATGCTCTATCTCCAGGTGTATTTGTCATTCACCGTAAGTGCAGAGCTTGTACTTACAGATTTCCCAAACATGCCTGCCACTTTTTTCTATGTCCTAAAGAATAATAAAGGTGTTTGTCACTCTTAAGTATTAGCTCAGCATCTAGGTTAGTAATCTTGCTCACTGAAGCTCAGCTTTAATTTCTTCCGCAAGTTCCTATTTTTTCCATCTCCACTTCCCCTAAGCCCAAGGGAGGAAGGAGTTAGTTTGTTTTTCCCTGCATTTCTGGCCTGCCCTACCAAAGGCTGTCTGCCATGGCTGGCCTGTAGCTGTGAATTACTCAGTGCTGGAATAGGTACAGCATTCCTAGAGTCCCTTCAGGCACTATGAAGCAGGGAGAGAAAGTGGCTGGAAAGCAAGAGACTTGGGTTGTGTCTTGTGTGCCTCGGGTAAGACCTTTGTGGCCTTCCCAAAGGGGTCAAAGACACAAAGGATCACCTCCCTGCCTATGAAGAGATGATGCTGTCTTCTTTTCCTAAATACCATAAGGGTAAATGCATCTCTAGGGTATCAGGGTGGTCCTGGTGTGCCAAGGGGGGCTCAGGTGATTGTCTCAGAGCAGAGGATAGCAGAGCTGGTGCCTCTGGAGTGGCAGCGGGAGGTGAGCTCACTGCTGGTTTGACTGGCCAGGAGCCCCTTGCAGCTGGGAGTGATTCCCAGACCTCTGGATGGATCCTGCTGGCTGTCCCAAATCCATCAGTGCTGTGGCCATTTTGGATGTACTAGCTGGAGGAGGACTGGTTGCAGAGGTGTCCCGATCTTTTGCACAGGATGGCTTGCCCCTCAGGCTCCTTTGGTGCCTTACTAGAACATTGTACAGCGACAGAGGACATTTGGGTCATAGGGACCTGTGTGAGAGGGGGCCTCTTAGCTCTGTCCCTCCTTGGACAGCCGGCCAGGTTTGTTGGTGAAGGGGCTCTGGTAGGATGGTGCTGAGCTTTGCAGGGATGCAGGCCTGTGCGTGAGAGCGGGATGTGGCACCAGTGGGACCCATGCGCTTGCCTGCCCTCCGCACTGCCCCGAGGCAGGGATGGAGGCTGGAGCAGACCCTCAGCAGCGCCTCTTGTGTGTGCGTTTGTGCTGCGCTCAGGTGCCAGTGAGGAGAAGAAAGAAGGCTGGTCTTGGGCGTCCTACTTGGAGGAGCAGAAAGCTGTCGCTGCCCCTTTAGATCTCTTCCAGGATGTGAGTTGGGATTTTCCTGTCTTTTTCCCTCTTTCAGCTTCTCTTTCCTTTTCCTTTTTTTCCCCCACCCCTCCTCCTTCTCCTCTCTTCCTTGCTTCCCTATTTTGTGGGATTCTGAGTGATAAGTAAGCTCCCATCTTCACCTGGAGGTGACCAGTCAGCCTCCAGTTTTGATTTGCCCCGAGTCCCACTCCCCAGCAGGGTGCTGTCCCCCATCCCAAGCACCCCACATTTGCCTAGGACACCCTTGTATCTCTGGCAGGGTGGTGGAGCCTTTCCAGCCCTTCCTTGAAGCCAGATATGGGCTCTTCTGAGGCCATATTGATGCGCTGCACCCCTGCTCCCAGGTGTCTGATTGCCAGGGTGCAAAAGGAGCCAGGCCTGTGCCCTACTCTCCCCAGCTGCAGCTGTTAGCCTAGGAACACTCTGCCCTGCCAGTAGCAAGAGATGCAAACCCACAAGGAGGTGGAAGAATGTGTTTTTGTATGGGAAAATAATTAAAATTTGGATGACAACATAACCTGTGGCCCACAATCTCCTGGTCCCAGCAGCTCCCGTTGCCTGATGCTTGCTCCTTGGGATGGTTCTAGACCCAACTACCTGTGTTGTTTTTTACATTGTAGTTTAATTTTTGTTTCCAGTACCAAGTAGCTTCCCAGCACAAGAACGGCTTTAAAGTGGGGATGAAGCTGGAGGGGATCGATCCACAGCACCCATCTATGTACTTTATACTGACAGTGGCTGAGGTAAGGTGCCTCTGATTCCCACGTTTTGTGGTTCCTCCTCACACCCGTGCAATGGGAGGCTCTGTGGGCGGGGAGGTGCTGCCGGCTGGGCTGTGGAGGAGGCTGGCTTTGGGCCCTTGCCTGCATGCCGCTCCATGAGATGAGGTGACACTCCAGCGCCTTGGTCAAGCAAATGAGGAGTTTCCTTCCAGTTTGTAGGGGCAGGAAACAGTGCTGTAGAGCAGCTGTCATGCTGCAGCCTAGTTGGTCTCTTTATCACCCTGACACAGCAGGGTCATGGGGGTAGACTGTGGTGATGGCAACAGCTTCTCTTACTGCTCGTGCCCCTCAGACAGGTCTGAGCCCTTGAGATGGAGAGTGTGGAGGCACTGCATTGCTCTTCCTTGTGTCTGTGGAGGCCCTCTGTCTGTGGGGCTTTCTGCTCATCCATGTGAAGCTGAACCAGCCTTGGCTCGCAGTGCTCCCCAGGCAGCCGGGGAGATCAGCCATACAACAGTGGCTGCTGTGCTTGCTGCTGGAGATATTTTGCCAAAGCAGTATGGCATTTAGCCAAAATCCCTGTGCCAGCATCTCCGCCAGGTGCAGAAAAGGGAATCCTTGCACTTGCTGGATCCAGCAAGGTGCCCCACCGTGGCACCTCATGCACTAGCCTGAACCTCCCTTATCAGGGCTGGCTTGTGGTGGCTTTGCACTTACCCTTTTCTGTGATGGACACCTTCTGGGACTGGCATGTGCCTCCCTATGTGGGCACTGGCCTGTGACTGACTCTTGGCTTCCCTAAGTGGTATGCTGAGATTATGTGTGGGAGGCGAGGTGCGTGCAATGCTCAGCCAGGGACAGCAGGATATTTCCATAGTCCTTTCCTTTTCCTGCCCTCCTTGCTGATAGGTGTGTGGTTACCGGATGCGCCTCCACTTTGATGGCTACTCTGAGTGCCATGATTTCTGGCTGAATGCTGACTCCCCTGACATCCACCCTGCTGGCTGGTTTGAGGAGACGGGGCACAAACTCCAGCCCCCAAAAGGTAAGGAGTTAGCAAGTCTCAGTTCACGGGTCCTGTTGAAGGAGGGGGACAAGTAGTGGGCTCCCAAATGTAGAGCTGGAGATGTGGACAGGGTGGCTCCATGGGGCCCAGGAGGGGATGCTGCTGTGCTGGGGGTGTTCCACAGGACAACATTTCAGCCACCCATTGTGCTAAAGATCTCTCCTCACTCCCTTTTGGGACAAAGCCGTGTCATCCTGGATGTCCCGGTGCCAGGCTGGAGCCAGCAGCTGTGCCCCAGGGCAGATGGGACTGATGCTTTCTGGGGAGGAGCTGAGCTCTGGATTTCCACTCCACTGCCAACGTTTCCTAGCACCCCTTCAAAATCAGCCACTGGGCCTAAGCCACGGGCTGCCGTAGACCCTGTCTGCCCACAGCAGGACATGCCTGGCAGGGTGAGGGCTGGTCGGGGATGGCCGATCTCGGCCTCACGACCTCCTGGCTGCTCTCTGTGAATTTGGTGCTCTCATTTGTCTTTCTGAGGGGTTGTAGGTTATAAGGAAGAAGAATTCAGCTGGACAAACTACCTGAAGATAACAAAGGCTCAGGCAGCTCCTAAGCACCTCTTCATGGTTCGAAACACTGTGAGTAGCAGCTTCTCCTTCTGCTGGAGCCTGCAGGTTCAGGTGTGGCTTCTTCCCCTCCAGCTGAGCAAACTGCCTCTGCCAATGCTGGGCTTTTCTCTGTCCACCCCATGCTTCTCAAGCCCACAGTGCAGAGGGCCAGGAGATTGTACTGCTGGCATTGCTTAATGAGATGTGGCATGTTTTGCTGCTGAGGATCTGTAGCTTGGACGCTAGTTCGATGTGCCCAAAATTGGCATTGGTCTGATTCACTGTTTCATCCAGGTCAGTCTCATGGACAGTTAAATCTGTTGGAAAAGTACTGGTGAGGAGAAGTAACTGCTACTCTCAACAATTGTTTTGCCAAAAACCCTCAGTTAATGTTTCGTAACTATAATTCTTTTGTCTCTGTTTTGTGTCTTCATTGTTTCTGTCCCTGTCTTTATTTTTCATATGGCAGCTTGGGTAAGGAAAGTGGGAATATGCTGATGGTTTCTTTGTCAGCTACAGAGGAAACTCAACCTACTGATAAATCAGCCTCTTCATGTTGTTTATTGTGTCTAAACCCTCCTGTTCATTGCTGTGACAATCCCACTAGTGTGGGACACAGCATTTTGCACAGATATTGGGTCCAAGAAATAAAGGCAAGGTAGGATGAAGGGCCACATCCTAGCTCCTCCTGCCAAGCCTAGGGTATTGCTGCTGCCAAGCCATGGTCACTGCTAACACTGGAGAATTGTGACCACAAACAAGTGTTCTGGGACAAAATATGAATCAGTGTAAGTTGGAGGCTGTTCTTCTCTTGGAGGTTACTACTTATAGAAGTTCCGGAGGGTCTGAAGATTTCTTTTCCTGTTTCTTTGTGTGGCCAAGCCAAGTTACTTACGCTCTGCCTCTTTTCTTGCATGCAGAGCAAGGCACTGCCCTTCTGGGTTCCTAAGTGGTCTTGGGCCTGCCTGGAGGCCAGGGATGGTCTGGTTTTGGGAGGGTTTGGGCAGGTGCCTCCTTGTAGCAGGCAAGGGAAGTGGTGAGGAGGGCACTGGGACTGCGGTTCTGAAAGAAACCTGTACCTCTCTTTTCCCAGTACGAGGCTTCCCCAGGCTTTGAGGTGGGCATGAAGCTCGAAGCTGTGGATCGCATGAACCCTTCCCTGATCTGTGTTGCCACAGTGACTGACGTGGTGGACAATCGCTTTTTGGTGCACTTTGACAACTGGGATGATACTTATGACTACTGGTAAGTGCACAGAGGCTCCTGGGATGCCAGTGCTGGGTAGACACCCTGCCACTGCTTCAGCAAGAGTGACGGGGTGCTCGGGAAAATGTGGGACAATCCCAGCTTGCTGCTGCAGACAGGCCACCAGTGGTCCAATGAGGCAGAGGGTCACCCCCTGTGCTGGGGGACAAGCCTTTACTGGTTCCATGTCACCGCCTGGGACATTGCCGTGGCCCTGTAATTAACATGGGGCAAAGACAGGTGTGATTGCATGCTGTGGGCTTGCCCTGAAATCCACCTGGGAGACAGGGCCACCTGCAATGCAGAGACTGAAGGCCTGATCTTAAAAGGAGCCCCTGCATCTTTAGGCAGGGGATTGTGGCTGCGGTGGGGAGGTGTCCTAGTTGAGGCTGGTTAAGGCCAATTAAAATGGCCAGTTAGCACAGTCAGGATTCTGAGAGCAACTGGTTCCTTTGTGGCTGGAGCCCTCTGACCTTCTCTTACTTCTTGCCTTGAGGAGCTGTGGGGCTGCAGCAGTTTCTGTCCCCAGCTGCTCCTCACTCACTGGTGCTGGGCAGCTACCTGCTCTGTCCCAGGGCAGACCTGAGTGTGCTGTGACCTACTTGGAGCCGTGACCAGGACATGAGCCTCTCTCAATTGCACAGGTCTCACTGATCCAAGCTCTGAAAGGCATGGCCTGTCTCCCCACTCGCAGCAAAGGGTTGCTGTTCCCTGGGTGGCTCTGCGGCAGGGCTTGCACCTGGGGCGTGTTCGTGTCCTGCCCTTGCCTTGCCAGGGCCCGTGGTTCCCTGGGTCACTTAGGAACAACGGTGCTGTAGAAGACCTCAGCTTCTGCAGGGGCTTTTGCTGGTGGTGCAGGCCTGGGGGGTGCCCCCAAGTGGCTGCCCCCGCAGCCCGCGCTGTCTCATGGTGATGAGCTGAGTGTGTCAGCCCTATGTAAGAGTTTGGATGTGTTTTCTAGGTGTGACCCCAGCAGTCCATACATCCACCCAGTTGGATGGTGTCAGGAGCATGGCAAACCCCTCACACCTCCTCAAGGTGAGTCAGTGGCCTGGGAACACAGCCTTCACTGGCACATCCACTTGGGGACAGGCTTCCCAGGGCGGCATGGGGAGCCTGGGGGCGCAAACCCCATGGCCCTTGCTTGTCTGCAGATGAGGCAGTTTCCTTCAGCAAGGCCACAGCCAGGGAGGTGGCATGATCCTGCCAAGGCTCCTGTACAGGAGGCTCCATTGCAGCATGGCAGTTGTGTTGGGCCAAATGGAGACACGAGGACATCCAAGCTGTCTGTGCAGTCCCAGATGTTTCTGCTTCCTTGTACCCTGGATTTCATGGTCCATGAGAAAATAGTAGTACTTCTTGATGTCTCTCAGGTTCCTGTGTGCCTGACACAGACTTGGTTGGTCCTTCGAGGCTGTAAGATATTCTGGGGTATTTTGCTGTCCTCCTGCAGGCGTATCTCACCTTCTGCATCTTCCCCCTTCTAGATTATCCTGACCCTGACAACTTCACCTGGGAAAAGTACTTAAAGGAAACTGGAGCATCTGCTGTCCCAGCTTGGGCCTTTAAAGTGGTGAGTGCCACATCATCTGCTCCACTGTGCCTGGGCAGGAATTTGGAGTTTCTCCATTGACAGGTCTTGCTTTTATGAAAAGTCAAGTGATGTTCAGTATGCTCCTGCTACAGGCCTGGGGTTTGGATCTACACTCAAGGTTCAGAAGTCCTGTGCAAATATTTCAAAACTGGGAAAAATGGAAAGTATGACCATCCCCTTGGCTAGACAGGATCCGGATGGTGGGAAATCATTTAGGCTTGCTTGATAGTTGTCTCCAACTGCAGCAACAGCAGCTGTGACCAGCCAAGTGTGGCTGCAATATAGATCACAAAAATGTGTCTCTTGGAGACCTTCTTCCCTTGTGCACAGCTTTCCCATCTTGTTAAAACACAGCTTAGATCCGGGAGGCCTATCTCCACTCTCTGCTGTTACCACTGCGAGCTGGGATGGCTCTTACCCGGACAGACCAGGGCTGGGAGCTGGGCTTGAGGAGCACACACTGCTGGGAAAGCTACTGTGGGGAGTGGAAGCCTGAAGAAAGGCTCTGCTCCCCACTGACCTGGATTCTTCCCGGCCTCAGCGCCCACCCCACAGCTTCCTGGTCAATATGAAGCTGGAGGCAGTGGACAGGAGGACTCCTTCCTTCATCCGAGTGGCCAGTGTGGAGGATGTGGAAGACCACAGGATAAAGGTGGGTGCTGGAGTCTCAGTGCTGAACCTGTGACCAGGCACTGTGCTGGCTTGCTCCTGCCCTTCCCAACTCGCTGCCAGTTGCAGTGGCGAAGAGTGTGGAGGTGTGTGGAAGCATACCATGCGGAGGTTGGCAGGTCTCAGTGCCTGGCTCCAGGAGTGGAGGAGAGCCTTGTGCTGCAGTTCAGCTCTACCCTGCTGCTTGCTCTCAGCTTGGAGGGCTCCAGAACTCCTCAGAGAGGTGCCCTGAAGTTTGGAAGGTGACCTCTCTACTTGTCTCCCCAGATCCATTTTGATGGCTGGAGTCATGTCTATGACTTCTGGATTGATGCAGATCATCCGGACATCCACCCCATAGGCTGGTGCTCAAAAACAGGACACCCACTGCAGCCTCCTCTCAGTAAGTCATGCACCTGGATCAGTCCCTCATACCAGGGCCCAAGCATGCCAGATCCCCACTGTCACCACCTGCCCATGCGCAGAACTAGGAAGGCAGTTGCTGGCCAAGTATGGGCAGAGAGGAAGGGCTTTTCTGTAGAGTTGTCAGTTGGAAAAGTCCTCCTGGTTTGGCACAGGCAGGGAGCCCAGAGCCCTGGCTCTGCCTGGGGCTGCAGCCATGACAGTATCTCTCCTGTTTCTCCTCCTGGTCTAGGGCCAAAGGAACCAACCTCCTCTGCCCATGGGGGCTGCCCAACCCTGGGCTGCAAGAGCATTCCTCACACCAAGAGCTCCAAGTACAGCTTTCACCACAGGTGAGCTCGCCAGCATGGCTCAGAGGGTGAGAGCTTCACTGCTGGCTTGTGCTGGCCCTTCCTCCGTGCCTCTGCACCTGCCACCCCCACCAGCAACCACCCCTTCCCTGCACCCACCCCATGCCTGGCTCTGCCCCCTGCTTAGGGGCAGCCCTTGCTCTCCCCAGGCCAGGCCCCAAGGCAGCCTGAAGTCTGTGGCTAGTGTAACTCCTGTGAGCTCCTACTCTGTGGCTGTCCTGTGGCACCCAGAGCCCCTGGGGGTGCCCTACGTGCCCATTTGCCTGTGGGGACGTATGGGCTACGCAGGGAACAGTGCCTCTAAGATGCTATTCACTGATGCCAGCTTCAAGGATGATGTTCCTCCCGCTCCCATGGATGCCTTTCACTGTGAGGTTCTGAGCTGGGAAGTCCTGAGAAGGAACAGTGCATCTCCCCCAGCTCATTCAGTTGCTTGCGTGACCTTGTCCAGGGGAAGCCAGGCATGGTGTAGTGCTGACCCCAGCACAGCAGGCTGGCAGCAAGAGGAGCGAGTATGGTGAAGTATCCGTGAGGATGGGGAAGGCAGATCTGGCTCCCAGGGGTTTCTCTACTGGCCACACTTGTGACACTTGCTTCCTTCTCACTCTGAGGCTAGTCTGGATGCCTATGGGGGCAAGGAAGGGAAGATGGAGACTCTGTGAACCCCAATGACCTGCTTGATCAGCACTGTGGTGACTTGCACAGGGTCACTGTGATGGCAGTGGAGAAGGTGGGATGGGTGTTTGTACCTGGAGGGACTGGGTGTGCGCTGCCCATGCACCCAGCGCCCTCACCCCAGGAATCTGTTCAGCACGTCTGTACTCTGCTTTCCGTGGCCAGGGCTATAGCTTCCCATGCTTGGGGGTGGAGGCATGGCCCTGCTGGCTCGTGTCCCCCATGCTGCTCGGAGCCGGGTCCGACGCTTGCCTCCCCTCTGTTCTCTAGGAAGTGCCCCACACCAGGTTGCGATGGGTCAGGACACGTGACGGGGAGATTCACGGCCCATTACTGCCTCTCAGGGTGCCCACTGGCAGAGAAGAACCAGGGGAGGCTTAAGGCAGACTTGTCCGACACTGAGGCCTCAACTCGCAAGAGGAACCTGATTGGCTTCCCTCAGCGAAAGAAATCTCGGCACCACGGGAGGTAGGGGCAAGCCTGGTGAGCCCCGTGCAGCAGTGCAGGGCTCCTGTGCCACGACTGCCATCCCTGGGAGGGATGGCCAAGCTGGAGACGCTCCTTGACCGCGGGGAGCACAGTTGCTGGCAGCTGGCGTTTGTCCTTCCAGCTCTGTTGGGCACCTTTCTTGGTTTTTCTTCTCACATTTTGTGTCTTTAGCTGTCAACACTTTGGGTCAGGGTCCAAGAGGTAATCCTTGCTCCCACTGCCAAGGCATTGCTCTGTGCAGTGTGGAGGAAGGCCCTCGGGCCAGTCCCAACCCAGTTGGAAATCAGTCTTCCTGTCTCTTTAGAGGGCGACCTCCAAAGTACCGGAAGATCCAGCAGGAAGACTTCCAGAGTAAGTGCCGTCCTCTGCTGCGGTATCATCACAGGGGCAAGGCTTGAGGAGCTGGGGTGGTAGCTGTTGGAGGCAGGTCTGCCTTGACTCACTTGCTCAGACCTCACACAGGTCAGCACCAGTGAGGAGGTTGTGGTCAACTGCCAAAGTTGGCCATCTGACAAGGAACATCCCTGCCTCTTACCAGAGCTCTGCTAGGTCCCTCATCATGTCTCTTGGTTTATGTCTGTGAATCTTTGAGTGCTTTAGGGCAGGGAATTGGGATCCACCCTCTGTGGCAGTGCATTTTCCCCAGCACTTTGTCCTCTTCAGGCAGGGATGCTGTGTCTTCATCCTGTGGCTGCTGTACCGCAAAATATCAATGTGGTTGTGAAGTGCCAAATTATTGCTGCAGTGCAGAAACCGATGCTAAACAGTTTGCTTGGCATTTAGTTCTGACTGACATAGGACAATGACTGACGTTTATTCCAGCCAGTATCCCGTTTTACCATAGGCTGTCCCGCTGTCTACCCCAGCACTGGGGGTGAATGAAGAGGATCTCTTCTTGGGAGCCTTCCTTGACTCCTTGGAGCAGAGAGCAAGGGAAAAGCTTTGTTAAAAACATGAAATGAACTGAATGATACGGGATGGCATTCTGGTGTGAGATTTGACATGGAAATCTAGTTTAGTATGGAAAATGAACGATTGAAGGTGGTGAGAACAAGGCAAAGCCAAGCTTGTCTCTAAACTTCTTCCCTCACCATCCCCAATCCCACCAAACTGAACACTTGGATACACTGATATGCTATTAATTCAAGGGACAACCACTAGCTCTTGATACCTGGACTGATGAGACCATCTGCTGCCAGCCCTGGGCCCTCTCCTAAATGGGGCTTTCCCCAAGGCTTATAGGATAGGATGGGATGGGATGTTCTCATCCTTCTACCTTGTATCATGTCTTGCATTTTTATTGCCAGCTATTTCTTCAGACAATATGCACCAATCACTCTTCATGTCTGCCCTGTCCGCCCACCCCGACCGCTCCCTGTCGCTCTGCTGGGAGCAACACTGCAAACTCCTGCCAGGTGTGGCTGGCATCACAGCAACTACAGTGGCCAAGTGGACCATTGATGAGGTAAGATGGTTTTGAAGACTGCATGCTGGCTCCTAACCCTTTAGCATGGCTGGCAGCACTCTACCTGGCTGTGCAGCACCATGGTACATGCACAAGGCATGGAGGTGCTTCAGCAGACCCTTCCCTGCATTAGTGAGAAGATGGTCCGCTGGACACACTTGGGGGGTACTGTGTGGACAGCTGCCAGACATGAGCCCTGATGGCAGCTTCTGGGAAGCACATGCAGGACTACCAAGTTCTCGCTTGGCTTGAATGTGACACTAGCCCAAGGCAAGCGGGTGAAGGCAAACAACAGTCTTTTCATTTAGCATGTTACAGTTTTCTGAAGAAATCGGTTTCATCTTTGCCACGTTAAAAAATTAAACCATAGACTCTGCAGATAAGAATTCACTTCCCTGTTTCTCTGAAAAGAAATCTTTACCTCAGATTCTTCATCATCACCTTCCTTCACTTTCTTGGGCATCTACAATGGGCCCTCTGAAGGTCTGGGTAGCTGGAACTGTGGCATCAGTCCCAGCAGCCAGCTGTGCCCTAACAGCCACATGTTACCTTACAGGGAGCAAAATGCCTCTGTGGAAGTGAGGATGTGGGCTCATGGGAGGTCTCCAGCCATAAACATTGCTTCTGTCTTGACATTTTTCTCAATTTATTCCAAGGTCTTTAGCTTTGTTCAGACTCTGACGGGTTGCGAGGATCAAGCCAAGCTCTTCAAGGATGAGGTGAGAAGGGCTGGAGGATGAGTGCAGGTGGCCAAGGACAGCTGTTTGCCAACAGGGCAGGGAGGAATTGGCCAGTGGCCTTCCTGCAGTGGGTTGCTGCTGCATGCTGAGAGCACGTCCAGCACCTGGCAGCGATCCCACGCTGCAGCCCTGGGGGCAGCGATCCCACGCTGCAGCCCTGCGGGCAGCGACCCCACCGCATTTGAGTGTGCAGCTGTCCGCCTGTGCAGATATGGTCACAGGAGGGGAGATGCTGACCCCCAAGGAGCTGTGCTGCCCTGTTGTCCTGGCATGGCTGAGGGAGGGCCCCTCTGGGGAGGCTAGGATGGGGGGGGGAGCAGGAGGAAGATGGCGCTGCAGCCTTAATAGCACCATCACCTCTTGAGGGAAGCTGCTTACTCTTCACCCATTCATCCTTCCCTGCCTGCATTCTCTTACCAGCACAGCAGTTTGGTGGCATTGCTGTCTGTCAGACAGGTTCATCGTTTTTAGACCCCTCTGTGGACAGACACACAGAGGGGCTGCTTTCTGGCATGTACAGTACACCCAGGGCAGGCTGATGCTGGGCACACTGGGTACAGCAAGCGTGCCAGCCTGTTAGTAAGTAGCCCCTGTGCATTAAGGGCGCTCAGGCACACAAAGCTGAGCTGGAGGCAGCCTCCATGGGTGCTGGAACCTGGAGCAGGGAATGGAGGGGGTGTTTGCCCAGAGCAGGTTGCTTGCTGGCTGTGTGCTGTGCTTGTTACACTCCGGTGCAGAAGCCCAGGCTAGTTGCAGTTTGAGCTCCTGGGGTGGCCCTGGAAGGGCCTTTCCCCCTCTCTGCCTGGTTTCTGGTCACGTGAGCTCACAGCTCTGCCTTATCTGGGGCAGTGTGGGAGTGCTGTGGGTGGCCCCTGCCCTACTTCCTGGGATCATCATCTGTGGCACCTGGCTGAGGATCAGTGCAACTGCGCACGTCCCCAGGTCGTGCCCGTGCTGGCTGTCCCTAGGAAGTCACAGCCTGGGTTTTTGGTGAGTGCCTTTGTCCCTGCTCTCCTCTCCAGATGATTGACGGCGAGGCGTTCCTCTTGCTGACGCAGTCTGACATCGTCAAGATTATGAGTGTCAAGCTGGGCCCGGCACTCAAGATCTACAATGCCATCCTCATGTTCAAGAACGCTGATGACACCTTAAAGTGACTTTTCTTGGCCCAGCTGGGACACTCCCTCAGTACCGGTGCTGCCAAACTCTCTGGTCAGGACAGAGATTTTCCCTGACCAACCGCAGCTTGTCATGTCCTGCTCATGTCCTCTCGGATGCCGCATCTCCACTCTTCCAGCAGTCCATCTCCCATCCTCTCCCCTCCACTCCACACTGCCCTTCTCCTCCAGCACTGGATACAGGCTGACCCCAAGCCTCGGGGGTGGCTGCAGGGACAGAGGGTGGACATGGCACTAGCCTGTTTTAGCGTGACAGCTGCCCCCCATGTCCTGCTGTGACTGCACTGATTCGGGGGGGGGGTGGGGTGTTGAGGACAGGGGAGGAGTGTGGAGGGTGTAGCAGCTGGGAGCTGACACCACTACTGAAGTCATGCAGATAAGGGAAGGGACTGACTGCCTGCGTATGTGCTTGCACCCGTTTAAAGGCTGGTCTTGGCTTTGCCCAGCAGTTGAGTTTAGGGGTTTTTGTTTGGTTTTTTTTTCTCTTCAATGTGTTCCTCTGGAGCGGCTTGTGCTAACGTTGTTTCCAAGGGATGCTCTCAAGGAGCTTCTGCTCACTTTGCCTTTTTCTCTGAATTCTTTTGACTTTCCCTTTTAAGGCCAGATGACGATTTTGCTTTGCCCCTTCACCGCACTGGGAACCAGTGGCCCACCTATTGCCCCTTCCAGGGAGCAATGTGTCCTGGCTGCTGCTTTGCCCACAACCAGCATCTGTGCTTTATTCCTCTTTACTGTAATGCAGCAGCCCCAGGGCCCCACGGGGCCAGGGCTGGGTGGGTGTAGAACAAGCTCTATTTCCTCTTGTGCTTTAGGCTGTCTTGGCCAGCACTTCTCTGAGAGAAAGGATGCTTGGTTAACTTGTGTCCCTTGAAGAAATTAAAAAATCCTCTGCAAAGGAGAGTTGGGCCCTCTTTGGTCCATGTATTAGGAACAAGGCTCTTTCTAGAGTGGAGACAGCTGCCAAGGACAAGAAGCATCTATTCCTCCGTAGGCAGATCCATGGCTCGCTTCTGAAGGTGTTCCTGAGTTGGGTGACTCGATCCTGCTGAGCTGCCTTCTCCCCCTTTTTTGCCCTTGTGAGGCCCCCAGGTTTTGCTGTCTGAAGAGCAAGATCTGCTCTCACTGGATTCCTTACCTGCAGAGCTAAAAGAAATTCACCAGTTAACTCTTTTTTTCTGTCCTTTTAATAACATAGCACCTTTTCAATAAGGGTGCAGGCGTTTTGGGAATGTCCATGTAATGCTGTCCCTTGTAATGGAGGAGAGGCTGAGTAGGCTAGGACTCCAGAGCCAGGAAAGCCAACATGCCTGGGGGCTCTGGCAGAGTCCCAGGCAGCTTCTGATAGTCCCTGTGTCTCCTGGCATCACCCAGGCTGCTCTCGCCATGGTCTGTCATCCTGTGCACACCTACTGTGGGTGCTGTTGGAGCAGTGGTGTGGCTGTGCAGTGCTGGAGGGTGGCCAACTGCCTCGAGGGCTCTCCGTAGTCTGCAGTGATGTGAGCCAGGTCCCACATCCACCTTCTTTCCCATTCCCAAGAATGACTTATCAGTAGCAAAGCCATTTTTCCCCCTTTTCCGGTGCCCAAAGACAGGGATGAGGGGTTCTTAGCAAGTGCACCAGCAATGTGTCTTGGAGCAGCACTGCCTTGGGAGCTGCCGTCACACCTGGGTCAATCTGTTCTAGGCTTCCCATGGAAATGTAGCATTTTTTGACTCTGTTATTGAATATTTGGGATCACATTTGACCTGCTCTTGAAACATCTGCTGCTTGCTCTTCACGCAGGACTTGCAACTAGTCTGTGTATTTTTGTCAATGCTTGGGTTTGATTTAGGCAGCTCTTCCTCTCCTTTCCTTTTTTAATTCCATCTCTTCAAGCACTGCAGTGCGGCCAGCTGTGGAGAGGGGGGGAGTGGGAAGGAACAGCTGTGTCCCTGGGTCCCACAGTCACTCCCCAAGCTGCCCTTGATCTGCAGTAAAGGGTCCTGAAGTTGGTCTCTTCAGTTGATGGAGAGTCTCCTTCTGGGCCACTGTGTGCTGGGGGAGCAGATGAGCCCTGTGATCTTCAGCTGTGAGACTGTGCAAACAGTACTGAGACCTCTCCAGGTGTGATCTGGAATGGAAAGGCTCCCTTGCACAGGACATGGTTATTGAGCTTATAAGGAAACATCTCATGAAAATATCCTATTCTCATCTGCTCCATTCTCTCATGCTAGATCATTCCTCCTGTTGGGGAAGGGACCTAAGCACTGTCACTGGGTGCTGGGAGAGGAGTTGCTACCCAGGTGTCAGATCTGAAACGAGTGTGAAGGATGGAGAGCCTTGTCTTTCACAGGGCTGCCCTGGAGAGCAGAGGTGGTGTTGAGCTCAGAAGATCCCTGCTGAAGGGGAAGAGGAGCCACGAGCCAAGCCATGGCTGGCCCCAAGACTGGGTGCAACCAACACCATCAGCTCTCGCTCTGCTCTTGGGTACAATCAAGCTGTGCTCTGCTTGGGAAGCAGGCAGAAGTACATGCTCCAGACTCTGCCAGTCATGGACATCAGCAGGAAGCTGTGCCCATGGGCCACTGCCTTACCTGGGCTCTTATGCCCTCCCTCTAAGAGAGCAGATGCGAACTGGACAGGACTGCCAAGGTGCTCCCCCTTGGCTGTGGGGTCTGGCTCCACAGCTGGACCCCAAGTCTCTGCTGGGTCTGAGCTCTGCGCAGGGAGCAGCTCTCCGGAAAACTGGCCCCACTTGAAAGGGTGATGCAAGATGTGAGTGTCCCTGTTGCACACACTTGCCTGCTGTCTTGAGCATCAGTTCCTCATCCTCTTGGGCTGACTCAGCCATTTGGGTACAAAGCTTCTGGATTCATCTGGGTGAGAGTAGGTGGTCAAGGGCTATTTACTATTAAAACTTAGAAGCTTCTTGTTTCCTTTAAAACCAAACCAAACCCAAAGCATTGTTTGTGTATGTGTGGATGGGTATTTGGTGGTACCATGATGCCATTTCCCCTAGCGTTGGTGTGTTGTTGTTTTAATGTAGTGGTCTCTGTGGCCGTGGAGGCGGCGGTCCCAGGGTCTTGGGCGATGTGTCCTGCATGAGCAGAAGTTATCTCTGGTCCCAGCAGGGAAGCCAGGAGAAGGAAGGTTTGCTGCACCCCTGGCCTTGGCAGGTCCTCCATCTCCACAGAGCATTGATTGGGAGTCCGCCCCTCAGGGAGCATCAAGGGCAGCTGTGACCAAGGCAGAAGCACCAAAGTTTTTCATCCTTCCCCTGTTGCCTGACCAAACTCCTCACAGGGATGTCCACTGCCATGTCACTAAGAAGCTTGAGGGGACAATGGGGCTGAGTGTTCCACAGGTTCTTCTCTTGGGTCTTTCTGAGAGATGTGACTGTAGCCAAAATTTGTAAGTCAATGAAGAATTTTTCAAGTCAAATGGGTTTTTTTGAGTGGAGGACTCCAAGCCTGTGCTCCTGTCATTCCTGCCGCTGCTGCAGATGGTGTTGGCAGGGCTTAGCTGGAGCTATGGGAGATGTCGTACCACATGCTTCAGCCTTGGGCACGTGGTGTCTTCTGGGGCAGCTGGTCCGCAGGTGACTCCAGGTGCATGCGAGCAGTTGGAGCCTCTCAGGAAGGTGTTTCTCCCTCCTCGTGGAAAAGGGCAGCATCGTGACGGTGCAAGGCCAAGGTCTCCATTTCTGTGAGAGCAGCCAGCCTGAAGCTCAGTGAGGAGGGCAGCCATGCCCACCTCACCAGAGCACAGCTGCCTGCCTCTGCCTTCCTCCAGTGATTTCCATGTTGATCACAAGCACTTTTAGAAAAGAAAGAAACCCTCCAAATTGTCTAGGAGGGTTGAAGGCTTAGGGCAGCTGCTGCTTGCAGAGGCAAACCTGGGGACATGAGTGCAATGAGGGGCACTGGAGAAAAGGAGGGAGCTGTGAGAGGGATGTGACTTGGCCGCTTCTGCTCCTCTGTTCCTCACTCCATAACCTCCGGGAGAGGACCCCTTGGTCCAGAGGAGAGGGAAAGACCTGAGAGTTGCGACCTAGCTCCTTTTCTCCAATCCACCCCTTCCCTCTGGGGCCTGAGGCTCACTCCTCCTTGGAGGGAGGAAAGGGGGGCATATTTTGGAAGGAGCCTGATTATGATAACAAAAGCTTTTTTGCACTTTCATTCATTTTGCACTCATTTTTAATTTCTTTTTTCTGCATTTTTGATATTCACACCTCTTCTTTGTGTTTTCATAACAAAAATACTTTTGTTGTAGCCAGTGAAGCTATTCTGGAACTTTGTGTCCTGAGTATACAGAGGTTTAAAGGTTCTCTATATATAAATTTACATTTGTATAAAAGTAAATTTATATATATAGATCATGGTGTGATGTGTTCCGTCAGTGTTTTAAAATAATAAATGAATGTGAGCAATGGAAGTCCGTGCAGCTGGACACTGGTTATTTAGCCCTGCTGCCTGCCCTGGGGAAAGGTGCTTGTCCCTGCTGGGGACAGGAGACAGACCTACAGACATGGCAGGGGGAGGTGGGCTGGCTCCCCGGGCCCCACCCCCACCCAGAGCCCCACCCCACCACTCCACAGGTGTCACCCCAGCCATGCAGACCCCAAAGCCCACCCAAACCCTGCCCGTCCCGCAGAGTGACTCCCGGAGGCAGCCGAATGGGAAGGGACAGTTTATTTATCCCACTGTGAGGTGCTGGAGAGGAATCCCAGTGTTTCCTTACTGGTCCCAGTCACGGGGAGCTCTGTGTGTGGGGAGCGTGCTGGCCCCTCCAGCTCCAGCAGCTGGGGCAGCACAGCCATCTGTCCCACGGAGGCAGAGGGGAGCTGCGCCCCATCCTAGCAGGGCCTCAGCCTGCACTGGTGGCTGTGCACAGCCTCAGCCATGATCAGCGCCAGCAGGACCAGGACCCCAGCCCCCAGGGCCAGGCGCACCACATTGCTCCAGGTGTAATCTGCAGGGGACAGGAAGGGACAGTCACTGGAGGACCCTGGGAGGAGCCCCCCTGGGAGCTCCCAGACAAAAGGAGTCCCGTGGGGGCAACATGGGGTACACATGGGGCTCCCAGGGCAAACACACGTGGACAAGGGGGCATGCTGGGGAGCTCCAGGGCTAACGAGGGATAAAGGGAAGCTCATAGGGAGCCCCAAGGGCTTCTGTTGGCTCTACCTCCCACATCCCTTCCCTGTTGAACACCCTCTACCCACAGTCTCTGACCTGTCACCCCACCCAGTGGCACCAAAGATGCAGAGAAGGACAGGAACGTGGAGCTGGGCCTCGCTTGCCGCTGCCAGCCAGATGGTGCCACTGGGCTGCGATGGGACATACAACTGTCCCTGGGGCTGGTAGGTGCAGCCATAGGTGTCCCCTGACCCTTGCCCCCCAACTGGTAGCCTAGCAAGCCTGTGTCTGTAGGTCATCTGTAGGGTCTCTGAGGAGTTGGCAAGGCTCAAACACATCTGAAGGAAGCTGTAAGCCTCTGCTTGGACTGCTATTACAGCTGCTTTCTTCTCTGACATCCTCTTTTCTAGTTCCCCCAGGATGTGACAGACACCAGCCAGGAAGGAAGAGAAGAGCGGGATGTGGCTGGGGGGATGTCTCACCTCTCACTACCAAATCCAGAGTCTTGCTGACAGCAGACCATTCCAATGAAGCACCCTTGGTGAAACACTGGCAGCTGTAGCGGCCCCCATTGCCTTTATGCACCCTGGAGAGGTTGAAATCATCTTGTTCCTTTGAGAGTAAGCTGAGGGTTTTAATCTGGCCCTCCAGGTACAGAAAACAGCCAGCACTGGAGTGTGCGATGGTGCAACGGAAAGTCACATAAGATCCTGCAACCACCTCATGCCCAGGCAGGACAGAGAGGACAGGTTTGGGGAGACGGAACTCTGTGGGGAGAGGACAGGGCATGAGAAGGTGTGCAGGGCTTGGACGTGGTGCTGGGAGCCACCAGGATCTCCATGACCCCACCACCTGGCTCAGGCAGAGGTGAAGATGGTCCCCACCTCTCCAAGCCAGGGAAGAAGGGAAAAACCCTGCCCATCATGTGGACGGGGAAGCCAAGTGGCTACGTGCATCCTGGTCTGCCCATGTGGCGTCTGACCCCACGCGAAGGGGTAACAGCACATCCCTCACCTTGCACCATGACATCCACGGTTTCACTGCGAGCCAGCACAGTGTCACCATCCACGTAATGGCAGCTGTAGGGACCTGCATCCTTGTGGGTGGCATTAGAGATGGAGAACTCAGCCCTGCTGCCACGGAGCTCCAGGGTACGGAGCTGGTGGCCCTCCCTGTACAGCACAAAGATCCCGTTGTCACCCTGGCAACTGCAGCAGATGGTGGTGGAGCCTCCAGGTGGGATGACCCCAGGTGGCTTCAGGAAGATGGAGATTGTGGGGGCACCTGCACAGGGAGAGAGATGCTGCCAGACAGACAGGGAGTCCCCAGCGCCTGACTGCCCTGCAGTGAGCCTGGAGCTGGCTCCAGGCCCCATCTCCACACATAGGTGAGTTTTGTTCTGTGGGCTGGGGAAGAGACCTGGGAGATGGGTGCGAGACCAAAGATGTGTCCAAACTCCCCACCTACCTCCTCATGATACTCACTTGGTGTAGCCTTGCTGTGTGCCACCAGCCAAGCACCTGCAAGAGAAACAGCCATGTAACATCTCTGTGGAGTCTCCAGACACCTCATATCATTCTCTGGAAGCCCACACAGCCTCTGGCACTCACTGAAGGCTAGCACGTGGGTCACGAGCAGCATCATGTCCCTCTTGGCTCCCTCTGTCCTCAGCTCAAGCAGGGCTTCTTCAGAGGAAGGCTTTGGCCGGAGGCACTGAGCAGCTGGGTGGCTTCTTGTGGGTCCTGATATGCCTTCGTTGCCACAAGACGCCTTCTGTTCCACAGCTTGCGTTTCTGCAGACACAGTTGCAGGGCTGGGATGGTTGAACTGGAACCTGAATGTCCCAGTCACCTGCCCAGGGCTGGGTACCCGGGACGACCTGGTCTTAGGATCCTGCAGACCTTAGAAGAGAAGCTATCATGGCTTTTTGTTTCTCTTTCTTAGCTCTGGTCACTTGATGGGGAAGCAGCTTCCTCTCAGCCCTTGCGAAACAGGGTAATGTTTTGCAACCGGGGCGGGGAGAAGAGTCAGTGCAGGACTCTTTTTGAATGTCTGAGAAAGCTCCAATAACAAGTGGCATCATAAAATAGCTGTTTTAATAAGACAGAATAGAAAGGGGACTATAGATAGCAAGTAAATCTTACATCCACTTGGAGGCAGGGCACCCCACTGTTCTGCAGTATCGATGGACCCTGCATAGATTTTCCCACAGCGTGCTGTGCAAATGCCATCTGTGGAGATGTGCCCAGCATCTGAAGAGGCATAAGACTTACTTGTGATCTATATTCCTCTTTTTTATTCTATGACATTAAAACAGATATTTTATTACTCCATTTGTTGTCAGGCCTTTCTCACCATGGTCCAGGAAAAACTCTGCACCATGGCATGTCCCCTCATCATGCCCAGAAACCCTGCATGGTTTCCCCCCACAGCAGTGCAGACCAGGAAGTGGAGGCGGAAAGGACACTGGGCCCAGCCATAGGCTATGTCCAGGATGTGCTCTTCCCCATGGCTGCCGGCCAGGTTTGGTGGCTCCACAGAGTGGAATAGGAGGGAAGTAACTTGCCTTCCCTTTTGGTCTCCTCAGGGGCTGCTTCGTCCCACCTGGTGTATAGTGTCTTTCTTTGGAGGAGGGACAGCAATATCTCCTACCTGTAGGTCTGGATCCATCCCACAGGGTTGGCCCCATTGCTCATCCATCTAGACCTCCCCAGTCCTATGCTGGAGCAACAGCAAGGTCCTTACTCCAAAAAACTGCTCACTTCCACCACACCCGGAGCCTGGCCTCCAGCCTTCTCAGCTGCCATCTAGTCTGGGTTGGCCAGTAGCGTAGACAGAGCTCCCTTTGGTGATAACAACGGGTTAATTAAACAGGGGAAGTTGCTTGCACCTTTGGGTGATGTGGGAGTGAGGAGAGCAGCTAAAGGATGGGTTGTGGGACTGGAGCTGTGTAGGACAGGTGGTAGTTTGTCCAGGGATGCCACACTGCTGAAGGCTGCAGCATCTGCAGCTCCCTGCCCTCCTGCAAGCTGCAGGGAGGCATGTCCTGCCCTCTTCCAGCTGTGCACAATCTCTGCCACAATTGGCCCCAGCAGGAAGAAAACTGCAGGGCTCAGGGCTAGGCAGATGGTGTTTGTATGGCTGTAATCTAGGGGGAAAGGCAAAGCGGCCACTGGACTTCTCTAGGGCTCTCGACTGCCCCATGTTGTCCCCCCTGGATCCTCTACCCTTTTCTTTCTTCCCCCTTCAGCCCTTTTGGTCTGCCTTGGAGATATCACAAGGTAGGAAAAGTTTCGCAGCAGTGTGTCCTATGGGCTTCTCCTTTTCTGGGCACCTCTTCTGGCCCCGTCTCCTGTCTAACGCTCCTTTGCCTCCCCCAGGCTTAACCAATTCTTGGCACCTCCTTGGACAGCCTCCCTTCAGGCCCATTCATCTGAACAGCCTCCAAATGTCCACACTGGCCTGAGGGACACCAAACTGCTCTGGCCTCACCAGTGCCCGGTGAAGAACAACCCCCTGGCTCAACCTGCTGGCTATGCCCTGACTAATGCAGTCCAGGACAGAGTTGGTGGTGACGCCACGGGGCCCATCCATGTGCATGTTGGGACTCCTGGGCCCTCCTCTGCAGAGCCTTTTCTCTCATCCCCCAGCCAGGAGACCTACCTCTGGGTGCAAGTCCAGGGCATTGGACCAGGGAAAGAGCTTAGGGTTTGCCTGTGATGAGGCTGCCACAGCTCTACACCCCCAGGTCCAACCAGTTGTTGAGTCAATGGCTGATTTCCAGCAGGCAGATGTGCAGGCATGCCTATACAACATATGCATGCACACATATATATGGCCAGCCACACAGATCAATACAGGCACACAGAACACTCATACAAACAGCACCAACAGCCTCATCCTGCTCCCCTCTCTGGCTGATCAGGATGTACCCCTTATTGTACACCTTGAGGCAAATTTGAGCTTAAATATAAAAACGTTAATGAGCAACGCATTCTGCAGAGTCCTACCATCATAAGTGGTTCTACAAGGAGTCTGAAAAGATGTGGCACGAGCCAATTCCTTATATATACTTGCACCAGCACCGAAGCACCGATCCTGTGAGCGTGGGTTCATCACCCAGCTCCAGCTCTACTGGCCAAAGGTGGACCCTCAGTGATTGCATTGCATGATGGTTATAAGACAAGGCTGCGGCACTTCCTACCATTATCAGCAAGGGAAATTTCACTCCCTGACAGGAGTCAATGTCCCTGGCTTTCCCATTCCCAGGCAGTTTAACCCCTACTGCAGATGTCCACATGCTCACTTTACATGCCAGAACATTCTTTGGTCACAAATTACCATTGCTGAGCAGTTACACCTTCGCCTGCCATGGTTTGTCCATGGTCCGTGTGCCTGCAGATAAGCTTTTATCACATAATGTAACAATTGCCAGTTCTAGGGGCCATTGGACTCCAGTGGGACAGCTGGCTGCATCCTTCTGGTGCAGCAGCAGCAGGCATGTGGCCCACTGTCCACATGGCTGGCTGGTGGGTCCTGGCACTGCTGGAATGCCCCATCTCCATCCCTGTAGAGGAGGAACACCACATCCCAGCACTGAGACATGTAGCAGATGTTCATGGCTGTCCTCAGTCCAACCACAGCTCTGAGGCTCAGGGGGGATGAAGAGCTTGGGAGAGTGTGATCTGCATGGAGAGGGAGTGAAGCCATGAAGCACTGACCTGCACACCACTGCAGTCAGGAGCAAGGTGGCAGAAGGAAGAAGGCGAGGAGGCTTCCCTGAAGTGGTGTCCCACTGCATCGCCCGAAGTTTGTCCTACACTCACCCCAAGGCAGTGTGTCTGTTGTGGTTTAACCCCAGCCAGCAACTAAGCACCACGCAGCCACTCACTCGCTCCCCCGCACACAGTGGGATGCGAGAGAGAATCAGAAGGAAAAAGGTAAAACTCGTGGGTTGAGATAAGAACAGTTTAATAGAACAGAAAGGAAGAAACTA
>JAVJGG010000009.1:15216033-15228091 GCA_035590195.1 Aviceda cuculoides | reverse complement strand
CCGCCCTCCTCCGCCCGGCCCGGCCCGCTGGGCGCCTGGCCCTGCCGCCGTCACCCTGCCGAGCCTCTGGCGAGGGCTTGTCCGTACTGAGAGCAAGCTGCCCGGCTCGCAGGCGCCGTTGTTGGGCCGCGTTAGCAGGGGGCTGTGCCAGAGGCAGGAGCCGAGCCGGCGGGGGTGGTTTGGGGCGGCCCCGGGCAGAGGCAGGCAGCTCTTGGGCTGAGCGGGTAGCAGTCCGTGTGAAAGAAACGCCGTCTCAGTTTGTTCAGTACGCGATAAAGGGGAGCTTCCCTGTATCGTAAGGACTTGTCGTCGGCGGTATGGTCAGCGCTGTGAAACGTACTGCGCTTGGGCTGTAAAGACTTGGAGGAAAGCTAATGCGGGAGGAGCCGAGCCTGTTGCAAGCTGCATTCGCTCATCTTCGTTCTGTGTCTCCGTGCAGGTACTGCAGTACCGGACTCGGTGTCGAGAGTTGGAGCAGCAGCTGGCAGCCGGAGGGGTGAGTGTGCAGGTTGCTAACTAAAGACCGCGCGCGTAGCATTCGTTAGCGCAGGCCAAAGAAAGCTCCCCAAAGCGACGGCAGAGGGAAGCAAGGTTTTGCTGCCTGAGGGTTTCAAGAAGCGCTGTAAGTTTGCCTGTGAGTGTTGTGCCCAGTTGCCATTCTTAGAGGAGCCAGTAGTCCCAGAAACGCCAGTGCAGAAAACCCTGTGAAGGGGGGTTTTAGTTTTGAGAAAGAGTGCTTTGTTGCTGGAGTAGTAGCATTTTGTCCTAGGTCTCTGGAGAGGGCTACGCTGCCTGTTAGGTTGCGTGGCTGTCTCGGGAAAAACATGGGTTGAAAGGTAGCATTTTGGAAGGCAGGAATGCTGGCGCTCAGCATACGGCTGCGTGCTTTTCTTTCTGCTTCACGGCTAAAGTCAACCTAGGAAAAACAAAGGGTAGGAGAGCATTCCCAGCCTTCAAGTCGAAGTGAACGCTCACGATTGTGGTCTAAGGAGACCTAGGTGCGAGAGTGCCACAGTGGGGGCCTGAGGAGAGCTACTTGCGTTGAGCAACACCCTTCCCCTCCCTTGCTCCTCTCCATAGTCGCGACACTGTTATGCCTAGAAGAAGCCACGAGCTCCTGAGCTACCCAAGCAAACGGAGGGGAAAGTGGTGGCTGCTAACAGCAGTGAAGGGAACACAAGCACTTGACTAAACATTTCCTTTCTTCTGAAGGGACCCCTTCCAGGCAGGTGGGAAGCCATAGAAGACCAGAGCCTGGAGAAAGCACTGCTTCAGGTGGAAGAGGAGCAGCAAAGGTACAAGGAAGAAGCGTTCCCTCATACCTGGTATCCTGGATGCTGGTGGAAGTGAGGGAAAAGCTGTCAGTGCTACCCAGTCTCCCCAAGGGGAGCAGTTGGGCAAGCTGCTTTGAAAGGAGAAAGGTCGACAGTCTGTTTTCTGTGGTGCAGTAATAGTGTTGTGTGCCGAATGGCTCTGTTTTGAGCGCGGGGTTATTCCGGGTGACTTCCAGAGGTCCCTTTCCAGCCTAAATTATTCTGTGGCTCAGTAGGTGAGCGGCTCAGGACAGTGCTAGAGAAAGGTGATGCACGCAGTGGTCAGACAGCACGAAGGGGAGGCAAGACGTGAACTGTGGGCATCATCAAAGTTGAAGGGGAAACCGCAATTGTAGGTGGAAGTAGAAGGCTTAAAGCAAGGAGAAGCAAATGAGTAGGCCATCCCAGAGAGATCTTAGTTAATCCTAGAAAGCACTGTTACTGCCTCTCAGTTGGACAACAAAGTCAGTGTTGAGGGAGTTGGGAAATCACGGAGATGCTGCTTGTGGATAGCAGTTGTTGAGTGACCTCATTGCTGTTTCTCCCTTTCCAAGGTGTGAGAATCTGGCAGAAGTGAACACTCTCCTGCGGGAGCACCTCGATGGAGCGAATGAGGTTAATTCAGCCCTTAAAGAAGATGTTGGAAAACTGACGGCGGATTGGATGAGGGCCCGGGAGGAGCTGGAATTGAAGGAGAGTGAGTGGCGCAGTGAACGTGAGGTAAGGATAGGCGACGGGAACGTCAGACACGATGCCAGGCTGGAATGAGAATGCATTGTATTTCTGGCCTAGAGAACTTGCTGTGTGAAAGTTGTGTCACTGTTGAGGATGTATTGGTGTTTATGAGCAGAAGACAGGGGCGTGAGATGGAGGAGTGTCAGCAGACTGTGGTGATGGAAGATGCCCGCGTGCTGTGACCGTGCTGCTCGTTCTCAAAGGCAAATGCTTGCTGTTGCTGGGCGCTGTAGGGCAGTGACACATGAACACTCGTCTGTTTTTTTAATAGTTCCTGAATCTCTGTGTACAGCAGTGGAGACCGGAGAGGTCTGCGTGTTTTCCGATTCAGGGTAGCCAAGAGAAGAACAGGACAGGCCTCCCTTACCAATAGGCTGTTGTAAGCCAATCTGACACTGGTCTTGGAGGGGCTTGTTTTTGTCTTCCTCCACCGAGCCCGTTGGACACCTCCGCAAGGCGAGATGATGAATCGCAATCAGTTTGCTCTGTTGATACCCACTCCTGCAGGGGAAGTGTGGATGTTCCCTTCTTTGCAGTCAGGTGGCAGGTCTACTGAGGATGCCTCTGTGGTGGCTCTTCACCACATGCCCCCCTGTGTTGGGATATATTCTTGATGCCCCCCCCTGTTGGGATAGTTATTAAAGGAGACCTGGTGATGACGGTTGTACCCTCTCCTTTCTGCAAAGCTTGTACAGTGACAGCAGTTGCATTAAAGGGTAAAGAAGTTTGGCAGAAAATAAACCCCCTTGCGTTCCAGCTTATCCTCAGATGTCAGAGGGGCTGGGGGCGGCTAGGTCTAAATTCTGAGTGATGTCCAATTCAATGCTGTAAGTCTGGTCCTGTTCAATGTATTGAACTGTCACGATGACGGGCGCACTAATAGCGTATTGCACTTCCAGTTTAGCTGCGTTCAACAAACTAAAACTGCCAGACGTAGGGAATTTGGTCGTGTTTAGAAACTATCACAGCTAGATTTATGAGCAGCGCAGTTTATTAAAGCAACAGGAGTACAGATTCTTTTGAATTGCCGGTGATAAATACACTGTATGCAAAGCACATGCAAATAATAATACAGTTGAGTACAAGCACATTAAATTATGTAAGAAAAGAGCTCTAAAGACTTCTAAGTTTCCTGGGAAAGCACTCGATACAGCCGAGTGTCCAAATCTCACCCAATAGGCGTCCCTATGCGGGGGAAGAGAGGTTCAGCCCGTCAGCTGATCCCACAAGTCAGCAATATCCTCCCAACTTTTCCATGATAATATGCTCCCTAATAGTCCCCCTCGCTTAAGGCCTTTTATATTATTTTCTTATTAGGTGGAGCTTGAAGGACTCTAGTCATACATACCTTTACTATGATTGGTATAAAATCTTCTTACTTTACTTTTAAAGGTACATGCTAAAAAAAATTCAGAGCGCGTGCACAGTGAGGGGTGGTTGCACCTTGGAGGCGGGTAACTTTGGGGATGGAGGTGTGTTTTGGTATTATAATGAGATTATAATGAACAAAGTTCACCCAAAGGACATGACGTTGTGTTTCAGTACCCCAGAACGGGGCACTTATGATATAAATCAGAAGTAGGGCAGTAGGTCAACAGAACCCCCATTAGTTCAGCTCCTTACTTCAGCGGAGTCAATGCAGGGACCTACCGTTCTTGTTCCTATCTTGTTCCCTGTCCCTGGGATGATATCACAGAGCCTGGCCGCAGTGTCTCCACTCCCTTCCACCGTCTGCATTGCTCCTCTTCGGGTCAGCATACCAGCTCCCTTGGTGTTGCTAACATCTAAGGTTGCAGGTTATGTGGCTTAGGGAATTATTATGGAACAGATTCCTTGCATATCTGCTGCATTCCACTCTGGAGGTTTACCTTCCCCTAAGAGGGGTGGGGGAACGTATCGATATGTCACTTCCAGTAATCATTCCACAACAGCGAAGGCTGAAATGGCATTTCTTTTTGTCTTTGTGTGTTTAGCTTTATGACAGCTACTTAGTGGGTGAACATAGCCGTCTACTCAGCCTGTGGCGTCAGGTGGTAACCTTCCGCCGTCATTTCCTGGAAATGAAGACTGCCACTGACCGGTGAGTAGAAGTTAAGGCTAGGTCTTTTCCAGAAAAAAATGTAGCTTCCCTTCACAGCTGCTTTTTGAGCCTTGACGTTACGTTAGCTGCGGCTAAAGGTATGATTTCTCCTTTGGTAGTCTGAAGCAATGCCATTAAGCAGGCTTTGGGCTATTTTCAGAATCATTTTGTTTGATGCTGATTTTCAGAGAAAACTGAGGGGCTTGGGCTATAAGCAGTGCAGAGGCCCTGACCAGGTGAACTTGGCTATGCTGATGTTTGGGCGGCATATTAACACAGCCACAGGCCTATGTGGACACACTGGAAGAGACTCACCAAAGCTATGCGTGCAGCATGTAGAGCAGTCCCTTTAATAGAGTGATTAAAATGTGCCTTAAATCTCACTGGCTTTCTTTTCCCACTGCTCCTGATGGACAGATCATTCATGAATATACGGGGTTTTTTTTCCTTCTCATTTCCAGCTTACATTTATTCTGGTCAGTTTGTATTCGCTTATTCCTTTACCAACATTGTTGAGAGAAAGAATAGCTTTTCTCCCTTGTTACTGCGTTTATCCAATTTATTTTGCTTAGTTTGATGCCTCCTTTTATGATTGTTTTCTTGTTCTTGGGCTCTCTGAGGTTCCTTTCCCACAGTTGCCTTCTACACAAACAAAAATAGTGTAGCCCCAATAGTACATTCTTCCGGTGTCAGCATGCAATTTCAAACTCCTGGTTACTGTCAGCTGTCTGTCTTATTTGATTATAAGCCTTCCTTAATGTGTAGAGTATGCCTGACCTACTATTTAATTCTTGTGTTATTTGTGCTTTTTTGTTACAACATTCTAGGCTTATTCTTACCTTCTTACCCTGTTCTTACCTTCCTGAAATGTTTATTAGGTAGATATTGTCATGAGCCTGGTAGCAGTCCACATGTTGATAATAATAGGTTGCTTGAGGCTGATCCCATAGGTATAAAAGCTGGGTACCTTGGTAAAATTCCTTACATCTGTTAATGATAATTAGAGTATGTAATAAGGTAGAGCAGGAGCAACAATTAATAAGAGTAATGAGAGGTCCTTGTAGCCTTCTGGATGTGCCATATATTTCGTCTTATCTCTGAGGAGAAAAAAGACTCATTCCTCAACTATACTGTAGACTTACTGCTCAACTGTCAAGATGTGTCCTGATCCCAAAGCATCAGATGAATGATTTGTCCCCAGTGAAGATGTCATCTTTCCTACCAGCTTTTACTGTTGCACAATTACATGCTTCGGAAGGGAGTCAGCCGATAAAGATGGTGGTGTGAACATTACCTCTTTCTTGATTCTTTTTCAGAGATTTGTCAGAGCTGAAGGCAGAGCAAATGAGGCTTTCTGGATCTATACTTGTAAACTGCTCCCGTCTAAACTCTGGCATACAGCTCTGGCAGTCCTTCACCCTGGGTAAACCTGTCCTGAAGTATCAGGCACAGCAGCAAGCGGGACAGAAAATAAACCAGAAGACTCAGGAAGTCATGTGCTTACCAGTCAAGGGGGACCTGGAGAAGAAGGAGCTTCAGGACAGGTAATGTGTTTTAAACCTTGCTATTACCAACATTATCTTTTGTGGCTGGTTCTTGGATTCATAAGTGGGCTGCGTTCACGTTTAAAACACACCCATGCTGCACAGTCCTGTTGCTGTCCGTAGTCAAAATATTGCCTTCAACAAGAAGGACAGAATAAAACATCTGACTGACAGAAGCTCTTCTGAGTAAGACAAGACTGGAAAAGAGATGGCGTATTACAGTGTGTTTGCTGTTAACTGATTCTTGGTGAGAAATGGAGAGCAGCATAAAGAGAGCTCTGTCTCTTGTAGAGCCCTTTTGCTACCCAGGGCTGTGCTAAAGGAGTTGGTAGGAATTTGCCCAGGGCCATCGTAAGTAACATAGCACCTGTGTACTGACAGTTCCTGGCAGGACCGAGTGTAGAAGGCCTTTGGGGAAAGAAGTGGCATTTTGCAACATCAAGCCTATTAATCTGTAGAAGTGAATGCTGCCTTTGGTGTATTTTCTGGGTTGAACTTTCTCTGCTATGCTTCTGGGAGCTGCTTAGCTCTTTAACAGGTGATGGTGTGCAGGGCTTTTGGAATGGCACGTGGACCTTCTCTTCTCAGGGTGATGGAGCTCTCAGCCTTGCTTGTACAGTCTCAGAAACAGAACGAGGAGAAGGAGAAGACCATGAAAACCCTTAACGACACTGTGGAGATTCTAGTATGTTTTACCTTTATCTGGGAGATATCCCAGTGTTTGCTTTCCAGCCTTAGCACAAAGAGGTGTGGCTTCCTCAAGAGAAAGAGTGGTAAAGATGCTAACTGTCTGGGAACATCAGGCACATGTGGAGTCAGTTCAGGTGCAGGCAGTGGTAGTGGAGCTGCAGACAATCCAGGTGTCTTCCTCAGGGAGGTTGCACCAGTGCTATTCTGCCTGGGTCTTGAAGTCTCTAGGGGTCAAAGTTCTTTGGAGTTGACAGCTTCATAGTGGTCTGTAAAAACTAGCTGCTGGTCTTTCTCTTCTTAGTGTTAGCAAAGAAGAAATTGAACAGATACAGGAAGGAATATACTGGATTCACCAGGGCCGAGGCTTATCGGCATGACAGTGCTACTGAGGATAGGAATGCTGCAGAGGGGAGCAGATCTTCTCTGCCCACCCTTTCTTTATTCTGTTCTCAGGAAGCAAGTCGGTTAGAGAAAGAATATGAAGCTTCATTGACTAAAATTGCCAAAGAAGAGAATCGTTCCCTCCAAAAGCTGATAAAAGATATAACTGAGGTGAGTGTACAGAGTTGGGACCTCATCCCTGTAAATTTGATTTAAAAGTACTTGAGGAAGACAACAGACTTTCCCAGGGAATAGATGTATATGTTGTATACTGTCTATGTTAATTGTGACTGGCTGTTTAATTTTTATACCACTTGTCTGACGTAAAACCTGTTACAACTTCTGAGCTGGCTGTCCTGTGACACTTCAGCTGAGTTGCAAGAAGTTTCAGTACCTCTGCCTTCACCGTCCCACTTAGGTCTCTCTTGGACTGTGCTTTCTGAATTGGCTTCTTGACATTTGTATTCCAGTGTTTCTTGGAGGCTTCCCCCACCCTCCTTGAGCAATGACTCTCTTGTTCTTCAGATTTTTATAAAAGGTCAGTGACGCAAATCGATGCACGAAGCTCTGCTCCTTCACTCTACATTCACTGACCATTTTCTCCCCAGAATTGCAACTGGTCTAACTGTTTAGGGGTAACTTTAACTTAGTCCTAAACTTCGCTCTATGGAGGGGGTTTTAATCATCAGATCTCTTACACAGCCTCTCACAAAGTCAGTTATTTCCCCTTGCGTTGTCATTTTTATCCCCGTGTGCTACTGCTCAGAGTAATTATAAACATTAGCTTTTTCGTTGCCGTTTTCCAGTATTCATCAGCTTTCTTCTTCCCTGAGCGTTAATGTTTCCTTTCATTGCTATTTCCAGTGTTGATCTGGTGCTTGTGTATGTGGCTCTAAGCAGCTGAAGGAGACCAAAATCATTCCTGAGAGCTTCAAGAAACTGAGTGTTCAGGCAGCCTCCAGCCACTGCACACTTGTTTCTTCTTGTTTATAGTAGCAGTACTCAGAAATCGCTGGAGTACTTGTGGCTCCAGGGACAAAACTTCTTTTTTGACTGAAGAAATTAGAGAATTGAGTTTTTAATGACTTTAGGGTGAAGTAGGAGGAAAAGGAGAACTAGATAAAGAAAACCAAGTAGAATGAGCAAAGAGTAACAGCTTGATGTGGACTTTCAGGTGGTGTTAGATGACAGTGACGGCATGGTCAGCATTATCTGCACTGACAGTTCCCAGCATGCAGATTCTAGCAACATCCTCTCTTGTCTGAGCTCCGTTGATGCAGAGCATGCCTTTGTATTGGTTCAGGAAGCACTGGCAAGGAGGCGAGGAGCAACGCAGGTGAGGGTTTCTGCTTGTCTTCATCACTGGCCACAGGCTCAGCTGCTAATGCCTCACTTAGCTTGAAACCTTTCCATTTACTTAGCCAGTTTAGCCCGTTTCTTTCTAGCCTTCACTGTCTTGGTACTGTATTGCCTCGCCACTCTCGCCAGCTCTGTGTTCTGCTGCTTTTCTCTCCTTGATCTCCACTCTCTCATCACACACAGCTTTTGCCTTCAGGTGAGCTGTCTCTCTGGTTGCTTCTTCTTCCAGCTATCTGGGGCCATCTTCCCTGCTCCTTATTGCTTGTTTGTGCCTCTTGTGTGCCCATTCCTTGCAGGCCCTAAAAGAAGAGCTTTCTGCCAGGCAGGACTCTATCAGTTTCCTGCTGCACCAGCACAGACAGCAGGAAGAGAAGTGCAGGAACCTGCAGCAAAGGCTTGAGCAACTGGAGGAGGAGTGCAAGACGTCCAGCAGCCACCGGCAGCACCTCCAGTCTCTGGTAGAAGCACTCAGAAGGTGAGTGTTTCCTCCTCCTCCTGTGTTCTAGAAGCAATCTTGCTTCCAGTTCTGGGAGTTCAGCAGTGTTATGGGCAAAGAACTCGCCTGCCCCTACCACGTGTATGCCTCTCTCTGGCACTTCAGCATCCTCCTGTCACTGCTTTCCATGCTCTACTGTGAATCCTCAGGCTGTCTTGGAGTTTCAGAGCGATGTTGGAAGACAAGACGCCTCCCTCTCCACATGCTGCTTGTCTGAATTTGGAATTCTTTGGGTGCCCTTTCCTAGCCACTGCTTCTCACTGAATGAAGGCAAATCCTGCCTTCCTTTCTCTTTCCCTCTTCAGTTACCTTGCAAGGGGAAGAGCAAGTTCTTCCTTACCGTGCTCCCCACAACTCCATCCTGGAATGATGAAAATGGGATCCGTGTCTCTTCAGGCCTCTTCCTTCTTCTAACTGAGCTTTGTCTCTGCAGTGACTGTGCAAACCTTGAGAAAACCAGGGAAGAGCTACGGCAACAGCTTGAACTAACAGAGCAAGAAGCCTCGCGTCTGCGTCAAAGTAACACTGAACTGCAGCTGAAGGAAGATTCAGCCCAGGGGGAAAAGGTGGAGCAGCAAGAGATAATGGAGAGAGCGCGTTGTGACCAGGAGCTCCTGTGAGCGTTAAAGCCTTCTCTGGCAGGGGTGGGCATTGCTGGACTTTAGGAGGCCCACGGTAAAGGAATGAATTTTCTCGTGCTCATCATTCGTAGCATAGAAAGGGAAGGGAGCACACGGGCAGGTCTGGCTACCTACTGAAATATAGCATAGCTGCCTCCTTGTACTTTCTTTATGACCCTTTAAAAAAATCATTCCAAACCTGACCAGAGTAGTTGATGACAGGCATAAGCTGAAACAAGAGAGGTTCAGACTGGATTTAAGGAGAACAAAAAAATGGAACCACAAAGGCAATCATGCGGCAGAACAGGTTGCTCAGAGAGGTGCTGCAGATTCCACCCCTGGAAATTGGGAAGACCCAAATGGATAGAGCCTTGATCAACCTGGACTGATCCCATAGCTGACCCCAGCTGCTCTGAGCTGAAGATTGGGCTAGAGGCCTCCTGGGGTCCCTGCCAACCTGAATCATCCTGTGATTGTTGGATTGGAGATTCATACACCTCTCCTCCCCAGATAGATTGCAGGCTCTTTCATTGTTTCACTGCTGAAGGCAAGTGTAATTGTGGGAATATTAATCCAGAGTTAAGTTATGTCTTCCCCAAAGAAGAACTTACTTTGGAAAGGAGAGAGAGAACTAAGAGGCAGGAGGCTGTTAAGTTGAGAGCATCTGAACAGGAAACTTCCTGTGATTTCTGGAAGCTTGTTTAACTTGCTCAATGACAAATGTTTCACCTACAGCAATGACAAAGAGTGATGCAGCTCTAGTCAGGAAATTCCAGCATTCTTTAGGTGTAAATAAAAAGCTGTTGGAAATAATTCAAACTGCCATATCTGGGACATAGTATGTACTCTTGGGTTTGGAAATGAGAATATTTTTCCATTAAAAACTTGTTCGTCTTTCCCCTTCTCATAGACTGAAAGACTTAGCTGCACTTGAAGGAAAACATTCATTATTACAGAGCGAGTTGGCAGTTGCAAGAGAGATGCTGGAGGAATCACAACTTCAGAGGGATCTGCTGAAGCAAGAGAAACATGAGCTTACCATGGCATTGGAGAAGGTGTGGTCACGTTATCCCTAGGTAGCACTTGTGGGAAAGGGAGTTGTGATAGCAAGACCAGCACAGATGCTGTCTCTGGCAGTAGAAGACAGGGAAAATTTTCTGCTTCTTGGAAAATTGTGATCAGGCCACACAGGCCCTTTGGGGTAGTTAGTCCCCATGTGCTTATTGGGAACGCTGAACTGGGAGTGTGTCAGAGACACAACAGGGGCTCTGGAGTTGCTGCTTGAAGTCAGGGATTTTCCTGCCTTTGTTGTCCTGTTGTTCTTTTGTCTCTTCAGGCAGAGCAGTCAGTAGCAGAGTTGACAGGGGCTCGGGACAAGCTGAGTGCTGAAATAGCCGATCTGCACATTGCAGCAGCAAACATGAGCAGTACCAACGAAGCTCTTGCATTGGATAAAGTGCAGCTGAACAAACTTGTGTTGCAGGTGAGCAGAGTTGCCAAAGATCTTGCCAGGCGTTGGTCTCCAGCTGCTGCTGCTTCTCAGGCTTTTTGCCTTCAGACAGCCGAAGCTCCTACAGAGTAAATGTTACTGTTATTTTATTTCCTCTGTGCTTCTGTGATTGTAGCTGGAGCAAGAGAATGACGTTCTGTCAGGTAAAGTGGACGAGATGGAGAGAGCAAAGATCTCTGACCAGGAGAAGCTGCAGTTGTGTGAAAGAACAAATGAGGAGCTGAGCACAGAGAAAGCCCACCTGGAGCAGCTGCTGAAGAGAGCAGAGGAGCAACAGGAGAGGCTGCAGGTAGAGCTGAGGATGCTGGCAGAGGAGAAGGCAGAAACCCAAGAGAAACTCAATCAGGTGAGACCAAAAACCTGGTGCTTTCTGGGTGGGCTTTTGGCTGCTTGGCTCCGCGAAGCTCTGTCTGTTGGGTTCTGCAGTGTTTTTTGTCAAGGAGACACTTGGCAGCGCTGGAGGTCAGACGGCTTTGTTTACTTCCTTCTGGAAATGTGTTGATGGCTTACAGAGCTGTTGTGCAATTCTGTGAGTTGTCCTCTGCTTCTACAGATTCCTTTAATCCACCTGTCTGCGTTGGCCTCTTTTTTTGGCTTTTGCTAAGCTGCAGAGAGGTGATTTGCCTTGCCCACGAATCTGCGTGAGGCTACTGCTCTCACATGCGTCGAAAGCAGCAAACAGGGTAGCTCTTCACCCGTTTTCTGAGGCAATAACCCCAGGGCTGCATGTTTCTATTTATGCTTTTTGTCGTGAAGTCTGTGACTTTCCAAACTCTGCTTCTTGGGGCCTAGAGGGTGGGACAAAGCGGCAAGTCAATGCCTGCTGTCTTGTACTGCTGAGAACGGGAATGACATCCTGAAATTGCCGAAACTGTATTTTACGACATACATGCAGCTTTGAACTGCTAGATCCTCTTTAGGCTTTGAGGGAGAAGGTGAGAAAGAGGTGATCCGCAAGACTGTTTACTCTGGGCTAACTGGTTTTGGTACAGGGGAAAAAGAGCTTGGGAGAACGGTGTTGCTGGAGGAGACTAGGGAGTTTGCCCTCATTTCAGTGTCAGTTTCCTAATGTACAATCTTAGGTATTATGGGATAACTTTTGAGAGGAGAGTTGTTGGTTTCTGATGGTCTGTTCTCTGTTAGACAGTCTTAGTTTTAGAGTATGTGGTTATGTTTAGCAAATACCCAGCAGAGGTGTTACACTGAAGAAGAAGAAAGCTAAGAAATCACGGTTAGTCTTCAGGCTTGAATGCCAGCAAGGTATATTGGACAACTTGTTTGTGTAAGACAAGTAAACAGTATTGTTGACACGAACTACTGTACAAATAGA
>JAVJGG010000009.1:15200235-15212044 GCA_035590195.1 Aviceda cuculoides | reverse complement strand
CTCACCCTGCAGTCCATCTGCATCTTTTCCTTGTTGAGAATGGAGTTGAGCTTTGAAAACAGAGACTCTGAGACTAGGGAGAAATCCCGTAGGCAAGAGGTGCTAGGAAACAGGCAGCCGCCAGGGAGGGGAAGGTAACATCTCCTCTTCTTCCACCAGCTGAGCCTCCTTTTAAGTTCCTGGATTGGACATGATTTATGGAGGGCACAAAGCCACTACTGTGCACTGTTGAGGTGGGGGTTTGTGGGAGGGATGAAGCTTCACATTTTTTCTTGAGAAGCTTGGCTGGGACTCCATCTTGAAGCCTTTTCCTTCCCTCATCAGGCAAGCGAGCGGGAAGGGCACCATTCAAAACTGCAAGAGATGCTGCAGCAATGGGAAAAGGAGAAGGCAGAGACAGAAAGGGAGCACAAGAAGACGCTATTTGATATGAAGCAGAAAATTGCTACCATGCAAGCTCAACAAGAGGAGGAGCAGACGAGAGTGGAAAATGCTAAACAAGAGGTAAAGACTGTGAAAGGAGAATTGGTGTGGTTTTTTGCAAGGCTAGAGCTGTGGCAGATGGCTGGGTATCAGGCTGTGTGGAGCATGCCTTACATGTTTTCTACATTGAATTTGGTGAGGTGAAAGGTGAGCAGGGTTATCTTTGGGACTAGGAATGAGTCCTCTCATAGGAAGCCAGGCAGAAACGTGACCGTTCATTTTAGATTTTTTTGCTGCTATTGTGTTCTGGGTTTTTTAAGACTTACCTCAGAGTATCTACACAGTTCTCTGAATGGTCCTCTTTGGATGTTTGCTTAACTCCATTAAAGACCAAATTGTGTTTGTAGGACTGAATCCCCACAAGGATGGGGTTTTTGTCTGGGGGGCACAGGGGGGTGTGGCAGGATTGTTGACAAAAGAAAAATCTTTTTAAAGACTCCTCTGAAATATTTCTGAGCAGTAAAACAGAGGTGTCTTCTGGGCTGTGTTTGAAGTCACTTGCTGGTAAGCTATTTTGTGCCCAGATCTCCTTTGCCGAAGCAACCCTGTCATACATTGAGAGTCCTCCTTGTGTCCTACCCAAAGTCCTCTTTATGCAGTCTGCCTAGGAACAGCAGTACCCCCAACTGTGTCTAGTGTTACTGAAATGACAGGGCAGTGCTCAGAGATGACAGTGTGTCCCTGTAATGTCAGTACTTTCCCAAAGTCTACTGAATACCTTAAAACTGAAGTAATTTTCACCAAACCTTACTTAGAATACGTGAGTTTTCTGAAGGAACTGCTAGCTTCAGCCCTCTGGCAGTCTTGTGTTTTCTCTACTGCCAACTAGGTGCAAAAGTCGCTAGACAAACAGGACACAGCAGAAGACAAGGGATACCCTCACCAGCAAAGTGAGACACTTGAGAAATTACACACTTTTTCCTGTTAGATGACCAAGAGTTTGTTAGAGATTCAATCACAGATGGACCGCGGATGGACCATAGTTATACTGCCAATCTCACTTAGGAAGCTGTGTTTCCAAGCAGGCAGATAATGACCTAGGAGACCAGCAGCATAGTGCTTTGAGAATGCGTTAGCCCACCAGTCTTGAGCCTTGCCACACAAATTTTGTATGGGAAATTTAAACCTGTCTTCTTTTTATTTCTGTGCAGGTCCTGCTAGAAAAGGAGAGTGAGAAGGATGCTTTATTAGAGACACTACTCCAAACTCAGGGAGAGTTAAGAGAAGCCTGCCAGCAGCTAGAGCAGCTCAGGCATGAGGTGAAAGAGCAGCAACGGAATGGGCAGGTAAGTCTGACTAATAGGGTAGGCTGAAAGAACAGGCAGCTGGCAATTGGCTGTAAGCTGAGAGAGAGGCTGAGAGCACCAGGTAAGAGAGTGAAGAGCAGTAACAAGGACATAAAACATAAGTCCTGGGACTGAGGAGGCAAGGGCTATTACAGGCACTGAAAGGACAGAGCCTGGTAAGCTCCAGAGATCAGTGACAGGAAGGAAGGGTTACCGTGGAAGCAGGGCTGGATAGAAAAGTAGAAGGAAGTGGCTGAATGAATGTGATTTTGAGACAGAAAGAGGAAAAAGCTGAACCTGATGGCAGGTCCCAGTAATTTGTTCCCCATTTGTGTTTACAGAACATCACAGAAAAGCTGCAAGCAGAGCTGCAGGAAACTCAGGGTAAGATCAAGACAGTGGAGAAGAGGCACAAGGAAGAAATCAAAACCCTCAAAGAGGAAATGAATATCCTTCTTCAGCAGAGGGATGCTCTACAAAAACAGGTGACTGAAACAGCAATAAGACACTCCAGTCATCAAACAGGTGGTCTCTCCCCTTCTTGCCTTTCCATTGCAGTGCAGGCTGAAGGGGTAATCCCTCTGGCTGCCATCATACTGTGGTCTCCATTTCAGCTGGTCTAAAGGAGACTTACTGGTCAGCTGAATCTCAGCTGCTGCCCTGCACATACGGGCTAGTCCTTTTGCCTGTTTGCCAGCAATCATCAAAATGGATTTCTGCTGGCCAGTTACTGCCAGCCTTGTTTTTTAAGGTGGTATTTTGGATGAACTTGGTGACACACTTAGATTTTTAAACAGGTCAGCTGTATCCGTTGTGAATCTGGTACTCATGATTGAGTTTAAACTTAAGTTGTTCTTTCCCTTTCCTCACAGTATATGATATGGCTGACAGTGACAAGCTGTAGTCTTTGACTGCTTTGTTATGTTTTACTTGAGGTGGAAGAGTTGACATCTCAGCTAGCAGCCTCCAAAGATTCCCAGCAAGTGATTGGCCGCAAAGCTCAGCAAGATCTGAGTGAGGCTCAGGAACTGTCGAGGCAGAAGGTGCTGGAGGTTGTGCACCTGCAGAAGATCCTGGAGGAGAAGAGGAGTCAATGGGAGGAGGTAGAACATCAGAACAAAGAGCTGCAAGCGCGTCTGCAGTCATTGGAGGGGGAAAGGAGTCGATGGGAAGAAGTGGAGCATCACAACACAGAATTTCAGGCTTTGTTGAAGGTCCTAGAAGGTGAAAAAGACAGGTAAATGAAAGCCTGTGAGACTCTCCATTCTGTTTAATGGATTCCCTCTTTCAGATCTTTGCATATAGAAATAGCTCTGGAAGTATTTCCTAAAAAGCAGAGTTCTGAACTATCCATGCAGATGTGTTTCATTTCTTGATGTTGTGTTTCATTTTCTTTTCTTTTAATCCTTCAGTTACAGTTTTTTCTGAAGACAATGGCTTTTGGAGTAGTCCTTTCCTTAAAAGGATGTGTTCTTTTGTTAGGTTGGCATGTTAATACTTTTAAATGAAACTTTCAGGGGTTTCAAACCGGAAACACCAAAGGAGGCAGGACGAGCTGCAGTATCATGAGCTAGATAAATCCATCATCTCCACCTTGGGTCCAGTAAACTTTAAACATTTGGGATCTGTATCAGTCTTCCATCCTGATACCTTTGGTTGGCAGAAGCCATCTTAAAAACATGATTCTGAACTAAGCCAGATTCCCCTCTGAGGCACCCAAGAAACAAGAATGTTTCTTATTGGCATCTGTTTCCTCATTCCTCAAAAAATCCCAACAGGTGTCTGGAGGGGCTCTAGCAGGGTCCTTGCCAGCCCCAACAGTTACAGATGTTACTGACTGTCCAAGGAATGCAAGAAAGAAGAGAAAGGGTAGGTAGGCTACTTCACCTGGGAAAGTCCTGCCAGTCTTCAATGCGTATCCTCATTGACAAAGAGAAATAAAAGGCAGTGCACTCTCACTTCCCCTGTGAGGGATCCTGCATCATATATAAAGATCTGAGTATTTCCTCCAAGCCTCCATTACCACTTCTGGTATTAGCCTTCATTTCTCTAGCTGAAAGTAATATAGGTGCTGGCAAGTCTTATGAAACTCCCCAAAGATCACCTTGGTGTCATTTGCTGCTGTTCCTACCAGGACATACAAGCTAGGGGAAGAAAATGTGTCTTCATTATTAACAAAACCTCTCCCTTGGACTCTCATTAGTCAGAAGAAAAATTTTCCTCTTTCTTAATGTCTTCATTTCAAGACTTTGTTCATGTTCACATTCCCATCTCAAAAACGATTGGGTATTTAGCCAGTAGTTCACCTTTCTTCTGTGGAAAAAAGTGTAGTGAGCTTATGCTTGGGTGTGACTGCCAGCCTGGCTTAGGACTGAACAAGCAGCCTAGTTGTTTAGACAAACCTCATCAGACAAAGCAAGTTTCCCCTTGGTGGTGGAAGTCCTGAGAGTTTCTTAAATGTTACACCATGCAGTAATGAGTTGCATGCTCTCCCTTTCAGGCTGACTCTGTCTCTGGAAGAGAGAGAACTAAGCCTCAGAACCCTGGAAGAAAACAACCTTGCTCAGCACAACGAAGTGTCTCAGCTTCTTTCTGCTATTCACCAGGCCCAGCAGCTCCATTCAGACCACAGGAGAGAAATACAAGAGCTCAACAACCAGGTGACCTATGCACTAGCATCCTCTTCTCCAGGGGCATAGAATACCACCTTCAGCTTGTAGGCCCCAACTTGTTTCCCCTCCCAACAATGTACACTCCTGTATTCTGCCCAGAGACTTTGCACATTGAGGTGAAGGCTGGATCTGCTATGTTCTGCCTATGTTTTCCCCTATTTTCTCATGGTTCACAGCATTAAATCTCTGAGGAGAAACAGAAGACTCCTTGGAGCTTCTCAGTATCTCTGTTATAAGTGTTGTCTGAGGTGGTGTTTCTACCTCTGTCGGGCACTGAGCAATCTGGTGAAACAGAAGTGGTTATCGCAGTCTGTGGAAGGCACTTCCATCTCAGGCAGTTCTTCTGGCATTTTGGAGATAATAAAGGATGCTGATTGTCTCCCCTTTGCTTCTACTCCCAAGTCTCCCTGGCAGACCTGCTCTCCATGCAGGTGTGCTTGATCTGCCACCTCACCCTGCCAGCCATCCACTCTCACCCACACGTGCACACACAGAACTTAATTTCTGAGGTTGGAATGTATGAAAACCTGACAGTTCAACCATTCCTTTGGGGATGGGGAAACTTCCTTTTGGCCCCTTAGCTTCCAGATACCTGTTTCTAGCTTATTTTTCTCAGTTTGAATCCTTGGCTTTGTGCCTTCAGTTTCCAGTGTGTTTTATGCTTGAAGTAATCTCTCCTTCATTCCTTCCTCTACTTCCTGCTCTGCAGCCTCAGTAGCAGTCCTGTCCTTGAGGCTCTGTGCATCTGTGTTATAGATACGGTCACTGCAGGAAGTAGTGCTGGAGAAGGAGGCTGGCCTGGCAACTCAAGAGAAGCAGCTGCTACAGGATCTGGAGAAGTCCCGAGCAGGTGAACAGTGCCTGAGGGACTCTTTGCACATGCTGGAGGCTGAGATGTCTGAGCTGCGTTTGAGGCTTTGCAGCACAGAGAACAGAGCAAAGGCGTTGGCCACGGAGTGTCAGCAGGCTAACAATGCCCACTGTGAAGCCCGGTCCCAGCTGGACAAGCTGCACGTGGTTCTCCAGCACGTGATCTGTGACAGCAGAGACTTAGTCACTTGGAGTTCAGGCAAGTTGTGGGAGGCAGGGTTAACAAGTCTATAGAACACGTATAGGAGAGGAGATGGAGGGAGGGGTGGTTCTTCATAATCCTGATATGATAGACTCATCCTTTCAGTTTAGGCTGACTCAAGCCTTGGGAAGTCTTGAAAGCCTGACATCCCTGCAGAGAGATAAGTCCATGTTTGTATGTGCAGAAATGAGCAGCATCAAAATGAAATAGGGCCCAAGTCATGTCAAGTCATACAGCATGTGCATTCTTTCTTGGGGCAGTGCTGACATCAGTGGTCATCAAAATAACGTTAGCCTGTGACACATGTCTTGCCGTAACGTGAGCTCTAGGATGATGTCAAAGGCACTGCCACCTTCTCCTGTGTGAAAAGAAGCCTTGTTCGTTGGACACCCTTCAATTAAAGCTTGAAACAGAATGGCTTCTCTCTTCAGAACAGGGTCATGTCTGGGGCCTGACTGTTTCTCAGGCCAGGGACCTTCCCGCAGAGCTCACAGTGGACAGAGTGGCAGCAGCCCTACAAGACCTGCGTCAGCACCTGAAGCAGACTCAGCAAGCTCTGGTAATGTGTGTCTAGTGCACCCAGAAGTCCTGTCCCTTTGCTGGGCTGAACTGACAAGCAGAGTGCCAAAGCCAGAATGGGTGTAAATTCCTGTAAGCCAGGTTGGCTTGCTGCCATGGGGAGAAAGGAGAATTGTGATCACATTACTGTCCAACTGCCCCCTGCCACCTTGGCTATTTCTGCCTTAGTGTTTGTACCTCTTTGTCTCCTGCTAGTAGTGGCTCTGTGAGGTGATGCTTGTCTTCTTATCTCTTCCAGAATGATGCAAGGAAGAAGACACAGGACTTGGAGCTGGAGCTGAGCAACAAGCAAACTGAGAGGGACCATTTCAGTGCCCACAATCAAGAGCTGCAGAAACAGTTGGCGCAAAGCCAGGAAGGTACAGCTTTTCCTTTCTGACCCACTGACCCCATCCTGTCTCACCAGTGGGGATCTCCAATACCATGCAGAGAAAAAGTGCAGTGCCCGGAGATGGGAAGAGGAGAAAAACAACAAGCATTTATAGAACTACCAGTCAAAGCTTTTTATAGAGAAAGATCCAGTGGATGGCAGTGCATCTAGCTGTGCTACTGGTGGTAATGTGCAGAGGTGGTGCCTCTCAGGTCACGTGTTACTGCTAAGTAGGTGTAGCTTAATGCCTCACAGTATCCTTCTCTGTATGCTCTTTAAAAGCACCAGCATGCAAAAAGCCTTGTCTTTATCGACTTCTTTTTCCTCTTACATGGCAGACTGACACAGCATTAGTTCAGGGTTAAGCTCCTGTGTTATTGCATCCCTTCTTCTGCTGCTTTTCCTAGTTCTCTGGTACCTAGTGCTTCTGCATTCTTCTTAACCTGTTTTCTTGCCAATACTGATTTGGTGTCTGAGTCCACAGTCATAGCGAACACAATTTCTTACTTCCCTAGCCACTTATTACTTACGCCTTTGGTAACACGTCCACGTTGGGTTTATCTATCAACTGTTTTTCATGTGTAATTAGTCATCTCCTCTTCTAATCTCCAGGCCATGCCAGAGCCTGCAGGGCTATTGGCCTGTATATATCATAGCTGGGCAGACATCCCTGGTGCTTTCTCTGTCATTGTTTTCCCACTCTCCACACCAGAATTGCTTTTTCATCTCATTGTCTTGTTTCCTTTGTCTCAGACTACAGGAACAGGGAAGTGTGGGCATGGCTCACTGCCTCCCCCACAGGCTGTCACCTGCTCATGTAGTGCCTTTACCTGTTCAGTATTTCTTCATGTTCCCTCTCTGAGATGGAACTGCTGATCATTTTTCAGACTCTTTACAGGAGAGTTTTCCAGGCCTTAGTTCATCACTTTTTCTGGAACATCTGTAGTTTTTACTACATATGTTACATATGATAACAGCTTATATACTTGAAATTCTGCCATTGGATGGATCCTGCTTGTCCCACTATTCGGTTCTTCCCCTCTTTAGTTCCTGTCTATTAGTTTAATCTATTATTTTAGTTTTAGTTCCTGTCTATCGGTAGTCCTTCTTGCTTCAGGTCTTGGTACTGGTGTGATGCTCAGTTGTTCTTGCCTTGCTGTTGTCCTAGTATCACTGAATATTTCCTTTCTTCTTTTTTCTGCCAGTCCACAACGTATTCCCCTAGCATTTTTTTTGGACAAATACCAAAGTGCATCTTCAAGCACAACACTGACATCTATTCTTTTTTCTAATGTCTCTTAAGTCTTCTTGGTCAATTAACTGTCTTATTCAGTCTTCACTTTTGCTGCTTCTTCCTTTTCCTTTAGGACACTAGATCTGACTCTCACCTACTGTCTTTGTCCTTGTTTCATCAATGTCAGTTCTACCTGCTTCTAAGCCCATGGGTGCCCTTAGGCTTGGCCTTTCAACAAGCAGAAGAGCAAACACATTTTCATACTCTTCTGAACCTTGCCACTTCCTTTTTTCTCTGCCTGGAAGTTTCCTTTATGTCTGCTTTGGAAGTCCTTGTAGACTTAGGGCCTGGAAAACACAGACAGGCAGATAAGAAAATGATGTTTTCCCTGTAGAATGCAAATCAGTTTGGTTTTGGTTTGCTTTTCACATTCTTCTTCACCTTTACTGCTGTAGAGACACAGATGGCAGAACACAAGAAGAACTCTCTACAAGCTGCCTTGCAGGAAGAGGCCGCAGCTCTAAAGGAGGAGGCTATGACTCTACATCAAGAGGTGGCATCTTTGGAAAGGAAACTCGAGAGCACTGAGAAGCAAAGAATGGATGTCCTGGTGAGGCTGGCAGATGCCATGAAGGGCCATTTCTTACATGTTTTTTGGTCTTCTGTTAATTCTAGGGAGCAGCTATTTACAGCGGAGAGCTGGTTTTAGGTGGTCTTCTACAGGTTCAGTCAAAATCTGAGAATATACAGAGTACACAAATGCTGACCAAGTTCACCTCATTTTCTCCTTCCTTCCACTCATCATTCCTTGTTACCCAGACTTTTGCTTCATGTAGCTGAATTAGCAGGGTTATCACCTTGGGTAAGAAAAGACAGTCCGGAAAGGAGAGATCATTAAGATGACCAATACCACTGACTATGTGGAGAGACCACAGACCACTACAAGAGCAGAAGAATATTGTTTTTACCAGTGGCTGTTTTTTGGTTTAAGTTTTCCATTTGTCTTCTTCTGAATAAGCAGGAAAAGATGCCGTAGTGATATAAAACTCAGTTACAATTCAGGGTGTTTATTTTCCTCAATTCTGAAGATTTCTGCCCTCGAAGCTTTAGTCAAAGTAATTTTCAAACTTGTCTCTATTTACCTTGCATGGTTTGCGCAATTATTTGCATCCAAATCCATGTTTAGATTTCTAAGTATCTGAATCTGGAAACAGGGGTGAGAAGACAAAGTTTGCTAATAGTAGAAAGCTGTTCAACATTGCCCATCTGAGAGCAGACAGTGGGGAAAAAGTAGAGAAATTCGAGAACCAAAAGTGCTGATCCAGATAAATAGGTATGCCTGCAAGGGGAAAACTAGTCCTAATTTCAAACACAGAATGAAAGGCTGTGATCGGACCATTACTCCTTCAAGAGGGCACAGTGGGGTTCTAGACGATGGTACCATGAAAAGTCTACACAGTAGAGGTCCAAAAAAAAAAACCCCACAAGCCCAAACCTGGGAAATCACATGTTGGGGTTGTTCTCTCTTCCCTTCCTGCCTAACAGAGAGAACATCATCATGCCACTGCCTAAATCATGCTTAGTCTGGACTTTAAATCCTGGCTGCAGTTCTGGCAGCTCCTCCCTAAAAGAACACACTAGAGCTAGAAGAGGTTCAGAGAAGGGCAAAAAGGAAGATGGAGCTGGCTGAATAAGTGTTGTGGTTTAACCCCAGCCAGCAACTAAGCACCACGCAGCCGCTCACTCACTTTGCCCCAACCCAGTGGTATGGGGGAGGGAATCAGAAAAAAAAAAGTTAAAATTTGTGGGTTGAGATAAGAACAGTTTAATAGAACAGAAAAGAAGAAACTAATAATTACAATGGAAACACTAATAAAATTACAATAGTAATAATAACAGGACTGGAATATGCAAGTGATGCACAATGCAATTGCTCACCACCTGGCGACCGACGCCCCATTAGTCCCTGAGCGGTGATCCCCCCCACCCCCACTCCCCCCAGTTTATATACTGGGTGTGACGTCACATGGTATGGAACACCCTGTTGGCCACTTTGGGTGAGCTGTCCTGGCTGTGTACCCTCCCGATTTCTTGTGCCCCTCCAGCCTTTTTGCTGGCTGGGCACAAGAAGCTGAAAAGTCCTTGACTTTAGACTAAACATTACTTAGCAACAACTGAAAACTTAAGTGATATCAAGATTCTTCTCATACCAAACTCAAAAACATAGCACTGTACCAGCTACTAGGAAGACAATTAACTCTATCCCAGCTGAAACCAGGACAGTAAGCTGTGAAAGATGCAACCTAAAGGGTGGTGCAGTGAAGGTCTACAACATCCCGAGAGGCAGGGAGAGAGGGAGTAGCAGTTCACTCTCTTTTCCAAGAGATGAACAAGAGCCATGTGATGAAGTGACAGCCACACTACAAAGCAAATGACAGGAGGTGGTTTACTTACAGCAGAGCAGACCTGTTGAACTCCTTGACAAAGGGTGTACTAAATACAGCAGGTCTGTATGGGGTCAGGAGGAGACTGAAAGTTCTCACAAGCCAGAACAGTGCTGGAGTTGGGGAGGGGAGGTATCATGTAAGTCTACTGCACTCCTTGGCTCCCATGGCTATGCACTTACAGGCACCGTTATATACAGGAAAGTAGCCTAGACATTTGAGCCAGTGCAGCTGTTCTTACATGATCAGTATTTTCCCACTTCTCCGTTTACGATGACTCCAAAAATCAGTTACAGACAGAGTTTGATAAACACAGTACAGTTCTCAAATCGTTTTTGTGTGATAGAGAAAATTTACATCGCCCAGGGAAACCAAGTGAAGAGCTTGAATTTTCTACTAAAAGCTCATACTTCAGCCCTTGACTGCCGCTACAGCAGGAGTTCAAATCTAGTATGAAAACCAAACATATGTAGATGGAGTTATTGAATCTTTTCCTTCCTGTTATGCAGCATGAACGGGACAGACTGCAAGCACTTAAAGAAAAACTGGTATGGGAGATAAAACTTCTTCAGGAATCAGTCACAGCCTCTGAAACCCGAGCAAATGCAGCAACAGATAGGAATCACTCCCTTGAACAAGAACTTCAAACTACACTGTCTACCTTAAAGATTAAAAATGAGGAAGTGGAAACACAGTGGGAGAAAATCCAGATGCTACAGAAAGAAGCGGCAGAGGTAAAAGCTTTGCAAGAGACTCTCACTCATATGACCGCCATCCTGTCAGAGAGGGAGGGAGAAATGAAGTTGTACCAGGAACAGATGACAATGCTGGAAAAGCAGAAAGAAATGTATAAAGCTACTGTCAGTCAGGTTACTAAGGACATAACAGAGACAAAACAGAAGACAGAATCTCAGCAAGAACACATACAGGAACTGGAGAAGCAGCAAGAAAAACAAAGGATTGCTGTAAGCAAAATGAACAAAGATCTGGAAGAGAGAGATCGGGAGATCAGATCCCAGCAAGAACAGATACGGGAGCTGGAGAAGCAGCAAGAAAAGCAGAAGACTACTGTCAGCAAGGTGACCAAAGAGCTGGAGGAGAGAAACCAGGAGGTCAGATCCCAGCAAGAACAGATATGGGAGCTGGAGAAGCAGCAAGAAGTGCAGAGGACTGCTGTCAGCAAGATGAGCAAAGAGCTGGGAGAGAGGGACCAGGAGGTCAGATCCCAGCAAGAACTCATAGCGGAACTGGAGAAGCAGCGAGAAATGCAGAGGACTGTGGTGAGCAAGATGAGCAAAGAGCTGGAGGAGAGAAACCATCAGGTCAGATCCCAGCAAGAACAGATATGGGAGCTGGAGAAGCAGCAAGAAATGCTGAAGACTGCTGTCAGCAAGGTGACCAAAGAGCTGGAAGAGAGGGACCAGGAGGTCAGATCCCAGCAAGAACTGATAGCGGAGCTGGAGAAGCAGCAAGAAATGCAGAGGACTGCTGTCAGCAAGATGAGCAAAGACCTGGAAGAGAGGGACCGGGAGATCAAATTCCAGGAAGGGAAAATAATGATTCTAGAACAACATGGTGCATCACAAGTGAGAAATCTGCAGGTGGATCTTGATCGTATGAAAGGCAACTTGAAGGAGAAAAACTTGGAGCTTCTGTCTCTGACTCAGCA
>JAVJGG010000009.1:15179005-15193686 GCA_035590195.1 Aviceda cuculoides | reverse complement strand
AATACGAATTCCCCGGGGGGAGGGGGGGTGGTGGTGAGAGAGGGAGGGGGGGTTGTTTGCATAGAGGAAGATTTAATTAAAAAAAAGGGCTTTTTTGTCTGGGTTTATTATTATTATTATTAATTATTATTATTATTATTATTTCTAGTATCTCCCCGCAGAAGGACCTAGGACCTGATCGTCGAGATGTGATTAACAAAAATAATTAACCTTCTCCCAATAACTTACAGAATTCATCCAGGGAACTTGTGCTTTTTTTCGGGGGGGTGGGGGTGAAGGGGGGTGTCTCACGCCCCTACGCCCCCACCCTCCCCCAGGGCACGAAGCTCCAGGGACTCGGGGGGGGTCCGGCCGGTGCTCACCGGGGGGGTCCCATGTCCTGCCCCAAGGAGGTCACCGGGGGGATTTTGGGGTCCCCCGGTGCAGGGGTGTGTATGTTTGTGTGTGGGGGGGACACGGCGCTGGCCCCCTCCTGCCTGTACAACTTTGGTCACTAGCTTCGTGCCGCCCCAAAAAGCTGGATCCTGCACCCCTCCTCGCCCCACCGATCCCCGACCCCCGGCACGGATACCCTGAGACGCCCCATGGCAGGGGGGAAGGCACCGAAACCGCCGGGGGGGGGGGCCTGGGGGGGGGACACACCATCCCTGCCGTCCTCAGCACGCTCGTGACACCGGTGAGCGGCGGAGGGGCCGGGGCGGGTCTCCTGGGATGGCGGAGGGTCTCGGTCGTGCCCAGCTTTGCACCGGAGACGCCGAGCCCATCCCCTCGGCCTCAGGCCTGCCGCCGCCGCATCCCCCGGTGCCCCGGGCCAGCGGGAAAGGGGAACGGGCACGGAGAAGGGTCGCGGCATCGATCGCCCCGGTTCATCCAGGAGAGAGACGCCGCCGTCACGCCACACCCCAGGCGTCCCCATCCACCGTTACACCCCCAAAAACACCGGAGAGGGGCCAGGATGCCCGTCCCGGGGGGGCCGCGGCGGAGCCCCCCCTCCCCGAAGCGGCATACGAGACCTGAAGCTCCCTGAGCTGAACGAACGCCGTCGGCGGGGCGGAGAGTTGTGCCGTCTCCACCGCATTCCATTTAAATTAATTAAAAATAAGCCAGTCTGGAAAGCAGCAGCAAATCCCGGCTCCGTTTCCTACCGCGCTGCCGCCACCTCCTCCAGCTCAACCGGGCTTCTCCGGCGACCGCGGCACGCGGCACGGCATCACCGAGGAGACGCCGAGCGTTTCCTACCGGGGCAAGGGTCCCTAAAACGGGCACGCGAGGTCCCTCCCGGCGCGTGCCGGCGGGGCCGGGGTCAGATGGAGTTTTCCAGGGGGCTGTGGTTGCTCCGGCGGCTCAGGCAGTTCCTCTCGTTCAGGAGACTGGTGGTCTCGTCGGCAGTGGTGGAGGGTTCCGGTTTCTCCGGTAAACTGGCGTCTGGTTTGGGGGCGTTGCTGTCGGGGGACTGGGGACAACTGTCCATGCGGGAGGCCATCAGACCGTTCTGGTATTCCTGCCGTGTGATCTGTGCCGGGGAAAAAAAAAAAATAATAAGCGAGGTGGGGATGAGGAGCGGTGCCGGACCTCGCCGACGGCATCTCCGTCCCCGTGCCGGCAGGCTCCCGCCTCACCTTGACGAACTGAAGGTCGGTGAGGGCGCGGACGCTGAAGTCGGCCACGTACTGGGCGCCGGTGCCGGTGTTGAGCTGGTTGTTGCTGCCGCTGACCGGGGAGGAGACGGAGTCGGAGCGTTCGTGGTAGCTGAGGGAGGCCGAGCGGTTCAGGCTGCTGACGTGGGACGGGGAGCGGATCTCTGCGGGGACAGGAGGGACGGGGTTAGCCACGCCGCGGACCCCCGACCCCGGGGAGGGTCTTACGCCACGCTGGGATGAGGCCTGGCAACTCTCTGCCTGCCGGTTAGGGGGTGCCGAGCCCCCGGTGACGCCGGCCCTGGCTCCGGCGCGCGCTGTGCAAGGAGAGCCCCATCCACAGGCTCTGGGGACACAGAGCCCAGCGGTGACGGCGCTGCCGTCCCCCAGCTCTGCCGGGCAGTGCCGGATTTGATCCCTGCCCGTCACCTGCCGAATGGCCACCGACCACGGCCAGGGAGTCCGGAGCCCCTCCGGTCCCCCTGCTCCAGGCCAGGCACCGCCCAGGGGACAGTCCCAGCACAAGGATGCTGTGACTCCCCAAACCAGTGGATCGGTCACCCTGCGTGGGGTTAGGGCCGAGGTGGGGGTTACAGGGACAAGGAGGGCCTGGTGACGTGCTCGGAAAGCCGGGGTGACGCAGGAACCACATGCAGCAGCAGGGAGAGTGGCCCCTCCTCACCAGCCCGCCGTCGTGGGGACAGCCACCACACCAGGCTGCCCAGCCGGCGCGGTCCCCCTGCTCCTCCACCGTAGCCACGGCAAAGGCAGCCGGGAGAAATCGGGACGGTTACGGGGCGTGCAGGACCCTAACGTCACCGTGAGCGGGGCCGGGTGACACCGGGCAGCGTCGTGCCCAGCTCCAGCCCCACGCCGCAGCCCGCACCGGGGCAGAAGCCGACTTTTCTCCTCCAGAGGCGCTTGGATGTGGCGGGGAGAAAGCCTGGTGGCAACCAGGACGGCTGTGGGGCACACGGAGCCGGACAAGATGGCGAGCAGCCAGCCTGGTGCGGGGGACAAAATATCTGGTGCTGCATTAATGGGGTGGGGACGCCCACTACGGCAGGTTAATGCGGTCACAGCGGGGTTTGGCACGCCATGCAGCCGCACCGTTTACCTGTCAACCTGGCAAACAATGACCCTCGCTTTGTGGATGGGCGCCGGGGCTGGGCTGGGAGGGCTAGGGCAGAGAGACGGACAACACAACACACATGCAGAGGACAAGGTCAAGAGAAGCTGCTGGGGCAAAGGAGAGGGCGGCTGCGGGTATCTCGGCCCCTCGCGGGGCCGGTGGACGGGTGCTGGTGACCCCACGACGCCCAGTCGAACTGCGAGGGTGGGTGTCTGGCCGCTCGCAGAGCCTGGCAGCGATGGGAGGGCAGCCCGAAATCGGGGCGGCGGGTTTTCAGCCTCCGGCTTGGGCACGGGCCCTTTGCCTGCTGCCAGACACGCTCAGGTGTCTCCCTGAGGACAAGTCCCGGCCACACAGCCCCCCAGGACGGCTCGGGGGGCACCAGCAGGGGCTCGGAGCCTCCAGCATCTCCTATTCCCACTGGCAGCAATAAAACAGCGTGGGAGAGCTCTGCCCACACTGGCACCCAGGTGATTGGGGGGTGCTTACCGGATACAGGAGAGGGGCTGAGGGCCATCACCCCGTAATAGGAGAAAGCTCCCGCTTCAAACTTCATGCATTCCTTGCCAGCCTCCACCTCCACCTTGCCCTGCAAGGGAGAGATGCCGTCGGACTCTGTAAGCCCCATCCCACAGCGCTGGGCTGGAAGAGACCCCCCCCCACGATCGCAGCCTTCCTGGGGTGACGGTTCACCCAAGGGACCCCACGTGCCTGGCTGGCAATGCCACCCCACAGCCGGGTACCTGCAGGATGAGGATGAAGTAGTCGGCTGCCTTGTTCTTGCAGTAGAGGAAGTGGCGCGGGGATTTCTTGTTCTCCTCGTCGAACTTCAGCTCCTGGATGACATCGGAGTATTTGAGGAGCCGCAGCAGGATCTTCTCCGAGATGAAGTTGGGGGTGAAGAGTGTCACCTCTGAGAGCGAGAGGGGAAGAGGCATCAGAGCCGCAGCCCTTGTCCCCCTCCTGTCCCTCAGATGAAGGTGCGTCCCCCGTCCCTCGGGGTGGTTCCCTGGATCAGGCTGGGCCCCATCGACACCTCCCTGGGGCAGAAGGCCATGATCCAGCCCCAACACCAGCTCCAGGTCCCCAGCAAAGCCAGCCTCGGCCTTGGGGGTACCCGTGCCAGCTGGGGAACAGGACCGTCCTGGAGGAACAGGGACCTGCCGAGCATCAAGAGGCAGGGCTGGCATCCCTGCGCCCTGTCCCTTCCCATTTTGGGGGAGACAGAGGGGAGGAGAGTGGGACAAGATGCAAACACCCCATAATTTCTGAATGAGATGGTTGGAGTGACTCTTCCTTGGCAAGGGGATGGGAACGGAGCCCACGTGGCTGCCAGGGATGTGGCAGCGCAACGAGCCCAACTGGGTCAGTGCCAGGGGGCCGTTGGTGCCGGTGCTCCATAGCCGGACTGAGCCCAGGGGTGCCTGGAGCCGCGGGGGGCTTCCCCCCACCAAAAAACTCACCCGTGGAGAGGAAGCGGTGAGCAGCCAGCAGCAGCTGTGGAGAGACCTTCACCTTCAGCTCGTTGACGGGGTCCTTGAAGGCCGAGAAGTCCCTCTTGTTCTTCTGGTTGCCCACCCGCTTCTTGCTGCGGTTGTCGGCTGTGGGGAGCAGGCTGTCAGGGGGGGTGGACGGGACCCGGCACGCGATGAAGGGGGACAGGGGCCGAGTCCAAAACCTACTGTACGTATCCGACTCGTCCAGGATCTCCGACTTGATGATCTCCTCGATGACGTCCTCCAGTGTCACCAGCCCCAGCACCTCGTAGAAGGGATCTCCCTCGCCCTCGTTGTTCACCTTCTGCACGATGGCCAGGTGGGACTTCCCTGCAGACAGACACACGGACGTTGGAAGGGAGACCCCCAGCCCCCCCGTTGGGTCCCAGCGCCCAGGGATGTCACCGGGACCAGCCCTTCCGTCCCCGCCACCCTCCTGGACAGGAAACAATAAACCAGTTAAAATCTAAACGAGCCCCTGGGCTGGGCATTAACTCCCAGTGTAATGACAATAATTAAGCCCATGACAGCGGTGCCTGCGAGGCTCAAGGCGCCGTTGTGCCGCCGTGGGGTGTGGGCTTGGCCAAGGGGTTCACGGGAGATGGGACGTGTCCTCGGAGGAGCCCGTGCCACATCACCGGCGCACGGCACGATCTCGGCGGTGCCGGATGAGCGCCCGTGGGCTGAGGGCACCCCAGCACAGGGGGATTGCCACAAACCCGGTTTCTGCCAGTGGCCCTGACCTCTCTGAATTTCCTCGGTGGCTCTGCCAAGCTGACCCAAGGCTGTCCCATCCCGCAGGAAACACTCCGGACACCTGGTGCCGCAGCGGCCACCCGATCCCGGAGCCAAAACATCCGGGGGAAGAAAGCCAAGGGCAGGCAGCCACTGCCCAGCCGGCCCTGGCAACAAGCAGGCAGGTCCTCGCTGGCAGGAAAATCTCTCCAGCCCCGAATTAACAACTCTCCTCGTTCTTCCGTCCTCACCCCACGCAGGCAGGACGCAGTTTGCCTTATTCTAGCTAAATCCAAACCGCCGGCTCGCGTCGAAGCTGGCGTCGCTCCTGTCCCAGCTGCCGGGCGCTGGCCAAGCCTCTCCAAGAACCGATGGTTCTTCTGCTTCGTCCCAAAATCGTGCAGAGCTGCCAGGAACAAGTCCTCGGACAAGAAACATCCACCTCTGCTCCGGGGAGAGGAGCCGAGCGGCCGCTTGGAAAACCGCAGCTCGCCCAGGCCAGGCCAATGCACCCGCAGGACCGGTATCCTTAGCCTGGGGAGACTGAGGCATGGAGGAAGGCGACATTGCCTCCCTGACCACAGCGCAGCCCAAAATAAAATCAGTTCTACATCCTCAAGCACCACGCTTGCCCCCAGGCCAGCAGCAAGGTGCCCCACTCACTGCCCTGCTCCGGCTCCAGCACAAATGTGCCTTTCCCGACACTATCTGCTATTTAATTTTAGAGCTGGCCACTGCAGGCTCCTTGTCGCTCAGCAAAAAGCTAATTTTAGGGATGGGCACCGTGCAGCTCCCCTTTTTCTCCTTCTTCAGTCAAGCTCATGCAGCTCAGGCAACCCCGCTGCAAAAAGCCAATGCACAGAGGGGCAAAAAGACCCTAAAATCATTGCTTGGGCCGTGAAAACCCCTTACCCATCTGTCTAACCCCCTCCGGCGAGGCGTGGTGGCTCCTTTGCTGACTGTGTGCGAGGTAGGGAGAGGTGAAAGGATCGGGGCTGCGGGGCCAGCCCCGAGGAAATCAGGCCGCCGTTCCTCTCCGGGATGAGCGGCCAAGGCTGAGCTCGGCGGGGAGCGGCCGGTGGCAAAGCAAACACGCCACGGAGAGCAAAAACTGCCAGAGCAAAGGGCATGGGGCCAGCTGCCGCAGCACTGCCAGCGGGGCGCGACGGACCCCACGCACCGCCCCGGGACCCCCTTTGCCGCGATGGCCCCCACGTGAAGTGGGAGAGCAACACCCCGAGCTCGGCAGGGAGGCCGGGAGCTCCCCACAGGGTCGTTCCCCACTCGAAGCTTCACGCCGAGCGTGTGCCGAGAGAAGATCGGGAAGAGGTGCTGAGCCAAGGGCCGGCCGTCGCTGCGGGAGCTGTCACCCCAAGGCCAGCGTCTGGGACACCTCTGTGGCACTGGAGGGGAGAGGTCTGGCTGCCGAGTGCCAAAATTAGGACAATCGGAAGCACGGCCTGTCGATTTGCTCCTTCTTTATCCTTTTTCTGGGTGCGTCTCCCGCTTCCAATCCGAGTCCCGATCAGTGGGATGAGGGCACAGATTCACCGTGGTGCTGCATCCACGAGGAAGGCGGTTCGGAGAGGGACCTCGGAAGCAGCCCAGCCCCACAAATCACCCGCCTCTGACCCAGAGAGGCAGCGATGAAAAAATAACAATACAGGACATGGGCGGCTTTGTAACCGGAATGAGCGTGCTTTAAATCCTTTAATAAGGATTCGTCAGAGGGAAAGCCGGTGCCAGCAGCCAGGATAACTCCAGCTCCAGCAGCAAAAGGACTCTGCTTCTGTACTGCTGTTTTTTGGAAACGGGGTGGAGCAGGACAGCCACGCGTGCTCCTACAGTGGTCCTCAAACCAGCAGAGATGAACTGAAGGAAAAGCATTTGCCAAGAAGTTTTTTTCATGCATCAGGGCAACTCCAAGACGATGAGATCCCGTTGTCATTGCCACAACCACAGGCAACGCTGCACCACGACCAAGGGGTGTTATTCCCATGCCGATATTTTTGGGTGCCAGGGAAGCAGAGTTGCAAAGGGAGGCAAGAGCAGAGCTGCCCTCAAAGATCAGCCAGGCTTGAACCTATGAGCTCCCAAGCTCAAGCCGAGCTCTCGCTGTGGGAGGAATTATTAGATCGCCTAAATCTCAGCATGACCTGCCCCCCCCCCCTCCCCGAAACATCCCTGACGGTGGCAGGACGCAGCAAACCACCCGGCTCTCGCAATGAGCCCAAACCTCCGCCGGGCGAGTGTAATGGGAGCCAGAGGAGAGAGCAGGGTCACGCACAGCCGAGGGTTGGCCTGGCATCACCCCGCACAGCTGCTCCACAGCCGGGCTCTTTACTTCATCCCAGCCTCGACGCAGGCAGCCAGCCCTGCACGAGCAGGAGCTGCGGGGAGCTGGGGAGGGCAGGAGGGTCCCCTGCCCCGTCTGGCAAAGCCCCGAGTGAGGAGCCCGGGCAGGTCAAATCCTGCCTCAGACCTAACGCAGCCTTTCCCGCTCCCTGTGGGCTCAGCCTCCGGCGAGCCCGGGTCCCGCTCCTCCTCCCAGCCCTCCGGCTGCTCTCGCTTTTAGGTGCCCCAATGCCATGAGTAGGAAGCAGAGCGGGGATGGGGGCCGGCACCAAGCGGTGCTCGCCATTCCCCGTGGCGGAGTACAGCCCAGAGGAGGGAGCCAAGCCCAAACCAGGAAGCTGAGCGATTTTCCAGCAGCTATTCAAGGGCCTCCAGGGCCGATAATTAAAAACGAGGAGCGAGTAAACACTCCCAAAGTGTTTCTCAAAGCTGGCGCTGAGCTCTGGTTGCTCTGCCGCCGATAAAGCAGAGGGTCTCCCTCCCCGGCGCGGCGGCGTTACACACCAAACCCCGGAAGCCTGGGTGCTTGCAGGCACCGAGCAGCTGCCCCCCGGCTTCGGTGCCGCGCCGCTCGTCCCCAGCACGGCAGCAGCGTGTCCCCAGGCACCCGGTTACCTCCGGATCACGACCACCCAAACCGTGGGGACCCCAGGCAGCCCCAGCGTGGGCAGCTCCAGCCCCGGAGGGCAAAACACCCCAGAGTTTTGCTTCCGGCATCCGCCGGCCTCCTCTGGGAGGAAGAACGTAGCACCCCAGGGAAGCAGCGGCACCCCCCTGACCCCCTCACCCTTTTTGAACTCCTCCAGCATGGCATCCAGCTTGGTGTCATGGAAGACGACGTGGACGGGGTGGTTGTAGAATTTGGTGATGGTTTTGAGGGGGGTGCAGTCGTCGGGATCGACGAAAGCCAGGTCCTTGACGTAGAGGATGTCCATGATGTTGGAACGCTCGTCCTCGTAGACGGGGATGCGGGTGTAGCCGCTCTCCATGATCTCCGACATGGTGTTGAAGTCCAAGATGGCGTCACTGTTGATCATGAAGCAGTTCTGCAGCGGGGTCATCACGTCCTCCACCGTCTTGGTGCGGAGCTCCAGGGCCCCCTGGATCATGTTGAGCTCTTCCCTCACCAGGTCGTTGTAGGGTTCCGTCACCTTCAACATCTCCACCAGCTTCTCCCGGTTGTAGACGGTGCCGATCTCCTGGCCCAGGATGCAGTCGAGGAGCTTGCTGATGGGGTAGGAGAGGGGGAACGTCACCAGCATGAAGAACTTGGTGACCAGGATGGTGTTGGCGCCCACGGCCAAGCCGTGGCGGGAGCAGAGCGCCTGGGGCACGATCTCCCCGAAGATGACGATGCCGATGGTGGAAGCGACGACGGCGCCGATGCCGGAGCCGATGAGGTCGTCGAGGAGGATGGTGAGGGTGGTGTTAACCAGCACGTTACCCAGCAGCAGGGAACAGAGCAAATAGTTCCCCTTGCGGCGGATGGGCTCGATCTTGCGGGCGTAACGCTTCTCCTTATCGGTGCCGCAGTTCTGCACGATGCGCAGCTCCATGGGGTCCAGCGCCATCAGGCCCAGGTTGAGCCCGCTGAACATCCCCGACAGCACCAGCAGCCCGGCGATGAGGATCACCTGCAACCAAAGGGGCAGCAGCGACTTCTTCTCCTCCAACACCACGATGCGGCCGTCGGGGCCTTGATGGGGCAGCCAGGGTTGGCCGGGCCGGCGCTGGGTGCAGAGGACGTAGGTTTTGGCTTGCTCGTCCTTGCGCAGGGGCTGGACGCGGACCCGCAGGAGGGCCGAGGTGTCGCGGGCCTCGGCCGGGCCGGGCTGCACCAGCAGGTCCTGGGAGCGCTCGGGGCAGGTGCCGTTGGGAACCGAAGCGTTGGCGGCCGGTCGTAATTCGGCGAAGGCCACCCGTTCGCCGGTGCGGGGGCCCAACCCCAGCCCGTAGAGGCGGAGCAGCACCTCGCTACCCTCCGTCACACGGATGGGCCCGCGGGCCGGTGACCCCGCCGCCGGCTTCGTGCTCTCCTCTAACCGCATCCCCAGGATCACGCTGTCCCCCGACGGCACCGCCCCGCCGGGCAGCGCGGCCCGAAGCCGGCCGAGGGGGCAGGCGGGGAGGGGCTGGGGCTCCCGGGCTCCTTCGGGGGTGGGAAGGTCCTCGCTGCCGCCTCACCCTCTTCTGACCCTGCCTGCCAACGGCCCCCCGGGGCCTCTCAAGGGCACCCGAGAGACGCTGACCATGCCGAGAGCGGCTAGCTGGAAAGGGCTTGAGACCAAGGTGGAGCTGCTGGCAGAGAGCAGTTTTCACTCAGTTTGACCTCCTCCCCATCCCATTCCACCCCATCCCATCCCCTGCCTCCAGCTTTGAAAGGGCTGGGGCTTGTTACCCCCGCCCTTCAGAGAACATCCCAGCTGTCCCTCAGGCTGGCTGTCGCAGCAACAAAGCTGAAAGCAAATCACCTCGGGGGAGTGCCAGCGCTTTTTGCGCCGAAGCACAGGAGAGAATGAAAGGAAGGAAAAAACCGCCGCTCTCTCGCCCCACCTTCCATCCCTGGCCTGTACCCTTCACCCCTTCCTTTTGGTAGCAGCTCCCTGTTTCCCTCTCTCGTCAAAGGGGGGGGCTACGAACTCAAGAGGTTAAATCGTACAGCAGCTCATAATAGCATAATAGTGCAAGTGAAAAAAGAGTATAAGCTTTTCCTAAGCCACATACTTGCCTACTCCTTGCTTTTTCCTACTGAAAAAGTGCAGTCCTGCAACATTTCTCTCTGCTGAGAACAAGAGCAATGAGATGTTACATCTCTGGGAAAGCACAGATCCCCAGTGCTGTTGTACCTGTCAATAGGCTGCACAGGGAAGGTGAAGACCAGCAACAGCTTTCAGGGCTGGCACCTTCCTTGTGGGAGAAGTAGCCGGATGTTTGCGATTTCGGAAAGAGGCTCTGCCGTGAATGAGTGCCATGAGATGTTCCGTCTGTGGGAAAGCACAGATCCCCAGTGCTGTTGTGCCTGTGAATAGGCTGCCAAGGGAAGGTGAAGACCAGCAAAAGCTTTCAGTGCTGGCACCTTCCTTGTGGGACAAGTAGCCGGACATTTGCCATTTCGGAAAGAGGCTCTGCCATGAATGAGCATTTTCACTGTAGAGACGAACAAAGCGACATGCACACTCGTCAATATGATCAAGCAGTTATATATATTTTTATTACAAGCATGCTCTTTTTATACATTTCTAGCGCCAGCGTGTTATAATATAATTGGTTATGAAGTTGTTTTTCTCACCCCTCATTGGGTGGCTTTTTCAGGTACCTTATCACAACTGCAAACTGGTCAACACATTCCTTAAACTTAGTTTCTCAGGCACGCTTCTCATTCTTTCTTGTTCTCTCATGGGAACACTGTAATCTTGTCAAGGCCAGACTTGTGTACTTCCACATGGTCGTCAGCAGACCAGCTGTCTACCCCAATAGAGAGCCATGAGATGTTCCATCTGTGGGAAATAAGAGATCCCCAGTGCTGTTGTGCCTGTGAATAGGCTGCCAAGGAAAACTGAAATACCAGCAAAGGCTTTCAGGGCTGGCACCTTCCTTGTGGGAGAACTACCCGGGTGCTTGCCATTTCAGAAAGAGGCTCTGCTGAAAACGAGCGCCATGAGTTGTTCCATCTGTGGGAAAGTACGGATCCCGGGTTCTGTTGTGCCTGTGAATAGGCTGCACAGGGAAGGTGAAGACCAGCAACAGCCTTCAGGGCTGGCACCTTCCTTGTGGGAGAAGGAGCTGGATGTTTGCCTTTTCGGAAAAAGGCTCTGTCGAGAACAGGCACGTTGAGACCTTCCGTGTCTAGGAAAGCATGGATCCCAAGTACTGTTGTGCCTGTGAATAGGCTGCACAGGGAAGGTGAAGACCAGCAGCGTCCAGCTACTTGTCCCAGAAGGATGTTGCCTGTTGTGGCAGTACACTCCCCCACCCACATCCCGCCAGCACGAAACAAAACTTCTCCAGGCAGGGAGAATGGGCAGGAAAAAAAAAAAAGCTAAACCGTAGAGGCCGCAGGTTGAAATTTGAACTGGCCAGTCTAGACCTCCAGGTACACTGAGTTGACCTTCTTGGCCATTAGGGATGAAATGACCACAGGTCAGATTCAACAGGGATATAAACGGTCCTACTGGAGGACATGTGGGCAGTCCTCCTTGGAGCAGTGGGTCTGCAGTCAGGGACTCCCCCTTGGGTCGGGGCACCACCCGAGGTAACTGCTTGAGGGAGAAAGTCCTCAGCTTTTGGGTGAGTGATACACGCGTTTTGGAGCCATCACTTTAAATCTTGGGGATTCTTAAGTTGGCTGTGTAGTATTAATTCTCTTTACATCGTTGAGCCTGAAATGCAGCAGCCACGGCCCCCTGTGGTGTACATGGGGTGAAAGCCAGCAGACATGGCTCCCTGCAGTCCACGTGGGGTGAAAGGTGGCAGCCACGGCTTCCCACGGCCCACGTGGAGTGAAACATGGCAGCCATAGCTCCCCCACAGTGTGAAACACTGCAGCCATGGTTCCCCATGGTCCATGCAGGGCCATGGGCAGAAACCATGTCCCCCAGTGGTCAACGTGGGGCAAAAGGCGTTAGCCGCAGCCCCCCGCAGTCCACGCCACCTCTCCCTAAAGCCTACACGCAAGGAAACGCGGTAGCTACGGCCCCCAAAGGTCCACACAGAGCCAAAGGAGGCAGCCATGCCCCCAGTGTGGGGTGAAAATGAACAGCCATGGCTCCCTGTGGTGCACACAGAGTGAAAGCAAGCAGTCATGGCCCTCCAAGGACCATGGTGGGCTCCACAGTCCACGTGGAGCCAAAGGCAACAGCCACAGCCCCCCATAGTCCACACGGAGTGAAAATTGGCAGCCACAGTCCACATGGGGTGAAAGGCAGCAGCCACCACCCCATGGTCCACACTGGGCAAAAGTCCACAGCCGTGGCCCCCCACTGTCCATGCTGGGCGAAAGGCGGCAGCCATAGCTCCCTGCAGTCCATGCAGGGCAATGGGTGGCAGCCATGAACCCCCACGGGTCAAAAGCCATCAGCCACAGTCCCCCGCAGTCCATGCAGCCTGAAAGGTGGCAGCCATGGCTCTCTGAAGCCCACGCGCAAGGAAAGGCGGTAGCTACAACCCCCAATGGTCTACGCAGAGCCAAAGGAGTAACCTGGGCATGAGACCACTGGCATGACCCAGAAGCCATTGTAGGAAGAATTGATAAGATAGCAAAAGAAGGCAGGTTTCGCCCGGGAAAAGGGAAGGCTGTAGTGCTTGCAGTTTTAGGGGCCGCACTCGTAGCAGCCCAGGAGGACAGACAGGAAACAATGAGAGCCAAGCAGGCAGATAAGGAGAAGATTCAGTCCCTGCGGGATTTAAAGTCCTGCAAGAGCAGTTAACTGCTGAGCGTAATACAACGCAGCAGCTTCATGCTGTCTCGTCTGATGCATTAGATCGGGAAAGAATTCTGCAAGCTGAGGTGGACGGATGATCCGACCCAGACTTAGACCTGGAAGCTCTAGAGGTAGTTCAGGTGAAACAGCAAGAATCTTTATACCCAAATCAAGAGTTAGAATGTACCAGAAAATTTTTTTACCCTGAGGATTAAGGGATAGCAATGAGGCCATTAATTAAGACAGAAACCATAGACAATGGCTAAAATAGCAGAGCACCACATGTGACCATTAAGATGATACCATATTACGCCACTGAATTATCTAGAATTCAGGAAAAGTATATCCAACTGGCAAAGGAGACTGAAACAGAATATGTGTGGTGGGTGTCATTAATCGGTGGCGACAGGATTTTATTGTCAGAAGATGAAGCCCAAGGATATTGGGGGTCTGGATTGTTCCTAACTACCAATGATCCTAGGGAACCGTGGTCTCTGATGCAGCAGGCAGCTTACTGGGCGGGGGGAATAGACCAAATGGAATGAGGAAAGCCAGCATGCATAGACACTCCTATAAATCAGTTAACTGAGATCTTACAGAAAACTGCTTGTCTCCAATTAATGCATGATAGGCAATTAGTGCCACAACAGCCCTCTCCGATGTTGTTAAATGCCAATCCCAACAGAATGACTCCTCTAATCCAAGGTTTACCAGATTCTTTGAAATTATATGCTGTCCAGCTGCAGGATAGATTATGCAATGCAATAGCACCTAGAGGAGGCAGGCGGGATGCAGGAGGGGCCCTGACCTGGGGAGAAGTGGCACAGGAATTGATTAACTCACTGGCTCCATTGTTATTTTCTGCAACATCTTTATAAACGTAGCCAAGTCTCAAGTAACACCATCTCAGTTGGCTGTTTTTTACTGCTCCCAGAGAAAGGATAACTAGAAAGATTCTACTAGCAGTCTTAGTAGCAAAGGAGCTTGCAGGTGATGATAAAAGAAAGTCAAATATACTCGACTATCAAAGGCGCTAATTAACATCTCCCTGACGAACATTCAGGAAGCCGGAATCCCCTAGGATAACCTCAGAAACGTTATTACGTTGTTAACAGACCGCGTAAGACTCAGAATTCACGCTCCCCAGGTCCTGGAGGCACACACACACACAGAGGTATGAAGTGTCCCCGCTTCCCCACCCAGCTACCTTCACACAGAGGGGCGAGGGCGCTGTGCCGCCATTGGGTCCCCCTTCCTCAGCCCTCCGGGGAAGGCGGTGCTCCCCGGGACCCCTCTGGACTCGCCGGGAGGAACGCGACCTCCCCGCAGGTTTCTGCCCCTCCAGCGCCCGACCCCGTAGGGCCGCCCAGAGCCGCCTGACGGCGGGGACTACCATCCCCCGGGCTCCTCCGGCTCCCCTCGGGACGGCCTGAGGCAGAGCGCTGCCAGCCCGGGGCGAAAGAGGAAGCGGCCGCACAGCCTCCCGCCTCGCCCGGCCTCAGGAGCCAAACCGGGCTGCGCGGCGAGCCTGTCCCACCCCAACCGCTCCGCCGGGGCCGTGTTTGCGGTTCCGTCGCTAGGAGACGCCGCGGAAGGCGCCCTGAGAGCCAGCGGGCAGGAAGAGGAGCCCTGATTGGAGGAGTTCGGCTGTCACGTCAGGGCGCTTCCGGTAGCGTGGCGCCGGTCGGCGGGGAGGAGGGGGCGGCCGCTGCCGCCATGGGCATCCAGGGGCTCGCGGGCTTCGTGGAGGAGCGCGGGGTGTTCTTCACCGAGCTGCAGGTGAGAGACACCAAGCTGGTCATCGACGGGAGCAGCCTCTACCACCGGCTGTGCTTCGCCTCCGCCGTCGACTTCCGCCGCGGCGGCGATTACGGGCCCGTCGCGGCGGCCGTGCGCGACTTTTTCG
>JAVJGG010000009.1:15161869-15178889 GCA_035590195.1 Aviceda cuculoides | reverse complement strand
CACGGCCTCTCCCGCGGCGACGGCGGCTGCCTGGTGCCGCTGCTGACGCGCGATGCCTTCGTGCAGGCGTTGGGCCGGCTCGGCGTGCCCTTCGTGCAGTGCTTCGCCGAGGCGGACCGGGAGATCGCCGGCCTGGCCAACCGCTGGGGCTGCCCCGTCCTCTCCCTCGACAGCGACTTCTGCGTCTTCGACCTGGCGGCTGGCTACTGCCCGCTGACCCACTTCCAGTGGCAGAGCGTGTGCGCAGGAGAAGGGGCGCAGGGCTGCTACGTTCCCGCTCGCTGCTTTTCCGTGGAGAGGTTCTGCAGGCACTTCAGGCACCTGGACAAAAGCCTGCTGCCTCTCTTTGCCGTCATGAACGGGAATGACTATGTCGATAGGGCGGCTCTCGAGGCGTTCTTCAGCAAGGTGCGCTTGGCGAGGGGGTGGACAGTGGGGAAGGGGGGGAAGTACGCCCACCTTCAGGGGCTTCTGAACTGGCTGTCGCAGTTTGCTGGGCCCACTGAGGCTGTGGACAATGTGTTGAAATACCTTAAGAAGCACCAGAGAGATGAAATAAGGGAGCTTCTGTGCACTTCAATGGAGGATTATACTCCCTCCGATGTGAATCTCGATGACTTTTTTCAGAATGGAAGGTATGAATGTGAGGCTGCCAGGAAAGCAGATTTGCCACAGTGGGTACTCAATGCTTTGGCAAAAGGTAAGCTGGCCCCATTCATCAGTGATGCCCTGATACTAAGAAGTACCTTCCTTCACGTTCAGGTGGAGAACATGCAGAGACCTAGCGCACATAGCACAGCTTTGCCCATTCGACGAGTTATCTATGGGCTGCTTCTGAGAGTATCTCAAAATATTGAGGCTACTCCTCCAAGTAAACAGACCAGCGAGCTGCCAGTTGTATGTGAATTTGACAGACTCCAAAAGACACTTAAGAAAACATTTGTTCAAGCAGCAAGCCAACCCACACATTTCTGTGATTGTCATTTTCCTTTGGACAAGTTAATGGAGGTAAATGGTTGTCACAACAGATCACAGTTAACAGTGTTTCACAAGTGACAAAAAATAGTTGGGACTTAGTTCGCTAAATGTGATGCGTGAACTAAGCCAGCTAATTAACTGCTTAATACAGAGGTACCTACAGGGCTCCAGGCTTGGCCTGTGATAGTTGAGAAGCTGCATAGATTGCCTTTATCTTCCCTTCCCGCCCCCACCAAGTGTACCAAGACAAATTATCAGAAAAGTTGCTTGTGTATATATGTAGTATTGCCTAAATGTTCCATTCTAAGCCCTTCTTTCATCCTGTGTGTTCTGCTACACTAATACTTGCTTTTATAATTGTAGGAAGAAGTCAGTTTCATGGAATTTAGAAACATGCAATTTAACGCTACAAAACTTAATTTATATTTGATCAAGCTATGGATGTTTCAGAGCAATGTTCTGAAACAAAATCTGACCCATGCTTTTTTACGAAAAATCACCATTATTTCATGTATAAATCTTGCAGCTGCCCAGCAATTTTACCTGCTGCAAGTATGTGTCCTGCTAACATGGACCCCTGCTGCTTGCCAGGCAGAACACCACCTGAAAAAAAGCTTGTAATCAAAGGGAAGTTGTACTAGGTTAGTTCCAGTCACCATTAGCAAGTCTGTATATTTAAATTCTAATGATTAAGACTGTAACTCTTGCTGTGAATGGAAAGTAATCTCCCATTCCCAAAGTTGCATAACTGAGGTCTTGTATGCAGTAATTTCTAAAACATCTGGAAATACAATCTGCCTTTTAATAATGCATATTTAAGCCACATGCTCTAGCCATTCTGGAATTCAGATCAACTGTTAACACATCTCTGTGCATGGGCTGTGCTGTATGTTGTTATCAATTCCTGGTGGCTATTTCATGTAAGAACCAAGTCTATCATGACTACGACCATTAAATGCTACAGATAGCTATGGATCCAAAGGCCTACATACATAACAAAATAGGTTATTTTACAAAAGTTAGTTACAGGTGTTTTAAACGAGCAATATGCAAACACTTAAGAGTTTGAAAAATCACATTTGGGGATTTTAACACACACCAATGACAATTTGGTCTTGGTATGTATGCTGTTTAATGAATTTGAGCTTCTGCTATTACAACAACTCTTCTTCCTAAATATATGGGAATTATCAATTCAGCAGAAGATTAGAAGAAGAAAGGTTATTCTGCATTTAAAGTGTTCTAGGCAAAACTGGTTTCAGTTATCTTCTCTGGGGATGTCTGCCTAAGAACAGGCAAAACCATCCTAATCAAGGTTCACAAAGCACTCGAATTACAATTGAACAGCCTGCTGCAATTCTGTTGTGTGCATGAATTTATAGACAAAGTTTATAACACCACTTTTTAGAATTTAAATAGCACAACAAAGAGGGAATATGTGCTAGGAATTAATACATTGCAGGTGAAAAATGCAAACTTCACACTTAAAGATTTCATTGTGATTACAGGTAAGCATGTTTTCAACATACCCAGAACAGACATCAACATTACATCTCACAAAGCAAGGGTAACTTCTAAGGGGCACAAAATGAAGGGGTGTTTTTTTATATATATATATAAACTCTGCCATACCAAAGCAATTTTAATGCATTATGGTTACAAGATTTTCCAAGCATGTCAACTTTTACATAGGAGTTTAAATTAAGTCACCTGATTTGAAGAACACTCTGAAACCTCTTAAAATCTAACCTTGGGCCATTGTAAAAAATTAATTTCATCCTTCTACCTAACATTTAACCATGTAGTTTTTAGAGCTTAAGTAGTATTTAAAAAATACTTTGTGTTCAGAATATCTATGAAACTTAAATATTTTTTTATCAAAAAGATTAAGTACTAGCTAGTTTTAACACAGGCTTATTTGCCTTTTTGGAGATTGCTCTTAGCTTTATTTTTCCACTGCATTTTTTAAAATTTGTTTTCAGGTGCCCATGTCATGCCGTCAGATGCTTTTGCTGGAGACTCTAGGAGTGAAAATGAGTTTCCTAGAATCTATCCCCAGTCACTTACAACTCCCTGTTGCTGTAACATGTTACTGGATATTTTGTTCAGAACCAAAAGTTAAGTTGCATCAATTAAAGGCTTTACTTCTAATGATAGTATCTGGAGAACTGCACAGGATAACAAATGATCCAGGTATGTCTCCAAATAATACTATTTTAAGTGTTCAGTTACTATGAAAATCTATACCATAATTCATTTTTCCTCATTTATGGAAATTCAGATGAATTAGTACTGATTTACACTAAATCCTGAGGTGTCACATTTTTTTGATACAGAGTAGAGAAACAGTGCTAGCCATTAATTTAACATTTTATATAGGTAAAACAGTGCTTGCCATCTTGTAAAACATGAATTTGCACTTATAAATGCTTTAAGGCTATAAGATTAATTTAGCTATAAAAGTTACAAAAAAATTAGCTTAACATACTCATGCACCCAAAAGGAATAACTACTATTGATGCATTCCAATAGATTTTTCTTTTCTCATGAGTTTTTCTAAAATCATCTGTACTTAAAAATGCTGAGTTGCACAGGCACCCTTTATCTGCCTGTGCATTGTGAGAATTTGAAAGTACTAAATCATCACAGAAATTGTTTCAGTAATATTTATACCTATTAGAGTCGCAGTGACATTTCCTCTAGGAGTCCTTCATTTGATGGCAAAGATTATGCATGCCAGGGTTATACAGTTTCTTTAAGTTCTAGTTTATATAAACTGGACTGATGTGGTTGCCACCTGCTTCCCAAGTAGGTGGGAGTGAGATGGAAATCTTGGAATTGATCCATTCACAGAACAGCATAGCACATTACCCAACAAACAGAATTCCTGATTTCACAATTTCAGATTCTTATGGATATTCATACTTTAACTTCAACTCAATTTTATGTCTTAAAGTTCAGTCTGAGACATTTGAAAACATTACTGGTGCTTCCTGAAATGGAACTGGAGGTTTAAAGACCCTATGCATTGCAGGTACCTTTCGTGCTGTTCCCAGCAGAACATTTATTTGCCTGTCATTTTTTATTTATAACCTAGATCTCACAGTTTTATGTGCTGAAGATGACACTATTGCATACAATGAATTTCTAGAATGGAAGGAAAAGAAACTGCAAAATAAAGACTTCGATTTAGATGCTGCACACAGTTTTTGCCAGTGGCAGTGCTGTCTGCAGATGGGATTGTATCTTAACCAGCTACTTTGCACTCCTCTCTCTGAGCCAGACTTAAGTAGGTAAGGATGTTTCAGAGAACTGCTTTCCACACAAGCCACTGATGGAATGCGTTCACGTTTTATTTTCTATGTCAAATGCCTTTGGCCAATTTTACTACATTTGAACTCCCTTCTTTAAAGATACTAATATGGAGAAAAATACTGAGTAGAATAGGTATCTCTTGGGAGCCTGCTGTTGGATACTGTATGTAGTTAAGATCTGTATTTCATTAAGCAGCATGTTTCTACCTGTCCTGCTGAGGTGCAGTTCTAATGAGGATTCTCTCCCTCCTTTGAGCAGGCTTTACAGTGGGACCCTCGTGCACAGACTGTATCAGGAGCTTAAATCAACACCTTCAGTGGAAAATCTGTTTAGTTTATCTCCAAAAATGATTCAGCTTTATCAGGTTTTGTTAAGTACAGTGGAGTCAACTGTATCTCCAGACTTCATTCAGAAGATGACCAAGACCAAATCTGAGTCCTCCAAAAAGAAGAAAGCATCTAGTAAGAAAAAAAAGGCCATTAGGTGTGCTATACCAGAAACTCAGCATTTATGCAATGTTAATAGGTTTGCATCTCTTGAAGTGGATGACTGAAAGCATTATTCCTGGAGTAACTTTCAATGCTATGCAGACAGAAGAAATTATATTAAAATACATAACTGTATTAGAATTTGCTCAGCTGTTTTCACACAAGTTCCTGATTCAATCTTTACCAATTCCTTCTTCAGGGATTTTTTTTTATTTACTTTTTTTGTAACGCTCTTATAGAAGGTGCTGTATAAAAGTTGTGGCGTCTTGTTTTTCTTTAAAGATGTCAGTCTAATTGAAAATGAGAGCAAAGTTGTTCATCATTTCAGAGCTGGACTATTTTAGAGGAATTATTTTCCTAAACATCTTTAATTGGTTATCCCTCCATCTACCTGAACACTTCTAACTTCCAGAAAATGCCATTTTTACATTTGTGTTTGAGGAACACAGTAATTACGATCTTACAGATTAGATAATGGAAATGGACAAGTTTAACAATATTGTAGAATCTGTCTTCACTGGTAGAGTATTTGTACTTTTGGCGAGAGCTAACTTTACTCGGTGACAAATAAGTTGTGCTTGCAGTACTGTATACATGGGAACTTCAGCTTCTATTCCTCCCACCCCCAATTTGGTATGCAAGTAAGGGTTAAATGTTTACATGCATACACAAAAAGTTATCACATGGTAGCAAGTTTCATCAGGTTTGCCAGTTCAGAGTAATTGTGTATGATCTTCTGCCATTAAAAAACTGTTGTCATTGGAGTTAACCTCCTTTCTCTAAAGACTCTACTAAAATTAAAGAACCGTTTAACTTCCCCAGTGTATACTGTAAGTTGACAAACCCTTACTATCAACACAATAGGGAAAAACAATTTAAATGCTGTTCTCATAAAACTGTTAGTTTTCCAGTGTCTTCCCCCTGTGAAATCCAATTACTACATTTGTTTTTTCTCCTTAAGAATCTGCATACCTTTTCTTATATTCAGAAAAATCATTATCTTTACCTTTAATCATTAAGATTTTGCCCATTACCAGAATTCAAGCTTGATTCATGCATCATGTGCTCAGTTTTCCGTCCTGTTTACATCTGCTGACAGCTATCCATGTAGAAGTTAACTCACTAGGTCTTGTGACTTAGAGGAAGGATCTCTGATATCATACACCTGAGTCTTGATACTGCCACAATATATTCAATGAGAATAGTCTTATAACATCCATGAGAAAACTATTTTTGAGATACAGTCTGAGATAGTAATTTAACTTTCTTCCAGTATGAAAACTGCTTATTAAACTACCAGCAGATGGCACCTACACTCAACCATACAGCAAGTTGCTAGAACTTTTACAACCCATTTTTAAATAGACTTCTATTTGCAGCAGTCTTACAAAGTCACATTTCCATCAGATGACTTTAAAGTTGAAAGGGGTTGAAGTTCTTGATTTTAGTTACTAAAACTTAAATCCTTAATAATCCAAATCATCCTCCCATTCATATGATCCCACGTGTTTCATTTTACCAAGCTTGTAGCTCCTTATGGTTTTTAATCATCAGAAATAGTCACATTTAAAATAAGTCTTAAATACAAAAACACAGGCATCTTTGATTTCACTTTGTTAGTTCTGTGAGAAGAGAGATCTTTATTTACTCTGAATCCCATACTGGAAAAGTGCTGGAGAACACAAATTCTTGAGACCTGCCAAGAAGCAGTATCTTCAATTAGATAGTTCAGAAGACTGGGATAAACTCAAGTATTCCACTTTCAGATAAAAAGGCTGCTATGATCACATGGCATTTTGAGAATACCTTTGGGAGTGCTGGCTCAATTAGTAATGACTCTACTGGAAATGTGTTCTCAATGCAGAATTCAGCTGTTCTTTGTTACTGATAAAATGAAAATACACCTCATTGCAAACACCAATCCTGTACGTGGAAGAAAATAAATACTGATTCTAGGGTTACTATTCAGAATGTTCATCCAATGTTCCAATTTTCCTTTTTGAGTTGTTATAGATTTTCAATCTTCTTTGAGGGGAAAAATAATTTAAAAAAGGGCTCTTACTAAAACTGAAAAGTTCTCTATTCAATGCTTTAGTAAAAGCAACTAAATTCCTCGGTTGCTGTCTATTTTCACCTCGCGTAAAATGCCTCATTTTTTTGTGGAAAAATCCCACTATTGATTCAATTGTGTTGGGGGAAAAAAATCTCTCAAACTTGCTGTTAGGTGGTAATGATGAAGAGTGGAGCCAAAAATGGCAATGGAATTCAGTCCACACATTTTTCATAAATAATGAGATTGAGCTAAATGAATTACTTGCTACTGTTTCTTCTTCCATTGGAAAACACAGCAAAACTTAGTTTGGCATATTTAAAGTGAATTGCATTCAATTAATGTCACTTGCAGGAAGGCAGAACTGTTTGTAAGAGAAATTTTATTTCTTGTCTAGACTGACGAACCTTTTTCAGAAAGTGAGACTTGTGCTGGGGAAGGGGTACTTCAGAAAATTTGTTTAAAGACTGGGCAATAACACTTCCAAGCTAAGATGACAAATGGGCATTCATCTGTACTTCTGTACTTACCTGGATTTCTGGGACTCCCAAGACCTAGTGCAGAGCACAAAGTGGTCAAACTCCATGGAGAATATCAACAAGAAGTTAAGACTTAGTATGTGAAAGGTATAGTTGCTGTACTTTCTCAAAACCTAAGTTCATTCAAGGGATTCTTCATCAGCACACATTGTCAGTTTTTGCTATCTGTCTTTACTGAAGAATAACAAGGATTTATTAGTAAGTGTTCTGAAGTTGTACTGAAGTAGAAAGCACACTACAACAATACTGAACAACTGCAGCACCACTTGCCAAAGTTGGTAATAGGAACAGGAGGAACATTGACAAATCTGTTCAACTTCTGAAAGGCAGAACTGCTGGAAATAAGAAACCTTTGCTTGAACACATGAGAGTATTTCTGTAAGAGGTCATGTTGCTCAGGCCCTACGAGCTCAGTAGTTCACATAACATCCTGCAAGAATTGATGAGGGTCATATGGTGCAGTCTTTGCCTTTACACAATTAGCTCTCCAGCACACTGGTAGTCCAGGTAATATATGCATATTGAGCAGGCCCAGGGTCAACCACAGCAATGGATGAATCGCATGTGTAAAGCAGACTCAATGGTGCACCCATGTCCTGTCTGCAGCCCCACTTCCTGACCAAGTCTGGGAATCTCCAGAGGAAAAGAGAAGACAACAATTAAAATAACTTAGAGAAATTCATACAGCACTTTGCAAACTGCCTTATTTTCCACAAACATCTCAGATTTTAAGCAAGGCATGTTGGGGCAAGCCACAAAGGTAAGTGCAGAAATATGCCGGTGCCTGTTTACAATTTCTCATTAACTGACAGGATGATCATCATGACAGCACGGCCCAGAGCCAATACCAACGCTACACTTTCAGGCTACAGTGTGGAAAGATGTCTAGCCACATGCTTTCATGCAGAAGAGATACCATGACATCTCCAACTCCCCCTAGAGATCTTAGGCATCCTCTTTTCAGGATTCCCTAGGTGATTGTTCCTTGCATTTCCTCAAGGGATGAGGAGTCCTACTCTCATAAGACGACACCAATGACAACAGCTGCAAGTCTATTTTCGAAGAACACCATTTCCAATTAGTGAATATTAGAGTTATTCAGGCATCATATATTAAAAATACTTTTAACATATGAGGACACAAATCTATTACAATGCTTTTCTAGCCACAAAAAGTCATTCTGTAGGTTAAAATTTTAAGTTACATGACCAGTAAAATGTTTATTTTTATCATCAGGGTGGAAGAAGGAAGAAGGAAAACCAAGCTTCTTTGAAAGGGGGGCAGGGGGTGCCATTAGAACAAACAGGATTACTGCATTAATTTTCTAATTCAATACACTACAAATCATTTCAATAACAGTATTGTCTTTTAATCACTTAAGTGGTCTAACAGTCATAAGCTAAAGTAAATATGGAACAAGACATGAAACAAAGCTTGTATCTAAAATTATATCAAAACAAGCATGCTAATCTGGTGTAAGTGCCAGTTTCTTTTAAAACAAAGAGACAACACACTTTTAAGAAAAGCAAACATTTACTTCAAATTGCAGTATAGGCTTTTCAATCACAGAAAAAGCAAAGAAAAACAGTGATCTGACAGCGGTCAAATCCTGTGCAAAAAAACCTCGGGATACAAAAAAACCTGTAGCACAAGGTACTTGAGCCGCTTACACACTGCAGGATAAAGTAAATAAATACAGTAGCTCGAATATGGCACTCTTGTGACAGACTCTAAACTCAGTGGAATGCCTCTGAAATATTTTTTTTACCCTTGCATTAGTAGCAAAGTCCCACCACCATAAAAGTAAAATAGTACAATGTTTTAAATAAAAACAAGCTAAAATATTTATATCTAAGAGAAGGATTTTACAGTTGTATCTTTTAAGTGCAGAAAATGGGAATTGGGCTTAGATCTTTAACACACACACACGCAAACACACACACACACACCCCCCGCCCCCCAAAATCCCATTCAATCTCAAAAGTAAATTTGAGGAAAAACATTACCAAAGTTGCATAATTTCATTTGTTACTCCCACAGCTGGAAGTTAAATTCTAAACAGTCTTGAAACATGAATGTTCATCGTTAGCCAGAGAAACAAAGGAGTTGTCAAAAGCCCTCAGGATTTCTTTATCCTCCAAATATTATTCTGCTTTCTCCTACATCTTTAGACAGCAATCCCTAAATTTGCAAACAAAAGAATGCAATATGCATCATACATCAAGAAAAGACGAAGTTGACGAAGAAGAACTTCCACGTTTCTGGATCTTTTCCTTGCTTCTTTCAAACTTCTTTATGATCTCAGTAACTATGCACACAGAGGAAGTGAGTCCCAGAAGAAAAAGTAAATCTGGAAAGAGATAATTAGCCTTTTTTAAATTTGCTATTTAAGGCTGAGGGCAAACTTACAAAAGAACAAAACTTACAAGACTTTCAAATTATCTCCCAATCATTGGGTAAGTTCAGGAGAAATGAAGCAAGAATCAATTTTTGCAGGTCCAAGAAACATGCATAGTTGATGCAGAAATCATAAGTACAGGCATGATATTTCAAACTTTTTAAGTATTTCATAACCCTATTTTTATTAACACCTATGAAAACAACACTAAGCAACATAACTTCATACTGAAAAAATATTAATATAATCAGAAATTACACTACAATAAGAAGAATTAAGTAAAAACACATATTTCATGACAATCGTTTATCTTTAACTCCAGAAAACTGAAGTAATAAATGTATTAATAAGACCAAAGGTATTACATATCTATAGCTTCTTAAAATCCTCATGTCTATTTAACCTACAACAATGGAGTTGATTATTTAGTAAAGGATCAAGATTTCTAAATAAGGTGTTTATATTTAGAGAAAAGACTTGCTAAATAGCAAGATTAATAGTGCTTAAAAGTCAATAAGCTCTATGCTTCATTTTTGCCTGCATCGAAATTTATATTAAAAAACCTAATAAACTTTAAACCTAAGAAATTTAAGAACACACTGATAAGTTGTGTACCATATGCATTTAAATCATGGTTCCCAAAGAAAACGTCTAAAAGGACTTTTTTTTTTCCCCCTAAAAAAAAAAAGTCACCAGGTTTTGTATTCCTGTTGTATGCAAACAGCCAGAAAGTACTCTTGCAGGACCATCAGCTAATGCATTTACAAATTAATCCTTAATGTACTATTTTGAAAAGGGAACTGTTTTTACCCAAGACACTCAGGCTCTCTGTTTGAAAAACCTTCTGAAGTGGAGGAAAGTAAATGACCAATAACTGCCCCATTATAGATCCAAGGACGGCATAGCAGAACATTTTGTTACTACAAAGTCCAATCTCAAACACAGATTTTGCCTGTAAAAGAAACAGCACATTACACTGTACATGTAATCTTAATTATCTAGACAAGAAAATAATCCTTAACTACAATTCCTTTTCATCTAGACTTTTAGAAAAACATATTATTGTTGACCTTTTAGATAATCCAGAACAAATTCTTGAACAGGCTAATTGCATTTTCTCTCTGGTAAACAGAGTACAGAACTTGTCTTCATAGTCAATAACTTCTATATTGAGCTCACTTTTCTGCAAGTACAGTGCACTAGAAGGTGCCCTCTACAGAAGGAAGTTTTTGTTGACCCTGACAATGCACATCAGAAAACAGACTGCAAATTAAGAGTAAATGTAGTAATGTATACTAGCAACTTACTTTTCTCAAACTAGCACAAAATTTCAGACTTGCTCCCTTAAAACAAAAATATAGACAGAACAGTTTAAGAAAATTTCCTTGGATTATGGGGTTAGGGTTACAAAATAAAAAAGTTAAGGCCTTCAAGAAGTTTCAGATTCTGGCAAGGATGCTGTACTGACAGAATTTTCATAAACAGAAAACCAACCAAGTGTACGCAGCAATACAAAGGACCATCACATTTCAGCTTTTAATAATAATTTCCTTGCTTCTGTCAGGACAGAATCATTACTACCAGCTCTGTATCACATAAACAAGTTAAGGAACTAACACTTATCTGTAATTTAAGAAATCCTACCTAGTAAATATGTGAAACTCTGAAGCTTAATAGCAAACGTGAAGTAAATCTGTAGGAAAACATTTGAAACAAACACAGGAAGATAGTCCCTTAAAGAAAATTCTGCTTATTGTTGAAATGGACAATACAAATCACTTACCTGAGATCTCGAACTCAAAGCATTGAACATATCAAAAAATACAAAACAGGTGAAAGTCATGGTTGTATCTCGAGGCGTTATTACATTGTCTCTTAACTGCCAACAAAAGAAAATGAAAGGGCTTTAGCATGCTTTAAACGCACCACAACTAAATGAATTTATTACAATAATTCAAGTTCTACTAGCTAGTAAATGAAAGCAAAAGCAACTTGTTTGCCCCAAGCTGATTTAATACATCATACAGCAAAAATTATGCACCTGTAACTTATAACAACTTGTAATTCCAAGCTGTGATTAAATGAAGCCTCCTGACAAACATTTATGCAAGCACACGGAATACCAAGAATTATATGATGTACTACCAAAAGTTCAAACAACATTTTTCTCTACTGGAAGAAGAAAGTCAAATGATTGTTTCATAATAGTCTGGTTAGAAGATTTGTACAATTACTTTCTATGAGCCAAGATTTCCCAAGAAGATTTGGAACCTGGAAAAGTCCCAAAGTGTTAAAATAGAGACTGGGGAAAAAAAAAAACCTGGTTTCCTCATTTCAACAACTACTTCAAAAATCTTCCTATCTGACCTGCTAGCTGAATAGATTATTAAATAAGCATGGACAAAACTTGCAACCAAGCTCATACAAATTCTGAATTCCAACTGCTGGTGTAAAAAGGACTTTTTAAAATTCATTTGTTACTGCTTTAAAGTTTTGTACTTTTGTCATACCTCTCTCCAGAAGACGAACAGTGTTCCACACACAATAATTATTGATGAAACCAGTATTTTAACAATCAGGTTTTTGGTCAGAATGCTGTCCTTCAAATTTCTTGGAGGCTTCCGAATAACATCTTTATCCACAGGCTCCACCCCAAGACTTACAATTAGAAGAACATCTTAGATTCTTATCATCACAAAAATAATTCACTGCTTCTAACTTAAGGACTAGATTTTCTGTGTTGAAAGAAAGATTTTAATCTTCTCTCTACAGCCTGAGAATCATCTCAAATAAGCACATGGTATTTTCTCTTTCAGCAAACTAAGTTACATGTATTAGTAACAGGCAATATTCTAACACTGCAGTTTGAGAGTCCATAATACATGGTATCAGACAGAATAAAAATTACCAGATGTTAGTTTTAAAGGAAGCTGCAATATTAGTTATGTTTTCCATTTCTGTTACCCTGGTCAACCTAGCTAAGGAATTTACTGCTAGTTCCTTTCTACCTCTCCCTCCACCATCTATCTGCAGTGAAGAGGAAGAACCCAGAAGGAAGCCAGAATCCTGCATGCAAGTTTCATGGGCATATCCACGGTTCTTTAGGTATCCATGCTGCCCCCATAATTATTGTTAAATACTAAACCAAACCAAAAAGGAATGAACATAGAACTATACTGCCAACATTGTAATTCAAAGAAAAAGTCTGCTGTTTTAGAAACATTTCACTGAAGTTTAACACTTCACAGAGTTTCCTTCGTGAGCAACCATTTTCCTTGCTGAAATAAAAGGACTACAGACCTCTAATGGAATTTAAAGTAATTACTTACCTTTGAGCTGGAGGTCCATCCATAATAATATTGATCCATAAGATCTGCATGGCATTGAGAGGATTAGGAAAGTTCATTAATGTAGCCAGTGAGATTAAAGTCAGTGCTGCTATACTCCTGTTGAAAGAACCCATTTTTATAACTGTCAGCATGGAACATTTCTGAAGATCCACTGATAACTTTGTAATCAACACTTCAACCGTTTAAGAGTAGATACGGATTTTGACAGTGTCAATCGTGACCGACGTGAGCCTAACTTTAAAGGTAGAGCATGAATTCATTTAGAATACTCATCTTGACACAGTTCATATTTAAAACAGCATTGTTTTGGTAATAAAAAGACAGCAAATTTTTGTCTTAAAAACCTCCTAAACTTTAAGATAGCATTTCAGAGTTATCACTCACCTCCACCTAACTGATTTTTTTACTGGGGAACTGGGTCCTATACTTTTACTGTGCCAGAAGCAGAACTTCTAAACATGGTTTTAAAAAACAAACTGCTTTTACACCTCTGATGTAAACACAACCATTCTGTGCACCCGTCACTAGTTTGACTGATCAGTCAAGGCAAGGTACTACCCGAGCTCCCTAAAAATACCTACACCACCCCTCATCATCAGCAAGATGAGAATGCTAGGCAAAGACTCAAAACAGATTAGCTGGTTGCAAGCTTGGGATTAGAAACCTCTCTAAATAAGTATGCACTAATTGCTTTCAGTGCAAGATTAAGTGGTTTCGTAACCAACAAGACAGCAAGGCGTATAATTCCAAATTTAGCGCTCTACTGAACCCTATTATGCTCTCCCTGCAAAGAGGTACAGAGAAAAAGGGTAACTCACTCATCAAAAACCTGAGGCTACCCTTCCCAAGGGTAACAGGCAATACACTTGCCTAGAATACCTTTGCTTAGTTATTTTTCAGAAGCGGATTTCTAGCCTTCTACCAATGCAGGACACTAGTCAAGACTGAAAGTATATGACACTTCTTACAATTTTTATGCAAGTTTTAAGAGGTTGGTGTTTTCTGGGTTTTGCTGTGTTGGGTTTTTTTGGTGGGGATTATTTTTTTTCTTTTGGGTCTTTTTGGGGGGTATTTGGCATTTGTGGGGGTTTTGGGGTGGGTTTTGTGTTTTGTTTTGTTTTGTTTTTTTAATTTCTGCAATTTTATTCAACCACTCTGAAATGCCATGAAGGCTTCAAAAAAGTAAATGAATGTGGTGAAGAGGAAAACCAGGTTCCTGAATCCAGACGCAACAAGATATACTCACAAAGTTTTTGAAACTAAGGCTTAATGAACTCTTGTTGTCTTGTCTTACATACATGTGATACAGTTAGTGTAGGGATCCTTATATGCACAAAAAGGAAGTCAGCTTCACAGACCTAACTCATTCCACAAACCAGTATATGGTTTACAGAGAAACTAACCTCCCGTTTCTCTGGTTTCCTCGATTTGATTACATGTTCTGGTTAAGGAGGAGATTACTAACTTCTCCTTTAACATGGACCCAAAGGTAGCTATGTTGTTTCTCTCCATCCTCTCAGTTATTGACTTTTCACATCTTAACAGGAAGAACTGTGACAAAGTTAGATGTCTATTTATTGCACTGTTTTCTGGTTCTTTAAAAATGAAACAAGCCATGAAAAACAAAATACTGAAAATTCAGAAGCATAGCATATCAGCATCCTACATGAAATTTACAATGTTCACATGAATTTATGTAGCATCTGCTTCATGATGGTTTGATTCATTCACAATATTTAGAACCTTCTAATATTGTCAACTTTTCAAACTTACGTGCTCAGTTGAAATCTAACAAAATTTTTTATGTTATTATAAATTCCTTTACCCTCTTCAATTGCAGACCTGCAATTAAAAACAAAGATTACATTACTAGACAAATGAGACTACTGTTAAAAAAAGCTTACAACAAACCAAAAAAGCTACTACTATAAGAAGCAATACCAATGTCAAGAAACAAATGGAACTGAGGTTCTTGTAACTTTGGAAGTCATTGTTTTTTAACTTGACTATGGGATTAATCACAACAGTTATTTTTGCAGCCGCTTAACTTTCAAAATGAAATGTCAATAGTAAAATCTCCTCCTTGTTCAAGATTCACCATCATCCTGGATGAGACCTTCCTATTCAAGTTAAGACAATTTAAAAAAAAAAAAAATTAAAAACACACACACTTTTACAAAACCATAGAAATATAGCATGACTTCAGAAGACCATGTATTCTTAATTCACAGGAATGAAACAGGGATAGACCATCTTCTCAACCTCTAGCATGTGTCACAACTTGCCTATCATATCGCAATTATAGCAGTGAGAAAGTGCTTTCTAATACCTAAATCGAGTCTACTCTGCTGCAAATAAAACTGATTTCTTTCTTCCATTCCCCCAATAGCCAAGAACAACAATTAAAAGTTACAAAAAGGAATGCTGATTAAGACAAAAAGGTTAAAGGCAATGGGGGAAAGATGTAAAACTATGGAAGCTCATGTTTTTTTCGTTTTAGTGTTCACCACTCCATCAGAAAAGTTCTCAATAGGAGAGTGAAGTGAGCAAAACTGGATAAAGCATTCCAGCAAAAGCCTCATCAAGCCCAAGTAAAGTACTTACCACAGATGTCTTTCCTATCTACTCTTCTGAGTATCTTAAAATGATTCCCTTCTCTCTTTAGTATTTGCACAACAGCACATTGCTGAATTAGTATGGAAACCTTTTAACTCTCAGATCATCCTCAGACATACTGCTACCTAGGTAGATTTTCTTACATTGTACTTCTACATTTCATTTCTTCCCAAGGGTTAAGCATCATACTTTCAGACAAACTGAGGTGTACTGAGATTGACACCTAATTTCAAAATGAAGGCCATCTTGCTAGACAACCACTACTTTCAAAAGTCAGATGGATTAAATTCAAAATAATGTAAGTTTAGCTATGCTCTCTTTGAAGTACACCAAACAAAAAAAAAAAAAAAAAGAACAAGTAACAAATAGCTGGTTACCAGAAGGTGGTAGCTTATTTTCACCTGTAATATTTAAACAGCTTATATTCCTTTCCTTTTCTGAAACACCACCATATTTTAAAAGAGTTGAAAACAAACACAGCATTGTGTAACATTTTTAAATCTTGAGAGGAATGGTCTCTCTCATTTTTACATAAGATTCATGCTTCTGAAGTAAGAAATTAAATTAAAATTAATCCTACTGACAGCTAAAAGACTCAATTTCACCTTAGTTGTTTCCAAATATACTATTACCATAATTCTACTTGGAGAAGCAGATATACAGGTTAGTTTTTTTTAGCACATGCATACACAACCTCCTTTCTTACTTACATCTGATCTATATGTAAGAGCAAAGTAGCAAAAGGTCTAAATATGTAAATACATTCTTATGTTAACATACATAAAAAGACAGAAATGCTTAGCTGTCCCTTGTAGTACTATGTTCCCAGCTCTTTTTTAAGAGGATAATACAGGTAATCACTGTAAAGATAATACTCCTCACTTAGCAGAGAACTCATTAACGGCTGCTACACTTATAAGTTCAGGGAATTTCTTCTGTTTTTAACTCATGCAACATTTCATCAAGACTATATAGCACAACATATGTACATAAATGCCACCTACATTATTGTCTGAAAATCATCATCCACGAGGATCATATCTGCTGCCTCTTTACAAACATCTGTTCCTGTTTGTCCCATTGCTACACCAATATCTGCAGCCTTCAGAGCAACAGCATCATTCACTCCATCTCCCGTCATAGCTACAACTGCACCATTATTTTGCAGGGACTAAAGAAAGGGAAAAAGAGCTTAAATCAGGGATTGAAATAACCCATCCTATAAAATTCTAGATACAAAGTTGGTGTCATCACCCCCACCCCTACAATTTCTTATAATTCCACTA